>CM070770.1:102499033-103156001 GCA_036346955.1 Dipus sagitta | reverse complement strand
GCATCCTATATGACCTACCCCAAGTCAGTCTTAGATGGCTCTGGCAAAAATTTTGTTACATCAGATTAACAAGATTTTGACATATGTGATTGGAAAGAGATGTTTTCCTGGTTTGGAGAGACCAGCCTGCATAGCCAGAGGGAAGTGTCCAGGGCTCGAGGCTTTCTAGCGATGGATGGGCAGTTGGAATGCCTCCCCTGGTGGCCGAGTCACAAGGCAGATGAATGCAGGGCGGTAGGAGATAATTAAAAACTGGCTGGGAATGTAATCAGGGTGGCTCAGGAGCTTGGAGGGGACTGAGAGCTCTTGGAAACAAAGGGCAGTGCTGTGTGTCTGGCAGGGAAGGACAGAGCAGGCTGGGGGGGGGGGTGCACCACAAGGCACGTGTGGCATGAGCTGGCAGAGTGGTGGGAAGTGGAGAGCCAAGTCTTGCAAACTGTTGCCCTGGCTCTTTAAAAGGCAACCATTCCTGGTCCATGTGTAGCCAATGGTATCACCACCTACCCTGCTACTCACCAACGTGAACGTGGTTCTTAACACCTCATTCTTCTGCCTGTGGACTGCTTGTCCTTGTCTTCCCTGAGCTGACACAGCAGCCCCCTGAGCAGCTGGCCCTGCACGCCTGACCCAGCACACAGCTACAGGCTACAAAGGCCGTCAGTGACCTCAGCTTCTCTCTGCCACTCAGATGCCTCCAGCTTCAGTGTAGCACCTGAATGGAGACAGGACTTCCACACTGAGGTCAAGTAAACGCTGACAGGAGCCAGAAGAGAACAGGGCCCAGTGCCAGGAGGGCTCACCTTGCCCTCTTCTGGCTATGTGGACTTGTGTAGGTTCCTGAGCCCCTCTGAGGTTTCTGCTCAGACAGCAAGAAGAACATATCAGGCTACACTGCACAAAGTGGTGCATGCATCTAGAGTTTGTTTGTAGAAGCCAAAGGCCCTGGCATGCCCATTCTCGCTCTTTCTGTCTGCTTGCAAATAAAAAAAATGAGAAAGAATTATTTTTAAAAATCTTAACCCTTGTGATGGAGAGATGGCTTAGCAGCTAAGGCATTTGCCTGCAAAGTCAAAGGACCCAGTATGATTCCCCAGGACCCACGTAAGCCAGATGCACAAGGTGGCACATGCACGTGGAGTTCATTTGCAGTGGCTGAAAGCCCCGGTGTGCCCATTTGCTCTCTCTCAAATAAATAAAAAAGTTAAAAAAAAATCCTAACCCTTCACTCATAAGCTGTGATGTAACATAAAGGCTGGTTCTTATATCTCTCAAGGATGAAGGCAAGAACTCTTACTCTTACCCTTCTCATCATAAGCATTACAGAGGCAGAATGGCACTGTCCATTCTCCACTAGTGTTCCTGAGGTACCCCTCTCCATGAGGCATTTCAGCAGTCAGAGCTGCTGATGGGGCAAGACGTGTCCCTACATACTTTGCTGGAGATTAACCTGAGGACAGGCAGAACTCCTTTTGGGGTTTGTTAAAACTCCTCCCAAAGAAAGAGGGGCACTCAAGGGCTAAGGCTGATCTGGAAGCCCCATCTAGTCAACAAATGAGGCAGGAGTTGAACTGGCCCACCATCCACTCCAATGCCACTGGGAAACAGGACCTCGGAGGCTGGGCGTCGCCAGGAAGAGAGCAGCCTGCATTTGACCCTAGATCTGTAAGACTCAAGTTCTCAGCTATGGAAATGAAGGATTGGCTCTAGTGTAGCCACATGCACTCTCCAATGCCACAACTGTAAGGAGAGTGATGTGGGCAGAGCCATGAGAACTTGGGAAACTGGATTCAAGAACTCTGAGCCAGACTGGTCCAGAGCCAGGGCCTGAGCCTCACCTCCATTCTAGGGGGAGAGAGGGAGGGAGCGGGTGATGATGCACTGGACGCTGCGCAACAGAAGCAGGTCCCTCCTCCCCTTCCAGGCTGCTGCCCTCAACTGCTTGTCTTCCTCCTTCCTTGGGGATGGAGTGGGAGCCCTACCCCGGGACAAACGCCAGGGCACTTCTCAGCACCTCAGCTTCACACTCATCTGGGGGCCCAGGAGCACGGGCCACACAGCCAGACCAGCGCCTGTGGGGGTTCGGAGGCAAGTGGCATCGCTCCAGCTGCCCGTACACGGTTTTTCTTGAAGGCTTGTCCTTAACAGGGTTCATTACGCTTCAGGAGTCTGTTGGGAGCCAGCGGAATGGAGGACTGTGGTCACTCTGGGGGCAGTGTGAGGATTCAACAACTGCTAAGGAACTCTGCTGGGGCTCAGAGGGGCGGCCCCAGGGGCTCCGGCATGGGAACAGGCCACCATGTTGGGAGCTAAGCATTTGAAGTCTCGTCTGGCTCTTTCTTGCTTGTGTTTGGAAATCCTGAGGATGGACCCTAGACCTTCACGCACGCTAGGCAAACTCTCTATTGCTGAACTACAACCCCAGCCCTGGATCCTCAGATGTTGACCCCGCAGAGGAAATGAAGTCTATGTTCCCTGTCCCTGCTGCTGGATGCAGGGCACACTTTCTCCTCACCCCCACCCCGCCTCCCCACCCTACAAACCTTTATTATTTCTTGCTCCTGGCTGTCAGCAGCAACAAACTAAGATTAATCACTCTCTTGCCTGCCTAGGCCCAGACACATGCCTACTGTTTGAAAACTCTCTCCTTTGCTGTATAAATCAATGAAGGGAGAGAAGAAAGAAAAACATCCCTGACTGAAATGCATCCCCTCAGCTCTTCCTGGCCCATGACACCCTCCCCTGAAGCCCAAGAGGCATTTGCTTAGTGGAGACTGGATGCCCACAGACAACACAACCTGCTGCTCCAAGCAGACGCAAAGGGAGGTCACTAAGCAATCCGAGGAGCTACAGGCACATTCTTCATAGACTGCCTTGCCCCACCCCCCAAGCCCTGAGGATGGATGGAAGAGTGGCCTCATTACAAAGCCCTTAAGCTGGAAGCAGGTATATGGACCAAACCACAGACCCTCATTTTATGTTATTTATGTTTGCAATGTGGGATTGAATCCAGGGCTACACAAGCACTACACTGAGCTATACTCCCAGACCTCATTAAAGACACTGATAGGGATATAATACTGCTGCTTCCAGGGCAGTTTTAAATGGCACTGGAAAAGCTACGGGGAGCAGAGCCAGGAACATTCTGAGTCCCTGCTGTGTGGCAACATGGTGGACCTCACCTGCCCAGCTTACTTCTTACCCACAGGCCTCATGTCCAGGCAAGGATCAGCTGGTGAAAGATGGTATCAGAAGTACAGACTTCACAGCTTGGGGTTTTCTCTCTACATTTCTCTCTCTGGGCTTCTACCCCAGAATGGCCGCTCCACGCTGCCTACCTCTAGCCCTCTCACAATAGCCTGACAGAATGCAACTCAGACACCATCACCACACCCTGCTCACAGCCTTCAAGGGATGCCTTGCGGCCCTGTGGGATAAAGTCCCATCCCTTGGCTAGGTGACTGGGGCCACACCTCTCTTGGGCACAGGTCGGAGTGGTACCTGTTGTTCTTATGCACTGTGTGCAGCTCTATGCACCGTGCCACTGTACCCATTCTAACCCTCGCCCACTATCTACCATCTAAGGCTCACCGCAGTCCTGTATCTCTCTGGTCCCTTCACTCATGCCCAGCCTAGAGTATTTTCCACCCCAGCAGACCCCAAAACTTTCAACGTGTGTCCCAGGTGTCTTCCCTGTCGTGTAGGCTGTGGGCTACTGCTCACAATAGAGCTCACAATAACTTCCAGAAGGGGGCAAAGCTTAGAGGGCTGAGGAAGGCCCGTGAATACTGAAGCTGCAGTGGGGGCGCGATGGAAACCAGCCAGTCCCCAGACGCTTCTAACATTTGCAAGGATGTGGTTCCTTTGGTGCGAGATTGTAAGGGGCACTTTCGTTACTGGGACTGGGGCCCTCAATTCCCTCCTGCACCCTCTGCTGCCCAGGAGAACTCACAGGGCCTCTGGATACAAACTCTGCCATCTTTGAAGGTCATGTTCCCCTCATCTTGTCCAGATTCTGCTGTTAAAAAACTCACAAAATCAGAACTTGTGAAGAGCCCTTCATAATCTAAACTGCCTGAAGAACATTTTTAATGAGATTTCTCATGCCTTTTCATCCCCTTCCCCATGGCCTGCTTTCCCAGGGACAGGAGAGTTCCTGGTATTTTCTTGCCAATTTCTACAGGTTCAATTCTTCGCTCCAAGGGCTGAAGGGAGTGCATCCAGGGGCCAGCTTGTGTCTGTCTAGCCAGGCTGGAAGTAGCAAGAGGGAGCTCTGTAGGCAGAAGGGACTAGGGCATATCAAAAGTGACTTATAGGACCTCTGAAGCTGGCTTCAAAGCTAGGGTGTCTACCATGGGAGGGGTGTGTCTGAGATGCAGTGGGTGGGTACAGTTACTGACTTGGGTCTCTATAAGCATGGGGTAGAGTGGGTGG
This sequence comes from Dipus sagitta, assembly GCA_036346955.1. Classification (NCBI taxonomy): domain Eukaryota; kingdom Metazoa; phylum Chordata; class Mammalia; order Rodentia; family Dipodidae; genus Dipus; species Dipus sagitta. The sequence goes on along the minus strand of CM070770.1, from coordinate 103,151,570 downwards.
GGTAAGAGGTCATAGGAAGATCAGTATGATTAGATTCAAGAGTGTGTCTGGTTCCCACAGCAGCAACAATCATCACCTCTATTGTCAGCATAGTCCAAAGCGCCACCTGGGGGCTGTAGAGATGGCTCAGTGGTTAAGAGTACTTCCTGTGCAAGCATGAGGGCCTGAGGAGGCCTAAAGAAGCGCAAGTTTGATTCCAAGGACCCACAAAAATCTGGGCATGGCCATGTGTGTCTGAAACCTCAGTTCCCTATAGGAGCAGAGACTACAGCATCATTAGAGTTTGTGAAAAAGTGGCGAGCTCCAGGATCAGTAAGCCTCCAGATCAAGTAAGAATGAGTAGGAGAGTTATGCAGCTGGATACCCTATGTTCCCTTTAGCAGCCGAGTGGCTGCTGGCAAAGGGAAATACCTGGGTGCTGTAAGAGCATGTGATACCTGGGCAGTGTTAGGCCCGTGAATCCTCCTTGCAGCTTAGTTTCCTCACTTAGGCAAGCTTCTAAGGTCACTTCCATGGCTGACGCCTGAAGACCTGCTGGGGTGTTGGCAAGTCCCACAGCCTTTGCTCCAGCCTCGGCTCTGCTGGAGATCTTTGGCAAGTCATTCATGCCCTCTGCTCTCAGATGAGGAAATCTGGGGATCTGCCCAGTCCACTAAATGAGACCACCCTAGTGCAAACAGGCAGGCTGTAGGCCCTCTGCAACACACTGCCTGCTGATAGGTGGGGTGAGGGGCTAGATGGAGGTGGAGGTAGGGGTGGGTGAGGCTGAGACCTGATGGTTAGTGGCCTTGTCACTGAGGGTGTGACAAGATCCTTTGAGAGGCTGTTCTGTACCTCCACAGCTTGCTGTATCCTCCACTGAGGTGCCCTTCTAGCTATTCCTGCCAAGGGAACACTTCCTTCTTTTAAGGCCCTCTGTGGCATGGACTACTCACCTGCAGGCCAACTGAGGGCATCCGAGGACCTCTGGACAGACCTGCATGCAAGGAATGCCCAGCTGTGAGCTTTTGCTGCCAGGGACTGGCTGCCTGTCTCGGCTCTTTCTCTACACCACCTAGTGCCAGGTACAGAGGGCTCTATGAAATATCTTCTAAGTAAAGGACTGAGCAGGTGGAAGGCCCTGTCCTCTAGGGCTAGGCGCCCCCAACTGCTTCCTCCCACCCCCAGAACTGTCTCATGGCAGGATCCAAGGCCTGCATGAAAATGGCCAGAGGCTGAGAACCAAAATAGCTGGAATTCCAATGTCAGTTTGCACTGGCTCCTGATAGCAACAAGTGTGGGGCTACCATCCTCCCCCCCCCCAACCTGGTCTCTGTAGGGCAGACCCAAGTAGGTGAGAAACCATATACCTCACACAGCCAGCCAGCAAAGCTGGAACACGTCTCAAGCAGCCAGGGCCCAGGGTATCAGAGCTCTTCTGCTTGTGGGTAAGGTGATTAATGCCAGCGTACTGTTACCTGGTTGGGAGCTGGACTGGTCATGGGACAGTGTCACTCTGGGAGGCACTTCCCCCACGGTTTCTCTCTTCAAGGGAAGGTGGCTGAGGTGAGACCACCCCTGTGGCCAATGGGGAGTGGTGATCTAATGGTTCTAGACAAGCACGCAAAACTAACTCCCTGGGGTGGAGAATAGTCACCCATACAACAGTGCTGGTGATTAGATCAAACAAGACAGGCACAGCAAACCAGACCCTGGGCACAATGTTCTTATCCAAGATCCTCACTGCCACTGCTGTGCTTCTCCCCAGGGCTCTCAGGAGGTGTGGCTGATCCAGCCGGGGCGTACTAAGAGCAAAGTGGGGCTGAGTCCACAGATAGGGACACGTGGGCAGTAAGAGAAGTGCCCACAGTGACTCTTCACGTATGACTGTTGCTTGGGAGCAGGTCACCATTGTAGTGCATAGGCGAGGACAGAGGTATCGTGAAGGCCATAGGTCAGGGGAAAACTGGGTTCCCACTGTACCACAGCAGCAGGGCCACCTGAATGACAAGCCTATTGCCGTGGGAGTCGAGCCAAGGTGCTGGCCTTACCCCTGGGGCCCCAATTTAGAGAACGGCCCACAGTAGGGACAGAGGAGGTTAACCTTTGGAACTCATCTGTATGCTGGCACTTGGGTCCACTAGGTAACAGGGGGCATTGCACAGAAGACTGAGGAATGGATAATGCAGGATTTACTGGGGTCACTTTTTAGCACATGGTTCTAGTATACTTATGCACCCCTTTGGTGCCTCAGCCCTGGCATGTCTCAGTACTTAGCAGGATGCTCTCTGCAGGTAGAACGGTGCTGGAGTCCCTCTGCGCTGGTCCCCAGATAACAGGGATACCAGGAGGAATGATTTCCCCAAGGAACCAGAGATGGACACAGAGAGCGACAGCTAGCACTGGCAGTGGCCAGGTTGGCAGCAGGCCGTCTGGGTCTGCAGGGAAGGCTGGCCACGGGACAGGGAGTCTCGCAGCTGATGTCACCTGTCTCCCTTTCCCTCGTCTCTTGTGCTCAGAACAGTGCCATTCCCTTGTTTGCAAGGCTACCTCTGCCAGGGTGGCAGGGAGCAGGGGAGTGGGCAGCCAGCCGTGTGTGCGCTCCCTCCACCGTCTCCTCACCCAATTATGGCTTCTCTGATTCTGGCTGCCTCCAGCCCAGCTGCTGTTTAGCACAACCGAATTTTCCTTCACTGTTGTAACCAACTCTTTAAGCCAACAGGGCTGTTGGCCAACAATGAAGCATGCAGCCACCAACAACTCGGTCCAAAGCAACGCGCCTATTTTCTGTGTCCTCAGTATGTTCTCAGTTGGCTAGAGATCGGTGACATCTTCCTGTCAGCGGGTACTCCAGTTCTTAGTTGCATCCCCCCGTCCCCCCCCCGCCCCCCAGTGATGAGATGTTCACTACCTCGAAGCAGATTTGGTGACCTCGCTAGGTTTTTTTTTTTTTTTTTGTAGCTCAGGATGACCTGAAACTCATTCTGTAGCCCCAGGCTGTCCTTGAACTCAGGGCAATCCTGAGTGCTGGGATTAAAGGCACATGCCATTATGCCCAACTTTTTTTCCCCCTTCCCCTGAGGTAGGATCTCATTCTTGCCCAGGCTGACCTGGAATTCACTATGTAGTCTCAGACTGGCCTCGAACTCACAGCAGTCCTCCTACCTCTGTCTCCTGAGTGCTGGGATTAAAGGCATGAACCACCATGCCAAGCTTCCAACTTTTTTTGAGACAGGGTCTCATGGAGCCCAGGATGGCCTTGAACTTAAGTCAAGCCTGGCCTCAAACTCCTAATCTTTCTGTCTTTACCTCCCAAGTGCTAGGATTACAGATGTATGCTATCATGCCTGGTTTATGTAGTGCTAGGAACTGAACCCAGCTTTGTGCATGTTAGGTAAGCACACTACCAACTGAGCTACATTCCCAGCCCAAGTTGTAATTTTTGGTCACTTGTTAGAAACCTTATCGTTCTTCAGAGTTAGATTGGCTGGTGTCTCCTGGCCACATCTACTTCCTCTGCTCCCAAAGCCTCTACCCTTCTCCGCTTCTATCTACTGCCCTGTTCCATGTTTAGCACTCCGTCAATGCCCTCTCAGGGTACAGCCCAGCACATCAGGTGAGGCTGGTCTTCAGCAAAGGACAAACCAAGGCCCCCTTCCCTGGCTGTACTGAGACTATCTTGCTAGCATGGGTGCAAGTCCTTCTGACTAAGGTGCCTGCAAACCTGCTTTCTACCACATGCCTATGGTGACAACTGGAGTAGACAGGAAGCCAGGCAGAGGGCTTTACTGTTCCTTGGTGTGTCTGGCTGTAGGACCTGAGTTTACAACCCAATTACGTCACTGGCTTTCTGTGTCCTTGACCAATCCCTCCTTCCTCTGGCCTCAATTTTCCTGTCTATGAAATAGGTTTTAGAAGAACCCTTGGGTCCCATCTGGCAATAGCACTGAAGGTTGGGATTACTCAACCAAAGCCCCCCTTTTATTTCTGAATCTGCTTATTCTGAATGACATCAGCTTCATGGGGCACAAAGACCTAGTCTATGAAGCAACCACAGTGACACAGCAGAGGGATTCTTCCTAGCTTTTCAGTGTTCCTCCAGGCTCTGAGAGGCACAGGAAGAGCAGACCTGCTCACATGACCAAGCATAGCAGCCACAGGGCACGAAGATGGCCATATGGATGCTCCCTAGCCACCCATACCAGCTCTATGCCCTCTATGAGCCTCAGTTTCCTACTGTGCAGAGCAGGAACAATATATTCCTCATCAAAGGACTGTAGTGAGGTTTAAGATGGGTTAGATGTACCAGGAGCCCGGTACAGGCCTGGGCTCGCCGCACATGAGAGCAATTTCTGTCTAGTGACTATGCATTTGTGAAGAAGGCCTTTTCTCCCTAGGAAGGCAGCAGTGGCAACTAAAACAACTCCTCTGTGGCCCTGGAGAGCAATATTGAATTAAAAAACCACAGCTGGAAATAACGCGCGCAGGCAAGATTCCCGGGGGTACTGTGGCCTTTCTGCTATAGAGCAGAGGCAAGCACACTATGCTGGATAGCAGGCTGGTCGGGGGCGCACGGTACTCACTTCAGGGAGAGGGAGTAGTCATGTTTACTGGTCTGGCTGTTCCGGACAAGGTAGCTACACTCCTTGCAGAGTCTCAGCAGGTTCTCAGCATCTCCTCTGGTGATAGCTCCATGATACCATCTGGTGAGAGGTCAGAATACTGGTCAGAGCTGAGCAGGGACAGGGCAGCTGCTGGCTCCAGCCCCCTGTGACAAGGCAGGTGTCATTTGTTTCTTTGTTCAGTGGCTGCTTTCTGAGTGAGTGCCTGCCGCACACCAGTGCCTGAGAGAGAAGACTGAAAGAAACCTAGCGTCTCCTCCTGTCACGCTCCATGCAAGGAGTCCAACACCACACACTCAGTGGCCAAAATAGTGTGCCCTGTAGTGATGGGGCCATGACGAAGTGAGGCCAGGCACGTACACCTCAGACAGACCTGCAGGTGAGGAGCAAGGAAGCCACAAAGAACAGCGGCTGGAAGGAGCTGCTGTGGCAGAGGGCAGCACAACCAGCTCGTAGGCCTGAGAAAGACATCTGGACAGGGTGCCGGAAGGAGCCAGGGTGACCAGTAAAAGGCAGCAGGGGTAGAGGTGGGAAAACAAAGACAGGCAGTGTAGCCCGAGGGGTCCTGTGGTGGGCCAGAGTGTTTCTCGGAACTACACAGAAGCCCAGTGTGCTGACAGGATGCCACTGACTCCAAGACCCAGGGGAGGCAAAGAGCAGCTTCTCTACTCGGCACAGGGATAACTAAAACATGCTTCTGCTCGATGGAGTTGGCACTGGCTGGCACATGAGAATCCTGGCATCCTGCTCCTGGACACTATGCTCATCAAAGAAGAAGGCAGAGGCATGGGCCACAGGGCGAAATAGAAATAACACTGTCTTTCATGACTGGGAAAGCAGGAGGTGCAGTCTCAGAGGGATAATAAAGGCCTTCACTGCCAGGGAGGAGGTTCCCCAAGACCTTCTGTGTTTCTGCTAGGGCCTGGGAGAGCTGTGTAGTGTTAAGACACACAGCCAGGGGAGCAGGACCTGGGGCAGTTGGCTGTGGCACATCCTACCCACATAGGGCTGGCCACAGACCCTGGCTGAACTTGGCTCTCTACCAGGTTTAGGTGACCGTTCTTGGAGAATGAAGATAAACGAAATGGCCCACAGTAAACACTGTACAGAGCTTGCATGAGGTGAGTGCACACAGATGGCAGCCACCGACAGAAAGATGGCTAGCAGATCCACTGGACGACGCCCCTGGCTCCTACAGTCCTCGGCTGTTCAGTATGGTTCCAGCTGGCTGGGACACTGCTTCCGATGAGTGCCCTGGACACAGTGGCTCTGAGAACTCTGTGCCTGACTCTGCTGGTCACTGTGTGCTTCCTGCCACTGACATGGCAGTGACCCCCCGCCCCCCCACCCCCGGCCAGTGCTGGCAGCAGCGACCACAGAAATGAAGGCTGGAGAGTGAGTACTAAGTGCCCTGCACAATGGGTATGCAATGGGTGCAGAGGCAGCTGTAGAACTGGGCCTTTGGGGAGGAACCCCATGCCATGTAGAGAGAGGAGGGCAGGGGCAAGGGCAGGGGAGCTGTGGACTCAGATCTACCTTTCTTTCTATTGCTCCACAGAAATAGACTGAAAGGTACACAGGCCACTGTTGTGAGAACACACTTCCAGAGCCTTAGAGGTATGCCTTAGAGAGGACACATGGCTGTCATGGAGAGAAACAGTGAGACAGTAGAAATAAGTGGTAACAGATCTAGTGAGACTGTACTCATGAGAGCTGGCCTCTGTGACACACTGCAAGGGAGCCAACAAAAGTGTTTTATTAGGAACACAACTTGCAGGTCCTCAGGGACAGCCAGGAAAGGATCTCCAGGGGAAGAGCTGCCTGCTGCCTGGCCTTCCAGAGCCCAGCAGCAGACACAGCTCCTCTCAGCTAGAGGGCAGCCAGAGAAGGACCTGCAGGGGCCTAGCTACGGGTAAGCCCTGATGGTAAACAGGATAAGCTGCCACTGCCTTTCCCAACTACTCCAAGATGGGGGAGAGGAGGGGCCTCGGGTGGAGGATCAAAGGACCGAGGGGCAAAGGGCACCAGATCGGGAGCCAGGCCGCCAGCTGACAGTCTGTCAGCAAGAGGCTATAGAAAGACAGGTTGGCTTGGGTGGTCCTGTGGGCATGGGGCCAACTACTATTGGGTGTGAGCAGGTGGCTACCCTGGGATGTGCTGGACCCTGTGGGGCTGGCCAGGCAGGTCAGAACCAGGATCAGCGAGACTCAACCACTGCCATTCATCCCATCCTATAGCCACTCACAACATCCTTGATCTCACTGGGCCAACAGGGAGGGGGAGACTCAACAAAGAGATACAGGAAAGCATTCCAGATAGTAACAAGTGTTCCACAAGAATACCAGGGTGTGGGGGTGGTGTCTACTTTAGAATGAATGGCCCTGGAGGAGAGGACACTTGGCTTGAGAACCTGCATGACCAAAAGGAGCCGGACTAGTGAGAAGCCAAAAAGAAAGTCTCTGGGCAGAGCAAACAGCAAGTGCAAAGATCCTGGGACAGGAAAATGTCTGCGCTGTCTCTCAGTGAGACTGGCCCGAGCACTGGGGGTGGGGTGGGGCGCAGAGCAGAGCAGGATGAAAGGAGAATAAGGCAGAGTCCAGCTACCTGAGGCATGAGGGCCAACGGGGGAGTCTCGTTTCATCGTAAGCACACTGGGGAAGGAAGAGTGCTATACAGTGATGTTACTTCATAGAAGATCAGAAAGAAGCAGGAGACAAGCGAGGGGCTGCTCAAGTGCTTCTGAAAGGAGCTGGCCATGGAGCATGGGGAAATGCAAGAACTCTGGCAGTATTCTGAAGAACTTGGTACTTCAGCCAATGCTGGTCTAAGGCTGAAGAAGAAATCAGAGCCGCAGCTCAGTCGGTAGAGGGACTACCAGCATGCACAAAGCCCTGGGGGTTTGATCCCCAGCACCTCATAAACCAAGTGTGGTGGTGAATGCTTGTCATCCCAAAACTTGGGAGGTTGATGCCAAAAGACCAGGAGTTCAAAGCCATCCTTGGCTACATAGGGAGTTTAAGGCTAACGTAGGCTACACAAGAACTACTCTAAAAAAAAAAAAACAAAACAAACAAACAAAAAAAAAAACAATGAAAAACAAAGATAATGGGATACTTTTGAAGGAGACATGGGAGATGGAGGAGGAGCAAGGTTAGAGGTGCACAGGAGCCCATTTCTGTACATGTTACATCTGTAATGCTGGAGAGGCAGCTGGATGTGGGAGTGAAGAGTTCTGAAAGAGGTGTGGCCCAGTGCCATACCCCCATGAATCATCCCAAGAACCCAAGACACCCAAGGGACAGCTTGTAGTTAAGACACCAAGCCTTGCTTGCAAAGACTATCCTGCAGGTCACAGAGGCCAGGAGACAGCAAGCAGTCAGAATGCGTGGCCAGGGAGGCAGGATTAGAACACAGCCCTGAGAGAGGAAGCTGTGGACTGTGACAGGAGGGCGAAGGAGAACAGGGGAGGTGAGGAGAGGACAGAAGTACCAGCAGCTCTTTGGGGATTTTCTTCATTCAGCCCTCAGCCATTTACCGAGCAGCCATCACATGGAAGACACTGTTCTAAGCCACGGTGGTACAGGGGCTACTCAGACAAGTACCTATAGCCACAAAACTTCAAACAGGCTCAACAGCTGGAGAGAGTAATGACATTATTTTATTCACTTATTTGACAAAGTTTGTGACGAGAACACAGAACATACTATACAGGTGATGACGGCACAGGACGAAGGGGGTGGGGAAAGCGAGGTGGTCCTCTCTGCACTACCTAAGCAGGTCCCTCACGTGATGGTGTAGGGCTTCTGGAAAGGCTAAGCCTGGGGAGAGGAGATGGTGGGAGGAAAAGCCAGGCACACCTCTGGACTTGGCAGAGCACCTGGTCTTTGTCCGTGGGGACAGGAATTTTTGTTTATTTTGGGTTAAGGTCTTACTCTAGCCCAGGCTGATGTGAAAATTACTCTAAAGTTTCGAGCTGGCCTCAAGCTCACAGTGATCCTTCTATCTTTACCTCTCGAGTGCTGAGATTAAAGGTGTGTGCTACCATGCCTGGTCAAGAGATAGAGAGGGGGTGGGTCAGGCCCTGACGGGTTTGAGTAGACTGGTTTACTGCTGGTCGGGGTGCACACAGAATAGATTCCAGGCAGTTCTGGATCATAATCATACTCTGTTGGTTAACATTTGTGCAGTTTGATCAGAAATAAGCAATGTAGTGCAATTTGTGGGATTTCAAGAGCTGATTAACAAGGGCTGGTGCTTCCCTCACAGCTCCGCGTGGCAAAAGTGGCCACCGCAAAGGAGGTGGTAGCCTCTTGACAGCACATGCTTCCAAAGGCAGTATATGACATCATTTGGAAAACCCTGCATCCTGCCTGCCAAGTGAGCCTTTCCTGTGGGGGATGCACTGCCTGCTGACAAGACCAGAATTCCCCAGGCCAAGACAGAGAACACATCACACACACAAGGAAGGTTCAGGAGTAGCTAATCCCTTGCCTTACAAAACCCCCACTTTATGCTGGGCATGTGTTTGGGGTGGAGAGAAATGAAGTATGAGAGAAGGGGAAAGGAAAGAGAGTGAGATCTAGCTCATGAGTCGGGGCCCCAATTTTCCCATCTGTGCAGTGAGGGATGAGAACCCCTTTCACTACACATTCACTTGCCAAGTAGATGTCACACCGAAGGTAGCTGCTTTATTAAGTTCCCAGAGAGACTCGCTCTGGTCTCGGTACTGGCACGGTGAGAAAACAGAAAATCAGTCTAAGCAATGGTGGGCTAAGGAGCTGGGACTCTGCCACAGAGGTAAAGGGACCCCGCAGAAGGTTCGGAGCAAGTCAGGGACCGGCACACAACGGAGGACCTGACAGAGCGGGAGGTGATCCTCATGGTCAAGGAAAAGGGCCATGAAAGGCATGTGAAATTTCAGAGAGCATGGGTAAGATGTGGTCACTGACTGGAGAAAGGGACCCAGAAAATGTGACCCAAGAATGTAAAGGACTGACCAGTTAGTATCAAGCAGATGTAGAGCAGAAACCACACCACAGCAAGGACAGAGCTCTAGCTTATACCAAGGGAGCTTTCATTTCTACGTAGCTTCTCAAGAACTTACTTGCTGCAAGATGAAATGAGAAAGCAGGATGCCTCCCATCTGCCACCAAGGGTTAGGAGGGAGACATGGTGTGATATGCACAGGCCAGTCCGGGGGTTGCTAGATAGCTGGAGCCTCCAGCCATGAGGCACAACAAGCCCCTGGGTAAACAACAGGCAGGTGGGACACCAAAGGCTCCTCCACAGGGAAGGGCTCTAGAGACAAAGTCCGTACAAGGGCTGGCAACTGACTTCATGTCATTGAGCTTACATTTGCTTTTCCAGTGGGACGGCAGGATCCACTCTCTCTCCCAGGATCCCACAAAACTCAGGGCTCCCGTGTTTGATGGGCTTGAAGCCGCCTCCAGGAGCACGGAGCTGGCGCCGACGGTCCCGCGAAGGTGAGGGGGATGACTGCCGTTGTTTCTCGTTGCCGTTGAACTGGGCTGCAACAGAGGAGGATGTGTGATTACCTAGAGCTCACCACAAGTGGCTCTTGGGGACATACAGTAGGGCAACATCCAACTGATCTAGCTGGAACTTTACAATGTACAAGAAGGAGAGTTTCAGGCAATGCTGGCTTTTGGTATGGTTTGAATGTTTCTCCCAATGTTCTGTGTTGGAAATAATTTATTTTAATTTATTTGAGAGAGAATGGGCACACCAGGACCTCCAGCCACTGCAAATGAACTCCAGATGCATACACCACCTTGTGCATTTGGCTTATGTGGGTCATGGGAATCGAACCTTGGTCCTTTGGCTTTGCAGGCAAGCTCCTTAACCATTAAGCCATCCCTCCAGCCCTGTACTGGAAGGGGGTGGCGAGGTGAGGCCTAGAGAGAGATATTTGGGACATGGGGTGGGGCCTCATGAAAGCACCACTGAGTTCCCAAGCTGGTTCAGTTCCGAGAGCAGGCTGTTATAAACTGAGGTCACCTTCCTGGTGTCTCTTCTGCAGCTGCCTACTCACCCTTCTACTTCCTGCCATCAGCTGAAGCTACACGAGGCCTTTGCCAATATCATGCCCTTGGACTTCCCAGCCTCTAGAACCGAGAATCCAAATAATCCTTTTTCATTTTGTTGTGACAAAACTGGTTGGGACAGCTTCCCAAGACAGGACACAGAGGTGCTGCCAAAGCCAGGCTGCACATGTGAGGAGCTGCCGTGTCTCCAGGCCACTGAGTGCTGCCCTGGGTCCCAGTGAGATTCTTCCTGCAATCTCCAGCAAGGAGGCAGAGCACTACTGCAGGCCTCGCTGCTCTGTCCTCATGACGTGGGAAACCTTCCACCCCGGGCAACACACTGGTCACTCATCTTCCCCTTTCTCCTCTGCCAACCCTGCCAAGCTCCACTTGTGCTCCTCCTCATTCAGATCCTAGCACGGTCTAGACACAGGCAAGGCCAGTACAGTGTTCTGGCATGGTGGAAGGAGCTCTTCCCCATACCTCCCCGCACCACCTTAGGCCTGTGGGAGCACCATTACCTCACAGGCTTTCAAGAGCAGGACCTGGAAGATACTCCACAAAAAGCAGAAGATAATGAGAGAAACTGGAGTTTCTAGAAGGGTTCTAGAAACCAGCTAGCCTTACTCTGCAAGTATAATAGAACACAAATAGGGATGGTAGCACCCATCTTGTGAGGCTTGTTAAATCAGGTGGAACACACTGACATCGTAGCAGATGGCAGGCAGGCAGGCAGTGTGCGCAATGTTACAAATGCAGGTTTTTACTATGTCAGCTGAATGTAGTCACAAAGGCCCTTCACACTAGTGTCCAAATAACGTAGCTCAGTCCTCGCTAGCCTGTCCATGGACACCTGTGTGCTGTGGCTAAGTTACTCACCCTCTCTCAGGGACTGGACTGTTGAAGAGACGAGTGAATACATTGGAACGCTTGGTTCACACAGGGTGTCTGGTCAACCAGGCCTGGAACAAAGTTCCAGGAAGCTCATTTGGCTGTGTCCCCTACTCTATCCTCAGCTGAGCCTCACAAAGGCAGAAAAGCTCCCCTTTGACCAGTGTGCATGGAGGTGACAAGCTGTCTGTCCTTTGACCCCTAGATAGAGGGCAATGAACCCTCATGCTCATGGAGGGCAAGGGGAGCCTAAGCCATAATGACAGTGGGTTCTGCACAGCCCAGGAATGTGACTGAACTTGTTCCCCACCTATGGTGGTCTGAATGTAAAACATCCCCCATAGCCTTGGAGTGCTTGTGATTAACTTCCTACTTGCTCCCCACCTGGTGGAGCCTTTTAAACTTCCCTTCCAACCTGTTCATTTGAAATAATAACCTCTTCCCTCCTCTAAGGTGCTCTGGCCCAGCAATGAGAAGCCAACTGCTACAGAAAATTGGCACAACCAGGCTTGGTGGCACATGCCTTTAATCCCAGTACTTGGGAGGCAGAGGCAGGAGGATCACTGTGAGTTTGAGGCCAGCCTGAGACTACAGAGTGAGATCCAGGTCAGCCTGGGCTAGAGTGAGACCCTACCTCAAAAAACAAACAAGCAAACAAAAACAACAACAAAATGGTATAAAAGGTGGGGTGACAATCCCAACCATGTGGTCAGGGTCGTGGCTGTGATGTCCATAACCATGTGGCTTTTGTTCTTTCGGAACTGGTTTGCAGGATTTGGCACTTTGGAATACAGAAGCCTTGTAGTGCTGTAAGCAGAGCTTGATGGGGTCATCCTGGTGGGAACCTGAAAGACCTGAATACAGAGATAAACGTAGACTGTGAAGGCTTGGGTTATAAAGAGATTTCATAGAGGGGAAAAATGGATTTTGTCAGAACTGAGTTACTGGCAGAAAGGATGGCTGCATTTTGCTTGTATCCTGAAAATCTGAACAAAGCTGAGTTTAAAGATAATAGACTGGTGTGTTTGATAAATTATAGAACAGAAATATTTTAAAAAATGTAAAGTTGACACAAGAAATGTAAACAAATTTAAAGTCATAGGCACAGAGATTGGTTTCAGGTCACTCCAGCTTCAAGTGTTAAAGAGATTACGACCATTAAAGATGGCCCCGGTTCTTCACTGAGATAATGCAAAGATGCCCTGAGAGCAAAGCCTAATCCAACCCACTGAAGGCTCAAGCTAGTAAGAATGCAAATTCCTTTTGTAATTTTTATTTATTTGACCGGGGGGGGGGGGAGAGATAGAGAGAGAATGGGTGTGCCAGAGCCTCTAGCCACCACAAATTCCAGACATGTGCCACCTTGTGCATCCGGTTTATGTGGGTCCTGGGTCCTTTGGCTTTGCAGGCAAGTGCCTTAACCGTTAAGTTATCTCTTCTAGTCCAAGAGTGCCAATTCTTTCGAAAGGAGGTAGCCTAAAGATAGAATGCTAAAAGAGTAACTACTTCCTCAAGATCAACCTTTATTCTATTTCCCCCTAACCTCATTGACAAACTTGGCTGTGTGGCCCACTTGGTTGTAGTTTTTTTTTTTTTTTTAATTTTTTATTGATTTATTTGAGAGCAACAGACAGAGAGAGAAAGAGGAAGATAAATAGAGAGAGAATGGGTGCATCTGGCATCTTATGTGGGTTCTGGGGAATTGAGCCTTGAATCAAGGTCCTTAGGCTTCACAGGCAAGCGCTTAACCACTAAGCCATCTCCCGAGCCCTGGTTGTAGTTTTTTTTTTTTTTTTTTTTTTTTCGCTTTGTTTTTCGAGGTAGGGCCTCACTCTAGTCCAGACTGACCTGGAATTCACTATGTAGTCTCAGGGTGGCCTCGAACCCATAGCGATCCTCCTACCTCTGCCTCCCGAGTGCTGGGATTAAAGGCGTACGTGGTTGTAGTTTTTGAAGCATTAGAAATGTAGCAAAGAGGGTTATGAAGTATACCTGTTTCAAGAGTGAAACAGGGCTAAAATACCTGTATAGAGATTGGCTACCATCATGAAAACAAATGACCATAAATACTGGCGAGGATGTGGAAAAAGAGGAACCCTTCTACACTGTTGGTGGGAATGCAATCTGGTCCAGTCATTGTGGAAATCAGTGTGGAGGGTCCTAAGATAGCTAAAAATTGATATACCATATGACCCAGCTATAGCACTCCTAGGCATATATCCTAAGGACTCATCTCATTTCCTTAAGTACATGCTCTACCATGTTTATTGCTGCTCAATTCACAATAGCTGGGAAATGGAGCCAGCCTAGATGTCCCTCAACTGATGAATGGATAATGAAGATATGGCACATTTATACAATGGAGTTCTACTCAGTGGTAAAGAAAAATGAAGTTATGAAATTTGTAGGAAAATGGATGGATCTGGAAAGGATTATACTCAGTGAGGTAACCTAGGCCCAGAAAGCCAAGTGTCGCATGTTCTCTCTCATATGTGGATCTAGCTACAGATGATCGGGGTTCTGGATGAGAAGGGAAAAACTCAGTAGCAGAGGACAGTAAGCTAGAAAAGAGATAGAAAGGGAACAGAAAGGAAGGGAGGGGGTACTTAATAGTAAGGTATTGTATATATGTAAGTAGAATAGATTAGTGGGGGTGAAAAGGCCCAAAATGAGGTCTGGGGAAGAGATTGAGTAAAGGAAAGGTAGAGGGACAGCTAATCAAAATCTAAGAGGACATAAATAAATCATATGGAATCCTCTGGTTTTGGACAATGGAACACTCAGGAGCCGTAGATTGTTGCTAGAAAATTTTCAGTGCCAGGGATGGGATATCTTCCAGTGAGTTGTTGGCCAGGGAGGTCCCTGATGCCCCCAAAACATTATAGGCCACTGGCGAGGCCCTTGGTTTCCCGCCAGGAATAGATGGTAAGACCCTATTGCTGAAGACTCCATATACTTGGGCTGCAAGGCCACTGAGAAATCCTGCTGGATCTGAGCTGATAACCTCCTCCATGTAGACCAGCTGACAGAAAGCTGGAAGAAGCCATTCTGCATGCAGTTCAATGGGAGAAAGAGAAATCACCAGTGAAGATACTCATCAGTGGACACTGAAAGCCTTATATTTGGCCAGCCAGACCAAATGAGCCAATGAGTGCAATAGTGGCACGTCTATCATGGTGGAAACCAACTGCCCTATAATTGGACTGGAGGTCCACTCCATGGGAAGGGAATACATCCCTGATACTGAAAACTTAAAACAGGGGTAGTCATGAGCCCTAGGGGTGTAACGTCTGTTGTTGTCTGGCTAAATGTATATACTATGCTTATCAAACTGCCCAGTAAGCACTTCTGTTAATGTTCACACCCTTATATTAATGCTACTCTCACTTTGGGTAGAGAATCTTCTCTTTTCAGATGGTAGTGACCTTGGGACGACTCAGAAGGTATCATGGTGATGGAAAGAAATGACCGCAGTGCTCAGTACTGCAATATCTCTATCACACCTTCCAAGGCTCAGGGTCTAATGCGGAAGAGGTGGCGGAAAGAATGTAAGAGCCAGAGGAAGGGCAGGACTCCATACAACATGCTCCCTCCAGACACAAATGGCCTGGATATCCATGGCCTCACAGTGTCTGACACTACCTGCATAAGACCATCATAAGAGGAGGAAAAGATCATGACATCAAAAATAAAAGAGAGACTGATTGAGATGGGGAGAGGGTATGATGGAGAATGGAGTTTCAAAGGGTTAAGTGGGGGGAGGGAGGGTATTACCATGGGTTATTTTTTATAATCATGGAAGTTGTTAATAAAAAAAATTGAAAAAAAAATCCTGTATAGAGGCCCTCTAAGGCTACTGTATGGAGCTGTGAAGGTGAACCGTGAGTTGCAATGGGGACTGCAAAATTCTTGAGATGGCAGGACTGTGGGCTGGCTGCTGAAGACAGCTGCTAGCTGTGGCTCACTGGAAAGCAAGCAGCACAGTGGAGGGGCAGAGGTGGGTCTGTTAAGACTCAGAAGACTTCATCATGGGTCTGGCTGGCATCATGAGATGCCAGACATCGAGCTACAGATTTGATGCTTGCCCTACTCATTATTGAACTTGAGTTGGTCCACCCTCTCCTTGTCTGTCTTCTTTTTGCAATGAAAATATTTGCTTTGTGCTGTTATATATTAGAAGTATGTAACCTGTTTTTGATTTTATAGGCTCACAAGTTAAAAGACTGTTTAGACTTCAGAAGAGACTTTGGACTTTTGAATGTTGTTGAGGTTAATAAAGACTATGGAGACTTTGGTTTGACTATAAAAATATCCCCCCATAGCCTCAGGTGTTCCCCCCTTTCAGGTGTTTGTGATTAAACTTCTGACTAGTGGGGCCTTTGGAAGGCAGAGAGGTAGAGCCTTGCTAGAGGACGTCTGTAGCTGGGGGTAGACTAGCCCACTGTCTGTTCAGAGCCAGTTTGCACTTGCTGCTCTCTGCAGATACGTGAGCCACTTGCCATGCTTTTCTCTGCCCTGTTGAAACTTCCCCTGTAAGCGGAAACAAGCCCTTTCCTCCCATGAGTTGCTTCTGGAAAGATGATTTGTCCTAGCAATAAGTAGCTAACTGCCACATCATGTTAGCCACTGAGCTGTCCACTCCACCAGAGACCAGGGGACATTTCTGTCCCTCTGAGATACAACTTTTCTATTAGCCACTACAGAAACTGGGAAGGGTGCTTTCTGTCCACTGAACATTCTGGACCCACTATTCTGTGCCTGGGCAGACCATACAGCCAGCCTGTCTGCCCAGCAGTGAGCTCTAGCACCTATAACCCTCCAAGAGTCATCTACAAGTGCTGTGCACAGTTTTTGGCCAGGGTAACAGTGGTGACCAGGGCCAGGCAAAATACCAAGTCAATATGTGAATAACTGGTGACAATTGAGAAGGTGGTTTTGTGGCAAGGAAGGGACAGTTCTAGGCCCTGAAGTGGCCTGAGCTTGGAGGTTAGGGAGGAGGCAGGCAGGGCCACTAGGTTGTGTTTATTGAGTCAGGAGAGAATGTTTTGACATTTTAATGCCGAAGGCTTTAATCTAGTCCTAACAGTGTAGTGTGGCTTTGCAGAAAAAAAGATGGGTCTGTGGGAATCGGTACTTTGTACTCAATTATGCTGAGAACCTAAAACTGCTCTATAAAAGAATAAAGTTTATTAGTTAAAAGGGAGAGGGAGATGAATGGAGGGGGAGTGCAGGAGAAAGGGGGGTAAGAGAAGATGGCACGCTTTCACTTGCACACTGGAGGCTGGCTAGTCTTGCTCAGAGGGACAACTCAATTTGCATACCCCTTCCTATGGCAAAAGAGGGGGCACTCCTTCTGAAGTCCGGTCCTGGCATTCACAGCACCACACACCTCCCACCACCTTCCCTGGTGTTCTTTCCGGGAGCCTGGATTCCTCACAGGTCCCGGTAAACCTCGCAGTCCTCAAGGCAACTCTTCAGCTGTGTCCTTGGGTAGGGGAAGGAAGAGGTGAGCGGTCCTGACTTGAGCAGAGCCATCTGTGGGTGACAAGGGTGGGAACATGCACTGAGGCCGTGATGGCAGGTAAACGCCAGGTCACTGAGTCCTTTCTGCATTGTGCACCTCTGACTGCTATAAGGGACCAAGGGAGGAAAGAGGGTGGTGAGGCTTCTCAGTGCTGGAGGGTGCGGGAGCCTCCAGCTGCACACCAGTCCATCCCCCAGGAGGTGGCAGCTCAGCACGACCCATGCAGGTACAGCAGGAGGCTGCGGTGAAGCTCTAGGTTTAGTTTTTTCACCGGCTCAGGAGAAAAGGCAAGATGAATAGTAAGTTATGCTTGGTCCTGGCACGGTGGGGCTATACTGTCTGAAATCAGGACTCCGAGATTACAGCTAATATTAAATCCTCCAACAGGCAACCCAGGGCAGAGGGAGGGAAAAAAGTGTGGGCCACAAAGGCTGGAGAGGAGCCCAAGCTTTTGGTACAATCTATGAAGCCAAGTCCTCTGGCACCTGGTTGCCTCCCTGGCCTCCAATCTCATCAAGCTCTTCCTCTGACTCCATTACCCTTCTGAAGCTACCTCTTCTAGGAGCTATCCCAGAACTCCCTTAGTCAGGACACCCTAATCACCAGTTTCCTTGTCTGGCTCCTGTGAGCTGGGCCTGAGGCATAAGTGTCTCCATGTTTATCCCAGTACCTTCAAGGTAGCAAGACCTTGATGGACGACTAAATGAAGGGATTTAATGAGCTGCCATTTTGCTTTACTGGGAAAAATATTGGTTTCTCTTACCAGATAAATTGGATACAATCTAAGAACATCCTAGTTGACACTGTAATTCCCAACTGAATTAATTTATACATCCACTGGCACACTTAGTAATGCAGCCATATATTTTAGCAAGAACAGGTGGTGATGAATGACAAGCTTAATTAGGTAAATCATTCCACCTAAAACACAAATATACAAACTCCAAGTGCAGTGATCTGGCAGCCAAAGGAAAAAGAAGTTAAGAACAAAAGCCCCTAATGCAACTGCTTCCATCCCTTCTAATTAAGTTTCTCTTTAATCTGCAATTTAAAATGGTAATTCTTTTAATTTAGTGATTTTTCTGCAAAAGATAAAGATGCAATTTCTCAAAAGAATATCTGCATTTATAGGGAAAATACGCTGCCCCGTGAGTTGTTCAAAGGACAGAACCTAATGAGTTCCACCGATAGGCAATTAAAACAGAAGTCAGAATCCTTCAGGCAAGACTCAGATTGGGGAAGGATGAGGGCTGAGAGCCCTTTCCAGGATGGGGACCTACCCCTGGTGTGGGGGAGAGGTGGGCTGATCAGTGTGCACCACGTTCTGCCAGTTGTACCTTGGGATCACTTGAAATATCTACAAGAGTTCCAAGCCAGGGGACAGGGATCATCCCAAGATCCAGCCAGGAGACCCGCCCACCAGTCCTTAAATTTGGTCCCCACCACCGACAGAAGAGGTATTACAGGCAGTTAACTTCACAATGTTCCTGCCATGGGGTAAAAGGTGAGCAAAAGCTCCTCCAGGTTCTTGAAGCTCAGGGGCAGGGCGAGGTTAAGCCCAAGACTATGAGGCAGGAGGGCCATATCCTGCCCAACCCTGCCTTCCTTCCCTACAAGAGCAGCTGAGGATGGCGGGGGGCGGGGGGGGGGGATAGCTCAGCCGGTAAAAAGCTTATCTCACAAGCATGAGAACTTGAATTTATCCATATAACATGCCATGTAAAATGCCAGGCATGACACTGTAATCTCAGTGCTGGGGAGGTGGAGACACAAGGATCCTCGGAGCTGGCTGGCCAGCCAGTCTAGTCTAACTGGTGAGCACCAGGCCAATGAGAGACTTTGCTGATAGAGATTAGGAGCAGAGTAGCCAGTCTCCTTTCATAGGTAGGTAGTTAGGGACACAGGACCAAGAACATAGATAATGACCTGCACTACAAAATTCAAGTGGGGATTACAGAAGATGCAGCCTCAGAACAGTGGCATTCAGTGGTCTATCTACCCTGAGATGGTCCTACAACAGTCTCACTCCATCTACCTGTGTCCCCGTTTGATCAGCCTCCAATGCCTCAAAGTCAAACAGAAGAGACCCTAAGCCTCTCTCTATGCCCACTTCAGCCTAAAGAAGCTAGGTTAAATTGCTGCCCATCTCCTAAATAATTTTAGGGTATTAACTCATGAGTGGGGAGGGGATGTTGTAGGCAGGCAGACATTCGAGGTCTCTGAAGGAAGAACCCACCTCCAAGAGGGGGAGGAATAGTTACCCCTTAATGAGATAATGTTCTAGGCCCAAGAAGCCCCTCCCTTAGTACAATTTCTCACAGACCCTAACTGCTTATTAACCTGTATACTTTGCTGAGTTCTAACTTGAAAAATGTAAATTTTCCTTGTCCTTTTCTTTTTCTTCTTTGAATGTTGGCAGAAATCCTAAGCATGCCTACCTTGAGACTGTGGTTTTCCTACCTTTATATTCTTTGCTCCAAACCCTGGGTCCAGTAATGCCATCCCTCTTTATTTTGGGGAAACCCTCCCACTCTCTCAGGTATTTTGTCTATATTTTCCCTGATAAATTCTATTTTTGCCCTCCTCACCTTCTTGTCCAAGTACCTTAATCTGTCTTTGGTGTGTGACACAAATTTGAGAGCCTTAGCCACTGGAGTTCTGCCCATCTAGGCCAAGAAAGGCCTCATCGCTCTCAAAATCTGCAACACTGTCCCCAAAAGAGATGGACAGTATTCCTGAGGCTAACACTCGAGACTGTCCTCTGGTCTCTACATGCACACAGCCATACACATCGCATGCACGCACACCCACACATGTGTGCCCTCACATGTATGAACACATGTATACCACATACACGTATACAAAAACAAGACAAAAACACACCTGAGGGTTGTGTCTGGCCTGGCACAATTACTCCCTGTGTGCCCTGTAGGAGCCAGCTGCTGTTCCCCCTCGCTCTGCCCTTGCTACTGTGCCTGCTGCTCCAGGGCACCTGTCCACTCTTCCCAGGCCCTGTAGGTGTTCTGTGAGACACTGAGGGGACAGGGTATCCCTCTGACCACTCTAGTCCCTTGCCTGTTTCCAAACTCACCATGTAGCTCAGCCTAGAGAGGGCCGGAGCTGTGGTAGTGCTGGCTGAGAATGCGTGAGGCCTTGGGGTACATTCCCAGCACAATAAAAGAAAAAAAAGGAAAATGCTGTTCACATGAACAAGATGTGTTGCTTCAGGGTCTATCTTCTTTCTCACCACTGCTCAGAGCAGGCCTGGCCAGCAAGCAGCCTCCACAGCATAGCTCTACTCGGCTTAAAGCCCTTACTGGCTCCTTAGCACCCTGGGACAAAGGCAAATTCCTCACCCTGATACTAGAGGTCTTCAGTGAGGGAGCCAGCCTGACCTTCCACACGTTCCACCTCACCCTTATGCTCTACTCACTAAGGATGGCTGGGCTACAAACCTACCTTTCGGCCTTGGCTTTGCCTGTGTCCAACCCTTGGAATCTCGTTCTTGCCTATCCTTCTGCAAATATCCTAGCTATCTGACAAAGTGCAGTTTAAAGAACACCTCCTGGTCCTGCCTAGGGCCCCAGGTAGAATTCCTTTCTCCTCTCAGCCCTAAGACCCTTGTCTATACTGCTGTCCCAGTAACCGCCTCTATTACAGGAGGGCACTAGCTACCTCCTGAGAACCAGAAGGACACCTGCCTCAGTCCTCCTCCGTGGTGGTTTAAGTGTAAAATGTGCCACATAGCCTCATGTGTTGGAATACTTAATGCCCAGTTGGTGGTGATGAAGTCTTTGGGAGGCGGAGACATCCAAGGGGAAGTGTGTCCCTGGGGGTGGGCCTTAGGCCCACTTGCTGTGCTCACCTCATTCTCTACTTCTGCCCAGCAGATGTGAAGATGGGACACCCAGCTGTCTGCTCCTGCCATGCTTTCCCTGCCAGGATGAAACTTCCCCTTGGAACTAAGTGGAAATGAGCCTTGTCCTTCCATAAGCTGCTTGTGGTCAGGTGTTCTGTCCCAGCATGAGAAAACTGCTACACCCTTGACATGCAGCTGGCTCCAGGAATGGCCTGTGGGCTGAAGCAACACTGGGGAGGAACGGCAGCGTGGTCACTCTGCATCACGAAAACAATGTGGGCCTGGACTTTATCCTCCCCTGCCATTGCTTTTTGTATGATGGTGGGCAGAACTGACAACATCTACACGATGAGAAGCCGTGGTGGTGGTTGATATCAGATCACCTCTAAGTGGCCGATCCTTCCTTGTGGTCACATGTATGCACACGAGAATTAAGTAACCAGAAACCCACTTCCTTCTTCCAGAGTTTCCTAGTAGTATGAAGTGGGAAGCCCCAAGGATGGGTCATCTTATTCTATTTTTTAAAATTTATTTTAATTGAGAGAGAGAGAGGCAGAGATAGAAACGGGGGGGGGGGTGCGAGAGAACAGCTAAACCATCTCTCTAGCCCTCTTTTTTATATTTTTAAGTTTATTACAGAGAGAGAGAGAGAGAAAGGGGGGAGGGAGGAGGGAAAATGGGCACACTAGGGCCTTTAGTGAATGAACTCCAGGTGCCTGTGCTACCACGTGCATCTGGCTTATGTGAGTACTAGGGAATCAAACCTGGGTCGTTAGGCTTTGCAGACAAGTGCCTTAACCACTAAGTCATTGCTCCAGCCCTTATTTTTTTATTTTTATGTTTTTTGGTTTTTCGAGGTAGGGTCTCACTCTGGCCCAGGCTGACCTGGAATTCACTATGTAGTCTCAGGAGGCTGGCCTTGAACTCATGGCGATCCTCCTACCTCTGCCTCCTGAGTGCTGGGTTTAAAGGCGTGTGCCACCATGCCTGGCTTTTTAAATTTTTAAAAAAATATTTAATTAAAAATATTTCATTTATTTATATTTGTTTTTTGTTTTTGTTTTTCAAGGTAGGGTCTCACTCTAGCCCAGGATGACCTGGAATCCACTATGTAGTCTCAGGATGGCCTCGAACTCATAGTGATCCTCCTACCTCTGCCTCCTAAGTGCTAGGATTAAAGGCATGCGTCCCTATGCCCACATTTATTTATTTATTTATTTATTTATTTGAGAGAGGGAGAGACAAAGAGAGAGAGAGAGAGACAGGGGATGGGGGGGGGGGAGAGGGCGTGGTGTGCCAGGGACTCCAGCCACTGCAAACAAACTCCAGACACATGCATCCAGCTTTATGTGAGTACTGGGGAACTGAACCTGAGTTCTTTGGCTTTGCTGGCAAGCGCCTTAACTGCTAAACAGTCTTTCCAGCCCTAAAAATATTTTTTATTTATTTGCAAGCTGAGACTGAAGACAGAGACAGACAGAGAATAGGCACATTGGGGCCGCCACCTGCTGCAAATGGAACTCCAGATCCACGTGCCACTTTGTATATCTGACTTCATGTGGGTACTGGGGAACCAAACCTGTGTTGTTAGGCTATTTTGTTCATTGGTTAAGTCCTCAGTGCCAAGAACAGGACCTAGTATACAGGAGATGCTCAGTATCTGTTGAAGGAATGAGGCTGCCCAGCTCTGCAGGGGCGTGACACATCATTTATCACTTGAGAAATGAAACTTGGGCTGGACTCTGTTCATGCTGTATTTTAAACTTTTACAACATGGTTTGCTTAATTCTCACTTAATAGTTCCTATGCAAGGGTGGGTACCAGGAGGATGAGGAACACAGTTAATGCTATTAATATCCATATTATTACAAATGAGGCTTGGTGTGGCCATGGAACTTGCTCCAGCTAATAGGGAAGGCTGCCACGCCAAGCTTGGGGCTGGCTTCCAGCCCTCTGCTCTCCAGCACGGGTCTGAGCCTCTCAGCAAAAGCAGTGAGGCTGTGGAGGGGAGTAAGACACTGCATGCAGGGTGACTTGAGAGCTCTCAGCAGCTTGCTCCCTTCCGTCTCTAGGTGGATGAGCCTGTAGTGAGTACGGGCCTGTTTGTAAACCTCATGGGGTTTGCAGGAGGGGCTCGGGGACTGTGCTGGGCCTCCTGATTGTTCACGGATCTTATCACTTTGAAAATACAAGAGACAGAGTAAAAACAGCCCCTTTCATGTACCGCTCAGCTTGCAGCCCTTTGTACTGGTGACAGCAGGTGGACGTTTCCAGGATGGGGCCATGCACTGGTTTGGGAGGTGGATGACCTGTCTCTAAAATATATGAACACACACAACACTTAGACATGACTCAACAGTTCAATCGGAGAAAGAGAACCACCAGTGAAGACACTCAACAGTGGACACTACAAGCCTTATAATTGGCCACCCAGGCCAAATGAGCCAACGGGTACAATAGTGGCACGTCTGTCATGGTGGAAACCAACTGCCCTCTAATTGGACTGGAGGCCCGCTCCATGGGAGGGAATACATCCCTGATACTGAAAACTTAAAACAGAGGCAGTCATGAGCCCTAGGGGTGTAACATCTGCTGATGTCTGGATAAATGTATATATTACGTTTATCAAACTGACCAGTAAGCACTTCTCTTAATATTTATACCCTTATACTAATGCTACTCTCACTTTGGGTAGAGAATCTTCTTTTTTCAGATGGCAGTGACCTTGGGACGACTCAGAAGGTATCATGGTGATGGAAACAAGTGACTAGAGTACTGAGTAACATCTCGATTACACCATCCAAGGCTCAGGGTCTAATGGGGAAGAGGTGGCAGAAAGAATGTAAGAGCCAAAGGAAGGGTAGGACTCCTTACAACGTGCTCCCTCCAGACATAAAATGGCCTTGATATCCATGACCTCACAGTGCCTGACACTACCTACACAAGACCATCATAAGAGGAGGAAAAGATCATGACATCAAAATAAAAGAGAGACTGATTGAGAGGGGGAGGGGATATGATGGAGAATAAATTTTAAAGGGGACAGTGGGGGGAGGGAGGGTATTACCATGGGATATTTTTTATGATCATGGAAGATGTTAATAAAAATTGAGAAAAAATAAATAGAAAAAAAATAATAAAACAAAACAAACAACAACAACAACAAAAAACACGACTCAAACTCTGCTTCTTTGACAGCAGGACTCTGTAATTTCAGTTGTGTAAATCTACATACTATGTCACCTGAGCCTCACCACACATGAACACATGGAAATTTCCATCTCACAGATGGACTGACATCCACACAGGAGCGGCCTCTTCTGACCTCCAGTTCAGAGTGCACCTGGGCAACATCACCCCACTAGCATGGTGAGCACAGGCATTGTCTCCAGGTGGGTTGTACACTTGGTGGCTCGTGAAGGTTTGCATTTCTGGGATCAGCAGGCCTGTGCTGCCACTCACAGGAGGTGAGATCAGAGGTTCTCAACACCTGGGTGAGCGACATGGTGCTGTAAGGCCGAGAGGCAGACAGAGAACACATGGGTTCCAAGACATCATTTGCACAGGTTCTCCCCACCCCTGCCACCAAGGCAGCCTGGCAGAAGTGCCTTGCCTTTGTTCTACCCAAAGAAAACAGACACCAGAGCTGGGTGCCTGGCTGCAGGAGATCTAGGATAAAGCTTGATCAAGCATGGGGCCTCCACTGCTGCCAAAGGCAGCCATCATCCCCATCACAACAGATTCTGCAGACGAGAAACAAAGGGCTGGAACAAGGGCTGACTCACCCAAAGTCAACAGCTGGCCTAAAGTTAGACTGCAGTTCAGGGCTCTTAAATCTGGGAGCCTTAACAATTTTAGTACAAATTTGCTTACAGTGCAACCCACAGTAGCAACAACGGTGATATTTACCCCCACCACTTACTGAGCACTCACTAGCCCCAACTCAGTGTGCAGTGCAACCTTCTACAGATAAGGCACCAGGCAACCTGTCACTGTTAACAAATGGAGGAGAGAAAGAAGTCTTTTTTTGTTTGTTTGTTTTTCGAGGTAGAGTTTCACTCTAGCCCAGGCTGACCTGGAATTCGCTCTGTATTCTTAGGGTGGCCTCGAACTCAGCAATCCTCCTACCTCTGCCTACCTATTGAGTGCTGGGATTAAAGGCATGCGCCACCACGCCCGGCTGAGAAAGCAGTTTTAAATTCAGATTTCTGGGCCCAGCTCCTGAGTTTGGGGTGAGGTCACTTGTCATACATCCCTGGGACCTGCTAAAGGTGGAGGCAATGTCTTGTGACCCTTTAATATGTAGATACCATCAGGTACTTCCCGACACTCTCAGAACCTGGGAAAATGGCTTTTCCTTGATCCACAGCCCGAGGAACGGCCAGGGCAGCTGGGCACTCGTGGAAATGAGTTTCTCTGTCCAGGAGGCAAAGGCTCAAGCCCACTGTGCATGTTTGCACCACCAGCCAGTGTAGATGGCAGCCAGGGAAGGCAAGAGAGACAGTTAGGGACAAGCCACTGCTGGCCACAAACACATCTCTCACGTGGCTGCCCACCACCCACCAGCGCACTAATATGGCATCTGATTTACAGCCAACAGGCGGGGCCACACTTTCAGCCTCACAATGGGAATTGAACCACGAGGTAGGCAGTCAACAGCCACACAGAAATCTCCTCCTGCTGCCACTGCAGGTTTCTCCGGCTTCATGTGGCAAGGAGACATGTGTATAACACACAGAAATAATGTGAAAACAAAGCAGCTGTGGGGGGTAGCCTGGCACACTACATTGCTGGGCTCGCGAGGTGCTGCACTGGGCTGGATGGGGTCTAGGTGTGCACAGGGTGGGCAGGCAGGGCCTCTGATGGAGCTTAGTCTCTATCGCAATAGAGAGCTGACCTGTCCACAGAAGGCAGGCTACTCATCAAATCTTAGGGTTTGTTCCCCACAGCAGACACAGGTACCTGCAAGAACATCTCTATCAGTGTAATCAATAGATGACCCAGAGCTATTAGACAAGAATATTGCTCATGTTTTTCTTTCTTTTTGGCTTGTTTTGATATAGGTGTCACTCTAGCCCAGACTGATCTGTCATTCACTCAGTAGCCCCAGGATGGCTTTGAACTCACAGCAATCCTCCTACCTCTGCCTCCCAAGTACTGGGATTAAAGGTGTGCACCTCCACAGCAGCTTTTCTTCCTTGTTTCTTTCTTTTTTTAAAAAATTACTAAACTAATTCATTCATATATCAGATAGGTAAAACAGCTAGAGAAACTATCCTTTAGTAACATATTAGCCAAAGGAAGTGAGGGATCCCAATTCTCATTTAAACACCACTTAACATGGCAGACCTGCTGTTCACATGTGTTAAACATTAATTATGGCTGTTACTCATTACACAGCAAAAGCTCCTGGTACAAACACAATCATTAACTTCCTTGCAGGCCCAAGGCATTCTGGGAGACCATGAAGGAGACAGAAGGCATCCTGGGAGCCGAGAGCCTGTTGTGAAGTGGCCCATGACTGGAAGTGAAGGGGGCAGTGGCTAGATCTAAGACTTTTCACAGAAGAACCATCTGCAGAGCCGTGGGCTAATGTTCACTGTGAGATCCCCAAGGATGTGGCACCAGAGCGGGTGGGAACAGTTAGTGTAAGAATACTAACTTCAGAGCATTTGCATTTGTGGGAGGGTGGTGGTACAAAGGCCAGCAAGAGAACTGCTTCTGCCCCAACATCAAGCTACCCCATGCCAGGTTTAACCCACTTTTCCACATGGAGGACACCTATACAACAGTGGAAAAAGGCAAGTGCTCGGTGCTTAGCAGCTCACCCTATCTGGGCTTCAGAACTGTCACCTGTGGGATGGAACTGAAGCAACACCCAGACGGCAGTGTTCATAGGGTTAACTTGTACTAGGTTCCTAACTGGTGCTCCCCCTATCCTAACAGGATTACTTTAAATCAGCCAAGTGAGCTGACTGAGGAATGACTCATAGCCACTCAGGAAACACACATACCTGGGACATTACTTTCCCTTTTTCTACCCTTTCAGCCTCCCTTGATCAGGCTGAGAAGTTTTCAAAACTCAAGAGAGAGGCTGCCTGTGGAGACAAACCACAGCAGTATCCTCCACCACTAGCTGACAGCGAGAAGTGTGCACCTGGCTAGTGACTGGGGGCCCAGACAAATCTGACAGGGTAGGGGAGATTAGAAGGAAGGCTTCCTGAAGGAGGTGACACTGATACTACCTGAGCTGAGCTGTGACATCCTACTCTACAGGTGAGAAAACTCAGGTGCAGGGAGATGAACAGCCTGCCTGAGGTACTGAAGTGGTGAGTGATGGAGTTGCCAAATGAGCATGGGACTGTCTGACTCCTGCCCATCGGTCTTGAAATGTCAGACATACTGTCCTAAACTTCCTAGGGCAGAACAACCCACCAAGGAGCCAGTGGGGAACACAGAGAAGGGCCCCAGATCACTGCTGAGAAAAATGCCTCTGGGGCTGGAGAGATGGCTTAGTGGTTAAGGAACTGGCCTGCAAAGCCTAAGGACCCAGGTTAGATTCCCCAGGATCCACGTAAGCCAGATGCACGTGGTGGCGCATGCATCTGGAGTTGGTTTGCACGCCTATTATCTCTGCCTTTCAAATAAATAAATAACAACTAAAATAAAAATTTAAAAAGCCTCTGCCTGAGTCTGTGCCTGTCTTCAGTTTCTGCTGTTGGCAGTGCCCAGAGCAGGCAGCTCTGACAGAAGTGATACTACCTACTGCGCTGGTTATAGGAACTTACCAGCCAGGGCTCATTCTCTAGCACTAATAAAAAAAACTGGATGCAAAGTGGCACATGTGTCTGTGATCCCACAGTGCCTATGACAATGGAAGGTGGAGCCATCAGAATCCGAAGCTAGCTTGCAGCATCTTTGAATAAAAATTAAAATTAAGGGGCTGGAGAGATGGCTTAGCAGTTAAGGCATTTGCCTGCAAAGTTAAAGGACCGAGGTCCCATGTAAGCCAGATGCACAAAGTGGTGCATGTGTTTGGAGTTCCTTTGCAGTGGCTGGAGGCCCTGGCGTGTCCAATCTCTCTCTCTCTCTCTCCCTCCCTCTCTTCCTTTTTCTCTTTTTTTTTTTTTTTCGAGGTAGGGTCTCACTGTAGCCCAGGCTGACCTGGAATTCACTATGGAGTCTCAGGGTGGTCTCAAACTCACAGCGATCCTCCTACCTCTGCCTCCCAGGTGCTGGGATTAAAGGCGTGCGCCACCACGCCTGGCTTCCTTTCTCAAATAAATAAATAAATAAAATTAAAAAAAAAAAAGTGGGCTGGAGAGATGGCTTAGCAGTTAAGGCACTTGCCTACAAAGCCAAGGACCCAGGTTTGATCCCCAGGACCCATGTAAGCCTGATGTACAAGGTGGCACATGCATTCTGGAGGCCCTGCCTGTCCATCCTCTCTCTCTCTCTCTCTCTCTCCACATACACACATGCCTCTCTGTCTCTTTCAAATAAACAAATAAAAATAAAATACAAAAAAATGATACTATCTTCTGAATGGGTCGAGAGGCCAAAACCATTTCCCAGTAAAACCTGACCACACATCAGTCCTGGGGCCCCACATGGCAGTGTCTCTGTGACCCAGGACACCATGGTGTCCTGTAGGAAAAGCAGGCGGAAACACCCAATTCTTTGGAGAGCTGGTGGTATTTCTCATTCAAATCCTTAATGACACATGGGCTGCACAACTCTGTGTGAAGGGAAGACCTTCCTAGGTCTGTGCTCACAACTGAAGCCCTGTAGGATAGGATAACTGGCTTCTGACAGTGTCAAGCACTCCTGTGAGAAGGCTCCTTGTCATCAGCACAGAACAGGCAGTGCTCTGCAGGACGGAAAGCAGCCCTGCTTCATAAAAAGAACTGGCGGGGGGGCCTCAGGGTGGAATCCCCAGTCTCCCTGTGTACTCTCAGGTAGGATGGAGTCCTGACAGAAAGGGGCATGCATGTGTCCCAGAGTGGTATACAAGCCATGCTCCTGCTGCAGGGTGGGCCTCTGCCATCAACCTTTCTTGTTGCAGCTGCTATAGTCACCCCCAAGGATCAAAGCTCATTGTACACATTTAACTCTCACCAAAATTCTCACCACAAGTCTGGCACCTAGTCCCTGTCTTCCCCTTGGTGGGCCCAACTCTATATCCTTTGGTGATTTAGAAGCACTGACAAGGATCCCTATCTAGGTTCCTCAACCAGGCTAAATGTGAAGTCATAGCATACACAAGAGAAAAAAGAAGGGAATCATTTTCTTAGTTTACAGCTGCTTCCTTGCAGTGGACCCTGGGCTTCCAGTTGCCGGAGCCCATCACAGGGAACGCCAGAGACCTAAAATCAAAACACAACTAAACAGGATGCTCTTCCAACAGGGGCCGCAGTAAAGACAGAGCCCCATCAGCAATACCTTCCTCCCTGACCACACCGATGACTTGCTGAAGCAGGAGTGCATACACTCACACTATGTACATGCACACTCACCCTGCTTGTGCATGTACACTCCAACACAAGCATCAGCAGCTCAGGTGGGAACTCTGCCCTATATTCCCAAGCAGCCATACTGCAGATCTGTCAATCCAGTACCTTCCAGCCCGTGAGTGAAGCAGCCTCCTTTCTCCTCCACCCCAGAGCCAAAAGCTGCTTGGGACAAGCATAGCCAGTATCCACTATAGAGCAGGAAATATAAAGCTAAGAGACTTGATGAGAGCCAGAAGAAAATGTGATTCTGCATCTGTCTTCTATCAGCAGTCGAGTGAGCCAGACTGCTGGTGACACCTGAGATAATAATTCCATGACCCAAACCAAGACCAGAATGGGCACTGTGGGCTTGGTATTGACAGCTAGCTCTAAGGCCCTGTGCCAACAAGTAATGCACAGAAGTTCTAAGCCATTTTTGGGCATGAGTGGGCAAGTTCCAGCCTGACGGCCTTCTGAGAGATGATACCCTGCAGGGAAAGTGCTTCTCACTAATGTCAACACAGATCACCTGGAATCTCACAGGACTCATTCCAACTATATAGGTCTGGGGTGGGGCTGAAGATGCCATACTTCTGATTGGCAACATTAATGCTGCTGGCCACAGACCACACTCTGAGCAGTAAGATGTCACACTAGACCAGAGCATCACAGATAACAATTGCCCTGGGGCCCTGAGGGTGGACAATCCAACACCTGCCCATGACACTGTCTCATGCCAGAGATCCACAGTGTCTGCAGAACTGTTAGCCTTTTGGCCCTTTAATCAAGCTGGTGTTTGCAAAGAGTAAGCTCATGGACAATATAAACCCCTCCCACACATGGAGGAGCATGGCTCCTCATTAGCCACAGCAGGGGACAGTTCTCAGATTCCCTTGGGTCTAGAGAAGATAGTAGATGTGAAATGATCAGGAGGGACATGGGGTGACAGAGGACCATCAACCAACCACAGGGCTACTATCATCTCGATTAGGTGCTAGGGATGCAAAAAGGGGATGAGATAGGTTAACCTGTGGAGCCCACCACCTGGCAGGTGAGACCAAAGCCCACACAAGTAGCTCTGTGTTGATGGTGTGAGAAGTTTGCCAGGACCAAATGGGAGGCTATGTTCCAGGGACTATTCACAGAGTGGGGAATATTCAAGCTAGGCCTCTTCAAGGGAGGTTCAGGACCTTTCCAGACAGGACAAGGCTGTGAAGGACATTTCAAGCAGAGAAACAGGACACATGAAGGACTTGGGAATGGTGAAGAACATGTTTTGAAATAGCTACAACATCAGCTGAGAAGCTCAGGACAAGGGTCAAATGCATGTCTAGGAGGTCAGAAAGAGGGGCAGAACCTAGCTGGGTGTGAATAATGAGAGATTTAAGGCAAAGTGAACTTGAAACAAATTAAAACTTCCTAAAAATGACCTTTAATGTGATAAAAAAAAAACAAAAAACTAGTCACTCAATGTCTTACTTTTTACATGATTAAGTTATTAGATACAAATGTTTTGGCATCTGGATTTTCATTTCTTAATATTAAACAAGCATCTTCCTTAGTTGTTATAAACTCTTTCTAAACCTCACTTATTCTTAGGAGCACAATACTCCACCATACATATGTATAAAAATCCATTTAACTAGCAGGGCGTGGTGACGCATGCCTTCAATCCCAGCACTGAGTAAGCAGAGGTAGGAAAATCGCCTGGGCTAGAGTGAGACCCTACCTTGAAAAACAAAAACAAACAAACAAACAAAAAATCTATTTAACCAACTTCTATTGCTGGGCATCCTTGTTGTTCTCAATCCTCCGTGCCCATAAATGGTGCCATTTCTGAATTTCAGACCACTAATGTTGGCACAGATTCTTAGGAGTGAGACTACAATCAAAGGGGCTTCTGGAAAGGTCCTGAACCTCCCTTGATGAGGCCAAGCTAGAATATCCCCCACTCTGTGAACACTGCCTGGTATATAGCCTTCCATTTGGTCCTGGCAAGTTTCTCACACCATCAACACAGAGCTAGATCACTTTCCAAAAGAACCATGGAGAGGCACAGTGGTACACTATGAATGGATGGATACCAGGATTCTGCAAGACCAATCTTGGAGGGGGTCAGCTTGACAAGGATGTGCCTCAGCGGGGACAGAACACAGAGCAGGTCCTCTAAGCCATGTAGGACTAGGTGGGCTCCATTAAGCCCAAGGAAGATGGCTCTGCAGATGGGGAGACTGGACCAGGGATCCTGGATGCCAGACATGAGCCTCCCTTCCTTCAGGGACCTACATCATCTTTGAAGGACTCCTGGGTACAGGACAGATCAACTAACTTATCTCAAAACACAGGCCCATCATCTGCCCCCGGCAGGCTGGACCCTGTGCATCAAGCACACTGCTCAGCAGCTGCTTCCTTGAGCAGGCCCACTGCTCCTACCTGCCAGAGCAGGGATGGTGACCCGGTTCCACTCCCATGGCTGGTCGTACTCATCAGCGGGCCTGTCATCGTCCTGGGGCAGCTTGCTCTCCCGTAGCCGAGGGCTGACTGTACTCTCCGAGTCAGAGTCCATGCTCTGGCCTTCTGGCTCATAAGGGGTGTCGTACAACTGGATGCCTTTGTGCTGGGACCGGACACTCTCCTGCCTCTGGAATTCTGTAAATAAAAAGGAAGGAAGCAGAGATATAATGGACGTGCAGTCAGTACCAACCAGGGGACAGGCCCACCTCAGAACTACTGGCCAGGTGAGGCTGGCAGGGGAACAGCCCTTTTTCTGTTCTTAGCAGCCCTGCATCTAGAAGGTAGAGCCTTGGCTCTCTGGACAAGGTTTCCTACCCAAGATCATAGGTGCCAACCTAACAATGGCCTTTGAAAAGATCCTGCTTCTGTGCACTGGCTGATCTGTCCTACAGGTAGGGCTCAGTCACGAGCAGGACATGGTAAGTATATCTGACCCTAACCCAGCCCTCTTGGTTTGATGGCTGAGTGCGTCATCTCCACTGCTCTGGCCTTTCAGTTCCACCAGCACAAAAAAAGGACATTGCACCAAATGATTTTCCAGTTCCCACCCGGCCCTCAGATTCATCTGAAAAAACCAATAAGCAAGGAATCTCTGGGAGAAGACCTTGCTGGGGTGGGGGCGGGGGACACTCTTTTTTTTAACCTCTTGAAGCGTGATGTCTTCCTTCCCTACGTTTCTGTCTCCCCAGAGCATGCACATTTTCTCATCCAACAGAACATGTTGAGGATTCGGAATGAGGGATGGGCATCTCAGCTGCTGTCATCTAAAATCAGGTGACTGGCCTTTGGACTGTGAATACCTGCTGTCTGCAGGGCCTCTGCAGGGGTCCTGAGGAGGGTTCACTGTTCAGACTGCTCCTGAAAAGGCCACTATTTCCTAGAGACATGTGCATATGTCACCATGACACTCAGCTACAGGGCTAGGAAGGGAAGAGCAGGCAGAAAGAGATGGTATTTAAAGTGACAGCTCAGACAAGTGGAAGGAGGAGGGGATGGCCCCCTGTGATAAGAACCGGGCAAGCCAAATAATGCCATGCAAAGAACATGCTTGGTGCCTACTTTGTTTTTTCTTTCTTTGGACAGGGTCTCATGTATCCCAGGCTGGTCTGGAACTTGCTACATAGTGCTGACTTGCTTTGAACTCATGACCTGCCTACCTCAACTTCCTATGTACTGGAATTACAAAACTACCATCATGCCTAGCTTACTGTGGTTCATAAATGTAGTAAGTCCACATTTGAGCCATTAAGTTACAGTCCAGTGGCATTAAGTACAGTCACAATGCAACCATTTCCACTATCTATCTCCAGCACTTTCTCTTCTTCCCAAACTGAAACACCGTACCCACGAAACACTAATTCCTCATTTCCTCTCTTCATAGGGCCTGGCAAACTCACTCAACTTGCTAATTCTATGAATTTGACATTCCTGCCATCTCCTGTAAGGGAGTCAGCTTTTGCCCTTCTGACAAGCTTACTGTATGTGGCACCATGTTTTCAATGTTCTTCCATGTGGTAGCATGTGTCAGAACTTAATTTCTCTTTAAGTTTGGGTTACATTTCATCATGTGGCCATTCATTGTCCAGTTGTGCTGTGGGGCGGGACCTGGTTCAAGATGAGGGTTGGAGGTCAGACTAGATACAAAAAGGGTGAGGGTTGTGAGAGGGACTGTTTCAAGGCACACTTGAAGCGCTCTTCCGATCAGAGTTCTGAAGCTGCGGTCTTGAAGAGCAGCTGATGGGACGTATGGGATGACATCAGCCTTTCTGATCAAGAGCACTGCTTCTGGTGTCTGCTTTTCAATCCAAGGCCACCTCACTGGGATGATAAAGCACCTACTGCTCACGCCCAATGAAACAGAAGCCAATGACACTGTGCCCTGATCTTTCCTGTTTCCATTAATTAGCTTTATGCTGGCGTCCCCCACACTCAACTGAGTCACATCCAACTTTGTGGCTTTTGCTCTTCTCCAGCACCAAAATTTAAATTTATGTTGCTAAACAGATGAATTCATTTTAAAATGTAACTAACTTTATAGCATTATCCCAGAAGCCATTATCTCTTACCAAAAATAGCTGCTAAACATATGAAGAATGAATGAGAAGCAAACCCATTAGGCAGGTACAGCTGACTACTGTGCTGGGAGGAAGCCTACGGCTTGCTTTCTCTCTGCCCAGAAAGGGAATTGCAAGTGCTGAAGCTGACGTGGATGAAAGCAGAAGCAAAATTCTCTCTCTAGAAAGGCGGAGAATGAAGAGAACCTTCTGGCTATGTGGTTCTCAGGCCACTTAAAATCATGTCTTCCTATTTGAGCAGAACATAGCTTCTCTCAGTCTTGAGAAAAATGGGGATCATTTATTAGTTTTGGGCACATTTCCTCTCTCCCTCTTTTTTACAGAAGGAGAAAGAGGAAATGGGCAGAGGCTATTTTTCACTTGTATTGAGGAGCAAGTGTAAAGTACTGATATAATTTTGTAAATCACCTCATGTACTCAACTATCTATATTACTACCTTTGTAGGGTCCTTGACATCTGTAGCCTTTGTCCCCAGGTTCTGTGGAGCAGTCTAGCCTCCTGCCTGAGGAAAGGAGCACTGGGACACTGGAGACACAGCTAATAAAACACTGGACAGGGAAAATCACCTTCCTCATCCCCTCAAAAAGCCAGACCAGCAACCGCTCAGTACACACTACATACAGTTTACAAAGCACCTCTCACATGAATTGGCACAAAGCAATTCACGGGCATACTATGACTAGGAGCATCTTGTCCCCTCCCCTCTAAAGTCATGTGGGAGATAAATGAACAAGAAGTAATAGACACCACTCTGAACCCCAAATGCTTGTTAATTTATAAAAATCCCTGGCACTAGTCATGAGTACCTGGGAGGAAATGTCAAATACAAACAGTTTAGTATGACTCCATAGTGAGAAGAAACAGACGTTCTACATAAATACCAGCCTAAAAGGAGAATACGTGCTGAGAACAGATTAACTATTCTATCGGAGAGACTTCTGCTATACCGCTCACGGAGGATTTATTGTTCCAGAAGCATCTGCGTCTTACCAAAGCTGGGTTTGTAATGGCATGCAGTTAAGGCACGGATGTCATCATGGTGATCGTTAAAAACAAGACTTTCCCTGTATTACATGGTGGATTCAAATTTTCATTAAGGCTCCAACAATTGGGAACAGTTAAGTAAATTATGGCACGTTAGCTGGATGGAATATTAAATAGTCATTAGAATGATAAATAGGAAGATAATGTAGCTACATGTGAAAGTGTGCATGAAATTATGTTAAACTAAAAAGTGAAATACAGAAATGCTTATGCATGGAGAGCAAAAGCGTATAATGCAAGCTTTCCAAACAAGTCCTGGGCAATGTAAACAATGCCCCAAAGGGAATTCTGCTTGTTGTTTAAGAATTGCTCAAAACCAACATGGCACATTTTGCACATAGTATCTAAACTCTGGTGA
Source organism: Dipus sagitta (assembly GCA_036346955.1). Lineage (NCBI taxonomy): Eukaryota > Metazoa > Chordata > Mammalia > Rodentia > Dipodidae > Dipus > Dipus sagitta. The sequence goes on along the minus strand of CM070770.1, from coordinate 103,116,167 downwards.
CAGCAATGTCCCAAGTTCAGATACACAGGAATAAAGAGCTGAAAAACCAATGAAGGAAGGCAAACAGCTACTGTACACAGAGAGGGGATTACTGCATAATTAGTTTGGAAAGTTGTTGTAAACAATGACTAAAGATGCTAGTAAAGAAACAATGTGATTAAGACAGGAACACGTGAAAGTAAACACTGTCATGAAGCAGCTTGGGTCTCTCTAGGAACTGGGCATGTTTGAGGAGCAGCCGCCTGTCCCCCCAAGAACACTCCTGCTGGGGAGCAGCTTCTCTCAGACAGGCTGGCCAAGGGTCCAGCAAGTCAAAAGCCACTGTGCCAGGCCAGCTTGCCAGACATTGCTGTCTCCTGCCTAATGACCAGGCCTGTCCCCCTTATTAGCTAGGCCTGTGGGTGATGGTCCTGAGATTGATCTAATAGGGAAGTTGGTGCCCATATGCTGTAAGTCACAAGTTATCTAGACATTGCCATCTACACGTTCAAGGAAAATGACCTTTAAATATACTGGGTAGCAGGCTGTGATTTCATGCCTTGTAGGCAGCGAGCAGAAACATTAAGTTGACAGGGTAGGGATTTCTGTTGACCTCTGGAGTAGAAGGGTTTTCAAGTGGAACTAAACATGGAGAAAGAACAGGGAAAAATAAGCCCCCCTTGATTTGGAATCAGAGAATGTTAGACCTGGAGGGGACCCATTCATCAAAGAGTGGCAGGGTACTATCCAAGGGCTGTGGGTGAAGACCTGTCTGCATATGGGAACAAGGGCTAGAGCAGCTAGCTGTCCATAATCAGCAATCAAGGGAGGGAGCCAGGATAAGCTAGGTGTAGACCAGCAGCCTCCTGGAGTAGGTGTGATGGGGGGAGGGCTGGAGATTCCCTCCCCCACAATCAACCTTCACTTTTGTTCCTCGATGTACTAACAAATATTGCTTCCTTTAACAAGAAAACACTCTATTTTAAAGCAGCTTTAAAGTTGATAGCATAACTGAGTAGAAGGTAGACTCCATGGCTCTAAACATGCATAGTCTTCCCCACTGTCAACATCCCCACCAGAGTGCCTTGTTAGAGCTAATGAACTACACTGATGTCACACATTATCATGCAGCTCACAGCTTAAACGAGGGGTCACGCTTAGTGTTGTGACTCCATGGGTGCTCTTTTTGGTCCTTGCTCTGTCTGCCTAACTTCTTGAGCCCCGGATCTTTTTTCTTTTTCCATTGTTTTGCCTTTTCCAGAATGTCATAGCGTTGAATCATGCACAGTGCAAGTGCAGTCTTCTCAGATCAGCTTCTTTTTCTCTAAGCAAAATGCACTTTAGTCTTTTTTGTGTGTGTGTGTGTGGCTCAATAGCTCAATTCTTAATATTCCATTGTCTGGATGCACTAGAGTTTATTTACTCATTCAACTACTAAAGGATATCTTTTTATTTTATTTTAATTTATTTATCTGACAGAGAGAGAGAGAGAGAGAGAGAGAGAGAGAGAGAGAGAGAGAGAGAGAGAATGGGCACGCCAGGGCCTCCAGCTACTGCAAGAGAACTCCAGACACATGCGCCCCCTTGTGCATCTGGCTAATGTAGGTCCTGGGGAATCAAACCTGGATCCTCTGGCTTTGTAGGCAAGCGCCTTAACTGCTAAGCCATCCCTCCAGCCCCTAAAGGATATCTTGCTTGCTTCTAAATTTTGGCTGTAAATATCCATGTGCTTTTTTTTTTTTTTTTTTTGAGGCAAGGTATCATTCTAACCCAGGCTGACCTGGTACTCCCTCTAGTTCCATGCTGGCCTTGATCTCACAGTCATCTTCCTACCTCTGCATTCCAAGAGCTGGAATTAATATGTGCTGCCATGCCCAGCTAATATTCTTTTATTTATTTATTTATTGGTTTTTCGAGGTAGGGTCTCACTCTAGCCCAGGCTGACCTGGAATTCACTATGGAGTCTCAGGGTGGCCTCGAACTCAGGGCGATCCTCCTACCTCTGCCTCCCAAGTGCTGGGATTAAAGGCGTGCGCCACCACGCCTGGTTTCCCAGCTAATATTTTTATTTATTTATTTGTAGGCAGAGATAGAGAGAGTGGGTGCACCAGGTTCAACAGCCAATGCATGCACCACTTTGTGCATCTGGCTTCACATGGATACTGGGGAATTGAACCCTGGTTGTTAGGCTTTGCAGGCAAGCACCTTAACTGCTAAGCCATCTCTCCAGCCCCCATGTGCAAATTTTTGTGCCAGTATTAGTTAATTTTGATGTTTAACTTCATTAGTTATGTTAGCTTAAGTAATGGGTATATTCATTCACCTTTTTAAAAGTAGTGAAATTGAGATTTTAAAAAATGTTTATGTGTGTGTGTGGGGGGGGAGAGAGGCAGGCACGCCAGGGCCTCTAGCCACTGAAAATAAACTCCAGATGCATGAGCTACATTGTGCATCTGACTTTACGAGGGTATTTGGGAATATAACCTGGGTCCTTAAGCTTTGTAGGCAAGCACCTTTAACCACTAAGCCATCATTCTAGCCTTTAAAAAAAATATTTATTTGAGAACAGGGGGACAGAGAGAGATGGGAAAAGACAGGTAAGAGAGAATGGGTATGCCAGGGCCTCCAGCCATTGCAAATAAACTCCAGAAGCATGTGATACCTTGTGTGTGCATCTGGGTAACATGGGTACTGGGAATCAAACTTGGGACAACCTTAGGCTTCTCAGATAAGCACCTTAACCACTGAGCCATCCCCAGCTCTCACCTTTTCTTTCTTTTATATAGATTTTGACTTCTAATAACAGTCTTCTTTTTAAAATTTTTATTATAGACAGCCTCTACTCTAATTTTACATTATTTTATTTATTTTTGAGCTAGGGTCTCGCTCTAGCCCAAGATGACCTGGAATTCACTCTGTCATCTCAGGGTGGCCTTGCATTCATGACAATCCTCCTACCTCTGCCTCCCGACTGCTGGGATTAAAGGGGTAGCACCACCATGCCGGCTAATTTTATTCTTTCTTTCTTTTTTTTTTTTTTTTAACTTTTTTTGTTTATTTTTATTTATTTATTTGAGAGTGACAGAGAGAAAGAGGCAGAGAGAGAGAGAGAGAGAGAGAGAGAGAGAGAGAGGGAGAGAGAATGGGCACGCCAGGGCCTCCGGCCACTGCAAATGAACTCCAGATGCGTGCACCCCCTTGTGCATCTGGCTAACGTGGGTCCTGGGGAATCGAGCTTCGAACCGGGGTCCTTAGGCTTCACAGGCAAGTGCTTAACCACTAAGCCATCTCTCCAGCCCCCCCCCCCTTTTTGGTTTTGAGGTAGGGTTTCACCTGGAATTTACTATGTAGTCTCAGAGTGTGGCCTTGAACTCATGGTGATCCTCATACCTCTGCCTCCCAAGTGCTGGGATTAAAGGCGTGTGCCACCACACCCAGCTCTCTACTCTGTTTTGAAAGTAGACAGACATCTATCTAAATAAAAAATATACAACACACTTCATAGTAAACATCATTTATCAACAGGAAGACTAGAATATGTCTTTTCTTTGCTTTTTTACCTACCCTTCAGGAAAGGTGTAGCTAGCTTCTCTGTCTGGGAAGCTGAGGCCAAGGAAACTGGTTTGTGTTTCAGGGGCACCCTCCTGTCCCCACACTCAGTCAAGAGTCTCCTGATCCCAGTCTGGGAGGAGATAGACAGGAAGTAGCCCCTCGGCAAGACAGGGCCAATGCCCCCAAAACTGAGGCTTGACACTACACCCCAGGAATGAGGAGGCACCTTTTGGTTTAGAGAACCCAGAAGGCTTTAAAAAATTGAGGCCTGTGCCATGGGCACAGTGGCGCTGCAAACAAAACCGACACAGGGTAGAGGAGACAAGGCTAAGGCGCCAGGAAAGATGAAGCTGTGGGAAGGCAGAGGTAGCTTCTGGTTGGCCTCGAATACTGACTTCAGCACCCTAATAAAAGGAGCTCTGGATAGGGTATGGATAGGTGGAGACAGTACTGCAGGTGCACAGGACCCTCTTGAAACGACAGTGCTGGCCACAGACCCTCACCCCCCATTTTCCCCAGCTAGGCTTGTCTAGAATCCACAGTGACTCCCCAATCATAGCATGGCAGAACTCAGCAAGGACTAACCCCTGCCATCACTCTCTGTCTAAAGAGTATCTCCTTTGCAAAAGGTGGGCACATTTGGCGCTGTCACTAGACTCTCCTCCATGGCCACGCAGCCATGGAACCGTGTCCACGATGCCAAAGTTGTGGGTGGGTGAGACTCAAGAGTCCCAGGAGCCCCAGAAGCATCCCATGGAGGGAGGCAAAGAGCATGTAAGCTGCACAAAGTAAAGGCCAAAACCATCAAACCTGCCAGAATGCTTGGCTTGACTGAATTCTTAAGTTTCCTCTCTGGTAGTTTGGATGTGATCATGTAAATGTATGGCCCCATAAACTTAGGAATTTTTTTTTTTAAATTAGACGTGTAACTTGGGTCTCCAGCTATCTGGTAGAGAAGGTGTCGGTGGGGGCAGATCCTTGAGTGCAGCCTAAGGGGTGTTTGGGGCAGAGCTGTCTGTGGCTGTGGTTTCTCTGTGCTTAGATTGGTGAAAAGGAGCCAGCTGTTTCCACCATTGATGGCACGTCTCCTGGATCTATAAGCCTGAAATAAAATCCCTTCCTCCCTTAAACTGTCTGGTTGGATGTTTGTCCCAGCAACATGGGGCTGACTATACCATACCACCTTGGAAAGATGTTATGAACATAAATGAAGGCAGACATGCCAAGTGCTTAGAACAGTGCCTGGAACAAAGAAAGCGCTCTGGGAATGCTACTGAAACTTCCTGGGAACCCTAACTCCAAGATCCCTCCTGCTCTGAGCCTGCGCTTGGCCCCATAGCCTCAGAGGGCAGCCTGCTGAAGTTGGGCCAGTCAACCCTACCTTGAAAACAGGGGCTTCAACACCCTCTTCAAGCCTGTTTCTATTACTAGGTCTCATTTCAGACCCTCCTGTATAAGCAATGTGAGGCATGCAGGGGAGATCTCTGTGTAGTCATCATCAGTGTACAGAGGTGGCCTAGCGAAGTAGGGAGAAGACCACAGACCTCTCACTCCTGGGCCAGGGGTCTTCTTGCCTTTTCCAGATGCTTTCTGACATCTCTTTAATCATCTTGTCTTGTTTTACCCACTGGGAGGCAGGGACATCTATTTTGGGCAGGCCTCTGAGGTGTTAAAAAGCACATCCGGTACCTCAGAGTGATGAGCTGCACAGAAGTAGCAGACGGCTGTTCCTAATTAGACATGCAGCTGAAACCCAGCCTAGAGCCAGGGTGCCGCATCAAAAACACCTGCTAGAGAAAGACCGTCAGCTAACTGGGGCACTTGGAGGCTATGGGTAGGCAGCCTTGGATATCAGTACTCCTTTAGGGAAGGCACTGCAGGTCATCAAGGGCAGGGAAGCTCAGACACAGGACCTGGAGACAATCCAACACTTACACAAGACAAAATTTTCTGCTCTATTTAGAAGGCAACAGGCTTCTTACGGCATCTTTTTTACAGGCATGCACAAAGACACCCAAGCAACATAGGCTGAAGCAGGGTGTGGACTGACAACAATGGTCTCACGTAGTGGTGTAAGGCCTGTTGCTGTCCAGCAAACCTGTACCACTCGTTCTTTTATGGTCAGTTCACTGGCAAGGGAAAGACCTAGTCTGGAGCCAGGAAGCCCAGTTTGATGCCTTTCCTTGGTCATCTGTACAGTGTTGGGGTCTTCTTGAGAGCTCCTCTGGCATGATGTATCAGAGTGCAAAGTACGTGCACCTGGGCTGGAGAGAGGGCACAGTGGTTAAGGTGCTTGCTTACAAAGTGGGCGCACCCGCCAACAAAGGTGCTTTCCTGGTGATTTAAAAGGCTACACGGGCCTCACTGCAGAGTTCACAGGTGTTCCATGCCATTACCACTGTGTCTATTAGCCCAGCCCACCACTCCTTACAGTGGCTGTCTTTGCGGGCAAAGGCCTCAGGCAGCTGCAGGCCCAGCTCTGACGCCATCCTCTGTGGAGACTCACTGAGGCAAGTGGCCAGGCAAAGTGAGGATGTGTTAAAGGGGTTGTGGTGGTTTGAATGCATATATATCCCCCATAGCCTCTGGTATTTTTTTTTATTATGATTAAGATTTCTACTTAGTCTTCAGCAGGTGGAGTCCTGTAAGAGGAGGTGAGCCATTGGGGTGGCTCTGGAGTCCAGTCCTCCTAGGGTGTAGAGAGCCAGCTTGAGCTCTGGCTGTTGGTTCAGCCTCTCTGTTGCAGATGTATGAAGTGAGCCAGGTTCCTCTGCCATGATGGAACTTCCCCTGGAATCTGTAAGGCTGAACCCTTTCCTCCCCTAAGCTGGTTTGGGTTGGGTGTTTGTCCCAGTGACAAGAAGGGACTGTGCACCTTCACTCCGGGTTGACTGCAAGACCCAAGTTCACAGGTGAGTGAGGGTTCTAACTGCTTTTCTTCCTTGAGCACTCACTGAGATCCTACTAGGAGCTGAGTACCCACAAGGTGCTGGACAAAGCTGTTGGTACTCAGTGGACTCATGGTTCAGCTGCAAAATCAGGATGTTGCTATCTATAAGCGCTGATTAATGATGGTTAATGAATTTCTGAGCACTAGCTTATGTCAGGTACTGTCATGGATGTCTAGAGTCAAGTATTTATCTCCAAGAGATGAAAGGTAATACAGACTGAGCATGCCCAATCTGAAAATCCCAAATCCATACCTTCTGGAGTACAGACATGACCTCACAATGGGAAACTCCACACTGAGCTTCATGGACAGGCTGCGGGCACACTAAAAACACCACAATATACCATTACCTTCAAGTTATGGGATGAGGTGTGTATGAAACATACATAAATTTCATGTTTAGATTTGGGTCCCAGCCCCAAGGTGACTCACTAACCCAAAACTTCTGGTTCCAGATATTCAAAATGCACTATATAGTACAGAAACTGAGGCTCAGAGAAGTGCAGAGACAAAGCTGAGCTGATCCAGTTCTGATAGCCTCCAAGTGCCTACACCCTCCTTTTTAAGAGGTAGACAGAAGACGCTCAGGGTTCCAAGAGAAAAACATGTTTCTGGAACACAGCCCCCAAATGTGGAGATGCTGGCCATTTCTACGGGGATGAGGGGCCAGGGTTAGGCTGGTGCATGTGGTAGTGGTGGTGGTGCTGGGAGGGTGGAGATCCTCAGACCAACCGTGATAGTGTGGGTGTTTCCGGACTCCCTGTGAGGCAGACAGAGTGCAGGGCCCGGCACAGACTCCCAGTCCCTGCAAACAAAGCCAGATATGCATCCAGCATTGTCTTCTGAGTACTAATGGACTGTCCTGGTACAGAGGCCTAACACCCTACTGGGACAATCTTCCAGTCTGCTGGGCACAGTGAAGTCTTAGCTTCCAGAGGCCTGAGACCACTCTTTAGTGTGAAAAGCCATGGGGATGTATTTCATGTCACACCAATCACAGCTACAGCCCTCACCCTGTGGTGTGTGTCACCTCTTACTAAACAGCTCCATTGGCATGTCCTCACGGAAGCTCAGAGAGAGCTCTGGAGAAGTCATGGTGTCCACAGGGCCCTCCCTAGACTGACACAAAGTCTGTAGCATAAACAACGGGTGACTGGCAGGGTCTAGAAGACTCAACCTACTGTGATACACTAATACCAGTATTGGGTTGAGTGCATTATATCTGGCTTCTCAATTCTCACAATGACTACTTTATAGACCTGGCTATTTTATGAAGGCCACAGGGCAAGTGGTGGGCAAAACCAGCCTGGACCCAAAGCCATGCTACCAATAACTTGGCCATCTACAACACTCCTCCATTTCAATAGGTATGAAAACAACATGAACTGACTGAGGTCAGCCAGAGAAGTCAGTCCTGGGGGGTTCCAGGTCCTGCTAAGCTGAGTGGCATCGGGCAAGCTACCTTCGTACCTGTGGCTGACAGTCTGTATATCAGTCAAGGTAACTGGGGCCATCCCTACGGGGTCCCTCAAAGTCCCCTGGATTATATAACAAAGCCACATTCCAACAACTTCAGCACCATTACAGTCAGTCTTCGTGGACAGCAAGGTCAGTTCCTGAGGCAGACCTGCATGTCAGGGAGCAACTCAGCACATTCTAGATGTTGCACAGGCAGTCAAGACATGTGCTGGTCCCAGTTTGGCAGCATGAAGCTAGTGACCACAAACTGACAACAGAGCGACACTTTCCCAAGGCAGTCGGAACCCTCTTCTGCGCACAGCCCTGCCCTTCACCTGTAGCTGATGGCCCTCGTCACCTGAACTAGGGAACCCTATGCTACCGGCAAGCTTCCCAGCCACGCTGGTCAAACCCCACCTGTACCACCTGTACCCTTGGAGCTGCTCATGGAGTCACTGCTTCATGCTGAGGAAGGTGTTGCTGGCATCATGCCTGTGCCCACTGCAGCTGCCTGGCGGAAGCGACCTGCTGAGGTTTGGCAAGTACTCTGCCTAGCCTTCCTCACAAGGGAGGAACTAATCCCCTCCTCTCCAAGATGACAGACAGCCTCATCCTTCTGGACATTGGTGGTTAAGCTGCTGGCTGGGGACCAGCCTGTCTCTCCACTCACAGGCTGGGTGACCTGCGCCCGTCACACAATCCTTTGGGGCTCAGAGCCCTCAAAAGTGAGATGAGAGTTGAGATGATCTTGGTGGCCTGACTCTATAGAACCCTAAATCTGGTTCTACAGGGTGCCCTGGAGACTCACCCAGCACTTCCTGCTGTACAGCTGCTGCTGCAGGCCAGGAGTGACTAACCAAGGCCAGCTCGACTTTGACAGGGCAAACCTCAGCACTCCCTCACTCCACACAGCGCTTCACAGCCCACGAACCCTCACACTGTGGTTCTTACATCCAGCTGACTGCAAAAGGGCCTGGTAGAAAAGGCCAGCATGCACATTTAATAGGGGAAAATCAGAACTGAAGGGACTTGCCAAAGTCACAGGGCGAGAAATAACATGGTTCCTGAGTAAGGGGTTTTATAATTCCTTTCCTGTGGCTTTTCCAACTCTACTGTCACCTCTTGTATTTCTCAGTGTCACAGCACAACAAACTCCTTTACATGTTTTGTTTGCTTCACAGAGGAGTGTGCGAACAGAAAAGTGTGTGAGAGATACTGCGTAAGAGAAGCAAGAACCTGACAACTACCATATTCACATTTGTCCCCAGCAGCTCTCTTCACCAATGGCTGTTATAGATGACACCGTCTATAAGGCACCCAGGAATTACATGTGTGTGTGTGTGGGTAATGTCTAGAAGGAATGATGTAGAAGACATCAAGACCAGCTCTTCCTTGGAGCCCTAAAAAGGTGTCCTGCAGAGACTGGATAGTGTGTAAAGGTCACCATGCACCTCTGAACCAGGGGCCAAAGCAGCCTTCTCTGCTGCCATCTCGCTGAGCCCAGTGACCCAGCCCGGAAGGAGTCAGCCAGAGTCCAGGCTTCTGTTCAATTTGGTGCACAGAGAGGACTGACTCCCCTAGTAAGAGAAATGGAAGGACACTGCCACTGGAGACTCTTCTCATTCTTGGGGGCTTGGGACTTCTGTCACTTTTCTGCAATGTGCATGCTTGACCCCAACTCCCTTCCCTGCTTCTGAAGGTTAAGTGCAAGTGTAATCCACAGTGACACACCCCCTGGGATTCCTAGCCCAGGACCATTCTTGGCAGATGCTCCAAAAACAGTGGCTGACGGGACAACATAAACAGTCTGTAAAAAATTCAAAGTTTAGCACAGAAAAAATACTTTAAAGGTATTTTCTACTCTGGTAAAGGAATGGTACTCAATAGACTGCTGTAAGGAATATGACCTGGAAATGGCCTTTTCAGAGGTAAACACGGTAGACGTAACAAAAATTCAACACTGTATGGCCCGAAGTTCTATTTCTAAATATACCCAGACTCACAGGAAGAAACAAATGCACACGATATTCACTATGAAAAGAAGAATGACTGAATTCCCTGTGCTTCAGTCACATTATAGACCCATCCAAAAGAACTAATGGCCTCGGACAAGGTCTGTAACAAGGCCAGCATTTATTGTAGAAAAGAATACTTGTAGATATATACAGGCATCTACTTTTGTAAGCAAGTAAGAAAAACAGAATATACAAACTAATAATAATCCGACTTTTGGGGAGATTTTTTTGTAGGGTTTCACTCTAGCTCAGGGTGACCTGAAATTCACTATGTAGTCTCAGGCTGGCCTTGAACTTATGGCAATCCTCCTGCCTCTGCCCTCCAAGTACTGTCTTTTTCTTTTTTACTGTTTGTCTGCAAGTTGAATTTTCTTACCCAGAGTATCTCTTGTTTCAAAAAGTCTCATGCAGCCCAAACTGGCTTAGAATATATGACCCTGCTTCAGCCTTATGAAGGAAGTTGTAAATGCAGCAGTGGTCTTCATTACTGATCTCAAGAGCTCTTTGGGGGGGGATGCATGTGTATGCATGTCATGACGTATGTGTGGAGGACAATCTTGGAATGCTGGTCCTCACCATCCGAATTGTTTGAGACAGGGTCTTTCTCTTATTTGCCACTGAGAATGCCAGACTAGCTGACCTGCAGGCTTCAGGATTCTCCTGCCTGCCTCTCAGCACTTGGATCACAGGCATGCCTCATCCGGCTTTATGTGGGTCCTGGGATCCGAACTCTGTCAGGATTTTCTTATTTTTAAATTTTATTTGCAAGCAGAGGTGGGGAGGAGGAAGGGAAAGAGGGAGGGAGGGACAGAGTGGGGGAAAGAGAGAGAGAGAGAGACACAATGAGTTTCAATTCCCCAACACCCACATAAGGTTGGATGCATAGAGTGGCGCACGCATCTGGAGTTGTTTGCAGCGGCTAGAGGCCCTGGTATAACCATTCTCTTATAGTGTTTTTAACTGAGCCATCTCCCCAGACGCTCCAACAGAACTTTTTCTGAGTGTCTTATGCTAGGTGGGGTACTGTGACAAGTTTTACTTTAACCCCAGGGAAAATGGGAAAACTGAGGCTGGGAAAGGAATAGTAGACGCCAGGGGAGGGACGACTAAGATTTACCTCATCTAATTTTGTGGGAGCCAGTGCACACACTGTGCTTCTGGAGACTCCCATCTTCTACTTAGCATTCCGGTGGGGTGAGCTTTGCACCAACAGTTTCTGTTCTGACGATGGATTCTACAGTTGCCAATGTAGTGGTTACACATTTGAAGCCCGGGAAATGAAGTTTGAAGTGTTAGGTTTGGGTTGTTAACTCTAATGTGTACTTTCCTTTTTCAGACTGGTCTCAAACTTGTAATCCTCCTGCCTCAGCTTCTCAAATGCTGGGCTTATTAACACGTGATATGACATCCAGCTCCAAGGTGTACACTTTTTCCTTTTTTTTTTTTTTTTTTGGTATTTTTGAGGTAGGGTCTCACTCTAGCTCAGGCTGACCTGTAATTCACTATGTAGTCTCAGGGTGGCCACGAACTCTTGGCGATCCTCCTACCTCTGCCTCCCGAGTGCTGGTATTAAAGGCATGCGCCACCACGCCCGGCTTCTTTTTCCTATTTTTAAAATCATTTCTTTGTGTGTATGGATACATGCCTGACATGGTGCACAAGGCGGTCAGAGGATAACTCTGGGTGTTTCTCTATTCCTCCCATCCTTTTCTGAAACAGTATCTCTTTGCTGCTGTGTGCAAGCTTCTGGATTCTCCTGGCTCCACCTTCTGTTGCTATAGGCATGCTGGGCTTACAGACATGAACACCATTTTGTGCCTGACTTTGAAATGTACACTTTAAAAATGTTTTAATATATTTTATTTATTTGAGAGACAGAGAGAGACAGAGAGAGAGAGAGAGAGAGAGAGAGAGAGAGAGAGAGAATGGGCGCGCCAGGGCCTCCAGCGGCTGCAAACAAGCTCCAGACACATGCGCCACCTTGTACATCTGGCTAACGTGGGTCCTGGGGAATCGAACCTGGGGCCTTTGGCTTTGCAGGCAAACACCTTAACCACTCAGCCATCTCTCCAGCCCCACTTTGATTACTCATGTCCTCAAACAAGGCCCTGGCTATCTGTAGACCCACTGGATTTTTAGACACATTTTAAATAACTGTAGTTACAGTCATTTAGACCACAAGTGGTGAAACTTTCCCTAAGGTATAGTGAGGTGGAAAGGCCTACTCACTTTTTGGGACCCATGGTTTTGCTGCCTAGGGCCCTCACCTCCTGGGGTTGATGCTTTCTTACAAACTTGGATTGCAAGCTCTGAACAAAAAGCAACTCCAGGTGGATGACTAAAACAGACTGCCCTTCAGGAAAGCAGGCTTGCTGTGGATGGAGTAGGCTGCCTCCTAAAGGTGGCTTTGTTGAATGATCAGACAACAGTAGCAAAGTTTGAGAATTCAGACTATCAGGATGCCAGACTTTCATACAGGAAGTTTGATTCAGATGGACCCGGAGTGCTGAAACTGGAAAGCCACATGCTGAAGAGGGAGTGAGGAGGAGCTGGATACACAGATCACTTACTTTACTGGTTTGTTCTGTCACTGGCCTGCTCTCTCTCCTGAGCACCAGTGTGACTGGTTTATGGGAAATGCTAGCCAGTAAAGCTGGTGCCCTGGAGAAGACACCACAGCCTGCACATACAGTCTCCACATACTAGTCAGCTGAGTATGCCAGGCCACTGGGCCTGCCCCCGGCTCCACACCTTATCCTATGTTGGGGGTTGCCTGCCACTAAACACAGAATGGAATAAATGAATTAAGGGACAACATGGTTAGTTCATCAAACCAAGTCTGATGGTGTGTTGTCTGAGGAGCATCTCTGGCCAGAATCAAATGCTGTCGGAATCAGGGCCCAGAAGCATTGTCCATGCACACATATATGCTCAGCCTTCTAGCAGCCAACGCCTGCGCCCCTTAGAGTGCCCCATCTTCCTGTTAGCAAGTTCTCTACAGGAATGCAGGCAGGAGCATTTCCTATCAGATGCACACGTGAGTGCCTCAGACCAAAGCCACGGGCCGATGACGTGACTGGCAGGTGAAGAGACTTTAATAAAAAGACAAGCAGATCCCAGAGATTTGCTGAAGCTACTGCCTCTTCCTTTCTTCTGGAGTGAGACGATGTTTGACACTTGCCTCTTACATTAAGTCCTGTGACCCAGAGAATGAGTCAAGTGTGTATGTGTGTGCGTGTGTTCGTGTGTGCGCAAAATCAGAAGAGGACATTAAAGGAAGCAAAATGAGCCAAATGAAAAATAAGGCAGTTCCAATGCTACTGCCAGAAAGAAAGTATAAAGCCCAGTTAGGCAGGGAAGCCAAAGAAGGGTGAAATGCAAAATAGGAAATCCCCACCTAAATGTAAGTGGGAGGATGGATGTGGAGTCACTGTTGAGAAGTAGGGCCTTTCCGGTGTGAGCCTGGCATGCCAGCTGTGCTAGGTAGAGGGAGCACATAGGTATCGCTCTCTCTGCTGGGGATCAAACCCAGGGCCCTGTGCATGCCAGGCAAGTCCTCTACTCCATCCTCTCGCACAATGAACCTTCAACCCTGCTCATGTTACAATAAATGCAAACACAGAGGGCTGGGGTGATGGCTAAGTGGTTAAAGACGCTTGCAAAGTCTGACAGCCTGAGTTCAATCCTGACTAGAACCCACACAAAGCCAGCTGTCAAGTGGGAAGTGTATCTGTGATCCCAAAGCACCTATGACTTGCGAGGTAGGAGGCAGAACCAGGAATATCCAAAGTTCCTGGTGGTGGTGGTCTGCAGCGGCAAGAGACCCTGTCTCAGGTGGTATGTGCCCATATATGCATTCAAATAAATAAATAAAAATATTTTAAAGAAAAGAATAAATCCAAATATAATTCCAATGATAAAATTCTTTCCTCTTTGATCCTAGGTATGGAATATGAAGGCAACTCTATGTATCAGTAGGCACATTTTGGAGTTGAACCTGGGTTCAACTCCTGACTCTGCCATTCACCAGCTCATGACTCTGGTGAAGGGTCTACCAGAGGAAAGCTCCTGAAGGAGAGAATATTGACTTCATGGGGCTGTTATAAAATAAAACCAGACAAAGCATATAAAAGTGGCTCATAAACCATAAAACCCAATGCAGATGTTGCACATTAGAGAGGGGTACACACACGTGGGCAAAGGCACACAACCCTTTCGTAGTCAACACCTGGTACACATGACTCACAACCAGTCAAGATGGTTCAAGTCCATAGGAGAGGACATTTCATTTTATCTTGGACAGGGCCTTTTATACAATCAACTTTGACCGCCCCCCCCCCCCAGAGGCAGCATCTCCCATGTCTACTTCAAAGAGAAGACCTGCACTAGATTCTGAGAAGACGCGATCTGACTGCAGGGCTTAAAGGCTTCCTGTTGTTGCATGGCAGCAGCTACTGAGCCCAGGGGAGAGGAGCACCTTTGTGCTGCGTCTCAAACCTCTGGTGTCGGGAGCCAAGTTCTCTTCCTGAGTGCTTCCTTAAGTACATCATCTGCTGGCGTTTGGCACATTTCCCCTAAGCTGGAGCTACTACCGCTGATGTGGTCTGACAGCTGAGTGGTGCTGCCAGAGCCGGAGGGGAGGGCGGCAGCTGTCACATTACAGCTGCCACCATGCGGGCACACACTTCAGATTTCACTCACATCCCCCTGACAAGGAGGCAACAGCCACTGGCCACATAACCAGCGGCTTCTTGCTCATCTTCTTTCTCCTGTAGAGACAAAGAGGAGAAAGGCCTCCCATCACTGCCCCCAGGAATCTTTAAATTCCCAGGGCAATGGGTGGCCTTTAGTGTGGACACCCCACTGGCCTCCAGTTCAACCATCTGCCTCCTGCCTGTGACAAGGAGGAAACTTTGCTCTTCCAAGTCATACCACTAGTTCTGGCAGGGGCAGGGCCATCTGCCAGACTATGAGAGACAATGATCACAGCATGCTCCAAGCCTGAGGGAGGACAGGACCTCAGAGGTTCTGCTGGGGCTCTCCTGCCACCAGGAAGTCCATTAGTCTTATTCCTCCTCCACTGGGGGAAGCGCCTGTCTAGTTGTTTCCATCACGGACAATGTGGGATACATAAGTAAGAAAAGTAAACATGGAGAGACGGGGAGCACAGACAAGAGGGGTGCTTTGAATGAAGAGGAGAAAAACCTACCTAGACGAGGCCTGACAGGGCGCTGGTCAGTGCTCCACCACTCCTAACCACTCTGAGGGGAGGCTGCTGTCGCTAGAGCTCTGAGTACACTTCCTTCTATTTTCCAGAAGGAATGAATGGCTGAGAACCAAGTATTCTTAAGACTCAAATCATCATCTCAAGCAGGTGACTTTCAACATCCAGCTGGCTCCCATCCAGCAATTCCTTACAATAGTTCAAATCATTCTGCTTCTTAGGGCTATATTTTCTAATTAATTTCTAATTTATTTTCTTTAATTTCAAATTTCTCTTATAGGCTCATAAGAAGCTCCTTGTTGTTTAAGATGGAGATTCTTCTATGTGGTGGACAACCTGAAATGGCAGTTTTGAAAAGTGTCCAAGCTAAAGTGACTGCAATGTTGTGTGCCCAGTCAGCCAAGGTCCACAGGGGAGGGAGCATGGCAGGAAAGCCACCCGCACAAAGCTCGAGTGAGTGTCTAAACTTCAAGGGGTCTGAACCTTCCTTCATACCCCAAATGAGGTTTTTCTAGGTTCCTGCCTGGATCTGTTGGGACTTGGGCTGAAGCCTGCTCAAAAGGGAGACCATACCTAGGGGGATTGCCTAAACTATGGATGCGGGGTCCTTGACCCAGATTCCAAGCCAAGAGCTTGCAGAATTCTGATTACATATGCATGCACCCAGACTGCATGGGCCTGTGTAACTCTGGAGACTGTACTCAAAGTGACAGTTTGTTAAAAATAAATGTTAACTTTGCAAAACCTTGTGTGAGACTCTACAACCCTCATCTCTAGGACACTGACTGGTTCTCCAGACCCTGAACACTGACAGATACAGAGCTCTGTCTGCCCTGGGCCAATGTCAGCACCTATGCATACCACCAGAAATGGCTAACCCTTTTAGCTCATACACACACACACACACACACACACACACACGCAAGAGCCAAAGAGGCAGCCCGAGAGAGAATGGGCATGCCAGGGCCTCTAGCCACTGCAAACAAACTCCAGACACATGTGCCACCTTGTGCATCTGGCTTTACGTGGGTACTAGGGAATCAAACTTGGGTCCTTTGACTTTGTAGGCAAGCACCTTAGCTTCTAAGCCATCTCTCCAGTCTACCTTTTTAGCTCTTTTCAAGACCCAAAGGCCTTCAAGGCCAGCTTAGACCTCACCTCTTACAAGTACTGTCCCTAACCATCCTGAGGAGGTCTATGGCCCTTGTGATTCTGGGGGCTAGCACTGGTTCTCTGTCCCATGCAAATGTCAGTCACCGGAGGTACTAGGGTGTTTCCAGCACTGCTGGCTTTAAAACTGCCATCTCAGGGCTGGAGGGATGGCTTAGCATTTAAGGCATTTGCCTGCAAAGCCAAAGGACCCAGGGTCGATTCCCCAGAACCCATGCTAGCCAAAGGGGGGCATGCGTCTGGAGTTCATTTGCACTGGCTGGAGGCCCTGGCGTGCCCCATTCTCCCCCACCTTTCTCTGTCAAATAAATAAATAAATAGAATACTTATTTAAAAAAACAAAAACCTGCCATCTCAGCCGGGTGTGGTGGCGCACACCTTTAATCCCAGCACCTGGGAGGCAAAGTTCGGAGGCTCACCATGAGTTCAAGGCCACCCTGAGCTAGAGTGAGACCCTACTTGGGGTGGGGGCGGGGGAGAACCATGGCCATCTGACTCTGTGTATGTAACTTCTTATCCTCGACTAATTTTCCAAACTTAGCCTCAGTAAAGTAGAAGTTCTATGACAAATCTGTATCACACAGCCCAGTGCCCAGCTGCTATCAGCAGGATTCCAATGAGCTCAATAATGTGATCCAGAGAAAAGATCAACTGATGGTTAGGGGACAAACCTTAGTCTGTTCAATCTCTACAGACCAGCCTTATAATAAAGCCCAAACTCCTTTAGGTGCGGCTGACAAGCCCTGACGGTTAAGACACCCTGGTAGATACAAGCCCTAATAAGCCTGTGAGGCTATAGTTACATTGGCTACTCAGGATTGCTCTTCCCACCTCTGACCATGGCTAGACCATTGCTCCACCTGACAATCCAACCCATCCTTTGTCCCCACAATGTCCATCTCTTATGTGACCCTTAGGACCTGGCTATGATGTCAGTTCCACTATAAAGCCACTGATGAGGTCTCTGTCTACCACTAGTCCTCTCTCAGTCGTCCAGAAAGGTCCCTTCCCTCCTGCTTACTCATCTTTTGAGGTTCCAGTCAAACTTCAAAGCCTTCAAACCATAAAAGCCTTTCATGCCCTGTCTTCCTCTGGGATCTGGGTGACCACACACAGCATCCACATGGAGGCCCGGGTTTCAACTGTGCCATTGTCTTGGGTGCCCAGCATCGCAGCTGATACAGAAAAGGTTAAATCACCAATAAATGAATACAATAAACATGATTAAAGGGCTGCCATCCCACCCTCAAATCTCATGCCTATGGTTGACCACCTGAGTTGTCCAGCTCCTTAAGCCCCTCTAAGGCCGCTGCAGCCCTGCTCCTTCACCACAGCCAGGAAGCCAAGCGATTAAACAGCAAGAGTCCAGGTGGACAGCAGCTCCCCAGTGTGGGACAAGGGCAAGTGGAAAAAGGTTTTAAGTATTGGGGTCTGAGGCTCCCACAGGAGTCCACGCTCGGGGGCAGAGGCCCTGGAACAGGAGGAGATGGACAGGGGCCATGTGTATTCCTGGCTCATGTCATGACTCCACTGGGGACGATAAGCAAGCAGAGGACAGGCTGGTGGCTTTCTGCTGGGGCCGTGCTGCTTTCCTTGTAAGCACTGCCCCACTCACCAGCTGACTCAGAAAGGAGCACAAGGAGATTTACAGCCTTCCTGTTGCTGAGCGCTCAACATCACAATTCCGAGGTACCAGGAACCAGCTGCAGGCAGTTGGGGGGGAGGGGGGCTCAAGGGGTGGAGGGAGGCAGGACTCTTGATTCACTTCTCAGTCAGACCATGATTATGCCGGCCTGGGCTTCCCACCCACAAATGGCTCCAAGAACCACAGACATACCAAAACGCAGGTCATCCTCTTAGAACCAGACAAATGGTCTCAGCATTGTCTGCTTGCAAACCTTGAACAGCATATGCTCAGAAGGTCCCCAAACTATTTTAGGAAGCTCATTTCTCAGGAACAAATAGGAGAATTCATAGTCTACCTGGTTATTCTGTTTGCAGCCATTCAACCAACTTTACAGGCAAGGCTTTAGACAGGAGAGAGCAGGGCCATTTTACCCCATTTCAACAAGTGCAAGGCCCTAGGCTAGGCTGCTAGAGAAACGGAGCCTGGACAAGGAGGCACCATCTGCAGCACAGCCAAGCACAGCTGGGAGAAGACCTGCAAGTTAGACTTAGATCTGTGGGCCAAAGCGGAAGCCCAAGATCAGAAAGCGCTGTGCTGCGCATGGTCAGATGGGGATGTGGAGGAGGGCGTGGAAGCAAAGGCCAACAAGCAAGTCCGGCGGCGCACTCCAGCTCTCTCCCCACGGGGGTGAGAGGCAGCCACAGTGTACCAAGCTCCCAATGGCTGCACATGCACAATGACAGCCCTTGAAAATTAAAATACTTTTTAAATTTTATTTATTTTTTTATAGTTATTTATTTATTTATGGTTTTTCAAGGTAGGGTCTC
The DNA here is from genome assembly GCA_036346955.1 of Dipus sagitta. Lineage (NCBI taxonomy): Eukaryota > Metazoa > Chordata > Mammalia > Rodentia > Dipodidae > Dipus > Dipus sagitta. The sequence continues at coordinate 103,097,365 of CM070770.1, read as the reverse complement.
ACTCTGGCTCAGGCTGACCTGGAATTCACTATGTAGTCTCAGGGTGGCCTCTAACTCATGGTGATCCTCCTACCTCTGCCTCCCTGGTGCTGGGATTTAAGGCGTGTACCACCATGCCCGGCACATAAATTTTAATTTATTTATTTGAGAGAGAGAGAATGAATGGGTGCACCAGGGCCTTTAGCCGCTGCAAATGAACTCCACACATATGCACCATCTTATGCATCTGGCTTACATGGGTCCTACATAATAGAACCTGGGTCCTTTGGCTTTGCAGGCAAGCGCCTTAACTGCTAAACCATCTCTCCAGCCCTAAAAAATTATTTTTAAAGCAGGCACAACTGTGGAAAAGCATCCCCCAAGGAGGCGAGCGTGACTTCCAGTTGCAAGCACAGACTGGAAGCTGCTGACCTCCAGCATCACAAGCTATGTGGATGGAGGCCTGACTGCAGTTAGGGACAATCAGTCCAACAAAGGTATCCCGGAGACTAAGAGCCAGAACTAGTCCAGCCTGGAACTTGTTCTGTAGCCCAGGCTGTCCTCGAGCTCATAAAGATCCTCTTACTACAGCCTTCTGAGTGCTGGGGCTACAAGCATGAGTCATCACACACAGCGAGAGAGGCTTTTTGTGTTCGGGAGATGGTCTTCCTGAGCCTGGTAGGATCTGTGTGTCTCACCACTATAGCACCAGCAGGAGTCATCTAGCACTGAAGTCACCTCTTGACTTGACAAATAAGGAAACTGAGTCCTAGGACAGCAGTGCCTTGCCCAAGTCAAGCCAGGAGTCAGAGGAGGTAGAATTAATCCTCAACTCCTCTGCTCATGATTCATGCCCTCTCATCAAAGCCCTGCGAACGCTAATAAGCAGGTCCCATGTGCTGGGCCCATGCAAGGCTTGGGCAGCCACACCACAGTGAGTGGCTCCCATTGTCATCCCAGCCCAAAAGCCAGGTCCTCAGGACCTGTGCGGGAGGGCAAGAGAGATAAAAACAGACATTTACTCACCCCAGAGAGCAGAGACAAAGAGAAAGGGGGAGGAAGGGAGGACAAAGGACTAGATGGAGCCTGAGGAGTTTTAGGAAACTACAGAACCATGTACCACGATGCAGATTCCTAGGTTCCAGTGGGGCTTTTGAAGGACAAGACGTAAGAATCTGCATTCTCATTCATTCATATTCTCTCTTTCTCTCTCTCTCTCTCTTTCAGTAAGGTCTTGATAGCTTTTCACTCAGGCTGGCTTTGAACTCCCAGAGATTCTCCTATCTCTGCCTCCCAAGTGGTAGGATAAAGGCATGTGTTACCACACCTGGCAAGACTGGGGGAGAGGAAAGATACTGAGAGAATGGGCACACTGGGGCCTTTAGCCACTGCAACTCCAGATGCATGCGCCACCTTGTGCATCTGGCTTACATGGGTACTGGGGAATTGAACCTGGGTCCCTAGGCTTCAGGGGCAAGTGCCTTAACTACTAAGCACCTCTCTAGCCCAGAGAATGTGCTTTTTTTTTTTAATTTGAGAGACAGAAGAGAGAGAGGAAGAGAGAACGGGCATGGGCATGTCAGGGACTCTAACTGCTGCAAACAAACTCCATATGCCATGTACCACTTTGTGCATCTGGCTTACCTGGGCCCTGGGGAATTGAACCTTGGTCCTTTGGCTTTGCAGGCAAGCACTTTAACCGCTAACCCCTCTCCCCAGCCCTAGAACCTGCATTTAAATTTTTTAATTTTTTAATGTGTGTGTGTGAGAGAGAGAGAGAGAGACAGACAGACAGACACAGACACAGACACAAGAGAGAATGGGCATGCCAGGGCCCCTTTCAGCTGCTGTGAATGGACTCCAGATATGTGCAGCCCCTTGTGCTCATGTATGTACGACATTGCATACTTGTCACTCTGTGTCTGGCTACATAAAACCTAGAGATTTAAACATGAGTTCTTAGGCTTCACAGGCAAGTGCTTTAATTGCTAAGCTAGCTCTCCAGGCCAGAATCTGCATTCTTTTTTTTAAAGTATATTTTATTTATTTATTTGAGAGAGAGAGAATGAGAGAGGAAGAGGAAGAGGCAGAAAGGCAGAATGGGCTCGCCAGGGCCTCCAGCCACTGTAAACAAACTCCAGACACATGCACCCCCTTGTGCATATGGCTAAAGTGGGTCCTGGGAAATCGAACCGGGGTCCTGAGGCTTCACAGGCAAACGCCGTAACCACTAAGCCATTTCCTTGGCCCCCACGATCTGCATTCTTAATACCATCTACCCACCTTGCCCTGGCTTTCCTACATAGCCAGGTTTAAGTATAGCCCACATGTGCAGACCTTCAGGGCAGACTGCTCTTCAATGTGGCCTAGAGTATTGGGCAAAGGATCTGGTCAGCATTCTAAACAGCCTCCCCCTGCACTGTGTATGGACCAACATGGAGGACCTGCTCCCAAGCCTCCAAAGTCTTTGGAGACTTCCTTTCATCACACAAGGCTCTCTGTAGGTTGGGGCTGAGGGGCTTTATCTGCCTGTCACATGCGGCTCTGGAGTGAAGCAGTTAAGAGCTCAGAAAAATCAACCACCAAAACCACCTTCAAGTGCAGAAGCCTTGCTTATCCAGGAGCTGAGCTCCAGCCCTGGTTTCCTGTGTGCCTTCCAGAAAGTCCCTTAGCCTGAGTCCTCATGCCCCCACCTATACAAAAGGGACAGGACCACATGCCTGCCTGCTTCCTTCTAGTGGTAAGGAAAATCAAAGAAGCAAGAATGTGCTTAGCACAGAAACATGGGGTGGCTACTACAAGGCATTTTTTGCCCCCATCTTTTCACCCCCAGCATCAGGAAATGGTTGTTCTTTTCATCCAGCATCTTAGGTCAAGTCAGCTCTTAGAAGCATGGACATTCTTTTTTAGCAGCAGGCAAGACAGCACTTGTGTGGCTTCTATGTGGCCCACTCCTTTCTTCTAGCAAAGAAGGCAGAATCCTTGGGAGACAACTCTGAATAGTTCTTTCATAACGCTGAAACCTCAAGCAAGCATGTGTTTATGTCAGTGCTTACACAGGGAGCTGGAGCCACCTTGTCAGGAGACACGATTGCCAACCCATCTCCCTAACACAGTATCGTCACATAATTAAAGACGGTAATTACAGCCCTGTATCTAGTGTCAAAGCTAGGACTCTTTCCAGACATCCAAAGTGCACAAACACACGGGCTCAGTAGGTGGTGAGCCTGGCTGCTCTGTGCTTGAGCCAGCTTCTCTAGCAGCACACTCACTGAGGGCCCTCGCCCAAATGGGTTGGGCTGGATGCTCTCAAGTGGGTCCTCTACAGTCCTTCCTGGCTGTAAGGTAGGTCTATGTGCCAGCACTGGGGACACAGGCAGCTCCGAGAGTACAAAGACGGCTGCTGCTTAGAAACCTAGTTAGCTCCTGTGAAAGTCACTAGGTCACGGGCACATACTGGGCCCAGCTTGTTGATTCTAGCATTCAGTCTAGCCACACTTACCACTGGGGCCTTGCAGGTAAGAAGTGGGAAGAGATGAAGAGAATAGATCTGCCTCCCTGCCTTCCTCTTTCAGCCACATGCACTCTGGAGGACAGCAGTGGTGCCAAGTAACCCCCCTTCCTGTAGGACCTGCCTGAGTAAGGCTTTTGTCTCAATGGAAGAAAAGGGAAGGGACAAGGGACTGATGTGGAACAGCAGAAAGAGACCCTCACTCAAGCCCCAGCCTACTGTTTGGACCCTTTGACTTTCAGGGTTTTATTTTTTTGTTTGTTTGTTTTTTGAGGTAGGGTCTCACTCTAGCTCAGGCTGACCTAGAATTCACTATGTAGTCTCAGGGTGGCCTCGAACTCACGGTGATCCTCCTACCTCTGCCTCCAGAGTGCTGGGATTAAAGGCATGCGCCACCACACCCAGTTCAGTTTCTTTCTTAATGAGAGTAGCAAGAGCTGCCTTTAAGCTTGTTCTGAGGACAAAATGTAAAACTGACATGGTAAATGGCTGTAGTCAGTAAAAAGAAAATGACAATACCATCCTTCCCCAACAACTCAATGACAAGATCCTAGGGAGAAAAAAATAATCAGAGAAAACCCAATTAATTGCACAATGTCAATGAGGAATTTCCTCAAACCCACAGATTTCTTGAAAGAAGAAAGTTTTCCCCATAGACCCTTAACCCCAGAGAGGCAAAGGCATCACTCACTGCAGACTAGGAACCTTGATGAGGGTTTCACCACTCATCACACTAAACAAAGGAGACAAGTCCAAGGGGATCAACCAAAGACCAGCTTATGCCATGGAGTGTTCCTGGGATAGTCAGGGAAGGAGCTCCAGGCAGAGTACCCCCCCTTAACTCACCCCTCCTATCTGACTCTGACAAAGCCCTATTTGCTTGGGCCCCAACTGCGACTCCAGATTCCTAGGCAGGACTACAGGCATCTTAGCAGAAACAGCTCTGAACAAGCAATGTGAAGTAACACAGAAACAGGGAGGAAGCGAGTTTGATGACACAGGCCCGTGATCCCAGCTACTGGGAAGCTGACAGGAAGACCTCAGGTTCAAGGGCTACCTGGAAAAGAGTGAGCTCAAGGAATAAAGTCACAGCTGGAGATGTAGCTCAGTGGAAGAGTGCTTTTCTTAGCATGCACGAAGCCCTGGCTTCAACCTATAGCACCAGAAAAAAATAATAGTAATAATAAAAAAAAATTTTAAGCAAGAAAGCAGGGTAGCTAAGGCATGATGACTCATGCCTTTAATCCTAGCACTTGTGAACTTGAGAGGCTGAGGTAAGAAAATTGTCAGCCTAGACTAGAGTGAGACCTTGCTGAGGGAGAAAAGAGATGGAAAGAGAAGGGGAGGGAGGGAGGGAAGGGAAGGAAGGAAGGCTGAAAGAAAGAAGGAAGGGTGGGGAATAACAAGGACGAGGATGAGACTCGGTTGGGATGGGACAAAGTAGGGATTGTCACCACCAGTAGGGAACATTTTAGTTCTTCTGGATGATGACACTGGTACTGGGTGGCCCTCCCAGCTCCACTCACATTAACCTCATGGCTACTGAGCCTTGTTGCCACCATCCCCAAACTCCCAGGCTCCTCTCAGCCCACTTAAACTTGCGCCTGGCTGGTGTGGTGGCACACGCCTTTAATCCCAGCACTCAGGAGGCACAGGCAGGTGGATCGCTGTGAGTTCTAGGCCACCCTGAGACTCCATAGTGAATTCCAGGTCAGTCTGGGCTAGAGTGAGACCCTACCCTGAAAAACCACAAAACAACAATAACTACAAAACCTTGCTCCTGAGCAGCCTTTGGGACACAGCTTCCTGATGGTCTCCCAGGGTCCCTGCAGTCACTTTAGCTCTTGTTCCTGGCTCTCATCACTAAAATGAAGCAACCTGCAGGCTGTTCCTCACCTAAGGCAGGCAGTAGGGCAGCAAGCTGTAAGAGGGGCCTCAGTAAATGCATCCCTCGAGCATAAGACTGAGTAGCAGCTGTCATCTGACCTAAAGGACTGTGCAAACCTGGGAAAGGCAGTAGGGGGAGGTGGCATGGGGGATGCTTCAAGGGAAGGCAAGCCCAAGCCTGACCAGGTTGAGATAGGAATGGACCATCCGAGAATACGGAGTCAAGAAGAGCTAAGCAAGTAGAAAAAATTTGCTGAAGAGGCCAATGCCTCTCCCTTGGGTGGGGAGCCTGTTGTGCCAGGACAAAAATGGGATGGGCCTGGAGAAGTCAGGCGAGCTCAGGCCAGGTGAAGACTGTCCACATGGGGAAGATGAGGGAGGGCTCAAGCAGCCAAACACGGCTGAGATACTAGGTGCGATGGCTTCATGGAGGGGTGTGACTGGGTGCATCAGTGCACATGTGCCAGCTTCCACAGCAAGATTTGAGGCCTAGCAGATTGGAACGTTTTAAAGCCACAGGCTACTGTCACAGAATACAACCATCAGGGAGGGACATGTGGATGAACTGGTGGGGTGGGGTGGGAGAGCTGTACAGGAGACCACCAGGCCCACTTCCAGGATCCCAGGGGGGCCTTTTACCTTTGGGGAAAGTCTATTTACTCTTAACTCTCATGACATTTCACTCAAACCAGTGGGTTTTGATTGGGGACCATTCATCACAGAAAAACCCAGCCAATACTTCAAACCGTAGGTGCTGACAATCTGATGGAGAGCACCCCCAGCAGTGCCCATCCTGGGATTCTGCCCACCAGGGGCCTCCATTCTAACAGATACAAAACAGGGTGATGCTTAAGTGACATGAAAACCTGCAAAGGAAGCTCAGCCCAGGGGGAGGCTCCCTCTCAGTGACAGGTATGGCTGGGTGCTATGTTAGGCCTGAAGAATGCGATTTTTAATTTTAATGTTTTTATTTTTATATTTTATTGATTGATTGATAAACAGGAGGGAGCGAGAGAATATGAATATGGGCATGCCAGGGCCTCTCGCCACTGTAAGGGAACTCCAAACACATGTGCCATGTTGCGCATCTGGCTTTACATAGGTATTGGGTAATCGAACCCAAGCAAGCACCTTTAATTTTACAGCCATCTCTCCATCCCCAAGAATCAGAATTTTATGTATTCGTGCTCGTGATGTTTGTTTCAGGATAGGACCAGAGGCAGAGTGCCACAATGAAATGTGTAGCCCTGTGCAAAAGTAGAAAAGCAAGACTGTTAGGGAGGAGGGGAGAGGCATCTCCACTGGATGTCTAGGTCAGACCTGCTCTCCTCAGCCTGCCTCCCTGGTGCCACCAGACAGAGCCTCTGGAGGAAAGGGGCCTGGAAGCGGGCACTTCCCGTGACTTGGTTTTCTTGGCTGCAAAATGTAAATAATCACATCAGCTTCCTCTCAGAGCCTTGGGCAGGTCCTGGATGAATCTAGAAAAGGCACCCTTTAAAGACAGGCCTCTGTCGTCTCTTTATGCTTCCAGAATGCCCTCCTGAGCCCTACTTAGAGAAGGCACTAATTTATCAAGCAACAGAGCATAGGGCAGTCACTGAATTTCCTTCAGGCTTCACAGAGACCACAGTGTAGGTGGTGGTCTCCTTGGTCAGCTTTACCTCAAACTAGGAGCGCAATCCTATTAGGTGGCCCAGACTCCTGGGGCACTTTGGGGACCATCCCTGACCTCACTCACTGTAGGTCCTTCTCCAGCACAGGAGGGCATTCAAATCTCTTCAAAGGTGTCCCCATCTGAACTTACTGACTCTTCCCAGGACTCTCCCTCCCCTCCTCAGACAGGCCCCAACAAGTAACTGACACTCCCATCCTCCTACTGAGGACCCCACTGGAGGTCAGCCAGCTTCTCCTTCCTCTGCACTCCCATGGCTGGTGAGCTCTCCCATCCCAACTGGCCCTGCACAGTGGCTGCCTGGGCCCGGCCTCATGCCTCTGCCTTGAATGCTACTGTGGTTATAGTATCACAGAACCAGTCTCCCAGCTTCTGCACTTTGGTGCTCTAACTCATCCCACACCCAGGCAGACATGTCACCCTAAACAACTTCAGGTCAGTGCGTCTCCCCACTACCTCAAACCCTATCAACAACAGTTGCTAGGTGGTTGGAAGGCAGCAAGAGCTTGGCTGCAATGTACCTGAGTTCTCAAGCCTATTTGGGGATAGACATTACATCAGTTTCTGTGTGTTCAGATCTGCCTGCACCTCTGGGATCCTGAAAGGTGGGCTGTACAGGGCTGAGGAGTGAGCTTCTTCACCCTACTCTTTAGAAGATACCCACAGCTGCCAGAAGAGGGGGTGGGGTCAAAGCCTAGGATACCAAGTGCTCACCAAGATTCCTAGAGGGCATGCTGGGCCTCACAACAGTGGGGTCGCGCTCCTTGACAGAGGCCAAGCCGAGGGCAAAATACAGCTGGCAGCCATTTGACCAAAGCCAGGCCCATCTCCCCAGAACACAGCACTGAGACTAACCCACTCATGAAAGTGGCCAAGACACAGAACATATCTCCACTCTGTTCTGGACTGTGATACAGTTCTTGAGTTTCAGGTCTTAGTAACATGGGGCTAGGGCTAGGAAATGAATGGTGGAGAACATGGCCAGGGGACAGTGCCCCCTTGGCCCTACACTAACTCCTTGATCCATGAAAAGAGGGACTTTGTTCACTGATAAGCCCTAGATGACGAAACAGTGCCCTTAAACCCCCACCCAATGAATACTTGTTGCCTGACTGGGGCCCTGTGGTTAGTAAACAGGTCTGAACCAAATGGGAAACATTCACAAGAGAGTTTGTGTCTATTGTTTGCTTCATTTTATTTTTTCTTTATATATACTTGAATTCCAATATTCGATCATTGCTTTAACCAGTGACTATCTATCTACCAAGTCCAGATGAGAAAAGAAGATGGGTTTGAGATAAGCCCCTTCCTCTAAGCTCTCAGCCCAGGGAGGAAAATCAAAGCTCCAGCACTGGGTAGGAGGCACCAAGGGGCTCCTGCCCACTTCCTATTTGGAAGCCAATACTAATCCAGACACATTTACCAAGTGTCCAAACTTAGACTTTATAGACCTGGCACTCTTCAGAGGAAGACAGATCTCTTGGCTCCTAAAGAGACACCTAGCACTCTGTAGACCAGCCTTGGATCCCTAGAATAAATTAACACACTTATTCATTCAACCAATATTTACCAAGCACCTACTTTGTGTCAGGCACTGCATTTGGTACTGAGGTTCCGCCAGGAAACAGACAGACATCTCTCTATCCTTGTGAACTTACATCTTAGGGTAAGGTAGACTATAAATAAGATCAAATTTAAGTAAAATATGAAGCCTGTGCAATAATACTAAGTATTAAGAACAAGACGAAGCAGAGAAAGGGATGGGTGAAAATGCACGATGAGATGCAAGGGGTGCCCGCGTCCTTCCAAGACTAGATTCTTTCCAGTGACAGTTTTGGTTTGTTGCAACCTACATGCATGTATGGTGGGGTTCTGAGCAGCCCCTTCCTCCCTCTAAGGACCTCTCAGCCCAAGAAGGGGAGGAGGGAGAAGAGGCACAATCACACCTCCAGCACTGTCTACCTTCCCCACGTAACAGAGGCCCTGGAGGGTAGGAACCCTTTATTGCTCACGGGGAGATAGTGTTTCGTCATAGCCCAGGTTAGGTTCAAACTTGTGATTCTCCTGCCTTAACCTCCAGACCACGGGGCTTTCAGGGCTGCACCAATCACCACACCTGGCTGCAGCATCTGGATGTGCAGAGTGTCAGGGTCCCAGTGAAGAGGGCAGTGGGAGGGAGAACAGGAAGCAACGCCCCATCACTGTGGAAACCCAGCTTCCGACTCCCCACCCTGCGGCTGGGCAGGTGAGCAGCACTGGGCTGGGTGTGTGAGACTCACTGTTTCTCAAGAACAGGAAAGTCATTGGGTGACTAATACAGAATCTATTTACACTTGATTATCTCCTTCCTGTCCAGTAGGTAAGTTGTTCTGGTAAATGATAGACTAGCCAGGGAACTCTGTACTTACTGTCCTCAAGCGAACCCTCCTGTCTGCCAGGTGGAAAGAGGTGAGGCTGGGCTTCAAAACAAGGCATAGGAGTCCTGGGTTGGAGATCAGGAGACCCAGTCTACTCTGCAGCCGGCTGCAAAATGACCCTGCCTAGTGCATGGCCCCCTGAACCTCGAGCAGAAAGAGGTCGCTGGGCTAAAAAGATGACTCTTCAAGGACAGTTTCACTCTGTCATCCTCCAGCAGGGGAAGAGCTGTGACCTGAAGCCACCTGGAGGGTACAGAAGAAACATGAGAGGGCGCAGGGGTGTTTCGCGCAGGGCACACGGGGGAGCACTGCGGAGCTGGGTGGGAAGGGCCTGTATTCTCCAGAGCCCAAGCCAACTGCCTGTCAGGCAGTGATGTTTCATGTTCCTGTTTTAGGCAGAGACGACAGCAACACAGAGGATAAATACATTTGTTCGGCAGAATCTAGTTCAGACGCAGAAAACTGGAGTGCTGGCAGGGCCTGAGAGAGAGCAGGCTGCCAGAGGGTGCCCTGCCTGTCCTGGGAGCAGAGGGCAGAGAGCACACTCCTGGCAGGTAGGCCAGTTCCTCCTCATCACTTGTTAGCCCTGGTGGAGCCAGGTAGGGGGAGGGGCTGGAAACTTAGGACTGTCACCAACAGGCCTTCAAAGGGTAGCTACAGATACCCAAATGTTACCCCAGGTGCAGATAACCTAAAGGTTTACAAAGCTATCCCAGATCCATTCCATTAAGGTTTGTATCTTCCTGACACCCAATAGGAAACAAGGCAGAATCTAGCTTTACGCTGAGGGAAATGAAGCCCAGAGAGGGAAACCACCTCTTCAGAGTTACACAGCAAACCAGGGGCAGAGCCAAGGCTAGAACCCCTATTCCCTCCCTGTTTTTCTCCTGAAAGAGGCTTCGACAGTTTTCAACAAAACATACACTACTATTCCCAGAAAACATGGAGCCATCAGAATAAGCCAAACCAGAGGATGAGAAGACAGAAGGAACGCCTCCGTGGCCTTCAGAATTGAAGACTGGCTTTCTTTGGACAGTGCAACCAGCACGTAAAGTTATAAAGGCAGAAGGCAAGTGTGAGCAAGGAGGACGGTCAAGTCAGGGCAGCAGGGATCTATGTGAAGTAACTTTCTCTTAATTTCCTCTTATTATGCTATAAAGGTGATTTAATAATAAAAACAGGCTAAGGAAAGTTTAATGTGTAATTGCTAACATATTAAAAATTACATGAAAATGCCTTCAATTATTTCTGAAATGATTCATCTGGTGAGATGACACTGAAGGCAGGGTTAGTCACACCTGAGGATGCCAGGGGGCTGGTAGACTTCCCAGTTATTTCCTCCAACCCTCTGGGTGCTAGCGGTGGTGCCCACTTCAAGAGCACTCTCCATCATGGGGTTGCTACTGCACCTGCCCAGGCTTTGGTGTCGTCTGTAAAACAAACCCACACAAAGCCAGAGATACACAACTTTTTGGTGCATGCATTTGGAATTAATTTAGAGGTTCTAGCATACCCATTTATTCTCATTCTCTCTCTCCCTCTCTCTTTCCTTACAAACAATAATATTAATTTTTTTTAAAAAAAAAGGTAGGCTGGGTGGAGAGATGACTCAGCAGTTAAGATGCTTACCTGCAAAGCCTAAGGATGCAAGTTCAATTCCCCAGTACCCATGTAAAGCTACGTGTACAAGGTGGCACATGCATTTTTAGTTCACTGCAGTAGCTAGAGGGCCTGGTGTGCCCATTTTTTCTCTCTCTCAAATAAATAAATTAATAAGGAGGCAGGAGAGTGCTCAAGCCTCAGGCTTGGTGAGGATCCAGTGTGGGATCCACAGGGAAGCGGAAGCCCTGGACAAAGCCTTGCCGCTGAGGACTGCTAGGGCCTTTGGGCTACACTGGGACAACCTCAGGTCCAGAAGTGCTCTGTGGTCACCCACCTCTACATGAACATGCTTTCAATTTGGTGCCCGAGCTCCTCTTCTGCCAATACTGCATCTAAAGCGTCCTCTCTAAGCAAACACTCCTGCCAGGCCAGTCAGTGTCCACTGCTTCGCCCAAGGTGTCCCCTTGTCTATGGACAGTTCTCGTTGCCTTTCCCCCAAGCTGGACTGCTCAAATGGAAGCCAGGATTCCCTCCTCTGAACTCCTGGGGATTCATCTGCTCATCTCAGTGCACCAGCCATTTACCACCAGCTATCTCCCTGCTTCATGGATATCTCTGGAGGGCAGTGGTGGCATGTACCCAGGAGGCCCAGTCCACACCCTGACCTGAGGCCTTGTGAATGACCAACTCCGTGGCAGGAGCTGGAAAACCACCTGCTCCAGCACCATGCTGCTTTGGCAAGGACACCACCAGCTGGGCAGGGGACCCTAAAGAGAATGGACAGGATACCATGTGAAGGACAAACAGATTCCCCTGTTCCCTGCAATGACAATCTCACGCACACGCACAAAGCTGGTCTTATTCCACTGGGACTCACTGTACAATGAAGACACTCAACAGGCCAAGTAGCCTGGCCTGCTCATGCATTACATGACATGGGAGTTCAGCACCATAAATTCCTTCAGCAGGTCTCTATATTATATAGGGAAAGACGGGGCTGGAGCTGAACCTCGCTGAACAGGCCTGTAATCCTAGCTGCTCAAGAGCCCAGACCTATCTGAACTACAAAATGACTTCAAAGCCAGCCTGGACAACTTCTTTAGAACACATCTCAAAATTAAAACTAAAAGGTGAGCTGAAAATATAGCTCAGTGATAGGACTTGCCTAGCATGCCACGAGGCCCAGGGTCCAACCTCTAGCACCACTAGTAAAATTGCTCTACTCACATGTTGAAATGTCTAGAATGGCAAGGATCCAGTGAGAATCCACACTGAATGCTATAAACAAGGACTAGAGTTTAGCAGCTTCTGTTTTTATTGTTACCATCACTGACCCATCTTCCCATACACAGGGAAACTCAAGAGGCTTGGCAGCTCAAAGCGGCCTCATATACCGTAGTGCCTCCTTTAAAGCTTCTGCTGCACAGCACCAGATGTGCCTGACTCCAACCTGGGCTCCTGTGCACAGGCTGTTGTCCAGACAGAGGGTGCTTTCCTGACACCAGCAGTCCTGTGCAAGTAGACACAGAAACCACAACAATTAAAAAGGTAACCTGAGAAGTGACAGAGGAGTGTTCAGCACTGAAACATCTCTATCACACCCTCCAAGGCTCAGCGTCCATTATGGAAGAGGTTGCGGAAAGAATGTAAGAGCCAAAGGAAGGGGACCACTCCTTATTATAATGCAACTGTCCAGACAAAAATTGGCCTCGATATCCATAGCCTCCCAGTGCCCAGCAATACTTTCACAAGACCCTCATAATAGGAGAAAAAGATGATGACATCAAAATAAAAGAGAGACTAATGGAGAGGGGGAGGGGATATGATGGAGAGTGGAATTGCAAAGGGGAAGCGGGGGAGGGGAGGGAATTATCATGGTCTATTGTTTATAGAAGTGGTCAATAAAAATTTTTTTTCAAAAAGGTTAACCTGATAGGCAGGGGATGTAGCTCATTTGGTGGTGTTTGCTAGCAAGTATGAAGTCCTGGGTTCGATCCCTAGCATTGCATGAACTGAGCACAGTGGTGCAGGTCTGTAACACTAGGGAGGTGGAGAAATAGGATCAGAAGTTCAAGGTCATCCTTGAGTTCAAGGCTAGAGACCCTGTCTCAAACATACTTTCCTGTGCCACCCTGTTCCAGCTCCAGCACCAGGCCCCCGCCCCGCCAACTTCTTTCCTGGGCACGCTTGGGTTGTTCAGTCAGCCCCGCCCCTCCTGCAGCACTTATGCTGATGCTCCCCAGGCCCACATCCACACATCAATGGCTTTGGTGACGGTACACATGAAGAGCCTCCCCCACGAGTTATGGCAGCCACAGCAAGATCTTCACCAGACACTGTCTCTTTTAGTCCTTTATATTAGATTCTTTAAAACAAAAGATGTGGGTAAAGTCAGTCACCTTGGGAGGAAGAAGACAAGGTAGTAACCACTAGGGTACTTACTCTCTGAGGGAATGCAAGAGGACCAGCAGGTCCCACCTGCTTCACGCTGGCCCTGCCCACCCCCCACCAGCCAAGTCTGAGGCTGCTACACTGTGACATTATGACAGGCTCCATTCCAGAGATACCAGGCAAGAGCAGACTCAACAAAGACTAGGACCCTCCTTTCGACTACAGTGACATCCGTCTGTGACCCCTCAGCTCAACTCCTAAGTCAGCCAGCTGAGCCTCCCGAGTGATGGGGAGTGGCCTGCCCCATTTCCTTCACCTGTAAAACCACATACACATCTCACTTAGGTACACTGAGGTTGGATGAGCATACATGTTAGAGTGCCCAGCATGGAGCTGCTAGCAAGAGCTCCACAAAGGCCACTCCTGCCATTTCCTCCTAGGTGGGATATCCAAGTACCCAACACAAACACCACGAAATCTTCCCTGCTACCAGAGCATTGTGTGTCCTTGGGCAAATCTCTTCCTCCCTAGACTCAGTTTCCCTATGTGTAAAATGGGCCTGTTGGGTTTGGTTAACCTTGAAGATCCCTTTCTACCCTGACCACATGATTGTGCAGTATCCCAACAGTCACTCTGGGAACCATCACTCCTTGCAGCCCTGGCCAAGGCTTGCTGAATTAGCTAAGCTTCAGGGCCCTAGTGCTACCCCACTACTACTTAGTGCTACCAGGTATGGGACGGGGCAGAGGGCTCAGGGTTACCTCAGAGCCTAGGCATACATCCCTAGAGGTTCTGCCCAAGTTACTGAAGGAGAGCAGATCACTCCACGCCCAAATACTCACTTGCCAAGAAGATGGAGTAGATGCAAGGAATAACACCTTAAAAGTTTAGCCTCAGTCCCTCTAATGCCATCCCCCCTCCTTTCCTCAAGACAAAGGGAAAACAGTCAAAAGGCATGAGCATCAAGCTAACAAGAAGGGCACAGCTTTTTTTTTTTTTTTTTTTTGCTTTGTTTTGTTTTGTTTTCCGAGGTAGGGTCTCCTTCTAGCCCAGGCTGATCTGGAATTTACTATGCAGTCTCAGGGTGGCCTCAAACTCATGGTGATCCTCCTACTTCTGCTTCCAAGTGCTGGGATTAAACATATGCACCACCACAACCAGCCTCTCACACAACTTCTTGACAAGGTTTTTGTCATACAGGTGTACCAGGAAGAAACCATGATGGGAAAGTCTTCACGTTTCTTTAAAAATGCCTTGAAGACTAGGTTTTTTAAGCTGCCCTCAGCCCCATGATGAAGCCTCCCAGGTACACTGGCAAGGATAATTTTGTCCCTACTAATGATTGGGTCTGCCTCCTCTCTCTAGACAATGAAAGCACTGTGAGAGCAGGAACACAGTAAGAGCAGGAACACAGTAAGAGCCACAGGAGAACTATCCTGAGGCACAACCCCCTAACTTAGTACCCCGTAGTGAAGACCAATAATCCTACTGAGGAGGGCCCTCAGGGAAACTGGGGGTAGTGGTGGGGATAAAAGACTATAAACCTATTGGGAAAAAAGGAAAGAAATTAAAATGGGGGGTGGTGGTGGAAAGCAAGAATAAAAATACGATAAAAGAAAGCAACATGAACCAGTCTGCTTCCACTTTCGCCCTCACTACTGGGTAGCTCCAAGTAAAGTTTTGTCTCAAATGCTGTTTCTTTCTTCAGTCAAAAATGTCTAAATGGACTTTTCTCTATATATGCTTCTTTTCTCTACATATACTTTTAGTTTGTATCTTTGGTTAACTGTTATCTGTGCCCTGCTAGTTTTTTCATGATGTGGGTGAAACATAAGCTGATATCATCTAAGGGGCTGTGCACATTTTCTCTGCCAAATAATTACAAGGCAGGAAAGTGTTTGAAAGAATAAAGTTTATTTAGAGAAAGAGGGAAGGCAGAAAGAATAGGCTTCTCTGGGAAGGAAGGGATTTTCAGAAGATCTGGGAACTGAACTTTTTAAATTTTTTAAAATTTTATTTGTGTGTGTGTGTGTGTGTGTGTGTGAGAGAGAGAGAGAGAGAGAGAGAGAGAGAGAATATGAGAATTGGCCCAGGGCCTCGGCCACTGAAATCAAACGCTAGATACTTGCGCCACCTAATGGGCATGTGCAACCTAGTGCTTGCCTCACCTTTGTGTATCTGGCTTACCTGGGACCTGGAGAGTCAAACATGGGTTCTTAGGTTTCATAGGCAAGCACCTTAACTGCTAAGCCTTCTCTCCAGCCCTGGGAACTGAAATTTTATCGAATGGGG
Source organism: Dipus sagitta (assembly GCA_036346955.1). Lineage (NCBI taxonomy): Eukaryota > Metazoa > Chordata > Mammalia > Rodentia > Dipodidae > Dipus > Dipus sagitta. The sequence goes on along the minus strand of CM070770.1, from coordinate 103,081,614 downwards.
GAAGCCCACCCGCCCAGAGTACATGATTGCTCACCTTAAATGAAGGGAAATGCTGTTTGACCCATGATGCATCTAGTATGGTACAGGTCCTAGAAAACCACTAAAGCAGCTTGCCAGTGGGAAAATTCATCCAGGCTAGGAAGGGGGAGGAGGAAGTGGAATCACCTCCTTTGCCATCCTGTACTCTTCTACCAAGGGTCCTTTCTCCTTATCTATCTGCCTAGCCAATAAACTGTCTAATTCCTGCAGTATTTCAATGGCAATATAGTGTGCAGTAGGCATAACACAGTACAACCCCTGCTCCTCTGCAACTTTCTCACTGAGGTTATTATAAATCCCTGTGCTGTGGCCTGAATGTGCTTTGTCTCCATCAGAACTCATGCAGAGCTCCTAAACTGCTCAACACAGCACCAGTGTTGGGGGATGGGGCCTAGTGAGGGGTGTTTGGGCCATGGGGGTGGGGCTCTCATAAATACACTAAAGCCATCTTGTGGGAGTAGGTGAGCTATTCCAGTCTGTGAGATTGAATAGTTATTGTTAAGAGTGGTATTAGTTACCTCTTCCTTGCAGGCCTTCTTGTGATGCAGCATGAGGCCCTGGACAGATGTGGCCACCAGATTTTGAGGGTCCACACTATCCTATAGTTCTTAAATTAACTTTTTTTTTTTTTTTTGGATTTTGTTTTTGCTTTTCCAGGTAGGGTCTCGCTCTAGCCCAGGTTGACCTGGAATTCACTATGTAGTCTCTGATTGCCTTGAACTCACAGTGATCTTCCTACCTATGCTGGGATTAACATGCCCAGCCTAAAAAAAAAAAAAAAAGCAAATTGCCTCATCTCAGATATTCTATTACAACAACAGAAAACAAACCAAGATAGTGTGCCAGCCATTCCACTTGCCTGTCATGATCCTCTGGGCTTCATAGGGCTCCATGTAGCCAGCACTCTCCCCCTTTCCTGGTTTGTTCTTGAGGTCATTCTTGGCATCAAAGGGATCCGAGTAGTCATCTGCTATGGTCACCTGTGGGGAGGAAGAGACTGGAGTGTGAGGCCACCTCTGGTTTTATTTCACTTCTGTTCACAACCAGGCACTGCTCCAGCAAACATCAACTCTGCAGAGACTAGCTTAGCAAGGAGGGGAAGAGGAGGCAGAAACCTGAGCTCACCCCAAGGGAGCTTTAGGGTGAGGGTAGGCCCCTGAGCTATGCACACAGCTTGGCCATCTCTACATGAGGAAAAGTGAGATCAGAAAGGCTTCTGGGTAGGTCAGAACTTGGATAAATCTTAAGAGATGTGGACCTGCAGGGTTTTCGAAAATGTGTTTCTAGGTTTACAGAAGTGGAGGGAAGGCTGGGAGACAGAGCACGAAAAGCCTAGAAATGCTGGCATGGCCCCGGTGCTGGCTGAGGCACAGAGGACCTCAGCCAGAGATAATTACACTCAGTGTTCCATTCTCCCCAAATCTGGAACATAACCATGCCTTGGGTCATCACACAACAATTTGGTGAGATCAACGTGCTATAAAAGATGAGTGTGGCTCCAGACAGGCCAGATGAAAATACTAAGCAGATCAGTGATGGGCAGATACCAAGGCCACAACAGCCTTGGAGGCAAAAGGCAGAGCACCTTTTCTTTGTTGTTTATTTTTGTTTATTTATTTATTGCGAGTGAAAGAGAGAGAAAGAGGCAGTTAGAGAGAGAGAATGGGTGCACCAAGGCCTCCAGCCACTGCAAATGAACTCCAGACGCGTACTCCCCCTTATGCATCTGGCTAATGTGGGTCCTGGGAAATTGAGCCTCGAACCAGGGTCCTTAGGCTTCACAAGCAAGCGCTTAACCACTAAGCCATCTCTCCAGCCCCAGAGCACCCTTCTTTATCATGTAGGACACTAAGGTCCAAAGGGGGCTGTGGTGGCTAGTGGCAAACCAGATCCTCACAGGGCCCATCCTAGAGTCAGTCCACCAGAGCCTAGGCCTACCCTCTCCCAGAGAAAAATTTCTAAAAGTTACCAACAGAGGAAGAGTGAGTCACGTGGGCAGGGAGTGCTGGGAGAATGTGCATGTCTGGAATTCAGCCTCAGAGACCTGGTTCCCTGGTAGAAAAGTGGCAGTTCCCTGTAGGAGGCTACTTGGAAACAAGGAAACGCCCCTCTTTCTGACTCCCTTTATGAGGAAGGGAGTCCTTATGAGGGGAAACTCACCAGAGAGGAAGAGGACAAGAACCCACCTAACCCATGCCCCTGCCACATACTAACTTCACCCTGTATTCTGAGAGACATTCCCTCCCTCTCACCCCGTCCGTCCAGCAAAGGGGAAGTTATTAGCTTTCCAGTGGCAGCTCCAGGAAGGGGGAAGTTAGCAACCCCCCTACTGAATTGTTATTTAAATTGTGGGTTTAATTAGAAGCCACAGGAGCCTCAAGTCTCTCCCAGCTCCTGGAATGCAAAGCATTTGCAGAGCCAGTAAAGCCTGGGGAAGGGAAAAGCCCTGTGTCTGCCCAGTGACCAGCAGCTAGAGGTAGCAGCCCTGGCAGGGGATGAGGTGCCTGAAAAAGTGCTTCCCCAGAGGGACAACAGGCAGTAGCTCGGTACCTAGTGGTACAGCAAGCAAGCAGCAATCGAGCACGCCCACCATGGAAGACCCCAGGAGTGCCCAACACCAGGGCACCAAGGGTACTACCTCCAGATGAGGCCTGGGTCAAGCTCCAGGTCCCAGCGGGCTCTTCTAGATGCTGACATTGTAATCATTGTCTTTCAAGAGAATCAATGAGCTCAAATGACACTAGGCCTGGAAAGAAGGGGGCGGGGAGAGCCAGGCCTGCCTGGTCTTCCATTTGATATTTGCAGAACTGTATACCCGAAGCACCACCGCACACAACAGCTCAGATGCCGGGTGGGGGTAGAGCTTTGAGTAGAAGGAGCAAATGTCCACATGGAGAAAACGATGTAGCTGCTGCAGGTGACGTCTCATTGCTCCTGTCCTGGACCCCTCATAGCCTTTTGCAACATGAAAATCCTCCGATTTGCAGTGAGGAAGGAAAGGAAAGAAGTGTTTCTCCACGAAAACAAAATCATTTGGGGGTTTTGTTGGGGAGAGGTTGTGGGTCTGCAATCTCTGTGGTAATTTAGAAATCCCCATTCCAGCTCTTCTCTGAGTGCTCTGTAATTTGCAAACATGGAGGCTTGCAGGATGATATAAACCAAATCTTTACTCGCCTTGGGACAGGAGATCCGGGAGGACTGCGATAAAGCAGGCACTATCTATATTTTCTAATTAAAATGAGATCTGAGCTCAGGCTGTCATGGGCCCCCAACTGCCTGTCCTGCTTACTTCCGTTTCAATAAGATTTTACAAATCTAAACCCACGGAAAGCCCCTGGTCTCTGCTGACATATGGTTCCAGTTATACCTGCTGACAGTTAAAAATCCTTCCGTTTAAGAAGAAAAGTTTAGAATTCTGTTAGTTTAAGGAAGCAAATTAGAAAGTTCCTACAATGTATATTTAATCAATTTGTTTTGAGCTTCACAGCGAGGGTGGTGGAGGGAAGGGAAACAAGATTTAAGCAACATGAAACCTGGCAAACACTAAACCTAACTGTCCAAACTTACTCAAAATCACATCCTAGGTTGGGACTAAAACTTTAATCAGGTGTTAAGAAGTGGACAGGTTGGCAGCCAGAGCATCTTATGAAGGGCCACAGTCCACCACAGCTACATAGCCTGGCAGTGACAACGGTCCAGGCTGCTGGGGTCACCTGAAGTCAAGGACAGAAGGTTTGCCTGAAGCAGTGTGGCTTTGGTATTCAAAGAGGGGGAGTGAGCTACCCCAGATGTGGGCCTGGATTCCTGCTGGAGCTACTTTTGCTTTGCTTTAAAAAAGTTCCAGTTAAGCAGTCAACTCCTGTAAATTTAACTGAACAATTCAACCAGAAGGGAGCCAGCTGGGACTTCTCTGAAGGACAGGCCACCTGAATGAGCAAGAAGCTTTCTGTGGATTCTGGCCTGTTTGGCAAAACTGACAGTGGAGCAGAGCAAGGTAGGAACCTTCAAGACCACTGGTCAGACTGGTCCCCCTCAACTGAAGAGCTGAGCTGCAGCAGCAGGACAAAGGCCAGAGGGCCACCTCTTCCTTGGCTCTCTCCAGGCATGAGTGCTTTCCAAAGGAACTCTAGACTCCTGAGTCAGCCTAAAGCCTCTAAAGGACTTTCACAGGCTCGTACAGCAGCCAAGTCCTGAGAGACCAGCTCCACACTCACCTGCAACACAGGGAGGCAGGGCCTGGTCAAGTCATCATGCACTCCAGCAGCAGACCCTCAGGGCCAGGCCACAGGGCCTGACTTCTATGTTGGGAATCTAGATTCCACCACACCTAAGGCCTCTGTGCTAGCTAGCAAATTGGTTGTTGGCTCTACTTTGGTGGGCATGCTACTGGATGGAATTCAGTCCCTTTCAGCAGCCTAAGACCTGGCATGTTTATCTGGGATTCTCTGTATGATATGAAGTGGGTCTTCCTGTCCATCCCCAAGGGAAATCCTAGAGGAAAGCGAGTCTCCACTTGGCTCCCCTTCCATGTGCCTGACATACGCACTACTTCGCATGTCTGCCTTTATGTGGGTACTGGGGAACTAAGCCCAGACCTCAGGTTTTCCAAGCAAGTACCTTTAACCACTGAGTCCCCTCCCAAGTCCTCTTGTTGCTCTCTCACAGCTGCCTCCTATATAGAGAACTGGGACTTCTTTCATGCTCTCAGGGGTAATGTTACATATCAAAGCACTTTGAAGGCCAACTTTTAGCAGGATCCAATAAATTTCCAAATGCACATAGTCTGACTCAGCTATTTCACATCTTAGTATTTGTTCCCAAATGTGCACAAGAAAACATGGGCAAAGATGCTCACTGAAGGGGTAATGAGAAACTGCATGCAATCACTATATCCAGCAACAGGGGTCTGACAGGTAAAACATACTAATTCCATACTGCAGACTAGTATCCAGTAAGTTAACAAAACAGCATTTGTTCTACATACACTAACAAAATCTTCCATGAATTTCTTTGAATGGCAAGAAACCACATGATAAAATGGCAAACGCAACAGGATACTACCCTATTTTATGAAAAGCAAAACAGAAACCTCTATTATTTGGAGAAATGGTCAGTCGAGACCTACTCCTTAAATTAACCCAAGGAAGATGGGGTTCAAAGGATACTTACTTGCACTGTAACATTAAAGCATTTGCAAACAAGAATCTATGTCAAACTATCTATGCAAAACTTAACTTGTTGCAAAGCATTCTTCTTTCAGAGGCTATTTTTGGTACTGTAGACAGACTGTTTCCCAAACCTGCCTGAAGACAGGAATGGCCTGTAAGGATTGTTAAGACAACAGGCTTCTAGCCTCAATAATCTGTGTATTTAACAAGCGGCCCAGGTGATTGTTATCAGGAATCAACAAGCTAGCACCAGCCCCCTTTGCCACCAGTCTAAAGGCAAGCCTCCAGTCACTATTCTGGAATTTCGCTTTCCTAAATATTTTTCTGCCGTGTTCACTAAAGTTAAGCAAGTGGAATTAACTTCAGCTCTCCTGCTTTCTGCCCTGGGGGCCATGGGAGTGAGAGCTGACCCAACAAGCCTTGGCCCATTGTCTGGGAACGTATCCTGACACAGAGAGCAAGACAACCTCTACAATGGCGAGCGCTGGCTCCCCAGCAAGGCTGCCTGAAGGGCTCTGTAAGCAGGACGCCTGCCTTGCCCCTTCCCATGGGGGCTGGGGGCCAAGGAGGATCTCAGCTGTGGAGACCTCAAGGCTCCCTGTCGTAAAGCTTAGGTGCTTTCAGGCCACATCTACCTAGACCTCAACACACTCCGCTCCTGGTGGGGCTGTGGCACTAAGGAGTCACTGTAGAAACACATGGAGGTCCTAGACAAGGAGAGGTGAAAGAGTACAGCGTCCATCTTCCACGAGTGAGAACCCTGCACCATCCCTGCCACCCCACGCCAGCAGTCACCTGTGGGAACTGTTGGTTGGTATGGTGTCCCAGTTCAGCCATGGGCCTGCTGGGTAGGGGTCTTTCCTCGGTTCTCTTATCCCTGGGAAGTGAGGGGGCGGTACCCCATGAGGGCCTGGACTCTTGCCAGACCCATGACGTGCTTATGCTCTACTCCAAAGCAAACTGCGGATGAGCACACCTGAGAACCGCTGCCATGGCCAACAGGGGTCCTAGTCACACTATTACTCATTAATCTGCCATTGACACAGTTCCCTATTTCATTAACAGGTTTCTTTAAAAAGATTTTTATTTATTTATATTTATTACAGATGGAGCGAGCGAGAGAGAGAGAATGGGCATACCAGGGCCTCTAGCCACTGCAAACGAATTCCACAAGCATGTGCCACCATATGCATCTGGCTTACGTGAGACTGGAGAATCGAACTGGGGTCCTTAGGCTTCGCAAGCATGCACCTTAACCATTAAGCCATCTGTCCAGCCCTCATTAACAGTTTTGAGGCCATGGGTCTCTTTGTGAACCTAGTAACTGTTAAAGTTGTGATTGGCTCCATTATGTTTACACACACCCACAAAATGCTGTGTATATTATTACAGACAGATGGTAAGCCCCAGGTTCATTCAGACCAAGCCCCTTCCCATTAGAGCCACTTCAGCCCACAATATAGACATACTCTTCACTACCAGGTGCCAACTTCACGGGAAGTTAGCATGCTGTATTTACTTGGCTTAAACGCATGGAGCTATGTGCATGATGGGCCTGCTATCCAGCCGTGGGGTGGGGCTTGGAGAGTGTGACCATGATGGCCCCAAGCTCTGTCTTGCTTGCCATGGCCCTCTGTCACTCTGGGGAATCAGGAGGGCTCCTTGTAGGTGAGCGGAAAGCAACTGGGGGCATAATGTGATGGCTGTAACAGGAAGGCTCTGTGACTGTCCACTCTGGAGGGCAAGACAGGTCTGCAATCCTGGACCTCCTTTGGGATCCACTATGACACAGATCCTGACATCCACAGGATGGAGGCATGGTTGCCATACCAACAAAGAGACACTAAAGAAACAGGGATTGGGGGTTCTGGTGAGGCTTCCAACAGCCAGGAGGCAGCTGGGGGAAGAAGCAGTAGGCAGATGCATTGTGCAGACCAAGACGCTGCATGGCAGCAGCCTTAGTCACTCAGAGAGGACATGTGACAGTCAATAAGGGATATGCTGCTTGGGAGCGGGAGGTCCTGCTACTGTGGCTGTCCAAATCAAGGCTCTCTGGGCTTCTATTGTGGGTGGAAGATGGGCTAACTGGATGCCACTATTCTGTGTCCTCCACAGGTCTCAGCACTGCTCAGTATGGAGCTGATTCCAACTGGATATGCAGGTTTGGCTGCCCGTGCACAGTGCCCAGCTCTGAGGACTGCCTGCGGGAGGGGGGGGCTGTCTGTGGAGCTCCCACCATGGTACTGAGGTGACACCAGGTCACTGGGGCTTGTCAGATGTACAGAAACGGACACAGCTAAGCAAAGGCAGTCCAGATAAAAGGGCACCTGGCACTGGCTCAGCTAGCTATGTCTGGGTAGCTCTGGGCAGCCGGCTTCATCCCTGAGCTCTAGCAGTTCTCTGGGGAGCGGGGAGCGGGCAGCAGGGCGGTGTGCTTTGCTTCTCAGCGTCGGGTGAAGGTTGTGAGAAGCAATTGACTTCAGGATGTGTCAGTGTTTATGAAGAGCAGCAGAGTGCTTGTAACAAAGCGAGAGGCATGTCCTGGGTGCCCAGGACCTACAGATGCTGTGAGATAGGGCCTCTCTCTGCCCAAGAGAAGCTGAAAATCTAATGGGGAAGACAAAAAAGTATGAGAACTCCTCACCCTGCCCCCAACACTCCCTCAAAGCCCTGGTGATTACACAGAGGAAATGACTGCAATTAAGCATGACAACAGCTGTCACAGTTCTCTGGTCCCTCAAAGGAAAGCCTCTGTGAACAATCCTTACCTTTTATGCTTTGAGCAAGATGCATCTCCTAGATGGGATACCTGGCCAACTGCTAATAAACCTCTGGAGATTCTCAAGGCCAGTCCTGTCTGTGCATGGAGAGCCAGCAGTGTGCTCCCCACTTACATAAGACCAGTGTCCAAGATTCAGAGGTATCTACAGAACCAGGCTGTGACACCCTATACAAACACATTAGTGCCCCTTGCTTGCCTCTCTGTGTCCTCCTAGGCTTTGACCTGCACAGACCAACCCCCTTTCCAGGCATGCCATTGAATCATTTCTGACATGGTAAGGAAATTAATGTGGAAAAGATTAATTAGCTGCATTCATGCAATCAGCCACAACTTCTGGAAATCAATGGTAAGAAGGAGCTCTTCCACCCCGACTTAGAAGGGGTTCTTTTTCTTCCTCCCAAGGTCTAACTCAACTCCAAATCCCCCAGGTCTCAGCCACAAGCCCCCAGCAGCAGGGAGTTCAGGACTTGATGAATCTGACACTTAAGATGTTGCTATTAAAGTGATCTTTCCTGCATATTGATCTGAGCTTTGCATCCCAGCAACCCTGTGTGACCTTGCCTTTGCTGTCCTACCATAATGCCCCTTTGCAGACTGCCAGGAAACAAGGAATACTGAATGTGGTCCCCACAGCTCTTTCTCATCCTGCCCCTCCCACAACCACAGCTGCCTGCTTAAGACACCTGCAGGCTCCAGCTTGTCAGAAGAAACATTCCAAACCACAGCCTCTGACAGCTTGGTTCTTCTCAGGCTCTGCTCACTGGCCTCGCTCTTTCATGCCCATCCTACTCTCCTTCTTTTTAGTCCCCCCAAGCAGGCTGAGTGTGGATAGAAGGTTGCTAGAACAGAGCTTGGCTCTGCCCTCTTTATCCAGAAGGTCACGGTCAAGTAGGAGGGTCGGGCCTGTCAGTTTCTCTTGAGCAGTGAGAGGTGCTATTCTGAACTCAGAATAGCTCAATCCTAGAATTTCTCAACTATGCCAGGCGTGGAGAAGTAGGAGAATCGCTGTGAGTTCAAGGCCACCCTGAGACTACAGAGTGGATTCCAGGTCAGCCTGGGCTAGAGCAAGACCCTACCTTGAAAAACCAAAAACTCAACTGCTTTCAGTCAGGGTCTCCAGACAGAGAATTCAGAGCATCTCCCTGGGATGGAGACCCAGCAGGGCTTCTTACTGAGGAGAGGACTTTGGGAGGTGGTCTAGTCTGCTGAGTCTCAAATGCTTGTGTGATTTGTACTTAGTGAAATCTTAGGTAGAACCTCAATAGGTACCACTGATGAAGAAAAAAAAAGGCCAGCAAGAAGAAAAGGAAACCAGGAATCCACTAGGAGACACGCAGCTTGAGAGTGGATGAACCTACTGGCACAATTAGAAACAGGTAACCAATCTCATGTTTCCTAACTTCCAGGTCCAACCCTGTGTGATTCCTGTGTAGTACATTTTCCTCTAACGCACCACTAAAGTTTTTAAGGAAAGCCTACCACAACTCCCCAGGAAGCGTTCCCCCAGCTTCTCGTGCAAGATCATCACAGACAGCTCTCTAGGGAGGCCTCAGGAAAGCTAAGCTGAGTCTATGTGGGGTGGCTGATCACAACCCCCGTTTTTCCTAGCAACCTCCATCACCCTGTGCCCACCTTACCAGACAGTCCTTCCTCCCCCGCATCCTAGTGGCGTGTGAGGAGAAATAAGTGCTCTTCTAGAGGTGGAGCCTCTCTAAGACAAGGCTCGCTAGTCCGGGAAAGTGAGCAGAGGCTGGGTAGGAAGGGACTGCAGTGGTCAGGAGCAGGGATGTAGGAGCTGAGCTGGATGGCTCTATCTGTGCCTCAGCCTCTTTATCCATAAAATAACAGTGGCTGAGGGATTAACAAACAGATCTTGCCAATGTCACCTGGACATCAGTAACAGAGCAGGCTGTCAGCACATTGAGAAGCCAGGGGGCATAGTCTCTCATCAGTAGGATAACAGAAGCAGACTCCCAACAAACCTGAAACACAAGAGACACTAAATCATTCTATAGCCCGAGTTATTTATAGCCTGCCTACTTCCAAAAGTCTGGTGGCCACTCCCTTCCAAAGAAAAGATCAGGAATGTCCAGCGGTGAGACAGACACACACAGAGCCCCCCCCTCCCCCCGCCTCGCCCCTACGCCTAATAGCTCTCAGTGTGCTCACAGGAAAAGTATGTCCAGCCTAGGAGCCAAAGGCCTGCCCCACGCAAGGCAGACCTTCAGAAGCCAGGCATCCATACCCCATGCAAAGACCCAAGAATAAATGAAGCCACCAAGGGACACCTTTTTTGGCCAGGGAAGGACGAGGCCATGTGTCTGGTGCAGCACTTGGGTACGTGGCACATTTCAATAAGCAATGGCAGAACTTACTAACGGAAGGGTCATTTCTCTCCAAAGGGGCCCATTAGCATGATTCACGCACAGCTCCTCTTGCAGCCCAGAGGCAGGCCAGGGCATTATTAGACAGAGGCAGCAATAAACAGCCACCCTCCCCCAACAGTCACTTTCTTTTTCATGACACACAGCATCAGCCACAACTATCAACACCATTTGTGGTTCCCAATTACGTCCTTTGATGCTCAATAAATGCTGATTTACTTTTTAAATTAATGCTATCTTCTTTTTACCTCTAGCAGCCAGATCTGGACGACCTTGTTTTTCATACAAGTGGTAAGCCAAGAAAATGGTCCTGCACCTGGGACACTGTTTCTCACAGGTACTCAGTACCTGATAGCAGGTAGCAAGATTGTCACAGCTAGAAATCTGCAACGTCACCCAGGCTGATGACCACTCAGTGTTCGCTCACTGTTCACTTCATGTTGATCCATGCCACACAACAAGCTCTGTGCCAGAGATACTGAGTCTGTTCTCAGAGGGCTTCTAGGCCCCTAGGGAAGATGGTATCAGTTAGTTCAACTCCCCAGGGAGGACTAGAGCGAGTGAGGCAGGAGCAGGGCACCTGTTCCAAGCACCAATAGTAAGTGCACAGGGGAAAGCCCCTACACATAGACCTGGCTTACAGCCTCTCACAGGCTTGTCTGCACCCAGGAGAAGCTGTGCTGGCGATGGTCCCTCATGAGTAGCAGGGCTCCAGCAGGGTATGCCCAATGCACTTCACTTCTTGGGTTAAGTACTATGAGCTTTTATTGATCAGGGACTTTTGACATTTACAGTACCCCAAGGCCTGTGACCTGTGCAGTCGGTCACACCAGCCCCTGTCCCTGTCTACTGTCATCACTTTAAAATTCTTTTTTCTGGAGCTGGTGATTGAACCCAGGATCTCAAAAGTGTTAAGCATATGCTGAACCACTGAGTTATACCTCAATTTTTAATAATTTTGGATGAGACTCATACCATTTTGAAAGAGGTAGGTAAGTCCTGCAAATGATACCACTGATTCAGATTGCCACAACATCCATAAATTTCCATGGAGAGTTTGAGAGTCAAATTTTAATCCCCTCCTCTATCCAGTTAAATCACATGTTCCATGCCTCAGTTTCCCCATATGTAGGGTGGGTTTTATGAACCATTATAATTACAAAAAGAGGAAGGGTGAGACTTCCATCTGTCCCTGCCCACACTTGAAAAAGAACTAGAGCCACTCCTGGGAATCACTGGTACAGACAGGGCAGTTGACTATGTTGGTGGCACATGCCTTTAGCTCCAGCACTCAGGAGGCAAAGGTAGATGGAGTGCTGTGAGTTCGAGGCTGGCCTGAGACTACATAAGTGAATTCAGGTCAGCCTGGACTAGAACAAGAGCCTACCCAGAAAAACAAAAATAAAATTATACATATATATATATATATATATATATATATATATATTTTTTTTTTTTTTTTTTTTTTTTTTTTTTTTTTTGCTGGGTATGGTGGAACATGCCTTTAATTCCAGCATTTGGGAGGCTGAGGTAGGAGGGCTGCCATGAGTTCAAGGCTGCCCTGAAACTACAGAGTGAATTCCAGTTCAGCCTGGGCTAGACTGAGATCCTATCTCAAAAGCAGAGCGGTGCATGGGGAGATGACTTAGTGGTTAAGGCACTTGCCTGCGAAGCCTAAGAACTCATGTTCGAATCTCCAGGTCCCACAAAAGCCAGATATACAGCAATGCAAGCACACAATGTCACACATGTGTACAAGGGGTCTAAAGTCTGTTTGCAGTGGCTGAATGCCCTGGTGTATCCATTCTCGATCTCTCTCTCAAAAAAAAAAAACACCCACAACTATAATGATGAACAATAAAAAAGGATACTGAAAAATATAGGACAACAAATGAATTCCCATGGTGGCACACACCTTTAATCCCAGCACTTGGGAGGCAGAAGTAGGAGGATCGCCATGAGTTCAAGACCACCTTGAGACTACATAGTGAATTCCAGATCAGCCTAGGCTAGAGTGAGACCCTACCTCTGAAAACACAAACAAAAAACAAACAAAAAACCCCCAGAAAACTCTGGGCTGGAGAGATGACTTAGTGTTTCAGGCACTTGCCTGCAAAGCCTGAGGATCCAAGTGTGATTCCCTAGTACCCACATAAGCCAGATACACAAAGTAGCACATGCATCTGGAGGTCATTTGCAGTGGCTGGAGGCCCTGGCAAGGCCATCTCCCCCCCCCACAAATAAATAAAATATATAAAAAACCCAAACTTTTTGTTTCCCTAATTTTACTGAACGCATCAATGCTTTTGGAGGAAGCATTAGTCAGACTAAGTGGGTATTTCAGTCCTTTCTACATTAATTTTTTGTTGTTGCTGTTTTTTTTTATTTATTTTTTATTTTTTGTTATTTTTATTAATTTATTTGAGAGCGACAGACAGACAGAAAGAGGCAGATAGAGAGAGGGAGAGAGAATGGGCGCACCAGGGCCTCCAGCCACTGCAAACGAACTCCAGATGCATGCGCCCCCTTGTGCATCTGGCTAACGTGGGTCCTGGGGAGCCGAGCCTCGAACCGGGGTCCTTAGGCTTCACAGGCAAGCGCTTAACCGCTAAGCCATCTCTCCAGCCCTTGTTGCTGTTTTCAATGCAGAACCTCACTCTAGTCTAGCTAACTCAAACTCACTCTGTAGCCAGTCACTCTGTAGCCAGGCTGGCCTTGAACTCAGTAATCCTCCCACTTCACTTTCCTGAGTGTTGTAAGTGAGGCCCATGCCCAGTTTCAACATTATTTTAAGTAACAAACCCTTGTATGGGTGTTAAGGGGTTGATCTACATGCATGTGACGATACCAAGTGTTCTGGCTCATCCTGCTCTTCACCCATTGGTGGCCCTCCCTCTCCAAGGACACATCCTAGATCACCCTCTGGGGCTGTCTCTAGCAAACATCAACACAGTGCTCCCTAGTGCACAGGGGTTTCACAAATCTGTCTAAAAATGGTCCTTATTTATTAATGCACATCATAAATCCCCTTCCAAACAGGTCATAAATCACCAGCCACCGGAAACACCCCATCCTTAAAAGGGAGGCAAAGCTATCTTGAACTACATCCCAGACATCAATTTCAAAAGGGCAAACTTTGATTCACTGCCATTGAGTAAATTGAGAGCTGGGGCAGGGATGGTCCCTTACTGATAAGGCAGGTTTCACACCAAGACATCCCTGACCCACCGCCTACTTCCTCTCTGCACACACCCCTCTGCTGAGACCAGGGGTGACTCACAGGGCTGAGTCATGCAGACTCGACCTCGAGTGCCAGGACCTGAGAACCCGCGGCCCTCCAAAATGGCTCGCAGGGAAGTGGTGGTGGAGGTAATGCAGGGAGGAGCCTGCCAGTGCCAGTCTCAGGCTGCGTCTTTTTATAGACATCAGCTTAGTTTACCTTCCTAGTCTTCTAGATTTTAGGCGGGAGCAGATATCAGAGACATTAAGTGACTTCCCTGAGGCTCTAGAGCACACAAGGCAGTCAGTGCATGCTTCCACCCAAGTGGAAAGTTCAGAGCTGGCTGTTCTGGGCCTCTCTCTAGGGCCTGTTGCGTGAGTTACTGGCATGCCAGCTTCTTCCCACAGGAAGAACTCTCCAAAGGGAGAAATGGGAGGTTTGACAGGAAGAGAAGGCAGCTCTGCCAATTTGACTCAGATGTGCCAACTCTGGGCAACAGCCTCTCCTGACACTCCCTCAGTCAGCCAGCGCTGGAAGTCTCTCTTCCTCTTCCTCAGCCACCCTGTGACTCCACACACCTGCCACCTGCCCAGACCACACCCGGGGAAACAAGAGCTTCCACTTTACAGGCTGCTGGCTTCCAGCACTCACCTCCCTCCACTTTACCAGCCTCATCCTGCCTGGAGAAGCCCTGATTCCACACCAAAAACAGTACATGCAGACAGACAGACACACCCACCCAATAGCAACAGCACAGTCAGTTACAGTCATCATCCTTAGAGAGGATGAGTGCCGTGCAGTCCTCAAACTACTCACAGTACCCCACAAAGAAGAACGGGAACTACCTTGCCTGATCCTCAAACCTTTACACACGAAGCCCTTGCTGGGCACACGAGGGAATGAGAGCCAGAAGGTAATCTTGAACTTGCGCCCCAACTGCCTCACCGAGGAATCCTTTATGCAGTACCCAGCACCAAGTGAGCACTCCTTAACACACTACCTCTTGATATTGTCAAAGATGACTTAAAAACATCTAAATCTTTTCATCAGAGCCATGAAAAGAGTGAATGGTAAGATGTTAGGATACATTTGGTTGGACTGAAAAAAAAAACAAAGCATTCTCACCTTCAGTGAGAACTGGTGCATTTCAGAAGCAGCCAGCCCGAATCCCTACAGGCTTTGCGGCTCAGGTGCGGTGGCCTCTGAGAAGGGCACGCAATGACTAACAGTAGCACTCTCCTAAGAGCATAGTGAGCCCCATCACCCTTGTGACTCAAGTGGAACAACACAGGTAAGATCTATCTCCCTGCAAATACATAAACCATCATACTTTGGAGGGGCTCAGACAGTCTACCTGAGTGGTTTGGTGACAAAAATCCCTCCACCCACATTTTTGTCTTGCCATAGAAGCAACAGGACTGAGATTGTTTTAGGCTCCTCACTCATCCTGGGTCCATGAGCCTCACAGCTTGTGAATTGCCTTGCGTGAGCCTGCTTGTTGAGTAAGGCAGGAAGGGCCCTTAGAGCAGACCACGGCTTTTCTCCCCAGGAAGAATGCACTATGAAATCTTGACAAGCCCTCCAGTACTACCTCCTGGATTTAGGAGGGGAGAGGCAGCTTGGGTTTTAAAAAGAAAATTGGATTGCCATTCATGAACTCCCCACTCCAAGGCACTGACAGGTAAAACAGGTTCTGCCACTGATGAATGAGCTCCAGTAATAATGGGGCTCACCCTTTGCCATTAAAATATTAACTTCATTCCTGGCCCAGTGATGTCATAAACCCAAGGCTCAGGAAGCTCTCTCATGACCACACTTCCCATGTGATACTGGAGGGGAAGAGTATGTACCTCTCCTGAGGAGCAAGTCGGGAGGGACAAGGATCTTTGGGCAGTCCTGTGATGTCCCATAAGCCAACTCCAAGTGGGCAAGGGCTTGCCACGTGTATGCCATACTCGAAGCCTCAGCTGCCTGAAACCTTTACCAAAGTAACACTACACATATGTGGTTTAAGAGAGCTGCCCCAAATTCAATCTGACCTCAGGCTACACTGACTTGGGAGACTTTCACCCACGTAGGGGATGTAATGTAGCTCTCTATACACTGCACAGGCCAGAAGGTCCCTGGAGAAGCACATTCAACCCTTGGTCCCGCTCTTTCCGTGAGAGCGGTCATCAGAATTAATAAGCCTAGACTCATGTCTAGTGGTCATCACTGAAGGAACCAAGGAATGTGTGCATTGTGGAGACTGGAGGGAGGGGTTGTAGGGTGAATACTAAATTGCTATAACAGGATGTGGATGTGTTCTGAGGGTCAGAGGATAAAATAAGCACCCATCAGCAGAGGCTATGGGGAAATAGTGCAGCTCGATTTCATTCCACACAGGGATGGATGCTTTGGGAGGCAGTAAGCTCCCTGCCAATGAGGCTACCAAGCAGAAGCTACGCTGACGGCCTAAACTGGGATCTCCTGACAATGGACGTTCTATCCAACTCCTAGGAGGGTTACAGTAACCCAAAGCATGGCAATGGGGCCAGGGAGCCAGTGTTACAAGTGGTGGTTCCATTCACGCTTTAATCCTTCCTGGGAGGCAACGTCATTCAGAAGGAAGAGATGAAGGGGGTGGCATAAGCCCAGGATATCCAGGGGTGGATGGCTTTAGGGAGGGGCCCAGGCTGCCCACAGAGGAAGGTCCCAGCATAAAGCAAGATGGCCTCTTTCCCAACCACATTAGGTAGGTTGCAATGCTATGGGACAGGTCACAGATACATTCAAACCGCCTCTCTATCCTTAAATTCTACAATGTCCACGGCGTGCAGAGATTGCTCAGAGTATCCCTCAAAGGGTGGGAGTGGGAGGGTAGGCCAAAGAGAGGTCAGTGAATCTCTTCTGTGGAAAAAAAAAAAAGCTCTAGGGGCTGGAGGGATGGTTTAGTGGTTAAGGCACTTGCCTGCAAAGCCAAAGAACCTAGGTTTGATTCCCCAGGACTCATGTATGCACAAGATGGTGCATGCGTCTGGAGTTCGTTTGTAGCAGCTGGAGGCCCTGGTGCACCCATTCTCTCCCTCCCTCAATCCTCTCTCTCTCTCTCTCTCTCTCTCTCTCTCTCTCTGTGTGTGTGTGTGTTGTGTGTGTGTGTGAAATAAATAAATAAATAAAAATAAAATATTAGGAAAAAAAAAAAAGCTCTAGGATTCCTGTGGGCCTGCAATCTCTGCTTCAACTACTCAGTTGCCATAGTCTTGTAAAAATAACCACACACAAAAATAATCATTTGCAATACAACACTGCTTGAGCCCCTCCCCCAGAAGTTCTGATTTAAATGCTATTCAGGTGGAGGCCTGGAATCCCTGTTGTCTAAAAGCTCCCCTGGGGCTTGGGCACAAACATCCAAGATTGAGAATGGCCAGTCTCTAGCAGTAACAGGCATGTATAAACACCACAAACCCAAAGGAAGTGACTTGCTCAAGGTTATATAGTAAGTCAAGTCTCAGAGGACCTGGACTTGCAGAACTGCAGCAAAGACCTTCACCCTGTACAGCGCAGCCATGGGTTGCCTACTTCAGAGCTTGGGATGCAAGAGCCTTCTCTGCTCATGACTTCTGTCTGGAAAGCTGAGGACCCCAAAGAAACACCAGCCACGCTTGTCCCACCCCATTCCAATGCAGGGAATACTGCTCTCTCCCAGACCACGCCTCAATGACCTACAACTATGGCAGGAACACAATTCCCAAAACATCCCTCTTTCTTTGGAGAAGCAGCATTTAAACAAAGGTTGTAACCATTTATCAGCATCTGGGAAGAACAAAAGAAGGCTGTAAAAACTGGGTCTCTTCAGTCCAAAAGAACACAGCCATAGGGAGCTCTTCCCCAATGACACCACCAAAGGCCTGCCAAAACGTGCTGCCTGCCCGGAGCTCTGCCCACGCAGGACTCAGCACGAGAAACCCCCAGATCCTCAAGAATGCTGCAAGAGCTTGGCCAAGACTAGGCGGTCTCTGGAGCGATGATCTCAATGTCTGTACAGCAAGGAGTTCCAGCAGACAGGCAAACCAAAGGCCTTGAGGGGGTTCTGCATGGCCAAAGGGCCCGACTCTACTGGGCCACTGAGCCAGTCAGAGAAGTGCCAGATGAAGGGACTAGACAACATAAGCAATATATATATATGGAAGGCAGTTGCCAGGGACTGAGCTCCATTCTTTTCAAACTCACAATGGCCCTATGGATTAGATTCAGATATTGTCCCCACTGTACAAACAAAAAGAGTAAGCCACAGAGCAGTTGGGTAACTTGTCCAAGGTCACCAAAGCAGTACAGAGCCAAGATTCAAACTCAGCTGCTCTGTCCCAGCTCCTAACTCTTAACATTTGCTGGAAGCACTTTACAAGTGATGCTCTAGTGAAACTTCCCGCAATGGAGGCCAGAGCGACTAATGCTGTGCACTGTCCCTGCTAGGTCAACTCTCTTCGGAGGATGGATCTTGTCACCTCCTAATGTCACCAGCCAATAAGAGGCCAAGAGCCTGCTCAATTAGAGACAGCAGGGCTCTGTCTGCCAGTCTGTATGATGTACCAACTGCTGCGGAACCAGGGTCCTTTGGTCCTTCTGGAGCCCGGAAGCAGTATCCCCCTCCTGCTGCCCCACCCCATCACATCCAGCCTCCAGCTTCCTCCAGTGGCTCTCTGCCCATGCTGTGCCCTCCTGAGATAACATGCTCAAATCGCCGGATGTTCAGCTTAGTCTCCACAGCAGGAACTGAGGTACAGCCTGTGGAGTTACACTGAATTCAAACCCTGGCTGCATCGTCTTGGGAAGCTTATTCAACCTTTCTCTATCCCTTCTTCACACATTAAGTAGGGATAAAACAATGCCTACCTTTCGTACTGGGCAATAGCAACGGCTTGACTAGGCATTACCATTCTCCCAGACTCAGGAGCACTCAAACTGTCTCAAGACCCACCACCCACCCACACCCACACATGAGCCCACAGCTCCGTGGGCTTTATCACTCAGCCTTGCTGGGGCGGCTCTGCTAGGCTCTGAGGTGAGAGCAAGAGAGACCCAACTGAGGGCCTGCAGGAATTCACAGGCTGGTCAAGGGACAGGGACGGGTTCACAAATAGCTGTGGCACAAGGTGCCTGAACTAGAGGGAGCTAAGAAGTGACATTTTACATTCTGTCACACTCTTAACGGGATTTTTCTTTTTTCCTTTTTGCTCTGGCTCTTTTCCCACAGACTAAAAGCAATTTCACTAACTCCTGACAAGTTATGTGAAGGGTTTTTGTTGTTGTTGTTGTTTGTTTTTAAATCAACTTGAACTACATTTATAAAACCTGAAAGAGCTCCTGCAAGTTTCTCCTGGCTTTCTTTTATAGCCTGGGCCTGGCTGCCTACCCCAAACCCCTACAGTCCCCATGCAAGTGTGTGCTGTCCTAGATGTTCCAACTAGCCAGAGCTTGGTGGCCAAGGAGAGGCTGCACTCAGGCAACATGCCTGAAGGGTTCTCCAGGCTTACAACTGTCACAAGGTAGGCTTTGTTCTGCAGTTAAAACAATGGTCCAGAGAAGCTCAGGAACCAACACGTTCAGAGTGCACAGTGACTGACAGTGTGTAAAACATTTCTGTTGTCTGACTGTCACTTGTTCTTTCCAAGCAACCACCAAGTCCTTTATCATGATTATTAAGAGCCATCAAAGTAAGAGTTCCAGGGCAGAATTTATTTCTAGCCATCTTTCTGATCCCTGTATCTAAAGGGCCATAGAAAATGAAAGGCTGAATTCTTTGAGGAATGGGCTCAAAAAGGTCTAGAAACATACCCAGGGTCTCACAGCAAAGGAGAACAACAGGTGAGCTGGCCTCCCAGACTTACACTTGCCCCAGCCTCCCACCTCCATGCCTGGACACAAAACACCGCCCACTTTGCCCTCTGCTGGGCTCACTAGCCAGCCCAGTTGCCTGCCAACCTATGATCTACCTGGATACAGGAGGTTCAGGAGAAAGGAGAGGGTCGTGTTTGAGATCAACAGTGGGCGGTGCCATCCACCAGGGAAGTAGTGACTGCAAGAGGAGTAGCAAAGGACAAATGAAACCTTAAGGAGCATACGTGTCAAGCACAGAACAAAGGCAGGAAGTGAGGAGATGTTAGTTTCTGAGCTGGACTGTCAGCTGTAAAGAATACATCTCAGGACTACTGACACTTATCAGGCAGGGCTGGCAGGAGGGTGGGTTTGCCCAAGACTGCTTTATTCTCTTGAAAAGTGTGCATGCTGCCCAGATGACGAAAAGCATTCTTAAGATAAAGTCCTCTGTCAGATGCTACTGTCAGGCTTTCAAGACTCTAATATTATCCCTGCAATAGACTGGAATCTTAGAAACAAAACAAATACATACATACATACACACACACACACACACACACACACAGAGAGAGAGAGAGAGAGAGAGAGAGAGAGAGAGAACAACCCAACCCTCTCCTGATTTCTCATTGTAGCAACATAGGAAGAAAATGACAAATATGGGCTTTTACAAAAACAGTGCCTTTGGAACTATAAGCCCAAGAACAACCTGTGTGTAAACTTTATTACAGGACAGGCACTGGTGTCATTAGCTGGTTTATGCTTCTGAAGATTTCAAGGCTGTGAAAAGGAAAGAAAGGGGGTCATCACCCCAGTCCATAGACCCCCATCTTCCATGCCCACCCACTACAGAGCAGAGGTCATGAAGCCATTTTATTTTATTTCTTTTATTTATTTTATTTTTTGGTTTTTTGAGGTAGGGTCTCACTCTAGTCCAGGCTGACCTGGAATTCACTATGGAGTCTCAGAGTGGCCTTGAACTCACGGCGATCCTCCTACCTCTGCCTCCCAAGTGCTGGGATTAAAGGCGTGCGCCACCACGCCCAGCTTGTTTTTTTTTGTTTTTTTGTTTTTTTGTTTTTTTGAGAATGAAGCTGTTTTAATGTCTTGCTATAATTCTACTTCCTGTTGATGCCAGGCTGGCATTCTGAACAACCTCTTTAACTTGACCACATGACCACAGTTTAAAAATGGATCGAATGGCTTGCCTGGAAACAGTTCTGACTTCAGCACCTCCTCCCTCTGGAAGCTCAGCTCCCTCGCAAAACCACTCCTGGTCATTACTGTGCCTCACCTCCTAGGGCAGTGGCTGCACAAAACCTAGAGGGCAACACAATGCCTCTGCAATACAGAGCTGAGGGAGAAAGAAGGGTTCCTCCACTGAGCGGATACTGACAGGAGCCTGGCAGCCAGGCTCTGCTCTGCACTCCACAAACCCTTCGGCCACAGACTCAAGCCACAGTTCAGAGTTGCACCCCAGACAGGCGTGTTCACAGGCATTCTCAGTGTGACTACTTGCAGAGTTCAAGCTTTGTTACTTTTCTTCCTTAGAAATGTGCAGGCTCCACAGCTCCCTCCCCAGAGACCCTGGCTGCAGGAAAAAGCCACTCCTTCAGAGGATCGGAACTCCCTCCGGGGCACGCACGGATGTCCAGGCTGTGAGAGGCAGGGAGGGCTTGAGACTAGATGGGGCACTTACAGTCCCAACTGGGCTGCCAGCTAAAATGCATGTGACTTGGGCAAGTCTCAGCTGTCTCCGTAGGTAAAACAAAGGAGATGGACCACTGAGAGCACCAGGAAGAAGAAATTAGAGCATGTGTACAAAGTTAAAGCCAGGCTTCTTACCTGTACAGCCACCTCCATTGCCAGCCACAGTGGTACACACCACTAAGAGCTAGTGGGCTCTGCTGGAGTACATCAAGGGCTTCCTAAGAGGGCATGGCTCAGGCAGCTATTAACAGCCCTTGGGCATATGGGGATGGGTGTCTGGAAGGAAGGTGCCTGAGAGTTCAGGGGCAGATTCTGAGGGCACTCACTGCATGCGAGACATATTAGAGCTTAAAACAGAGAAGTTGTCAAAGTGCTGAAGCAAAAGCACAGCGTGCGTACAAAAGACAAGCCAACGGAGTGTGTGTGGTGGGCGGGGCCTGCACTCATCATGCAGAGAACAGAGCAAATACAGCGCCCTGGGAGCGTAATGGGAAAATCACTTCAGGGGTCCTGGAATCCTGGGGAAACGAAACTGGTCTGAGAGCATTTGTCCTCACCTGAAGTCCCTTTTCTGCAAGCCAAAGTCTGCAACTTTGCTTCTTCCATACAGGGATAAAGGATGAAAAGTGCAGTCCCCACCAGCCCTTGGTTTTTTGCACAATCTGCCACAAGCCTTCTGCCACACAGCCTTTTTTCCTAATGGAGAGCCTTCCTTTGACCTACTGTATCTACAATCAGCATACACACAGTGCATCCACCAGCCAGGAAGGAGCTGCACCAGTGTGGTAGTTTGAATCAGATACCCCCCCCCCCATAGACTCGTGTTCTCAATGTTTGGTCCTCAGGTGATGGCAATTTGGGAGGGGGAGCCTTGCTAGAAGAGGTGTGTTGATGGGGGCAGCTTAAGGTGTTATAGCCAGCTCACCTTGCTAGATTTCAGCTCTCTCCCCTGCTGCTGTTTTCTATCTGCTGTGGCAGAGGTGATGTCCAGCCTCTGTTCATGCCATGCTTTCCCCTGCCATCATGAAGCTTCCCCTCCAGACTGTAGGCCAAAATAAAAACTTTCCTCCCATCAGCTGCTTTTGGTTGGGTGCTTTGTCCCAGCAACAAGAAGGTAATTCCGCCAGGTGTGGTGTAGCACAGCCTTTAATCCCAGCACTCAGGAAACCGAGGTAGGAGGATTGCTGAGATCGAGGCCAGCCTGAGACTCTAGCCTGGGCTAGAGCGAGACCTTAGCTTGAAAAAAACAAAAAAGAAGGTAACTCCAGCAATGGGGAGACTCAAAACCATACAATTATGGCATAGCATGAGGCCAAGGAGTCCCCAGAAAGGCCTCTTAAAGCACAACACACAGCCCACAGGTGGGGCGTAAAAGAGAGAATCAAAGACAGTCTTACCAAGGGGCAAGATGTGAGGCAAACATTCCTGAGGCAGATGGGGAATAGCCAGAAGGACAAACACAAGTGGAGGAACCAAATTTCAGTGTGTTCAGGGAACAGTGCTCTCTGACAAAGCAGGAAAGGGAGGAAGATGACATTGTTTTTTTGGCGGGGGGGCATACACCTTAAAAACCATGTTAAAGCAACTCAGTATTATTCCAAGACAAGGAGAGTTCCTGGGAAGTGCAATGAATGGTTCAGCGTTATGTTTTTATGGGAGGGATGGAATGTCTCTCAGCTGCCCTTGATAAAGATACTGTGGTGGGATCCACAACGCACAAGCAGAGAAAGCAGTGTTACTCAAAGGGGGAGCCTTCAAATCACCAAAAGAGTTAGAGTTGGCTTCAAACATTCCTTTTAGATAGCCTTTGGGCCTTGGTAAAAACCACCTCAAAACTTTACTCATTTCTTTTCTTACATAAATTTCTCCTGAGTTTCTGAAAATTTCACAAGGCAGTCCAAGGCAGTCATTAGCTGGAACTGTAGTCAGTTCTCATTACACAGCAAGCTAGGAGCATCAGGGCAGACAATGGGAGATATGCGATGTCTGGCTTCACAGAGGTACTAAAGCATGGGGGTCCGCAGCACAGGCCCTGACACTCAGATTCAAATGTGGGTATGTTCCAACTGGGTCACTGAGCAAGTTACTTTAACCCTGTGTACCTCCTCATTAGGAAAACAAGTATCTACCCACAAAGGCTGTCACAGAATGAAGCAAAGAGGAGCTTAGCATAGTGCCAGGCAAGCAGCAGGAATTAGTTCATGTATTAGAAAACCCAGACATCACCCACTATCTTCAGTTGTCATTTAATTACAAACCTCACCTCCAACGTGTGCATACGCCCTTTAATTACTGAAGGGTAGTGCTTTATGAGTAACATGATGGGCTGGGAGCCCTGCTGGGATGTCCCTGATTTTGGGGTGACTTCAAGCAAGTCACTTCTCCATCCCTAAAATAAAATGCGAATAAGACAGGAGAGTTCCTTCTGCCTTCTGAGGCAGCTGAGAGAATATGAAGTTGACAGCTCAGAGCTATCTATAAAGTCCCACACAAGGGCCAGAGCTCCCTGACTCCACGGGAGAGCCATCTCCATTCTGCCCATCTGTTGGCTTTCCTCAGAAATCACTTATGACAAGATCTTGGAAGGCCAGGCCAAGAAAGCAGCTAGAGGAGCAGGGGCCTAATTCCATCCTGGCCAAGTAGAGGCTCTGCTGGGGCAAGCTGGCCCAGCCTAGAAGTTGAATTCCTACCAATTCTTGACATATGTGCTGAATGCCCACTTCTGGGTTTTCCTTGGGTCCCTGTACTGACAAAAGCCCTAAGAAGTGGCCTGAGTCCTTTTCACTCCTCCTGTAGCCACTGTCCAGGGTCAGGCTAAACCTACTCTCATCTCCTCCAAGGAACCTGCCTAAATCCCCCACCTAGAACCTGATGTCCCTACAGCTTCTCTCTGGCTAGTTCAGTGTCTGGTTCCAAATTCTGTGCTGGGGTTCACCCAATCAGTATGAAAGGAGGTGAGAACTGGTACCCCTCCTCACCCAGAGTGACTGCCCTATGTACTTAAGTCCTGGAGACAGACCTCTTAACAACACACATCCCAGTCTGAAAAAAGTGAGCTGCATCCTCCCAGAAAAAGCAAGATCTGAGGTCCAGCTGTGGAGCCAGCTGTCTTTAGTCAGAAACTCAAGGCTCATGGAGGTGAATAGGATGCTGGGGGTGGGGATCAAGTATCAGTGGTACTCCCACACCTGCCATAGCAACCACCAACTGCATCAGCCAGTCCTGGGAAGAGGAAGCAGCTGTCTTTAACCCTTCAAATGCATGGACAGGACGGCAAACACCAAGGGCAGCCCTTTCGTCAGGGCCATGGCCCCTGGGCTGTAGCTGGCAAGCTGAGGCGGTGACCAGAAGAGGCGGACAAGCCCTGGCTCTGCCTGGCAGCCCACTCCAACCTGTCACTGCACATAAATTGCAGGGAGGAGGCTGGTGGCCAACTGGCTTCAAGACTGGCTCTGCCTCTCTCCAGCACAAGGAAGCGCTTTGTGCAGCCTAACACCTCATTATCTGGCATCTCCGTCACACCGGAAAAGGCAAATAATGGGGTAAGCGACACACATTGCGCAGACCTTCCTCCCTGCACAAACCTGTCCCTGAGTCCCCACTGTCTACAGGGTGAAGGCTCAATTAACTCCTTAATTCAGCATTTATAGCCCTTCAATCTCATCGCAACAAATATTTCTAGAAAATTCTCTTTCTAGTCTAATTCACTCACAGAATATTTGTTGACTATCTCTGATGTGCTGGGCACAATGCTGAAAGGGCTCATACGTATATTCCACCATCTTGAACCCTGTGCAAACCACAAGTTGCTAGCTCAAAGCTTGGTATTCAGGAGGTGCTCAATACTTGGTAACTGTTATCCTTCAACCATCTGCCACTGAGGAGGAGGAAAAGTACTCTCCCCAGATGCCTACCTGACGTAGTTTGAAGTCTCTCCACTATACCAGAAAGGCAGGCAGCCTGAGCCATTCAGCCTGTCAAGCCCCAGATGCCTACCACCGGGTGTGTCTTGGCTGTTTCAAAGAGCTTGGGGGCTTTAGGTGTTTCCCCATGTTGGAGTTCCTGGAAATTTTGAAACTCAAGATTTCGGGGCACACTAGGTCTCCACCACTCATCTGACAAGCATGCCTCGTACTCTGGAGTCAGCCTATAGGAAGCATGGGCTCTCACTGCCTGTCTCCAGATGCCCAGCAGGGACAATAATGGGAGCTAGGACATGGTGACCGTTCCTGCCAGAGCACATGCACATGGAGAAGCCATCTGAGAGGCATGACAGCTGAGCAGGCCGGAGGGGTAGAGGTGAGATGCAGACGCACACAGGTGGCTTTGCACTCCTCGGGAAGGAAGGCAAGGGTTCCAACTGGCTGGTCCAGAAGCAAGGGGATACCAGGAAGCTTTTCCAAGAGACAAGGGTCAGCTAGAATGTAAAACTAGGAGCCTGGACATGATAGAAGCCATGAGGAATATTAAGCAATGACATTCACTTTCAGAAGACAGAAGGACAACTGACCAGGAGGAGAAAAAAAAAAAAAAAAAAAAGCAATAGCAAGTGGTAATATATCCATTTCTCACATGTATGCAATAAAAGATGTTACAAAGGACAGCACAGTTAGCTGGGAAAATGGTATTTTAAGACACTTTTTAAAAACATTTTTTGAGATGAGAATGTGGGCAACTTCTGTGTAACTCAGGAGTGATCAAAGATCTGCATGGTCCGGCCAGGCTACTTGCAAGGAAGCCAAGAAGTAGAGTGGGTGCGGTTCTCCATTCAGAGGTCAAAATGGGTACAAGTCAGTATGGGCTGTGATTACAAACAGAAGTCCCGAATGCTGTCATCCTGGGATAGGTAAAGCTTTGTTTTATAAACACAGTAATATTGGAGCACAGCCACACCCAATTATCATCTATGGTCCCTTTGGCATGGCAAGGGCAAAACTGCCAGAAAGTGTAGCATACTTAATCTTTGGCCTTGTACAGAAAGCGTGCTGACTCTTGTGAGAAATTAACACATGCAGATGTGGTCTAATGCCCAAAGCTCCTCTAGGTCCCTCTTGTCTGATCAGGGCCCCACATTTCTTTGAAGCCCTTGGACTGGCAAATTTTCCGCAGTTTTAGAGGAAACTGCCCAAGGCTTTTTCAAACAATTCTGGTGAAAAGGTGGGTGATCCGGCCAAGAGGTAGGACGCGTGCCTTCCACACTGGAGAAATGGAAATCACAGCAGGAAATGTGGTTTCATTACAAAGTTATACAACATCATTTATTGTGTCTCATTAATTGGGGACAACAGTCATCTGATGTTTGGGCCTCGATCTTATAGTAAAAAACCTTTAGTTACTTGTGGTTTGTGACTCCCTCTTATAAAACCAGCCACATTCCACAGGAACCTGTGGTCATGGAATGGCTGAAGTCTTTGGGAAAGAGAATGCCTGTTAGCAAGAACACCTAACCATTTTACAAATGCAGACACCATACCCAGACAGGGTGGGACTATGTCAAGTTACCTGACTACAGAAGTTCAAAGTTCTAGTCTTCCAGAGAGGCTACAGTGTCCCAAGTTCTATGCCAGCTGCAATGGGGGGTGGGGAGGGTCAATCAAAATGGTCAAGTTTGGCAGGCCTCAGGCAGCTAAAAAGCTGGGACACAGACTGAGATTTTCTACTTACTAGAGTCAGAGCTCCTTACCCACCAGTGCACACATTCACACGGCGGCATAGGCCACTCACAGCTTCACTGGGCACCTGTCATGTGCAAGGCCTGGTTCTCTCTGCCTCCTGCAGGGAAGTTAACAGAGAGGAAAACTGCAATCTGTCTCTGGAATAGCAACAACCCCCCCCCCCTTGGCATGACCCCAGTTGGATTTGAGAGACACAAGAGATCAAAAAGCAGGTTGCTCTAGTTTTGGCAAGCAGCCAAGATAATCCCCTCCCCACCCCTTCCTGGGTCAAGAGTAAGGCCAGTCAAGCCCTGTACTGTGGCCTCCCTCCTCTCACGGCTCACTGCACCAGAGGGAGTTACAGAGAGGGCGTGAGCTTCAGTTTCCTATGCCTGACGGTGCAGTTGCTGTAAGCCCAAGGGTAGGCTGTAGCCACAGATACAGGGAGCTGTCGTCCCCACTGAGCACCAAAGGCCAGCGCTGGCATGGATGAGCAAGCCTGGTGAGCTTATATAACAAAGGGCTTGTCATCACTTCCTGTGATCCTCATCACCAGCATTCCAACAAAATGAGACACTCTCAGGCCTGGCTTTGAAGTGCAACAACTCATTCAGATGGCCCCAGCACAAACTTCAGCTGGGAGATGCCAGCCTGCCCTTCCTCACCTTCCTCCTCCTCCCATGGGGCACTTCATATAGCACTGTGTTTTGTTTTGTTGGAGGCAGGGTCTTAGTCTAGCCCAGACTAAGTTGTAACTCACTGTAGTTCCAGGCTGGCCTCAAACTCACAGTAATCCTCCTACCTCGGGGATTAAAGGTGCTTGCCACCATGCTTGGCTTGTTTTAAATACAATCTGCATTTCTTTTAAAAACTGCAATAGTTCAGCCTTCCAGCAATGACACTGTTAACATTTTGGTCCATTTCCTTCCAGCCTGTTTTCTACATAAGCATGTGGAAACGGGAGAAACACGAAAATACAACATTCATAGTTTTTTATCTTATTTAAAGATTTTGCCATGAGCTTTTTAATGCCATAGTGGAGTTACTCAATTCAGCTTCTGTTGGCTGTTTCTGCTCACTACAGGAATGTGCCTCTCGGGTAGCCATTTCCCATGGTAGGGTACCTAGGTAATTTCCAATATTTTGTTTTTTCCAAATACTGTAAGTGACTTGTAACTAAATCACTGTAACTCTCTTCATGGTCCCACAGTAAGTAGCACCTTAAAAGCTTCTCTATGTTGTGCCTACGATGTTCCCTCTTGACTTCTGGTCACTCTTTTTGTCTTGAAACCAAATTGGCAACACTTTTAGGAAAACTTATGAAGTCCTTTTTTTTTTTTTCAAGGTAGGGTCTTGCTCTAGCCCAGACTGACTTGGAATTCACTATTTAGTCCCAGGGCGGCCTAGAACTCACAATGATCCTCCTACTTCAGCCTCCCAAGTGCTGGGATTAAAGACATGAGCCACCACGCCTGGCTGCAGCTACTTTAAAAAAAAAAATTTTTTTTTAAAAGGATCTGTGACATTTTCATTTTTATTTATTTGTTTGACAGAAAGAAAGAGAGAGAGATAGAGACAGAGACAGAGAGAATGAGCATGTCAGGGCCTCCAGGTGCTGCAAACGAACTGCACCACCTTATGCATCTGGCTTACATGGGTCCTGGGGAATTGAACCTCGGTCCTTCAGCTTTGCAGACAAGTGCCTTAACTGCTATGCCATTCCTCCAGCCCCTGCAGCTACTTTTTAAACTGACCTCAAGATAGGGATGAACAGGCTCATTTCAAAGATAGGAACAAGGATGAATGAGGTCAAATGACAACCCAGACTACGTGCAGAGGGCCCTCACTGTCCTGTGCTGCTTCCTTCATAGGCTGACATCTGAACACCTGTACATGGAGGCACAGTCAGCAGTGCATACAGCTGGCTATAATACAACCCCTAAGTCACAGTCTTGTGATTTTAGGTCTGCCTGTCAATTCCAGTCAATGGTTTGAACACCCAGTGCTGCGAAATGTCAGATGTCCTTTAAGTGGTCTTTCAATAAGGAACAAAAAATATAGCACAACAGCTAAGTGCCAAACTAATGATAAACTCATGGGTCTCTGATTCTTTGAATAAAAGGTTACTTTTCATTTCATATTCGAACAATCCCCTCCCCCTTTTTTTCTGTTTTTCAAGGTAGGGTCTCACTCTAGCCCAGGCTGACCTGGAATTCACTATGTAGTCTCAGGGTGGCCTCAAACTCACAATAATCCTCCTACCTCTGCCTCCTGGGTGCTGGGATTAAAGGTGTGTGCCACCATGCCCGGCTTCAAACAAACCTTTGAAATCCAAATATACAGATCTTCGAATGAAAGAAGTCCTCTTCATACCAAAGAAGCTCTGATTCCCCTGCTTGTATTTCTTAAAGAAAAATCAGGAAGATATAAGAATATACGAATATATATCTTGACACCCTTACAACATTCAAGTATAACATAACTCTCCAACTGAAAGAAAGAATACTATCAAAATTCACTTTCACAGTACAAAATGTTGAAGCACCAGTGAAATTACAAACTGCTAAACTTTAAGAAACCTAAGATCCAAGTGCTTTCTAGTATGTCAGGATAGGTAAAACCAGGAGAAACTATCTAAGCAGAGACCCTACCTAAGGCCAAGGGTTTGTGGGATAGCCATTCCCCACAGGATCAAAAATAAAAGCCATTTCTATTGAGAGATGGAGAGAAAGGACGGCATAAAAAGAAAGAAAAGAAAAATTGTGTCCGCACCCCATCCATGGACTACAAAATGACCACCAAACCACACTGTCAGCAGCCCTCTCTGAGCTGTCATTATCAGCAGTTTCTGCTGTCACTAGAGGTTTCATGGCTAATAACCTTAGAGACTTCTCCAAACAAAAGACCTGCCTGGAAGAAGCAAAGTTTCCTTTCTCAGAACCAGGTCTGCATTCACCTTTCCAGGGCAGGTGATCCAGAATCAGAACCTCACAGTAAGGTGGTGGGAAAGCGAGGGAGAGTCAGCAAGTTCAGTGTCTGCACTTGGACCCAAGCTCTGGGGGTGTAATCCAGACTGCCAGTGTTTTCAGCTGTCCTGTGGGAAGTGATGACACTGACTCCCACCATCTTGTCACTTCACTGTCACACCACAGATGGCTTTCAGATGGATCCAGGGCCCTGTGGAAACCCAGAGAGGAGGAGCTGCCTGCCAGCAGCAGCATTCCTAGATCTGGTCAAAGCTTTCTTTCTGGCTTCCCTTGTAGGTGAACTCTGAGCAGTGAAAGAGAGGCAACTGGCCAGGATTCCCTGAAGGCCTCTCTAAGCCCAGTAAAACAGGCTGGTGCTTCCCTCTGAGGATCCAAAGGGCCTTGAACACTTATGTTTCTCAAACAGCTTGTCCTCTGGGAGGGCACTATCCATGAAGGCCAAGGTCAGCATGGACTCAGACCCCTTGCTCCCTGTCCCTTTTGCATGCCTTTCTTCAGAAGACTCCAAGGACCATAGCATGGCTCTCTGCTATGGCTCTCTTCTAGTAGTAGTCGCAGTCATCATTGATTCTAACCTCCTAGAATGCCTCCAACCCTGAATGCTGTTGTCAGGTGAACGACTGTCTCCAAATCAAGCACGGGTGATCAGCTTCATCCATTTTCCTTTTTTTGTTTGCTTATTTTTAAAGGTTTTCGAGGTAGGGTCTGGCTCTAGCTCAGGTTGACCTGGAATTCACTGTGGAGTCTCAGGGTGGCCTCGAACTCACAGCGATCCTCCTACCTCTGCCTCCCGAGTGCTGGGATTAAAGGTGTGTGCCACCACGTCCGGCTTTCAGCTCTGCCCATTTTTCAGAACATGGCACTCCACCTTTTCCTGAGCCCCACATGGATGGGCTGGTAGGTGGCTCTGCCCTTTCCTGCTCTGTTTCTTCAGAGGCAAGCAGAGCAGTCAGATTTCCTTAAAGCTTCCCCCATCTACTCCCCACCAACAGGATCTCCTTTCCCTGGACCCCAGCACATGTTCCCTGAGACCACAACAGAACATCAGACACTCTGGTAGACAGAATAACTTACAAACTTCCACAAAAGGCATCTCAGTTATTGACAACAACGATCCAAAGAACCTCTCTCTTGGCAAGTGCTCAATTTCCCTTCATTGACCAATGTTGTCTGAGGAATTCCTAAACAGTCAGGCACATATTTCACAGCTTAAGGACGCAGACAGGTGAGGCCTTGCTGCCTCTGCCTACAGCATCTTACTTCCATAAGCCTAACTGGGTTTCCCACCTCCAAACTCAGCAGAGACCTCCCTCCCTAGGCCATCCTCATAAGCTACAAGACACACAGGTTTTCCTAAAGCATGGGTCTCACTCCATCATTTCATTGCTCCTCCACCTCTATCACCCACTGAACAGCTCCCTCACCTGGCCTCATCTCCCACTCCAGCATCAACTTCAGCCATGAGGGATGACCACACAGCTCCCTACCAGGATGCCTTCCTCATATTGACTCATCTTTGAATATAGAAAACCCCTGTCAGTGAAGACCCTCATTCTTTACCACTTCCTTCCTGAAGCCTTCCCTGATGCTCCTTTGCAGCATTATCCTGACAAAATACATATGGAATGTGCCTGACCCAAACCAGACACTTTATCAATGACAGAGAGCTATGGTTCCTAAATGTTTCTGGTCTCATGATCTGGAATCAGGTGACAGAGATGTCAAGGTCACACACAGGAACAAGACTGACTGTCAGGGCTCAAACCCCAGCTCCAGGTTTGCTCATTTCTAGCTGTGTCAACTATATGCCTTGGCTACCCCATCTATAAAATGGGAGTCTTAAAACGTGTCTTATACGGACTGCTGTGGGACTCTGTAACCAGCACATGCAGTTCTAAACCTCAGGGGCTGGCCCTAGGGAGAGCTTTTCCTTTTGTTCTCTGGTAGTCAACCATAAACTGACCCTTCAGAAAAAAGCAGGGTCACTTTTTTTTTGAGGTAGGGTCTCACTGTAGCTGAGGCTAGCCTGGAGCTCACTTTGCAGCCCTAGGCTGGCCTTGAACTCACATAGATCCTCCTGCCTCTGCCTCCTGAGTGCTGGAATTAAAAGGTGTGTGCCACCTCACCTAGCTCAGGGTCACTTCTTGAGAACAACATTCCAGGCCTGAAAACTAAGTTATAATCTAAAACTTGGCTGAGGACCAGAACAAATATGGCCAAAATAATGCAAAAGCATTCATAAAGCTCTTCCCACAAGCCAGGTCCTATGCTCTGTCACTGAAAGCAACAGTTTTCTTTAATCCACATAAAGGCTAATGCACTCCCCTTGAACCTCAACTCTGCATTTGCCATCTGTAAAATGGGGATTCTGATAGCACTCCCTCAAAGACCCACTGTGAGGCCCACGTGCAGCAAGGTAACATCTGGTGCAGTGCACACTGGTCAGAAAATACAATCCTCACCAGGCATGGTGGTGCACGCCTTTAATCCCAGCACCTAAGGAGGCAGAGGTAGGAGGATCACTGTGAGTTCCAGATTATCCTGAGACTACATAGCAAATTCCAGTTCAGCCTGGGCTAGAGTGAAACCCTACCTTGAAAAAACAAATGTGCATGTATGTGTGTGTGTGCGCACACACACACACACACACACACAATCATCTCCACCTGATGGATGGGGCAATTCTGGGCCAGAAGTCAATCATATGTACTTAGTTAGGAAGCTTCCAAGCCTCAAAGGTAGGGTGTGAGCTCAGGACCCTGAAGCCAGTGCTGGTTCCATGCCACCACAGTGGACCACCAGCAGGGTCCTGTATTGTCTGGATAAGCAGTTGTGGGCACCTGTGGTGTGGCCTTGCTGGTTAGTCCTGAGGACAAGGACAGGAAGTGCCCAGACCCCAGTATCACACCCCTCAGGCAGGCAACCTTTGCTCTTGCTGCCTGCTGAGGAAGTTCTGCTGCTGACCAGCTTATGGTCAAATCCAGGTGAGAATACGACGCTGCTCTTTATCTAGTCACCAGCATCTGCACAATGCAGACTTCAGCCCATCCCCTCACACCTACTTGATGGTTCTCTTCTACCCCACAGGAAGCTCTTAGGCCTGGGCCCAGGCTCCATAAAGGCCCTTTACTCCTGTGATCTATTCCTTTGAAGGAGTGCTATGAGAATCCTCATTTTACAGAAGGATCCTGGCCTTCGGCACTTGATTCCCTGGCTGGAAACATGGTTCTGTGGGGCAATGTCACAGCTTGCTTTGGGAGATATCATACATCTGAGGGTCATCATGTAGGAGAAGAAAGTAAGACTGGTTTTACTTGACCTCACAGAGTCAGATCAGGATGGTAGTAGAGGGGCAAGAGAGATGGCTTAACAGTTAAGGTGCTTGCCTATGGAGCCCAAGGACCCAGGTTCAATTGCCCAGTACCCAAGTAAGATAGATGCACAGGGTGGCGTATGTGTCGAGGGAGGAAGGGATGGAGATGGTAGATTCTATAGAGGAAAAAAGGAAGAGTTCAGCCAACAGAGCTCCCATGGATTCTGGGTACTTAAAATTGTGGGACACTGGAGTGAACCAACAAAAACAAAACAAAAAACCCTTTCAATTCCAGCTGTGCAGAGGTGACTGGTCTGAGTGGTGGATAACACATCTACCTGTCATTGAAGTTTTCAGGGATGGATGGGGAAGATGGTCAGATTAGAAGATTCCCTAGGATCTCCCAGGACCCTCAAGGTCTAGTATGGCCAGTTTCAACCTTGGCTGCAGGGCACAATCACCTGAGAGAGTCTCAAAATCTGCTGACACCTGAGCATGGCGGTATGTGCCTATAATCCTAGCACTAGGGTGACAGAGGCAGGAAAATGGATCCCAGTTCAAGGTCAGCCTGGTCTACATATCAAGTTCCACACCAGACAGGGCTACATACAAACAAAAACCAAATACGGGGCTAGAGAGATGGCTTAGCAGTTAAAAGTGTTGCCTTGCAAAGCCTGAAGGCCCAAGTTCAATTCCCCAGTAGCCATGTAAAGCCAAATGCACAAAGTCGTGTACATCTGGCGTTTGTTTGCGGCTGCAGGAAGCCCTGGAGTGCCCATTCGTTCATTCATTCTCATTCCCAGTCTCTCTCTCCCCACTTCTGCCTCTTGCTCTCTTGCATGTGCAAGCACTCTCAAATAAATGAGCATGAAAAAAAAATACACACATGCACTTTTTCTGGGTTTATGTCTGGTTGTAATCTTGTTCTCCAGTGCCAATTGTTAGTGTCATAAATACCACAGTAGATAATGGACCTACTCCTACCAGACAGAGCTGGAACTAGGAAAGAGACAGGCCAAAGCCATTCAGGAAGGAACGCTCACTGAGTGAAGACACATACACCTGAGATGAGGGGAAAGAGAAGGTGCAGAACGAGAAAGAGAACTTTGAATAGCATTTGAATTGGATTCTGGAAGGTTTTAAAAAGTATAAATGATCCATGTCACACAGTTTCCACATGCCAATTATCTTACAATCTGAACAATTCTACCCACAGACTACCTTACTATTGCCTAAACCTATCTTTGACTCAAATACCTTCTTCGCTACTGTGAGTCACTTGTGTGCCGCTCTACTCTGGCATTAAACTTATGTCTTGCATTGGAGACATCCACGGGTCTTTGCAATGTCCTCTCCCAGGTTGACAGCACTTGGGCTTAAACATGGCTGGCATGGAGACATGTCTGCTATGCAGACAACTGAATACTACATCTCCCTGAGAACGTGAAAGTGACTATTTCAGACTAAGCAGACCACTATTGAGTAATCATCCCACCTAGACAGGGCAATCCCATGATATCAGAGGGGAAGTCAATGTGACTAAGGTAAGGGAGGCTTTCCTGGTCATAATCCATCTACTGTGTCAGGTCTGGCATCCAAAGATGAAGTGCTAATACCTAGTTACTTTCCTCAACTGTCAGGAGTTACATTTGTAATAAGCACATGGGGCTCTGCAGATGAAAGGTATCATTTTAGAAAGACACGTCTTCATCATCATTATCATAATCACCGATGAGACCTAAACACAGTCAAGGCAAGACAAAGCCAAAATACTGTAGTCTAAAAGAGCACTTGAGGAAACGCAGGCAGACTTGGATCAAGTAAATAGGAGAGGATGCTTAGAAATACACTAGCCACTCAGAAAAAAATAAAATGACAACCTCATGCCAAGAGGGAGCACAGATTAAAACTTTAGACAGAAAATAATTCATTAATTCATCTTATTAATTCAATAAGCAGCAACCATCACCAGACAAAAACCAAAAGCTGGATTACAAACTTTAAAAAAAGCCAGGGGCATAGCAGCACATGCTTTTAATCCCAGCACTCGGGAGGCAGAGGTAGGAGGATCACTGTGAGTTCGAGGCCACCCTAAGATTACATAGCGAATTCCAGGTCAGCCTGGGCTACAGTGAGACCCTACTTGAAACCCCACCCCCCAAAAAAGCAACACAAATGGTCAATGCACATATGCATCAGTAATTCAAGAAAGTGCGAATCAAATCAAATTGCATTCAAATCCCCAATGTTGCTAGAGGAAGGTAAACCATGTCTAAATGTGTAGTCTTTCTAGAATACAATATGCAAGCATATATCATTTTTTTACAACCTTACCCAACAAATCTCCTGAATATTAACCCAGGCAAACAATCACATACCTATGCAAAGAATTAAGTTACAAAGGTGTTCATCTCAGTACTGCTAAATTAGTGAAAATTAGGGAAAGAATTTGTAAACACACAAAAAAAATTGCTGCTGTTGAATACTTAAACAATATAGCCATCACTCCATGTCACTGAACAAAAAGAAAAAAGCATGCTACTAATGGTTGTAGAAGGATAAATGGGTATAGACCACAGAAAATGATGAGGTGGGCTGAAGAAATGGCTCTTGCTTGCAAAGTGAGGAGAAAAGCCTCACCCGGGGCGTGTCCCAGAAGTAGGGCCACATTCCTGACATGAATGGCAAGAGAAGCACTAAAGGTGACTGCAGGGTATTGGCCTGAATGACCAGGAGGATGAGCAGTCCCTGTCCCTACTTCCCAAGGCTGTGGGGTTCCTGAGGGTCCAGGGAACAGGGATGGCCTCTGTCCCGGGCTGCAGGAGGAAATGGGAACCAACAGGAAGCCTGATGGCCCATAAAGCTAGAAGCACAAAGTGGCCCATGCATTTGGAGTTAGTTTGAAATGGCAAGAGGCCCTGGCATGCCCATTCATCTTCTCCCCCCCCCCCCGGCAAACATATATATATATGATATATATATGATATATATATAAAAGAAAAATGGTGAGATGGAAACACTAACAGTTTAGTAGTGGTTTCTTTGGATTACAGAATTGGGGTTGTTTTCTAATTCAGTTTTGCTTATCTACTTTCCTCTACCAAACTTAATCCTGTCATAAAGGGGACAAGTTATCACCCAAACTGACACACACCTCTATATCTACTCCCGCCTCTTTCTGGGAATTGGCTCAGAGCACAGCCAACTCACAACAGCCCACACAGAAGGGCAGGTAGAGGCTGCATCATTCCCAGAATGCTACACGCTCAGATCACATGCTCTGGCACGCACCAGAGGGACTATGGGGCCTGACTTCCTGGGAATGCCCATCCAACAAAACTGAAGTTTCACTATCAAGAACTTTCCAGGGCGTTCATTGTTAGAATCTTTCCTTGGCCAGAAAAAGCTTAAAGAGCCCCACTTCTCACCAGTGTTTGCCCCCTCCCTATAGCCCAAGAACTGTGTGAGAGAACTTTCCCAACCATCGGAAGTGGTCTGCAGTGAAATGCACTGCTTTGTGCAGCAGCAGCAGCTGAAAGCCTTATTCACCTCACACAAGCACTTTTACCCTCCCATGTGTCCAGCTCTGCCACGCCACACAACAGGCAGTCTCTTGAATGTGAACACTGGGGTTTGTACAACTACTCTGCTCGGAGCCATCTGCTGGCTCCCTGTGCCACTGAGTTCAAGTTCAAGACCTTTGCCAGGCCTGTAAGGCCGGACATTTTGGCCCAGCCCCACCCTTCAGCCTCTACCTGCCCTGCCAGGGTCCTGCCTCCAGTTCTTGCCTCTGCCTGAAATGTTCTATTGGAGAGCGGATTGGCTCACACCATCCACGCTTTCGATAAAGCCCAGTTTGAGCACCTACATAAAAAAGCAACCCACCCATTTCAGCCTCACATCCTGTTTCTCTCCTTTGACACCCAGATGTACCCCTATGGGGTATTTAATGCTTGACTTGAAGCCCTGTTCCTGGCACCTACACAGCGTAGCATATAGCCCCTCTCAGCAATATACTACATGACTAAGTGGATGAATAAATGAAGTCACTCTCATCCCAGCTGGAGATCCTGGGTCCAGCCTGCGAGTCCGGCCCAAAGGACAGTCTAATACATGAGTGTGTGTGTGCGTGCCCATGTATGTACACACACACACACACACACACCCTATCAAGCCATTTGTCCCTTCTAGGCCTTGGGAAGCCCCTCTCTGACCGTTATTGTAAGTGCTTCTGGAAACGGGGGCTGAGTCATTCCCCAGGGCTCTGACTAACCATCCCTCCAGCCCCAAGACCCCCTTCTAAGCACCTTCCCTTAAGGCATAATGGGAAATCCAGAGCTCCCCTTGGAGAAAATGTAAAGGAACTGAATGACAGAGGAAAAGTCAGGTCTTCCTGGCTCAGCAAATGAGAAAGCTCAAGCTCTCAGGAAGTCAGTGCCTCTGAAAGTGAAACATTAATAGAAATATTACTGGAAAATACCAAACAGGAAGCAAAGGAAAATTCCATTGTGGAAGCAAGGCCCTTGGTGCGTGTGCCTTAATGGTCTCAGCAAAGCATTTCTGAATCAAAACGGGAAGAAACGAGGAACTCAATCAGGCTGTCACCCTTCCTGCAAAATGCCTCCCCACCCCACAGAGGGCAATGGGCTCAGAAGGCATGGCCAGCAGCTCTGCCAGCTCCGGTGAAGGCAGGGCAAACTCTACTCCTCCCCAAGCCTCTACCACTGT
This sequence comes from Dipus sagitta, assembly GCA_036346955.1. Taxonomy (NCBI): domain Eukaryota; kingdom Metazoa; phylum Chordata; class Mammalia; order Rodentia; family Dipodidae; genus Dipus; species Dipus sagitta. Next base: position 103,043,773 of record CM070770.1, on the reverse strand, counting down.
CTTAGCTTATGCCCATGTAAAAGCAGGAAAAAACAGCAGTACATGCCTCAAAGGATAAAAGAAAGGAGAAAAGGTCACATGTAAAGCACAAAGAACAGCACATGGCTCTGAATAAGTACAAAAGAATTGGCAAGCGTTGCTGTGCAAAGTTCCCTCAATTGAAGGAACTATTTTTGCACCAGTGCAATGTGCATGTGTGTTCAAGTGTAGGTGCACGTGTGTGTGGAGCACAGGTGACACTGGGTGTCTCACTCACTTGCTCTCCACGTTACTTTCTGAGTCAAAGTCTCTTAGTAAACCCAGAGCTTGCCTATTAGGCTAGACAAGTTAGCCAGCAAGATGGGGACCCACTTGTCTCTGCCACCACCCCCAATGCTGAATTACAGGAGTGCCCCACGACCCCCAGTATTCTACATGGATGCTGGGGATTTGTGGGGCAAGCACTTCACCCACTGAGCTGTCTCCCCAGCCCCAACTACTCTTTCTCCTCCTCAGAGAAGCTTTCCTCACTTTCTTCAGTTGAAATGAATTTCCTCCGCCTTTTTTGTATTTGTGTTGAGTTTTGGTTGGTTATTTTTTTTTTTCTAGGTAGGTTTCACACTAGCCCAGGCCAACCTAGCTTGGCCTCAAACTTACAGCAATTAACGCTGATCCTCCTACCTGTGCCTCCAAGTGTGTGCTGGGATTAATGGTGTGCCAGCCTTCTGCTTCTTTTCAGCTCAACTGAATCACAGCCCTTTCCAGAACAGCCTCTGTGCAGGACCTCCTCCAGTTCACCACAGCACGTTGTTTACAGATCAGTTCTGCCATACAGAACTGTGTTCCTAACCAGAAGCAGGCTCCTTATGAGCAGACAGTGGTCAGACCCTAGATCATGCTTTTTTTTTTTTTTCTTTTAAGGTAGGGTCTCACTCTAGCCCAGGCTGACCTGGAATTATGTAGTCTCAGGGTGGCCTCGAATTCACAGCAATCCTCCTACCTCTGCCTCCCAAGTGCTGGGATTAAAGCTGGCTGCATTCTTGTGCTCCCCCAGCTCCAGACAGCACCTGTATACATTAATTCTTCACTCACCACAGGTCAAATAGAAGTTGTGAAGTCAGAGACCACCACAGCCTATTTCCATCCTGCAGGAAGGCACCCTTCTTCTCCAGCAGGCCAGTAGGATGTGTAACTATAAGCCAGGCAGCAGCCCAGTTCTCAGCTGCAAAGCCACAAATCCTTGGATTCTTTTTCCTATGGCCAAGGCTGACCTCTGCTTTCCCACAGGCCACTGGTAGTGGTTCTGCAGCACAAGCTAAGATCACCAGAGGAGGTTTCTTAGCCAGACCAGAGAAAACCACACCTGCTTCAGATTTGCCTTTGAAAGCCAATTTTATGGCTCAGCAATGATTTGGGGGTAGGGCAAGAACCAGGTCAAGTCTTGGGGGTTAAGTCCTATCTGTCATGTTCTGAGACTGTCAGATTAAGAGAGGACAGTCACCTAATCTCATTTTAGGAAACTTAAGTTCCTTCATGATAAGGGAAGAAATACCATCAGCTTTTTTCTTAAAACAGAACACACAGCCAAGACAATCCCTTGGAGGGAGGGAATGCCTGGTTTTAGAATGAGAAGACATGACAGGTACAAGACACATGTTTTGTGCAGCTGTCCTCTCTGTGCCCACTGTGTGTGCAGAATTCCTTTATCAAATGGCAAATGCTGCACCAACAACCCCTTTGTGGAACTCAGCAGTGGAGAGGAGGGGACTCCCACTACAGAGTTTCTTGTAAGGACACTGAAGTTCAGACTGAAAGGGGGATGAGGCAGAAGAACACTAAGTAGGCGTGGTGGCGCACACCTTTAATCCCAGCACTTGGGAGGCTGGCGTAGGAGGATCGCCATGAGTGTGAATTCTAGGTCAGCCTAGGCTAGAGTGAAACTCTGCCTCAAAAAAAAGAAAGAAGGAGTGGTGGTTTGAATAGAATAGATGGCCCCCAATATATTCAGTTGTTTGTTTGTAGTTTGCATCTGCAGCCACCTGGCTGGAGTCAGTGCCATTGTGTGGATCTTAAGGTGTGGTGGTGGGTTTCAGATTTCAATCTAAAGATATGCAAAGTGTGCCTAGCTGGAGTTCCTGAAGTGTGCTGTGCTGTGTGGCTTTTAGGCTTGTTTGTACTTCTCTCTCTCTGCTTGGTCCTGTGAAGGCAGGCCAGTTTCTTCTGCCATTATGGAACTTCCCCTGGATCTGTAAGCTTCAATAAATCCCTTTCTCCATAACTGTGCCTGGTCTGGAAGTTCATCTCAGTGAACCTGAAGCTGTCTGATACAGAAGGGAAGGGAGAAGGGGAGGGGAAGGGAAGGGGAAAGGGAGGGGATAAATAAAAAAAGAAAGAAATTGGGTCTTTAAACCCAGCACATGGAAGGTAGAGGTAGGAGGATCGCCATGAGTTCAAGACCACGAGCCCCACTGAGACCAGAAATGCTACTCAGATGTGCAAGCTCATGAAATGCAGAATAAAATCTTATTGTTTAAATCCTTGGTGGAAAACTGTAACCCACAGACCAGCTGCCTGTTGTTGTAAATAAAGTTTTATTGGACCTCAGCTAGCCCTGCTAATTAGTATATTGTCTATGGCTGCTTCAAGTTACAACAGCAGAGCTGACCATTTGTGATGGAGACTATCCAGTCCTCAAGCCTATTACTATCTGACTCTTCGTCCTTTAATAAAAGCTGGTTGAGCCGGACGTGGCAGTGCACACCTTTAATCCCAGCACTCAGAAGGCAGAGGTAGGCAGATCGCCATGAGTTTGAGGCTACCCTGATACTACATAGTGAATTCCAGGTCAGCCTGGGCTACAGCGAGACCCTACCTTGAAAAACAAAACAAACAAACAAACAAAAAGCTGGCTGACCGCTAGTCTAAAACTACTGGGCTGGTGAGATGGCTTAGTAGTTAAGGTGCTTGCCTGTGAAGCCTAAAAACTCATGTTCCAATCTCCAGGTCCCACATAAGCCAGACACACAGTGATGCAAGCATGCAATGTTGCACATGTGCACAAGGGGGTGCATGCATCTGGAGTTCATCTGCAGTGGCTGAAGGTCCTAGGATGCACAATCTCTCTTTTTTTTTTCTCTCTCTCTCTCTCAAACTAAAATTTAAAAATTAAAAAAAAATAGTCCTGAGTCTAGAATGACCTATGATGGAACAATGGCTGGTATACCTGGACCTAGTACCTTGTATAACTGAGAACTCTGTGACTAAGTAAACGATAAGAATAAAGCCTAGAGGATGTTTCCTTTTGGTGGATCAATGGGCAAAACAGGATTTGATATGCAAGGCATAACTTCTCTCAGTACTTTCAAGGGTTGGGACTTCAAAGGAGAAAGTGTCCCTAGCCAAACCACATATATCTACTTTTGTTCTAACTTTTTCCAACAAGGACATTTTAAGAACAGGAGAATTTGGCTGTTAATCAATGCAAACAGCTGACAACTCACATTTGACCCTGGCTTCCATCAAGCCTGACATCTGTGATTGTATGTGAAAAAGATCAAATAATAGATCATCACTCCCATGCACGTACAAGGCCTGTAAGACCTGTTCCGTCATAGGTGGGCCTCTCACCATGCTGTCTCAAGCTTCCGGGTCCCTCTGCATGGCAACCTTCTTCCCTATTTTTCTGTTCAGGAATTCCTACTCATACCTCCGGTCAGCTCAGCCAGCTCTTTCTCCTGGCAATCTCCTTCACCTGACAGCGCACAGGCCATCCAGTCCTTTGCACACATATCTGATACTGTCTCACCAAATAGGCTTAAGAAGTCAATATGGTGATTTATTGATATTCATGAAATAGTGGTTCCAAGAGCCTCCTTGGACACCAAAATCTAAGGATATTCAAGCCCTCCATATAAAATGGCATAGTATTTACATATAGTCTATATATCTTCCATATATTTTTAGGTCATCTCTAGATTACTTAAATGTAAATAGTGTGTGTATAGATACATAGAATTGTTTAAGAAAAGTCAAGGAAAAAATAAGCTTTATATATATGCTCAGTAATTTTGTTTCAATTTTTTGTCAAGGTACTGGGGTTTGAAAAAAGTGCTCTACTACCAAGCTGCGACACCAGCCTTCTTTTTACTTTTTGAGACAAGGTCTTGAAGTCACTCTATAGCCTAGGCAGACCTTGAACTTGCAATCCTCCTACCTCAACCTCCCAAGCAGCTGGGATTACAGACCAGGCTTTTTGTCAATTTATTTATTTATTTGAGAGACAGAAAGAAGCAGAGAGAGGAAGAGAGAAAGAATTGGCACGCTAGGGCATCCAGCCACTGCAAACAACCTTGTGCATCTGGCTTATGTGGGTCCTAGGGAATCTAACCTGGGTTCTTTGGCATTGTAAGCAAGCACCTTAATTGCTAAGCCATCTCTCCAGCCCGTCAAATATTTTTGATACACAGGTGGTTAAGCCCACAGATAGATGCAGACCCAGAGGACATATGGCCCACTGAATCCAATTGCAAACCAAGAAAATTCCTCCTTGGAGAGCTGGCCACACTTCTCTCTCAATTCCCAATTTTGGCTGGGCCATTTTACATGTTTGTGTGTTGCTTAGAATGGCCTTGGGCTGTGAGCACATCCCTTCCCTGGCTCACCAATCTGCAATGACTCTCCTATGGTGCTCAAACTCAGGCCTCCCACTCTCACACCCCAAGGCTCAATGCATGAAAGCTCTGGTTTCCAAAAATATATCCTACACTAAGGTTTTATATATTCATGTGTACATGTGCACATGCTCAACGTATCACATAAACACTACTATAATTAATTTATAGTCACCCCAAACTCCTGCACTGAAATTCTACTTCTGTCTCTAGCTTAAAACTGCCCAGTTCCCAAATGAAGATCTCAAATTCTCAAGACAAAAGTACCTAGAATAAGAGGCTGGAGAAATGGCTTAGCAGTTAAGGTGCTTGAAGCCTAAGGACCCAGGCTCAATTCTCCAAGTCCCACATAAGCCAGATGCACAAAGTGGTGCATGCATCTGAAGTTTGTTTGCAGTGACTAAATGTCCTGGTGTGCACATTCTCTTTCTTTCCCCCTTTTTCCCTCTTCCTCCCTCCCTCTCTCTAATAAATAAATAAAGATTAAAAAAAACCCACTAGAATAGGGTTGGAGAGATGGCTTAGCAGTTAAGACACTGGCCTGCAAAACCAAAGGATCCAGGTTCAATTCCCCAGAACCCATGTAACCTAGATGTACAAGGTGGCACATGAGTCTGGAGTTCATTTGTAGAGGCTAGAGGCCCTGGCATGCCCATTCTCTCTCTCTCTCAAATAAATGAAAGAAAATTAAGTATCTTTAAAAAAAATACCTAGAATAACATGAGAACAACATACCCATTTCCTCTAGAAGCTCAGGCCAGAGATTACTGCATCCTTAAACTCAGCCCCCTTCCTTCCCAGAATGAGTGCTGGCTGGCTAAAAGCTGGCTAAGTTATGTTAAGGAAGAAACTGGCATAGTGAACAATCTCTCTCCCAAGTGGTTCTAAAATGTTCAGACTAGACAGTTGGCAGTGGGGCCAGTGGGATGTGGCCAGGTGATGTGTCTCAGGACTCACTGGGGAGAAAAGATGTTGAGAGTGGGAGAAAAGGTAGGGTAGCACCAGAAAACCCACTGATCAACAACTCCATTCCACAACATAGTAACTCAAACCCAACACTGGCCTGACAATCAGAGGACATTCACCAGACCTGATAGTTTCGTCCAGTTCCCTAAGGACGACGACAGGAAACTGGGCTGCCCCAGGCTTAGTGCAGTCTCCCTAGAGCCATGGGTGCACTCAAGGCAGGCTCAGGGGTGTTCAGGGCTGGATCACAGCAGGCCTGGCCTCCAAATGCTCTTTGCAGGAAACAAAGTGAAAACCAGACTGCCTCCTGACTTTCTGTCGCAGATGGGGAGGTGCTGACTGGCTCAGGATGATCAGGAAGTGGCCACACACACAGAGAGAGCAGAGATGGGCATCCAGAGTCTACAACCAAAGTGGCCCTGGCCAGAAGACCTACCAGGAGGATTAAGGGGAGCCACTGTTGCCATTGAGGCTTCTCAAAGTGAGGTCCCAGGACCAGTGGGCAAAGATCACCTAGAAACTTGTCAGAATGCTAATTCTCAGGGCTTACCACAAGAAGTGTTGATTAGATTCTGGAGCTCCAGGGTAGGAGCCAGAAGTATTTTAACCAGTCTTCCAGGTGCACTCACAAGAGAGAAACCAGCAGTGTGCTTGTCTCCCCACTCTGCAGCCAGCCCCTCCCTTGCTGTCTCCTTTCCTCCTAGTAGGAAGAACATCTGGTAACTGCAAGCCCTGCCTCCCAAGAGGGACAACTCTTAAAAGATCAAAGAGCTCAAAGTTACAGCCTAGGAGGGGAACCAGCCCAGAGATGGTTTCTTCAAAACTCTTAATTGATCAGGTCACTTGCAGCTGAATCCCTTCAGTTGCCCCCCCCATGTACTCAGTTTACAAGGTCTCCCAGACCCTGTTGCCCCTCTAGGTCCTGTCCAACGGTAACCGCCAATTACGTTCAGAGGGGGCTGTGCCTGATGTTTCCTAAAGCTCTAAACTCTTTTCTCCAGCCACCCATAATCACCACCCCACCAGCTCAACAATAGCCCTGCCTCAGCTGTGCGCCCCCTTTGATCCCCTATTTAACACCAGGCCCCATCACAGTACTTCATGGCCTCTGTCACAGCACTCATTGCAGACACTGACCCGCAAGAGTTCCCCAACACCTGGCAGGGGAGGGCACGGACAGACCCACAGGAAATAGCTGGTGATGACTGAAGCCAAGTCTTAGACACACTTGACATTCCAGCAACAAAGCATGACTCCTAAGCATTTGAAACAGCCTTAACTATAATTGGGAAAAAATGTTTACTAAAGTTTTGAAAGCCACAAAAGAAGACATTAGTGAGCAAACAGAATCACTAGCAGCAAGAGAAAAAAAAGAGGTCTGCTGGGGGGGGGGGGTGTCTTGGGCAACAAGGGAACAAGGAGGTACAGGGAGTCCCGTCAAGAGCTTTCTCCTGGTTTCCATTTGTAAAATCGCCAATGCTCCTCTCCTCGGCACAGAAAGCTGAAGCTGGCCACACAGAAAGCAGAAGGAAGCCTCTTTCCTAGCACTCAGCCACAGCCCGGTAGCCCTTGCTCTTCGGGACATCTTCCTTCTTGCCTCCTAGTCTGGGTGGCTACCCAGGATCCCTACTCAGTCACCTTGACACGTGGCATCCTGGGTGCTTGGGAAGCCCAGAGTACAAGCTTTCCACGTGTGTTCCCAAACTGTTCCGGGGAGCACTGGGCTCCTTCAGGCTGCTCCCATCATCCATCCTGGGTAGATCAAGCAGGGGAAAGGATAGTCCACGACAAAGGAGCCAGGTGGGAAAAGTAAAGAAGGGCATCCCCTTACTCCTCCCTTCCATAAAACAAAAAGATCCCTTGCCTAAACACCAGCCCGCGGGTGGGAGCCCGTCTCCATTCGGACGTCCTGCCTTAGGAGGAACCTAGGCTGTGGCTGAGCAAAAGTTTACCTTTGGGAGAAGAATGTGGGGGAGAACAGAGAGGTCTGACAGCCAGGCAACCCTGCCCTAAGGAGCAAGCTCTCCCACTGGGCCTCAGATTTAATCAAAACACTGCCTCCACCAGAAGTAGACAGAACAAGTATTATTTTATGGGGGCAGGGAAGGAGACTCGGGAGTGTGAAGGGGAGGAGGGGTAAGGGTCTGGCTGTAATTAAACTCCTCTGTATCAAAGCAGGGAATCAAGATGGCCTGATATATTAGCAAGGGGTTTGCCACAAGGCCCTCTTCTTTCCTGGGACAGGACGGTTGGGGTGGAGTCAGGTCAGTAAGGAAGGTGAGGTAGTAGAGGGTGGGTCTCCCTTAAACCAGCCTGGTAACCGGACCAGAGGTACTACTACTCACTAGAGATCCATGAGGAGCGCTCTGGGAGGACATACATGTCAACCAGAAAAGCCTGCGCGGAGGTTCCCGGACCGCACCACCAACAAAGTGCCCCTTCCCACCACCCGCCCCCCGGCTTTGGAAACCTGGCATGCAGAAAGATTCACATGTTACACACTCAGGGACAATCGGTCAAGATTGCTGTATACTAGCGGCAGAGTAGTACCTTCCGGCTCTGGACCTCATCTGCATGGGGAAGGGAGGGAGGACATAAGGCTAATCAAAAAGAAATGCTCTTTTAGGCCCGCGACAGCTCTGGCTCTCGAGACTTTACCGAAGGAGCAGATCGAGCTGGCGGGGTCCTTCTTCTTTGGGCAATGCTCTCGCTCCGGTGTGGGCTCAGAAAGGGCACAATCGGGGGTGGGGGGGTGGGCAGGAGGGCAGGACCGAGAGACGGTTGTCAGACTAACCATCTGGGGGTGGGGGAGATGCACAAGGGAGGAGGGCGAATTTGGAAGCAGCTCTGGAGGCCTGACCTCCCTTCCCCCAGCCAGAGAGTCACAGTGCAAAGTTGGTGTGGGAGTTAGGAGACAGGGCAGTGCCTCAGTTTCTCGGGGTGCACCGGTGGCTCGGTTCCCTTACCTTGTCCTTCTTGCCAGCTCCGCTCTCCTCTGCGGCCGAGGCGGCGGCGGCGGCGGCGCACTTGTTGAGCAGTTTTTTCCCTCCGCAGGCCGTCGGGCTCCAGGTGCGGCCGCCCGAGCAGACGGCGCCCGAGGGGTCCCCGGCTCCGCCCGCGGCGGCGCTCTCCACTTTGATGAGGCGGTGCTTGGGGGAGATGTAGCGCACCTCGGCCGGCGTGGCGGGCCGCCGCTCGCTGCTGCTGCGGTAGAGGTGCGGGGAGCCCGAGGACGACGACGAAGACGCGGCGGCGCCGGCCCCCGAGGACGCGCAGCAGCAGCCCGCGGCGCCCGATGTGGACGAGGCCGAGAAGGCGCGCTGACCCCCGCCGGGCTCCCCGCCGCCGCCGCCGCAGTAGTCCAGGCGACACATGGCGCGTAGTTTGCGCAGCGACGAGCCGGGCCCGTTGTAGGGATCCTCGAAGTCGCGCTCTTTCTGCGCGCGGTAAGCGCGGATGAGGTCACTCGTGCTCCCGCTGTCGTCGGGCAGCGAGCCCGACGAGGCCGAGAAACAGGAGGCGGCGGCCGGCCCGCACGACCCGGACGAGGCCTGCGGCACGGCCTGGGGAGGCTGCGAGGGCCGCTCGCCCCGGCGCCGCTGCTCGCGGTAGTCAGGCCTCGGCGGCTGCGGGGGACTCTTGGTCTTGCTGTTGCCCAAGCTGAAGTACTTGTTCAGCCACTTGGCCATGGCGAGAGGCCGCCTAGGGCCGCGGCGCGGGAGTCCGATCCGCCGCCGTAGCCATTCGGGGGACAACGCTGCCTCCCAGATCCTCCCTCGCCCCGGCCCCGGCCCCGGCGGGGGGCGTCCGGGGCGCCCGTTCCCGACGCCAAGTTCAAGTTCTCGCCGCCGCCGTCGCCGCCGCCTCCTGCCGGCCGCTCTCGGGCTCCGGCAGCTGCAGCACCGCCCTCCGCCTCCGCCGTGCGCCGCCCGAGCTTCGGATCTCGCGCCCTTCACGGGCACGTCTCATAGGGTCCCGGCCCGCGACGAGCGGAAGGCCCGGGCGCCCCCCTTCTCCTCCGCCGCCGCCGCCGCGCACGCTGTGCCCGTGCGTCCCCCGCTGCGGAGCGCGCTCCTGCCCCGTCGGAACCGCCGCCGCCTCCGCCTTGATTCGTCGCTGCCGGGGGTGGGGGTGGGGGGTAGGGGAGTGGGGGGAGCGGCGGCGAGTTGGTGACCCGGCTCCCTTCTGCCGTTCCCAAAGCGCTGGGGAAAGCCCAACCCCGCCGCTGGCCAAAAAAAAAGGAAAAGCAAAGCAAAGCAGGCGAGGGAGCGAGCCAGCGACGGAGGGAGGCAGCCGGCGCCCGGCCGAGCCCGCGCGCCCGTGCCCGTCCCGGCGGCGCCTGCCGCTGCCTCTGCCGCCGCCTCCCGAGCCGCCGCGTGTGTGACACCCGGCCGCCAGCGCCCGCCCCGCGCCACGGCCACGCCCCCGCCCGCCCCTCAGGCCACGCCCCCGTGCGCGAGGCCGGCCGGGGGTGGGGCTGGGGCTGGGGTTCCGAGCGCCCGTTCGCTTCTGCACGCGCCGCCTCCCGGGGTTGCCTCGGCGCCAGCTCCCGGGGTCGTGCCCGAGGGCGCCCCGCGTCCCGCGGCGTGCCCGGCTCCGCCACGTTCCCAGGCCGCCGCCGCCTCGGGCTAGAGAGGTTGCCAGGCAGAGAGAGACCGGGGCGCGCACGGGCTAAGCCCTTCCGCAGTCCCCGGGGACCCGCGAGCAGGGCACTGCAGGAACGCCGCGTCGCTGGCGGGGGCTAACACAGGACGTGACCTTTGTAGTGTGTGTACTGCGTGGCCCTGGCGGAGAAAAATACCCTTAGGGACAAAGTGCCTCGCTCCCACTTCTCCTTAAAGAGACAAGAGACTCCGGTTCCGTTCCGGCTGCGCCGGGTCTTCGGAGGAATCTTTATGCTAATGATTACATTAGCAATCCACATGACGGATGCGGACCCGATAGGCCGCAGGGACCTAGCCAGGCACCAATCCGAGAGCAAGGCTAAGGGGAGGTCGGAATGTTTGCTTACCTTTTCACCTCGCAGGAAGTCGGGTGCTTTAACCCTTGTTCCTCGACAACTTGTCGGAGCCAGCTATGGGAACGTGTAATTCCTAAGGTTGCAGGAGCTGGCCAGGCTCCATTTAATCCGGAGACTTCATTTTACAGATGGAGATACCGAGGCCCCTAGGTAGGTCACACGGATAGACTTGGATTCCAGGAGTCAAATCTGGCGGCACCACAATCATTGCAACTTCAGACCATTTGGTTATTACCCAAAAGTGAGAAACCGAGATCTAAGGAGATGCCTGGTAGTTCAGGGTGTCTTAACTAGAGTCTACTCACACGGGAGGCAGCATATGCCCTGTCGAGACTAAAATGTAACATGAAGCGCCTGCCTCAATGGCTCAGTGCTTTTGGACTGTGGCTAGACGAGCCCCAGATTATACCTTAACTCTAAGATGTACCTGAGAGCTGAGACCTTCCCTGACAACGCTGACTTGCTAATAACAGCCTGTATCCATAATCTCCATCTTTATCTGTACATTATAGTTGAGTCTGGGGTTCTGTTTCCCTGTGCCCTGTAGGAACCTATTAGAGTATGCAGGAAAGGCTCAGGGTCTGCTGGGCCATCGTGAGAGAGGATCTGGAGGAGCAAGAGCTGTCACCTCTTATGGGACCCACCCAGACTCGGTATTATGCCTGAGGCCACAGTGGAGAAGTGGCAGGCCCTAGACTCTAATTTGGATCTTACTCTGAAGCTCTGTGCTCTGACTACTTAGTCACACACAGCAATGCAACTTTGACTAACAGTAAAAGCTACTTGCCTCTCTCATCCTGTATGACCATTTGAATTTCCCAAACCTCAGAAAACATCGATATGTCTTACCTGGTATCTATTCATTAGCATTTCTAGGAAATAATCCTAAAGTGCATGCACACTGGGCCGTGCATGTGTGATGTGTCTAGGAGACAGGGAGAGAACCCAGAAGTTGATGCTAAAATGTTTATTTTGGGTCTCCCTAGACAAAATGTCTCAAATTACCTTTTAAATCTTTGCTCAGCTGCATAAGCACTTAATCATTCTGCATGAAGGGAGGCCCCAGTAAAAAACCTGAAAGGCAAGGACATTCTCATCTCAAGCCCCACCTTCCACCCAGCTCTCTCCCTTCTGCTTCTAGGCTCAGGAAGAAGAGCAGCCAGCTCCTGGCCATAGGCCAGGCCCCCTGGGACAAGAACGTCCTCTCCAGGATCTAGAAGTGTGTTCCCTGCATGTGGGCTGCACATGGAAACATTGTCTCCGCCTTTCTTGGAGGTTTAGGAACAGAAGTTGTATTTTATTTTCTTATTTTTAAAATTTATTTGTTTGAGAGAGATAAAGAGAGAGAGAATGGGCATGCCAGGACCTCCAGCCACTGCAAACAAACTCCAGACACATGTGCCACCTTGTACATCTAGCTTAGGTGGGTGGTAGGGGCTCAAACCTGGGTCCTTTGGCTTTGCAGGCAAACGCCTTAACCCCTAAGCCATCTCTTCCAGCTCTATTTTCCTATTTTCTACATTTCACTTTCACTAAGCCATGGGGTCAGACCCACTTTCCCATGCGATGATGTTTCTGCTGGGCTATAATTTGCAGGCCAGAATTATTGTAATGCTATAGTATTATGCCAAGGACTTCCAAAGTACTCTTGTATTTGTTCACCCCCAAACACTCTATATATAATTAACCCCCATCAATATCCCTGCAATCTGATGTTATTCCTAGTTTACAGATGGGGTGGCTGGCCTAAAGTGGTGTTTACTTGAAGCAGACAAGAAGTCCATGGGTGTTTTCCGTTGGGAACTTGTAGAGCTAGACCTTCCAAGATGGAATCAGAAATAATAATTCTGAAAAGAAACAGAAAAATCTTCCTAAGAAGATATTGGAGGAATGGTGTGTCCAATGGTTGGGGAGCCAGATACTTGAAGGAAAAATCATCAGAGCATAAAGGGCTGGATATACTCTTCACAGAAATAAAAATGAAATGGGGTGTTAGGAGTTCAGGAAAGTCCTTGAACCTCAAACCCTAGGTTTGTGTCTACTTCGAACCAAAAAAAAAAAAAAAAAAGGATAAAATAAGACTGAGACCGATAATTATTAAATTATTATATTTACGGAGGGAAGTACAGAACCAAGAAAAGGAAACTGAGTGCACTCACGTGGTCTGAGAGCCCACATGGTGGGCCTGGAAAAAAAACCATAAAAAGAGAGTTAGGAAAGAAAAGAAAGTACAAAGAGCTCCTGCCATGTGGGGGGCCAGGAGGGGGTAAAGAGCCCATGTGGGATGTAGGGGTCAGGGGGAGACTCACCAGAACCTGGAGGTTCACAAGTGATGGTAAACGTATTTATAACCTTATGGTGGTGGGCCCTATCTTCCGGCTCAGGTGAGCCAGAGAGACAGCCAGTTGGTCTGGGCTAGGGCCTGTCTCAGGAAGAGGCTAGCCATGATGCCAAATTCTGGGGTCTGAACTTGACCAACCACAATGCCAGGATTCAATCCTAGGAAAGAAGACCTCTCTCCCAGGAGGGGCCCAGGCTATTTGTGGAAAAACAGATCTAGGGAAGAGATAAGAAGTCAGATCACACTTTGATCTCTAGCAGAGTGGAGACTGCAAGGATACTTTCAGGGGCCCAGTCACCCTAACTGCCTAACAAAGCTACCTGACTCCCTCTCACTTAGAAACAGTAATTCTGAAAAGTAACATAAAATCTTCTGTTGTTGGATGATGTTGGAGAAGCAGTGTGTCCAATGGGCTGGGGAGCCAAACAGCTACAGAAAAATCATCAGAGAATAAAGGGCTGGACATACTCTATTTTCAGAAATAAAAATCACCCCATTTTTTGTTTTGTTTGGTTTTTTAATATTTTATTTATTTGACAGAGAAACAGGGAGAGAGAGAGAGAGAAGGAGAGAATGGGCATGTCAAGGCCTCCAGCCACTGCAAAGGAACGCCAGATGTGTGCGCCCCTTGTGCATCTGGTTAACGTGGGTCCTGGGGAATCAAACCTGGATCCTTTGGCTTTGCAGGCAAATGCCTTAACCGCTAAGCCATCCCTCCATCCCTTGTTTTGTTTTTGAGATAAGGTCTCACTCTAGTCCAGGCTCACCTAGAATTCACTCTGTATTCCCAAAGGCCTCGAACTCAGCAATCCTCCTACCTCTGCCTCCTGAGTGCTGGGATTAAAGGCATGCATCACCGTGTCCAGTTCTAAAATGCTTTTGAATGCATTTTTCTCAAATTATATAATTCTTGCCAAATATGGAAATTATTGAACTAGTTTTAGTTTTAAAAGTATTGGGGCTGGACATGCGGCACATGCCTTTAATCCCAGCACTGGAGAGGCAGAGGTAGGAAGATTGCCATGAGTTCGAGGCCAGCCTGACACTACATAGTGAATTTCAGGTCAGCCTGGACCAGAGTGAAGACCCTACCTTGAAAAAAAAAAAAATTGGAGACAGGCATGGTGGCACACACCTTTAATCCCAGTATCTGGGAGGCAGAGGTAGGAGGATCGGCATGAGTTCGAGGTCACCCTGAGAGACTACATAGTGAATTCCAGGTCAGCCTGGACCAGAGTGAGCCCCTAACTCAAAAAACCAAAAAGAAGCTAACAAACAAACACAAAGACTATTAATTTGAGCTGGAGAGATGGCTTAATGGTTAAGGCATTTTCTTGCAAAGCTTAAGGACCCAGATTCGCTTCCCCAGTACTCATGGAAAGCCAAATGCACAAAGTGGCATATGCATCTGGGGTTTGTTTGCAGCAGCTAGAGGCCCTGGTGCATGCTCATTCTCTCTTCCTCTCTCTATTTCTCTCTCACCTTACAAATAAATAAATAATGTTTTTAAAAAGAAAATATAAAAAGTACCATCAGTGAAGATAAACCTATGGGAGGAAACAGGAATTTGATGATAAAAGAATTAAATTTTTGCTACAGTAAGAAAGCATAGATTGAGGAGATTGCTCAGCAGTTAAAGGCATTTGCTTGCAAATCCTGTCAGCCACCTCATTTCATAGAGGGGAGACTGGGACTAGTGAAGGGAAGAGGCTCAGTCAAGAGGCACAGCTGAGATTGGTATCCTGTCACAAATCTATCCCTATACAATGCTGTAAATAAACTGTACCTGTCGTTGTTAGCTTTTAAATAAACCGTGCCTATCATTGTTGGCTTCTTTGTTTGTTTGTTTATCTTCAGGAGTTGAAGATCAAACCCAGGGTCTTGCACTTACTAAGCAAGGACTTACCACTGAGATGTACACCCAACCTCATTCTTGGCATTTCTGCTTTTGATGTCATGCCCTGCCCTGCCCCAGTTTTCTTATGGGGAGGGTTGGGTATAAATGACACTCCTGTTTCGATCCTGTCTCAGCTTTTCTCTTTAGAGCAAGGGCAGGAACAGAGCAGCGATTTACTCTGAGCTTCCTTCTAATACTTGGAGCTAGATAATGTCATTTGCTAAGGGCTCAAAATAGTACCATCAACCTAAGGGACTCTCCTACTTCTTTTAGGAAACACCAGTCAGTTCATTTCATTAAGTAGTTGTTTGTATGTCTGTATGTCTGTCTTATTTTCTTTCTCTCTCTCTCTCTCTTTTTTTTTTTTTTTTTTTGTTGTTGTTGTTGTTGCTGTTTGTTTTGCTTTTGTTTTTTGAGGTAGGGTCTCACTCTGGCCCAGGCTGACCTGGAATTCACTATGTAGTCTCAGGATGGCCTCGAACTCATGGTGATCCTACTACCTCTGCCTCCCAAGTGCTGGGATTAAAGGGGTGCACTACCATGCCCGGCTCCGAGTGAGGTTTTATTTATTTGTTTGTTTGTTTATTTATTTATTTGACAGAAAAAGAGGGGGGGGGAGAGAGAGAATGGGTGTGCCTGGGCTTCCAGCCAATGCAAACGAACACCAGACTCGTGCGCCCCCTTGTGCATCTGGCTAACGTGGGTCCTGGGGAATTGAACCAGGATCCCTTGGCTTTGCAGGCAAACACCTTAACCGCTAAGCCATCCCTCCAGCCTGAGTGAGTTTTTTAATTATTATATTTATTTACATGTGCACCAGGCTCTCTTGCTGCAAATGAATGCTGTAGTAGACAGCTTCATGATGCTGGGATGGATATTTAAACCAGGCATAGTTTATAGGGAGGAGCAGATTTATTTTAAGCATACAAATCTGGGGGAAGTCCCATCAATGGTGGAAGAAGCGGCTTACTTCCATTTATAAATCCAAGCAGAGAGAAAAACCACCAGCACCCACTTAACACCAAAAAGCAGCAAGCAGGGACCCTACCCGAGCTCATACCTCTCTGCTTACCTTTGGTCTGGAGTTCAGATCCTCCCCCCAAAACAGGACCCCAGGATCTGCCCCCAGTGACACCTCCTCTAGCCAGGTGGCTGGAGACCCAAGTGACAAGCTTTAATAAAACACCTGAGGGCTGGAGAGATGGCTTAGCGGTTAAGGCATTTGCCTGCAAAGCCAAAGGATCCTGGATCGATTCTCCAGGATCCACATAAGCCAGATGCACATGGGGGTGCATGCATCTGGAGTTCATTTGCAGTGGCTGGAGGCCCTGGAGTGCCCATTCTCTCACTCTCTCTACCTCTTTCTCTCTCTCAAATAATTATTAATAACTATATAATTTATTTATGATTTAAAAAAAACATCCAAGTCAGGCTGGAGAGATAGCTTAGTGGTTAAAGGCACTTGCCTGCGAAGACTAAGAATGCATGTTCAAATCTTCAGGTCCCACATAGCCAAATGCACAGTGACACAAGCATGCAATGTCACACATGCGCTCAAGGGGGTGCACGTATCTGGAGTTCATTCACAGTGGCTAAAAGGTCCTGGTGCACCCATTCTCTCTTCCTCTCTCCCTTTCTGCCTCTTTCTCTCTATCAATAATAATAATAATACTGAGCTAGAGTGAGACCCTACCTTGGAAAACCAAATAATAATAATAATAATCACTTGAGTCTATGAGGGACATACCCATCCAGCTTTAGTGTGGGTGGCTGGGGAATTAACCCTGGGCCAACAGGCTTTGCAAACAATCACTTTTATTTTTTAATTTTTTAAAAATTTTTATTTATTTATTTATTTGAGAGTGACAGACAGAGAGAGAAAGAGGCAGAGAGAGAGAGGAGAGTGGGCGCGCCAGGACCTCCAGCCACTGCAAACGAACTCCAGACGCGTGCGCCCCCTTGTGCATCTGGCTAATGTGGGTCCTGGGGAATCAAGCCTCGAACTGGGGTTCTTAGGTTTCACAGGCAAGCGCTTAACCGCTAAGCCATCTCTCCAGCCCAACAATCACTTTTAACTGCTAAGCCATCTCTCCAGCCCCCAGTTCTTTTCCTTTCCTTCCTTACTTGATTTATTTATTTATTTGAGATGGGGTCTTACTATATAATAGCCCTGCTGGCTTGAAAATCACTGTGTAGATAAGGCTGGCTGGCCTTGAACTTCCAGCCATCCTTCTGCCTCTGCCTCCAGAATGATGGTATTACAGGTGTGTACCATCATGCCCAGCTAGTTCACCAAATGTTAATTAGTCTCCTGTTTGTATGCCAGGCCACGGGGGCCACAATGACAATTCAGATAGTAATTCTGTCTCTTCCCAACAATTGGTATAGAGAAAGGTGAGAGGACAGGGAAGGACGAGGGACAAAGCAAAGGCTATGGGACTATGGAGGAGGGAGGTTTATTCTGAGAGGGAAGATAGTGGTGAAGGGTTCTTTTAGAAGATAATACCTGGGATTGCCCTTGAAGAATGAGTGGCATTTACTTTTTTTTTTTTTTTTTTGAGGCAAGGTTTCAAGCTGGCTTCAAACTCATTGTATAGCTGAGGATGACCTTGAATTCATCCTTCTGCCTGTGCTGGGATAACAGATGTGTTCCACCACACCCAACCCAACCAACGCCTTTATTTCACTATCTGCTTGGATGGCCCACCAGTACCTCGTACTTCACCTGCTGTGTGTGGAACCAAATGCTTTCCCCTATGTCTTGGCCTATTTGAGGCTGCTGTAATAGCATTTGGGAGATGGAGGCAGGGAAAGACCCTGTCTCAGCACAACAGAAACGAGAATGCCGGAGAGGTGACTCAGTGGATAAGAACTTGCTACTGAAGCCTGAGTTTGTGCGTTTGGATCCCAGAACCCATATAAAGTCAGATATAGTGGTGCAAACATTCATAATGCCAGCATGGCTACAGCAAAATTGGAGAAGGAGACAGGAGAATTCCCGGATGTTCACAGGCCAGTCAGCCTGCTGTTCACGGTGGTGAACAATAAGAGACCTTGTCTCTTGGGCCGGGCGTGGTGGCGCACGCCTTTAATCCCAGCACTTGGGAAGCAGAGGTAGGATGATTGTCATGAGTTTGAGGACAGCCTGAGTCTACATAGTGAATTCCAGGTTAGCCTAGGCTAGAGTGAGACCCTACCTGAAAAACCAAAAAAAAAAAAAAAAGAGAGAGAGAGAGAGAGACCTTGTCTCAAACAAAGCATGATCCTTTCATCTCCACACGCAGGTATACATATGCCTGAACACACACGCATGCACGTGTGCACGCGCACACACACACAAAGGCAAGGGAATTACAGGCAGAGGGCACAGCATAAATAAAGGCATCAAAGCAGGGACATGTGGGAAGCCACTTGCGCAGTAGTCTGGTGTGAGGAGAATATGAGGAATATGAGTAGCTAAGGATTTGTGAGGGCATGAAATGACAGGTAAGGTACAAAAAAAAGGCTATACCACATCAGAGTAAGAAGAATGGATCTTCATCTTGTAGGCAGTAGGGAGCCACTCATGATTTTGGAGCAAGGAAATTAGCTAATTTTTTTTCTGCATTTTACGAAGATCCTTTGGGACGCAGCATGCAGGACGCAGTTCATGGGGAGACAGACAGTAGGCACAGAGGTCTCTTAACTGTTTGCTTATGTCACCGCATTTACCTGTGCATTCTTTTATTATTTTTTAATTAATTTAATTTATTTAGAGATAGAGAGAGGCACATAGAGAAAGACAATGGGAATGTCAGGACCTCTAGCCACTGCAGACAAACTCCAGACACATGCATCCCTTATGCATCTGGCTTTCGTGGGTAATGGGGAATCAAACCTGGGTGCTTAGGCTTCACAGGCAATGCCTTAGCCACTAAGCCATCTCTCTAGCCCCCATTCTTTTAAATATTAAAGGAAAATGGTCCCAGAATGACATCTAGTACACAGAAAGCCCTCAATACCAAAGCAACACTGGAGTAATGGAAGAAGAGTACTAAATGATGGACTCTGTGTGGCTCTGGGGCTTGGGCTTAGACCTCTCACTAAATGGAGGCCAGTTGTCTCCTTAGTGACAGGTAATATACTGAAGGAAAGAGAAGGGAGTATTTGGAGGGAGAAGGCCTGGTCTTAGTCATCTGCAAAACCAGATGTAAAGTTCATTGTCAAAGTCTGAGCTGGAGGTGTAGACTTTGGGTAGAACTCCCCAACATCCTTACGCCTGCTTTACTCCCTACCTTACCTAGCCCATCAGCAAGAGAGTCTCTTGCCTGGACTACTCACCCTTTTTCCTATTTCCATCTCAATGCAACCAATGTGAACCTACCAACCCAAGCTTGTGTCCTTCTTTTGTACAAATCCCCAATGGGTCCCCATTTCCCTAGCGGCAAATGGCAATCTACAGTGTCCCATGAGGCTTCATGACTAGAAGGTATCCCCTCTTTCCTGTTCTAGCCAGTGCCATGGTTCACTGCCCCTGGAATCTTCAAGGCACATTCTTGCCTTAGGGACTTTGTCATGTCCCCTGCCTAGAATGCTTTTCCCCAGTCATCCTCACAGCTCATCCTTGGCTTCTTTTAGAAGTCATTATTTAAAGATCTCTTGCTCAGTGAGGCCTCCCCTGGCACACCATGTAGAAGTGAAGTTCCCATCCTACACTTGCCATCCCTTGTTCCTGTTTTATTTGTCTAAGTGTAGCTCACTTGTTTCACCCACTGTGTATTTACTCATTTTTCTTGTTTATTTTTGGCCTTGCCCCATGATTAGAGGATCTTTGCCCTTTTGTTCACTGCCATCATCAGTGCCCAGAATAGTTCCTGACACGTGGTAGGTAGGCAAACAACTCCTGTTGGATGAATGAGTGAGTGCGGGTGTTTGAAGTTACGGAGAGCAGAAAAGCAAAAGGGTGATAGTTTGACATCTCTGCCTCGGTATTGATCCTAGTAGCCGTTATCCTTGGTCTTGAGGGGGAATGGGTCAGATTTGCTGTATTTTGAGGAAGGACATATTTTTATTTATTTATTTTTTGATGGTTTGTTTGGTTTTGGTTTTATAAGAAAGGGTCTTGCTGTAGCCCAGGCTGACCTGGAATTAATTATGTAGACTCAGGGTGGCCTTGAACTCAAGGTGATCTTCCTACCTCTGCCTCGCTAGTGCTGAGATTATAGGAGTATGCCACCACACTTGGACACTTGGAAGGACATATTTTTAAGCTGTATAACATGATGTCCTTTTTTTCTCTACCACAGAGCTATATCTCCAGCCCTCTTTTTATTTAGGTCTCACTAAGTGTGGTGGTTTGATTCAGGCATCTCCCATTAACTTAGATGTTCTGAATACAAGGTTCCCAGCTGATGGAGATTTAGGAATTAATACCTTCTGGAGGCAGTATATTGTTGGGGGTGGGCTTATGGGTATTATAGCCAATTTCTCCTTGCCATTGTTTGGCATACTCTCCTGTTGCTATTGTCCATCTGATGTTGGGCAGAAGGTGATGTCCACCCTCTGCTCATGTCATTGTTTTCCCCTGCCATCATGGAGCTTCCCCCTGAGTCTGTAAGCCAAAACAAACCTTTTTTTTTTCTCTCTCTCTCTCTTTTTCTTTCTCCCACAAGCTGCTTTTGGTCGGGTGTTTTCTGTCAGCAATGCGAGTCTGACTGCAACAGTAAAGTTGATACCAAGAAGTGGTGTCATTGCTGCTAGAAACCTGACTGGCTTTGGCCTCTTGGAACTGCTTTGCAGGAGGAGTGTGGATGAATTTAAAACCTTGGCCTAAGAGGTGTCTTGCAGTGCTGTAAATACAGCTTGATGGACTATTCTGGTCAGAATTGAAAGACCTGAATGCAAAAAGAACAATGTTCTGTGAGGTTTGGCTTGTGAGGGTGAGAAAGAGCTTTGCCTGTATTGGGCTAGAAGCAATTTGTGTTAGAGGCTTACTGTTATGCCTGTGCCCTGAAAACTTGTGCAGGGTTACATTGTGTAGAAATCGACTGGTGTGAGTGGAGGGATATGGCACAGAAAGAAACCTTTGGGCTGAAACTTCTACGTGTTCAGCTGCAAATATATGAGAGAATTCAACCATTGAGATTGGGCCAGCTGACCTGCACTGGGACAACAGAAAGAATACAGTCTTTTGAAGGGGCCTGAATGCTGAAGGAGTGTCCTGTTCTTCAAAGTCTGCTTTATTCCCCCCTGGGTTAACAAATTGATACCTCACCTGGTATTGTGGAATATGAGAAATGCAGGAAAGAGAAGCTCATTGAATTTGTAGCACAGTCTTGTGTTTTGGAAATGGCCATGGGCAGTGTGAATCAGGTTTGCTGGATTGCCTACATGGAGACCTGATGCAGCCATGAGGATGGACTATGGGTTGCAGTGGAGACCCAATGGGAATGCTAGGACTGTGAGATGGCTGCTAAGGAGTGTTACTGGCCCCAGATGAAGTTATCCAGGACTGCGAGTAGCCAAGCTGGAGGGGCAGAATTGGAACTCCAGAGATTTGTTGCTGGTTAGAATTTTCGGACTTGGAGACTTGTTACTGGCTAGAGTTGTTGGATTTGGAGCCGAAGACTTTGATGTTTATCCTGTTTAAATCTTGTATCAGTTGAGTATTTCTTTGCTATGCCCAATACCATCTTTTGGTGTGTTTATTCTGTGCCATTATGGGTTTTTTTTTTAAACTTTATTTTTATTTATTTATTTGAGAGAGAGAGAGAGAGAGGAAGAGGCAGAGAGAGGGAGAGAGAATGGAGAATGGGTGTGCCAGGGCCTTTAGCCACTGCAAATGAACTCCAGATGCATACGCCACCTTGTGCATCTGGCTTATGTGGGTCCTGGAGAATCGAACCAAGGTCCTTTGGCTCTGCAGGCAAACACCTTAACTGCTAAGCCATCTCTCCAGCCCCCATTATGTTTGTTTTTTGTTTTTGGTATTATGGCTCAGTTAAAAGACTATGGAGATGTTTGAACATCATTGGGATTGATAACCCATAAACTTAGTTGTTCTGAATGCTAGGTTCCCAGCTGATGGAGATTTGGGAATTAACACCTTCTGGAGGCAGTGTATTGTTGGGGGCAGGCTTATGGGTATTATAGCCAGTTTTCCCTTGCCAGTGTTTGGCACACTCTCCTATTGCTGTTGTCCATCTTATGTTGGGCAGAAGGTGATGTCCACCCTCTGCTCATGCCATTGGTTTTCCCTGCCATCGTGGAGCTTCCCCTCAAGTCTATAAGCCAAAATAAACCTTTTTTTTTTTTCCTCCTACAAGCTGCTCTTGGTCAGATGATTTCTGCCAGAAATGTGAACCTGACTGCAACACTAAGTTACCCAGGCAGGTCTTGAACTTGCAATCCTCCTGCCTCAGCCTTCCAAGTAACTGAGATTATAGGCCTGTGCCATCAGAACACCTACAATCCATGCTAACAATATTCCAGTATCAATTATAGTCCACATACTGTGCATGAGTTCTCCTAGACTTATTCATCCTATGAAACTATTTGACCTCATTCTCTTATCACTGTCTCCATTCTGTATGTATTTGGCTTTTATTTTAAGATTCTACATGCACATGGATCATGCATGTATTTGTCCTTTCTGTGTATTTCGTTTAGAATAATGTTCTCCAAAGCTAGGCGTGATGGTACATGCCTTTAATCCCAGCACTCAGGAGGCAGAGGTAGGAGGATCGCCATCAGTTCAAGGCCACCCTAAGACTACATAGTGAATTCCAGGTCAGCCTGAGCTAGAGTGAGACCCTACCTCGAAAAACAAAAACACACCCAAAAAACAAAAAATGAATAATGTTCTCCAGAGACTTCCTTTTTGAGACAGGACCTTATATAACCCAAGGTGACCTCCAACTCATAAAGTTGACCTTGAACTTATGATCCTCCTGCCTCTACCTCCCTAGTGTTGGGATTATGGCTGTCTGCCACCATACCAGGCAAGATCTCCTTTCCTGAGGCAGAATTTTATTTATTTATTTATTTATTTATTTATTTATTTATTTTAGGTTTTTCAAAGTAGGGTCTCACTGTAGTCCAGGCTGACCTGTAGTTCACTATTTAGTCTTAGGATGGCCTTGAACCCAAGATGATCCTCCTACCTCTTCCTCCTGAGTGCTGGAATTAAAAGATATATGCCACTACGCCTGGCTGCCTCAGGCACAATATTTTATTGTGTATGTTACAATTTGTGACTACCTGTCATCAGACACCAGGGTTATTTGCGTACCTTGGGTTATTGTGAATAATGCTGCCGTGAGCATAGGAGTGTGGATGTCTTTACAGTGTGACTTTCCTTCCTTTGTATATACACCCAGTAGATAGGTTGCTCAGTCATATGGTAGTCTTATTTTTTTGTTGTTGTTGTTTTGTTTTGTTTTTCAAGGTAGGGTCTCACTCTGGCCCAGGCTGACCTGGAATTAATTATGTAGTCTCAGGGTGGCCTTGAACTCAAGGCAATCCTCCTACCACTGCCTCCTGAATGCTGGGATTAAAGGATGCGCCACCACCCCAGGCTCTTTTTTTAAAAAAAATTTATCTTTAAACTGGTGGTCTGGTGGCACACGCCTTTAATCCCAGCACTCGGGAGGCAGAGGTAGGAGGATCGCAATGAGTTCAAGGCCACCCTGAGACCACATAGTGAATTCCACGTCAGCCTGGGCTAGAGTGAGACCCTACCTCGAAAAACAAAACAACAACAAAAAATTTTATCTTAGTTTTATTTATTTACTTGCAAGCAGAGAAAGAGAGAAAATGAGAATGGTCATGTCAGGTCCTTGAGCTATTACAAGTGAACTCCAGATACATGTGTCATTTTGTGCATCTGGCTTTCTGTAGGTACTGGGGAATTGAACCTAGGGTTGTTAGGCTTTTGTAGGCAAGTGCCTTAACCACTGAGCCATCTCTCCAGCCTGCCTTTTGTTATTTTTTTAAACCAGGTTAGTTATTTTTGCTATTGTGTTGTGCTCACTGTCACTATATTTTTAAAATATTTTTATTTATTTGACAGAGAAAGAGGGAGAGAGAGAGAGAGAAGGAGGGAGGGAGGGAGAGAATGGGTGCGCCAGGGCCTCAGTGCCACTGCAGACAAACTCCAGACGCATGCACCCCCTTGTGCATCTGGCTAACGTGGGTCCTGGGGAATCGAACCTGGGTCCTTTGGCTTTGCAGGCAAATGCCTTAACCACTAATCCATCCTGCTCTATATATTTTAAATACTAACCCCTCATCAGATGTATGACTTGCAAATATTTTCTCCAAATCTATAGATGGCCTTTTCATTTTATTATGGTTTCCTTCACTGTACAGAAGCTTTCTGGCTTGATGTTATCTCTCTCTTTTTTTTTTCTTTTATAGTCTGAGGTTTTGGAGGGCTAGCTAAAGAATTCATTGCCAAGGTCAATGTTAATTCTTCTGTTTCGGTGCTTACATTTAGGTCTTTAATCCATTTTCAGATGGCTTTCATGTAAAGTAAGGGTGCAATTTCATTCTTTTACATGTAGATATCCAGTTCTCCCAACACCATTTAGCGAAGAAGCTGTCCTTTCCCCATCGTATGTTCCTGGTGCCCTTGTTGAAAACGACTTGACTGTAGATGCTTGGGTTTGTTTGTGGGCTCTCCATTCTGTTCCCCAGGTCTATGTGTCTGTTTTTATGCCGGTACCATACTGTTTTGATTTGCTGTATTTTTGAAGCAGATGCGTCGGGAGTTCTGTTCCCAGACCCTGTCCTTAAATGGAGAAAGCAGATTGCAATGCATCTATGTCTTTCCAGCTTCCGGAAGGGGATCCAGGAAGGTTGTGCCTTCCAAGTAGCCCCTTCCACATGTCCTGCAGATACGCAAACCTGTCCCTGGCATTGTCCCTGAGCCAGCTGCTCCTCTCCACATCAGGTACAACTAATCTTAGGAACCTCATTATGGGTCCAAAGATAATCCTCTATATCTAGATTAAAGGCTGTGTTTTGACCATTACTGCACATTGAGCATTGAGCCGACACTTTAATTGAGCTGTTTATGCCGCTGCCTTGATCTCTTCCCAGAGAATTTACAACTAATTCCAAGTGTCTCTGTGAATTAAGTGAGCCTCTCCCAACATGCTTTGCTGCTTGTTTGTCTGTGCCAAATCCCACTTGTCCTCGTGTTACCTAATTATGGGCTTTCGCTCACAGCTGTCCCTGGCCAGTGCCACTTCCAGCCCACTTCCTCCCTGAGGTGGCCATTAACGATATGGCCTTGAGAATGGGCATGCTCCACTACAGCAATCGACGGGAGGATGCAGGTGAGGGCTGGAGAGGAGCAGAGAGGACAGAAATCACACTGACCCCTTTGACGTCACCTCCAGACAACTAAATGATAGTGACCCTGTCCCAGGGAAGGGTACACATCCTGAGCACTGTTAGTGTAATGGAAGAAAAGCACTCAAGTCTCCCGAGTCCTTATCCTGATTTTTATTCATATTTTCTTACGGGACCTTTGGACCTTGGTTTCCTTATTTGTAAAACAGGAGCTGGCAATTCATGATTTCTCATTGAGTGGTAAGGAGGTGTCTCAGGAGAGAGATTGATAAAAACAAACAAGGATATCCAAACAATAGTTGGGACATGCGTAAAGTTACTTAGCATTTGTTATTTGTCTGCGATTCAGATTTAACTGAATTTCTTTTTTCTTGAACATTTTCTCTTGCAATCCCACTCAAGGACCACTATGGGAGACAGAGAAGACTCCCTACTACTGGCCCAGTCTCTGCTGATGACAGGGAAGAGAATGGAGGTTCTCAGACCTGACTGACTATTAGAATCACCGACAGAGCTTATAAAAAACCTAGAACCAGCTTGAATCCAGACCACTGGATCAGAATTTCTAGGGTTTATTTCAGGTGGTTTTCGTATTTTTAAATATTTTTATTTATTTATTTGCAAATAGAGATAGAAGAGAGACAGAAAGAGAGAGAGAGAGAGAGAGAGAGAATGGGTGCACCAGGGCTCAAACTGCTGCAAAGGAACTCCAGACACATGCACCATTTTGTGCATCTGGCTTTACATGGGTACTGGGGAATCTGATCCAGGTCGTTAGGCTTTGCAGGCAAGCACCTTAACCACTGAGCAATCTCTCCCAGCCCATCAGGTGGTTTTTTTTTTGTATTTTGAAATAGGGTCTCATGTAGCCCAGATTGGCCTGAAACTCAGTATGTAGCTGAGGATGGCCTTGAACTCCTGATCTTCCTGCTTCTGCTTCCCAAGTGGTGGGATTCTAGGCATGCACTACCACAACTGGTTTCAGGTGGGTTTTTTTCTCTGTGTGTGTTTTATTTGTTTTAAACTTCCCAGGTAAGGCCCATTTGCAGCCAAATCTAAAATCTTGGATTACAATGATGGCTCCCAAACTGAAGTCCCTGGACTAGTGCATCCCCCCACCCACCTGAGCGCTAATTAGAATATGCAAATTCTCTGTGTAACATCTAGACCCTCCGAATCAGAACCTGGGACCCTGCAGCCCCCCGCCCCCTGCCCAGATCATTATGCTGTATGCTCACAACTAAGAATCAGTGGACTAAACTATCTGTCTTGAAGGTTCCCTGAATGGCTGTGGCTCTCTGTATTTAGGACCATCTCCAGAGAGGACGGGAAGCAAATGACTGGCTTTGCAGTGAAGTGTCTTCCTGGTCAGACTGCCTGTCACCTGGCAGCGGTAGCAGAAATGATGAGACTGCAAATCCACTCAAGCTCAGATGACTTTTTCAGGCCCCAGCATCATTGGTCTGACAGCAGTCTTGGAAGCTACCATGAGCATCTTGAGGCTTATAGGGACTAGGTCAAGAAGGGCCAGAAAGGACCAGAGGGAGTGGCGGGCACAGAGGTGTATGTCTGGCAGCTTGGAAGCCCAGCACGAACAGCCATGGAGCCCATAGGCTAGGAAGAGGAGAAGGTGTCAGGAAAGAGGCCTGCAGCAGAGAGAATATGGGCCCAGGAAGTCCCCAGCGCGGTGAGGTCAGACCTTGCTTGTGTCCTGCTTCAGGGCAGGCCCAAGCTGAGGCAGATAGCAGGCTGCTGTCAGAGTGAGAAAGCAGGCGGGGCTTGCTGAGTTTTGCCTTAAGAAGCAAGGGGAGACGAGGAACAGCACAGCTTTGTTCTACAGCTGGGATGGACATAACATAAATATAGCAGGACTGACGCTGTTGGATTTTCTTCTCTGCGGTCTCACAGCCACAGAAGGATTAGCTGGGGATACCAGACGCCCCAGACTATGAGCCTCTGTCCTCTAGAGCTGTCTGGAGGGCAGGCAGTGGGGGCTATGTATGACTCATTTCTGTCCACCCCCGGGATTCACTCAGTGCCTGCCAAATGCTAGACCCTGAGAGATGGTGTGTGGGATTGAATCCCATAGAGATCCATCGAATCATAGTTCCTAAATATGAGCTCTCACCTCAGGCCTTAATAAACCACACCACTGAAAAGCCACAGATGCTCCTCTTGCAGAAGAGCACTTTCATCCGTGTGGAATCCTGTAGACTCTCTCCCCTCGTCCTCAGCCACCTGCTGAGCATCCCTTCAGAATAGAGCGGTCCAGATGCTAGGCCCATGCCACTCCCCACCTGGGCTTCCGCACACTGTCAGGAACAGCTGAAAATGGGCTCCAGGCATGGTGGTATACATCTGTAATCTCAGCCCTCCGAAGGTAGGAAGGCAAGAGGATCAGGAATTCAAGGCCAGCACTAGCAATGTAACAAGTTCAAATTCAACCTGGGCTACATGATACCCTGTCTCAAGACACAAAAACAAAACACTTAAAAGAAAAAAAAATGGACAAGCAAAAAGAGAGTCATAAAGATATTCAAACATTAAAACCACCAAGGTTACCAACTGTGGTGGTTTGAATAGAATAGATGGCCCCCAATATATTCAGTTGTTTATTTGTTTGTAGTTTGCATCTCTAGCCATCTGGCTGGAGGCAATGTCATTGTGTGGATCTTAAGGTGTGGTGGTGGGTTTAAGATTTCAATCTAAAGATATGCAAAGTGTACCTAGCTGGAGTTCCTGAAGTGTGCTGTGGCTTTTGACCTTTAGGCTTGTACTGCTCTCTCTCTACTCGGGCCTGTGAAGGCAGGCCAGTTTCTTCTGCCATTATGGAACTTCCCCTGGATCTGTAAGCTTCAATAAATCCCTTCCTCCATAACTGTGCCTGGTCTGGAATTTCATCTCAGTGAACTTGAAGCTGTCTGCTACACCAACTTACCTGGATTTACTTGTGAATGGCATCATATGCTCAAGTATAAGGAAAGCACCCTAAATCGAAGAGTTTACAAACTAAAACTGTGAGTTTATGAAAAGGTAAAATATTACTTTACACCCTGCCTTTGGGAAATTGATTTTTTTCTTCAGTGTTAAACCATATCAAAACATGTTCTTGTTGAAGAGATTGCTCAGCAGTTAAGTTGCTTGCCTGCAAAACCTAATGACCTGGGTTCAATTTCCCAGTGCCCACATAAAGCCAAATGCACAAAGAGATGCATGTGTCTGGAGTTCAATTGCAGTGACTAGAGGCCCTGGTATACCCATTCTCTCTTCTCTCTATCTTTCTGCTTGCAAATAAGTAAGTAAGTAAATAAATAAGTAAATAAATTAAAAAATGTTCTTCTGATGTAATTTCTATATTCTCCGTTTGGCTATAATTATTTAAAGACA
This sequence comes from Dipus sagitta, assembly GCA_036346955.1. Lineage (NCBI taxonomy): Eukaryota > Metazoa > Chordata > Mammalia > Rodentia > Dipodidae > Dipus > Dipus sagitta. The sequence goes on along the minus strand of CM070770.1, from coordinate 103,015,178 downwards.
ATTTAAAAATATTTTATTTATTTATTTGAGAGAGCGAGAGAGACAGAGAGGAAAGAAACATATATAGAGAGAATGGGTGCACCAGAACCTCTAGTCACTGCAAACAAACCCCAGACACATGTGCCACCTTGTGCATCTGGCTTATGTGGGTACTAGGGAATTAAACATGGGTTCTTTGGCTTTGCAGGCAAGTGCCTTAACCATTAAGCCATCTCTCCAGCCCAAAAGACATTTTTTTAAATTAATTAATTTATTTATTTATTTTTGGGTTTTCCAGGTAGGGTCTTGCTCTAGCCTAGGCTGACCTGGAATGAAGTCTCAGGCTGGCCTCAAACTCACAGTGATCCTCCTACCTCTGGGATTAAAGGCATGTACCAAAAAAAAGGACAAATTTTAAAAGTTGCTTTCCATGTATAATTTTCTCCCACTACACTTGTATTTATTTTTCTTGAATTAAAATGGTTACCATGCTGCCATCCAGCTAAGCGAGAGAAGGGAATTGCTGGCTTTGTTTGTCTTGTTTTTGCTTTCCAGCCGTAGTGTTTGGAGGGGCCCCTTCTGCTCGGACTTCAGAGCACCCTGAACCTTTAGTGTCTGAAGGTGCATGTAGCAGTGGATCTTAGGTCTCCAGTCCTCCAAGTCCCAACCAAGGCTGGAGCAGAGTTTCTCTCACACGCTTTGAATGTGAACTAGCAAAGCCCACAAGAAGCACCGCTTTCTTCCTGAATCTCGAGTTCTTATCTCCGGGCACAACTCCCCTGCGCTTTCCGTTTGCTCCCATTTGCGGGCATTTCTGTGGCGAGCTTCGCCTTTTCATGTTATTATTAGGCACTAACCACAGGAATTTGCTCTTCAGTGGACTAGTTTTGCTATAAAGTGGCACATCTACCTCCACCACAGTGGTTTGGAGGTCTTCAAACCACTGCAGGGAAGCTGGCTGGATGGAAATGAGGAACAAGGGCGGCTTCTGCTGCCGGTGCTCCAAGGACTCACCCCGAGACACTGTGCATGACAGGAGCCAGCACAAGTCATGTAATGGATCCCTGGATGGAGGATTTCTGTCTGTTCCCTGGTTGATGTCCCTAGGGTCTGACATGCGATAGATAAGCCAGCCTGCATCGCAGGTAGGCAGGCTGCAGCAAATGTCTCCAAGGGGTGGGTGCTTTTAATTAACACACAAAAGAGGGTCTACCACTTAGTAGTTGTATGACCTTTAAGCCTTCATTTCCTGTGCTAGAAAATGACCATCAGTGCCTGCCCCTGAGGGCCCCTTTCACAGGAAATGAAGGCTTAAAGGTCATACAACTACTAAGTGGTAGACCCTCTTTTGTGTGTTAATTAAAAGCCTTCTTCTGCTTCCTCTGCTTCTCTCTTCTTTCTCCTTCCTTTTTTTTCTTTCTTTCTTTCTTTCTTTTTTTTTTTTTTTTTTTTTTTTTTGAGGTAGGGTCTCCCTCTAGCCTAGGCTGACCTAGAATTCACTATGTACTCTCAGGGTGGCCTCGAACTCACAGTGATCCTCCTACCTCTGCCTCCCGAGTGCTGGATTAAAGGCGTGCGCTGCCACGCCTGGCTATACTGATAACTTTTAAAAAAAAATTATTTTCAAAGATTTTTATTTTTATTTTATTTTTATTTACTTATTTGGGAGAGAGAGGGAGAGATACAGAAATAGGCAGGTAGAAAGAGAGAGAATGGGCTCATCGGGGCCTTCAGCCACTGCAAATAAACTCCAGATGCATGCACCCCCTTGTGCATCTGGCTTACGTGTGTGGGTCCTGGGGAGTTGAACCTGGGTCCTTTGGCTTTGCAAGCAAGCACCTTGACCGCTAAGCCATCTCTCTAGTCCTATACTGATAATTTTTTGAGATGAGTCTCACTAACTTGTCTTGGCTAGTGTCAAATCTCTGGGTTCAAGTGATCCCCCTTAGTGGCAATGACTACAGATGAGCCCCGCTGAGCCCAGACACCACTGATGGCATTTAAGAGAGAAAACCAGCTGTTTTGCAGAATGCCCCTAATTTGGCTTTGCCTGATTGTGTTCTTAGGACTTCATGAGAGAGAGAGAGAGAGAGAGAGAGAGAGAGAGAATGGCTCTGTTCTGATTGTGTGCCACTGCCTCTCACTAGCTTAGGATCAAGTTCGGCTCTTTACCTGATTGATAAGGGATCTGTGGTCAGAAGAAATGTAGCATAGATTAGGATGAGCACAGGCTGGAAAGCAGCAGAAGCCAGGTCAAGTCCAGGCTCCCTTCGCTTGCCGGCTGCCCTGGAGTGACCTTTAAGCCTTCATTTCCTGTGCTAGAAAATGACCATCAGTGCCTGCCCCTGAGGGCCCCATTTATGGGCCCGGTTCTCCCCCTCCACAGTTACTCTCTTTCCTTCCTTCTGCTAGCCCTCATTTCATCTGCAGAATCCATTAACCTGGGTGCTCAGGGCAATGAGCTCAGGACGAATGGCTACAATGAGGGACCTTGAAGAGGCACAACTGAGCACCCCACCCTACACCTCGAAATAAAAAGAAAAGAAAAAAAAAAAGGAAAAAAAAAACCCTGACAAACATCAGCTTAAAGGAGGAAGTATTCATTTCCACTCACAGTTCCAGGTTCTAGTCCATCATGGCGGGGAAGGCCTGGCAGCAGGAGTGTGGGCAGCTGCTCGCATTGGGTCCACAGTGGGGAGGCAGAACAGGCAGAGCTGAAATTTGCTATGCAGCCCAGGCTAGTCTTATCTGACTTCACTATGTAGATGAAAATGAACTTTATATCATGTATGGATATCAGTTTATGAGGGCCAGGGGCAGAATGTGGTAGTGTCCCCCACAAACTTAGGTGTTCTGAATGCTAGGTTCCCAGCTGATGGAGATTTGGGAATTAACACCTCTCTTGGAGGCAGTGTATTGTTGGGGGTGGGCTTATGGGTATTATAGCCAGTGTCCCCTTGCCAGTGTTTAACACATTCTCCTGTTCCTGTTGTCCACCTGATGTTGGCCAGGAGGTAATGTCCACTCTCTGCTCATGCTGTTGTTTTCCCTACCATCATGGAGCTTCCCCTCAAGTCTGTAAGCCAAAATAAAACTTTTTTTTTTCCCCAAAAGCTGCTCTTGGTCAGGTGATTTCTGCCAGCAATGCGAACCTGACTGCAACAACTGTATAGATGAAAATGAACTTAAACTCTAGGTCTTCCGTTTTTTGTTTTGTTTTGAGGTAGGGTCTTGCTCTAGCCCAGGCTGACCTAGAATTTATTATGTAGTCTCTGGGTGGCCTTGAACTCACAGTGATCCTCCTACCTCTGCCTCCCAAGTACTGGGATTAAAGATGTGGGCCACCATGTCCAGTTTAGCTCTCTCTTTTTCATACAGTCTAGGAACCCAGTCCATAGAATGGTGCCACCCACAATTAGGGTGGGTCCTCCCACCTCAACTAACGTAATCTAAAAAACATCTGACAGAGCCAAAGGAAGGGTAAGACTCCTTACAACGTGCTCCCCCCAGACACAAAATGGCCTGTATATCCATGACCTCACAGTGCCCGACACTACCTACACAAGACCATCATAAGAGGAGGAAAAGATCATGACATCAAAATAAGAGAGAGACTGCTTGTGAGGGGGCGGGGATATGATGGAGAATGGAGTTTCAAAGGGGAAAGGGTGGGGAGGGCATTGCCATGGGATATTTTTTATAATCACGGAAGTTGTTAATAAAAATTTGAAAACAAAATATCTTACAGACAGGACCAGAGATTTGTTTTCATGGTGATTCCAAATCCTGTCAAGTTGACAACCCGAGATTAACCATCACACCAGGGCACTTCGATTGTCACTGCCTCCTTTTTGTTACCCACTTCCTAATCTGTCCCCTGTACACTGCCACTGTTGTCTTAAAGGATGATCTTCATCCCCAGCGCATCAAGTTGGCTGGCCTGGCACTCCACACACCCTCCCTCAACGCACCTCCCACTGCTTCCTATGACAAGTGTGGCTGCTCTTGATTTGGCCTTTGCTTGTTCTTCCTGTCTCCCATTGGAATGGTAGACTCCTCCTCCTTATGGGATTATCACCAACAGAAACCGTTCTATGTATTTCCAGTGTGAAAGGATTTAATTGAAGGCAATTAACTGTTTGCAAAATACAGAGTTCAAAGACTAGACCTCTTCTCCACTCCAAAAAAAAAAAAAAAAAAAAAAAAAAAAAAAACGCAAGAAAGGTGAGATGGTGAGACTTCTTTTCTTTTCTTTTTTTGAGGTAGTGTCTTACTCTAGCCCAGGCTGACCTGGAATTCACTAGGTAATCTCAGGGTGGCCTCAAACTCACAGCAATCCTCCTACCACTGCCTCCCGAGTGCTGGGATTAAAGGTGTACACCACCACGCCTGGCTAAGATTTCTTTATCTATTTATTTAGAGACAGAGTCTCATATAGTCCAGGTTGGCCTTGGAATCTGACCCTATACTCCTAACCCTCCTGTCTCCCAAGTACTGAGATTACAGGAAGGCATTACCATATCTAGCTACTAGCTTTCATAGATAGAAACTTGAAGGAACTCAGGATATCAGTAGGAATGATCTCAGCTGCCTCCAATCTTGATGCCTGGGACTTTTCAGGAAAGCACCTAGAAGTGACTGAAAATGTCACATCTAGCGGGGCATGGTAGCACATGCCTTTAATCCCAGCACTTGAGAGGCAGAAGTAAGAGGATTGCCATGGGTTCAAGGCCACCCTGAGACTACATAGTGAATTCCAGGTCACCCTGAGCTAGAGCGAAACCCTACCACAAAAAAATAAATAAATAGCCGGGTGTGGTGGCACATGCCTTTAATCCCAGCACTCTGGAGGCAGAGGTAGGAGGATCACTGTGAGTTCGAGGCCACCCTGAGACTACATAGTTAATTCCAGGTCAGCCTGGACCAGAGTGAAACCCTACCTTGAAAACCCCCCCTAAAAAAACAAAATTATGTATATATATCTATATATATAAAATAAAAAAATAGGGCTGGAGAGATGGATTAGCAGTTAAGCGCTCACCTGTAAAGCCTAAGGACCCCGGTTCAAGGCTCCATTCCCCAGGACCCATGTAAGCCAAATGCACAAGGTGGCACATGCATCTGGAGTTTGTTTGCAGTGGCTGGAAGCCCTGCTGCACCCATTCTTTCTCTCTCTCTCCCTCTTTCTCTCTGTGTCTATTGCTCTCAAATAAATAAATAAAAATAAACAAAAACAAAACAAAAAAATTAAAAAAAATTTAAAAATATAAATAAAAGAAAGAAAGAAAACATCACATCTGCCTAAAAGCAAAAATTTGCCTTTTAGCAGTTATGTTCTCATTGCTGAGAACAGTGGACCAGAAGCAGTATATGGGAAGAAAGGGTTTATTTCAAGCTTACAGTTTCAAGGGGACATCTTATCATGATGGAGAAAAGCTTGGCATCTGGTTCACACTTTCACATATTCTTAGTGTGTACACACACACACACACACACAGAGCGAGAGGAGAGAAGGAGAAGCAAGCAAGCTGACTAATAACCCCAAGGTCCACCCCTGAGCAACACACCTCCTCCAGCAAGGCTCCACCTCCCAAAGGCTCCACTAGTTGGGGACCAAGTAGGAGGCTTAGACTATACAGGGAGGATGTTTCACAGCTTGCTAAGCTCAGCAAAGGCTTCTGGCTGATGTTTTCCAATTCAGTACTCTGTAGACAAGGGTTCTGGGACATGCATTTCTTGGGCCTGTCGCCCCTGTGATCTAGAAGGCAGCACAGAAGGGGTGCTGGGGCAGTGAAAGCCTCCCTTTAGACTCTCCTGATGGCATCGGTGAGGAAAACGTTCTCTTGCCTCTGAAGTCACAGCTGCAGCTGGTTACCTTGGAGGCCATCTTCCTTGATGCTTGAAGGAAGCACAGCTGTGGGGAGGGAGAATGGTCTCAGAGGGGTGCAAAGCAGAGTGAAAAACAGTTGGGGGGCTGGGAGAAGAAGAGAGGAAGGGAAAGAGAAATAGATGAATGTGGTAGACCTGGATTTAGTCAAATCTTTTCCCTGTTAGTCATGTTATTTGCTGTTTATTTCAATCCATAAATTTCCTTTTCACCTAAGCTAATTTAAGTTGGATTTCTGTCACTTGCAACAGAAAAGGCCCTTATGAGTAGAGGAATTAACAAATCAACATTAGAGTCAGAATGTTGTTCATAAGGCTGGGTGTAGTGCCATACACCTTTAATCCCAGCACTCGGGAGGCAGAGGTAGGAGGATCACCATGAATCTGAGACCAGCCTGGGACTACAGAGTGAGTGCAAGGTCAGCCTGGGTTAGACCCTACCTCAAAAAAAAAAAAAAAAAAAAAAAAAGCAATGTGGTTCAAACTATTATAAGGAAGACTGACAGATGGGTTTGAATATCCAGAGGAAAAAATATTATAAAAAGGGAATTCAGGCTGGAGAGATTGCTCAGTGGTTAAAGGTACTTGCTTGCAAAGTCTGCCATGCCAGGTTTAATTCTCTAGTACCCACAAAGAGGCAGATGCACAGAGTGGCCCATGGGTCCAGTTTGTTTGCAGTGGCAAGAGGCCTTGTTGTGCCTATTCTCTCACTATCTCTCTTTCAAATGAATAAATATTTTTATTACTATTATTTTTAAATTTTTGTTTATTTTTATTTATTTATTTCAGAGCAACACACAGAGAAAGAGGCAGATAGATAGAGAATGGGCGTGCCAGGGCCTTCAGCCACTGCAAATGAACTCCAGACGTGTGCGCCCCCTTGTGCATCTGGCTTAAGTGGGTCCTGGGGAATCAAGCCTCGAACTGAGGTCCTTAGGCTTCACAAGCAAGTGCTTAAACACAAAGCCATCTCCCCAGCCCTATTATTTTTTTATTAAAGAGAGAGAGAGGGAGAATGGTCATGCCATGCCTCTAGCCACTGAAAACAAACTTCAGATGCATTCACCTCTTTGTGTATCTGGCTTTATGTGGGTACTGGGTACTCAAATCCGTGTCCTTAGACTTTATAGGCAAGTGCCTTAACCACTGAGCAATCTCTCCAGCCCTAAAAATATTTTTTAGAGAATTCTTTCTTTAAAAAAATATTTTATTTTTTAGCCGGGCGTGGTGGCGCACGCCTTTCATCCCAGCACTTGGAAGGCAGAGGTAGGAGGATCGCCATGAGTTCGAGGCCACCCTGAGACTCCATAGTGAATTCCAGGTCACCCTGGGCTAGAGTGAGACCCTACCTTGAAAAACCAAAAAAAAGAAAAAATGAAAAAAAATATTTTATTTTTTATTTATATATTTGAGAGGGAGGGATGGAGGGAGAAAGAGAGAGAATATGGGCACACCAGGGCCTCCAGCTGCTGTAAACACACTCCAGATACATATACTACCTTATGCAACTGGCTTACCTGGGTTCAGGGGAATTGAACCTGGGTCCTTTGGCTTTGAAGGCATGTGCCTTAACTGCTAAGCCATCTCTCTAGCCCTAAAAAAATATTTAAAAAAAAAAAACGAATTCATCTCCATTTTATTTTTTATTTTGGAAATGTTATTTATTTGCAAGCAGAGAGAGAGAGAGAGAGAGAGAGAAGAGAGGCAGAGAGAATGGACATTCCAGGGCCTCTAGCCACCACAAATGAACTCCAGACACATGTGCCACTTGTGCATCTGGCTTACTTGGGTACTGGGGAATTGAACCTGGGTCCTTAGTCTTCACAGGTGAGTGCCTTAACCACTAATCCATCTCGCCAGCTCTGGAAATGTTCCTTCCAATCTTAATTTGTTTTGTTCATGCTAAGCAAGTGTTCTACCACTGAGCTGCAGCCTTATCCCCTCAGGCAGTTATTACTTCTTATGGTCCTTATTTTATCCTAGGATCCTCTTCTTCCTTCCTTCTGTTTTCAAAAATACCACCTGTATTTCAGTCCAAATGTATTCTTCCCAGGGGCTTCCCCAACTTGTTTACCTCATTCCTGAAATTTCTAGGTTTGTGGTTGTTGCAGTCAGGTTCACATTGCTGGCAGAAATCACTGGACCAAGATCAGCTTGTGAGGGAAAAAAGGGTTTATTTTGGCTCACAGACTTGAGGGAAAGTGCCATGATGGCATGAGCAGAGGGTGGACATCACCTCCTTGCCAACATCGGGTGGACAACAGCAACAGGAGAGTGTGCCAAACACTGGCAAGAGGAGACTGGTTATAATATCCATAAGCCCGCCCCCAACAATACTCTGCCTCCAGGAGGTGTTAATCCCCAAATCTCCATCATCTGGGAACCTAGCATTCAGAACACCTAAGTTTATGGGGGACACCTGAATCAAACCACCACAGTGGTACAGAAGAGTTGAACCTTATTTATTTGTTTAATTTATTTTTGAGATAGTGCCTCATGTAGCCCAAGATGATTGCTATCTTGCTGAGGATGACCTTGAACTTCTGATCCTCCTGCCTCTACCTCCTCAAGTACTTCCTCAGTGGAAGGCATGTGCCAGCCTACCTGGTTATATGGGGCTGGGGGCCAAACCCAGGGCTTGTGCATACTAGGCTAGCTACTTCCCCAACCAGAACCCCAGTTTATTTTATTTTATGGTATTTTCATGGTAGGGTCTCACTCTAGCCCAGGAATGACCTGGAAGTCACGCTGTATTTCAAGGCTGGCCTTGAACTCATAGCCATATACATCCTCCTACCTCTGCCTCCTGAATGCTGGCATTAAAGGCATGCACCACCACGCAGGGCCTCAATTTATTTTAAATTTTTGTGGAGTGTTTTGACATTTTATCATGAACTGTATCTTATATCCCCCCTCACCACCACTGTCCCCATCTCCATCTCCAGGTACTGTCCAATGGAGAGGCTAAAGTTGTCCAGGTCAGTTAATTGGAGGAGCGAGAGTGGGCTGGAGGGATGGCTTAGAGATTACGGCATTTGCCTGCAAAGCCAAAGGACCCAGGTTTGATTCCCCAGGACCCATGTTAGCCAGATGCACAAGAGGGCACATGCATCTGGAGTTCATTTGCAGTGGCTGGAGGCCCTGGCACACCCATTCTCTCTCTCTCTCCTCTTTCTGTGTCAAATAAATTAAAACAAATTTTAGCACTTTTTTTTTTTTTTGTTTTTTTGTGGTAGGGTCTCACTTTAGCTCAGGCTGACCTGGAATTCTATATGTAGTCTCAGGGTGGCCTTGAACTCACAGTGATCCTCCTACCTCTGCCTCCTGAGTGCTGGGATTAAAGGCGTGCACTACCACGCCCGACAAAAATAAAATATTTGTTTAAAAAAAATAAAAGAGCCGGGCATGGTGGCGCATGCCTTTAATCCCAGCACTCAGGAGGCAGAGGTAGGAGGATCACTGTGAGTTCAAGGCCACCCTGAGACTACATAATGAATTCCAGGTCAGCCTGGACTAGAGTGAAACCCTACCTCGAAAAACCAGAAGAAAAAAAAATAAAAATAAATAAAATAAATAAAAGAGAGTGATGCTACCCAAGTACCACCACCCAAGAATATGTAAGCCTTGCCAGAAAGAATAGTCAAGCTGACTGCAAACACACTTGGCACAAATGGGCACACCCAGAGCCCCTGGCAGTGCACCTCTCCCAATGGCCACAAGGCGGGGTCAGAGGGCATGTCCAGGTGCCAAACTTGAAATGGCAACTGGATTATCCATTTAACTATTTCGTCCTGGCTGGTAAGAAGATCTCGGTGTGGGTGATTTGCACAGGATAACGTAGACCTCTGGTCAGAAGCTTGGGAAGGGATGCCTCAATGGACGAGCAGGTGGATGGCGAGGGTCCGAAGGCATCTAAGAACATGACCTGGACTCTAATCCGAGCAGTGAGTGCTCCTCAAAAGACTCAGATAGGGCTAGGGAGATGGGTCGGTGGTTAAGTGCGCTTCCTGTGCAAGCATGAGGGTGTGAAACCACCCGAGTTCAAAGCTCCGGAACCCACATAAACAGCTGGATGTGCCTGCAATCCCAGCCCCTCAAAATGGAACAGAGACCAGGGATTCGCCGGAGCTTTGAAAAACAGCAAGCCCTAGTGTTGCAGTCAGGTTTGCATTGCTTGCAGAAAACACCCGACCAAGAGCAGCTTGTGGGGGAAAAAAAAGGTTTATTTTGGCTTACAGTCTCGAGGGGAAGCTCCATGATGGCAGGGAAAACGATGGCATGAGCAAAGGGTGGACATCACCTCCTGGCCAACATTGGGTGGACAACAGCAACAGGAGAGTGTGCCAAACACTGGCAAGAGGAAGCTGGCTATCACATCCATAAACCTGTCCCCAACAATGCATTGCCTCCAGGAGGCTTTAATTCCCAAATTGCCATCAGCTGGGGACCTAGCATTCAGAACACCTAAGCTAATGGGAGACACCTGAACCAAACCGCCACACCTACTATTAGTAAAAGACTCCAGCTCAAGACCAAGCACAGATTGATGGAGTGAGACACCTGAGTTCTGTTCCAGCCATCACTGGTGAGAGGCCCTTGCCACAGAAGAGCGCGTGCACACACACACACACACACCACACACACACACACACACACACACACACACACACACACACACACACACACGATTTGGGGCTGAAGAGATGGCTTAGAGGTTAAGGCACTTGCCTGTGAAGCCTAAGCACCCAGGTTCAATTCCCCAGTACTCACATAAGCCAGATGCACAAGGTGGTGCATGTGTCTGGAGTTCATCTGCAGTGGCTAGAGGCCCTAATACATCCATTCTCTCTTTTAAACAAAATATTTTTCTAAAATGATTCAGATAAGCCGGGTGTGGTGGCACACGCCTCTAATCCCAGCACCCGGGTGGCAGAGGTAGGAGGATCGCCGTGAGTTTGAGGCCATCCTGAGACTATGTAGTGAATTCCAGGTCAGCCTGAGCTAGAGTGAGACCCTACCTCGAAAAACCAAAAAAAAAAAAAAAAAAAAAAGATTCAGATAATTTGCTAGGGACAGGAATGCCTCAGTAGCTTGGTAAAGGAAGCAAGATATGAACATGCACAGTGGCAAGGCAAAATGTGGGAAGATTGGAGTCCCAGCTCAGCTTACAGTTCCTCACCCGATATCCCAGGTCCCAGTTAGTGCTGTGATGTGTTGTGTGACCTAGGCAGTGACTTCCCTTTCTCTGAGCCTCAGGTGAATCACCCTATTTATACAAAGAGGATTGATGTCTGGAGACAAGATCGGTCCTACCTTTGCATAGGGCTCCGTGCTGATCAGAGCCCTTCTAGCTTAAGTGGTCTCTGGGGTGGTATGAATAAGTCAGTCCAGTTGACTGCACCGACATTTCTTCACTATCCTCTCTGTGCATACATGCTCTCTACTGTAATTACTTCCTCAGTGCTGGGACAGAACACCCTACCAGAAGCTGCTGATGGGAGGAAAGGGTTTATTTTGGCTTGCAGATTGAAGGGGTAGTTTCTTTCTTCTTCTCCTCCTCCTCCTCCTCCTCTTCCTCCTCCTCCTTCTTCTTCTTTTTTGGTTTTTCGAGTTAGAATCTCACTCTAGCCCAGGCTGACCTAGAATTCACTCTGTATTCTCAGGGTGGCCTCGAACTCACGGCAATTCTCCTACCTCTGCCTCCCGAGTGCTGGGATTAAAGGCGTGCGCCACCACGCCCAGCTTGAAGGGGTAATTTCTTTTATTTCTTTTTCATTTTTGTTTTTTGTTATGAATGTGCTTTGTATGGACACATCATGAGTTGGTACCATCATCTCCCTCCTCCTCAAGGGGCAGAGCAGAGGCTAGACCTCATATCTTGCCATAGCAGATGGCAGGAAGCAGCAAGAGAGTGAGCTGAGGTCTGGCAAGGGGCATGCTGAGCTGAGGCCACCCCCAGCAACACACCTTCACTGGAAAAACATGAGCAATGAGATGGGGACATCTCATTCAAACCATTATATTCTCCTGAAAACTTTTTACAACGTTAAAAAAATGTTTTGTTTATTTTTATTTATTTATTTGAGAGCAACAGACAGAGAAAGAAAGAGGCAGGTAGAGAATGGGTGCGCCAGGGCCTCCAGCCACTGCAAAGGAACTCCAGACGCATGTGCCCCTTGTGCATCTGGCTAACGTGGGTCCTGGGGAATTGAGCCTTGAACCGGGGTCCTTAGGCTTCACAGGCAAGCGCTTAACCACTAAGCCATCTCTTCAGCCCTCTCCTTAAAACTTTTGATGGGCCCTGACCCACAGGACCAATGTTGTTTAAAGACCTTTGTAGAAGCCAAGACAATCTAACTTTTAGATATACCAAAATATAGCACACAGAAAGTACCCTACATCCCACCACAAATGTAATTAATTTTTTCCTTGCTTAGGTTTAATGACCTTTTTTTTTTTTTAAAAAAAAACAAACATTTATTGCCAGGAATGGTAGCACATACCTTTAATCTCAGTACTTGGAAGGCAGAGGTAGGAGGATTGCTGTGAGTTCGAGGCCACCCAGAGACTACATAGTAAATTCCAGGTCAGCCAGGGCTAGAGCAAGACCCTACCTCAAAAAATAAAAATAAATAAAAAATTATTTATGTATTATTTATTTGAGAGAGATGCATGCATCATTGTGTATCTGGCTTTACATGGGTACTGGGGAATCAAACTTAGGCTGTCAGGTTTTGCAAGCAAGAGCCTTTAACCTCTGAGCCATCTCTCTAGCCCTGATGACTTTTTTGTTTTTTTTTTTTTTGCTTTTCAAGGTAGGGTCTCGCTCTATCCTAGGCTGACCTGGAATTCACTATGTAGTCTCAGGTTGGCCTTGAACTCACAGTGATCCTCCTACCTCTGCCTCCTAAGTGCTGGGACTAAAGGCATGTGCCACCAACCCAGCCTGATGACATTAAAATAAATATTTTTAGCCGGGTGTGGTGGTGCACGTCTTTAATCACAGCACTGGGGAGGCAGAGGTAGGAGGATCACTGTGAGTTCAAGGCCAGCCTGAGACTACATAGTGAATTCCAGGTCAGCCTGGGCCAGAGTGAGACCCTACCTCAACGCCCTCCCCCAAATTATTTATTTATTTATTTGCAAGCAGTGACAGATAGAGGGGAGTGAGAGACAGACATTGAGAGAGACAGAGAGAGAGAGAGAGAGAGAGAGAGAGAATGGGTGTACCAGGTCCTCTATCCACTGCAAATGAACACCAGACACATGAGCTACCATGTGCATCTGGCTTATGTGGGTGCTGGAGAATCAAACCTGGGCCTTGGGCTTTGTAGGCAAGTGTCTTAACCGCTAAGCCATCTCTCCAGCCCATCATTTAAAGAAAAGTAAAAATATTTTATTTATTAATTAATTAATTAGTTAGTTATGAGAGAGAGAAAGAGAATGGCTGTGCCGGGGTCTCTAGCCATTGCAAATGAACTCCAGACACATGTGCCACCTTGTGCATCTGGCCTTAAGTGGCTACTAGGGATCAGACTTGGGTCATTAGGCTTTGCAGGCAAGCACTTCAACCACTGAGCCATCTCTCCAGCTCCTCTAATGACATTTTTATAACTTCATTTTCAAGATTATTTCACTAATTTAATTCCCAGTGTCTATGATTTCTTAGAAATCATTGTGCATGGTTAGGAATTTTGTTTTGTTTTGTTTTTGGTTTTTCAAGGTAGGGTCTTGCTCTAGGCCAGGCTAACATGAAATTCACTATGTACTCTCAGGGTGGCTTTGAACTCACAGCAGTTCTTTTACCTCTGCCTCCCAAGTGCTGGGATTAAAGGCATGTGCCATCATGCCCAGCAAGTTACATTTTATTTTGGAATTTTCTGTGTTATGGAGTCAATGAGAATGATTTCAGAGTATATGATTTCTGAGGGTCTTGCAGGTTCTCAGCCCTGGAGGCAGCTGAAATGATTTGGGAAGGGTTATCATTTCTTTCCGCTATTCTGTTGGTCTTATGTTTTCCGTCCTGAGAGCCTGTAAGCTTTGCATGCATCAACAAGAAAGGGATCCTCATTCCCAATTCCCTTTAGTCTCAGAAACTCCATTTTTAACCCTCATCTTTCAGAAGAGCCAGCACACGTGCAAGTGACAAGGTGGCAGAATGTGCCCTCTCTTGGGTTTTCCAAAGCCACCTCTCCCGGGTGGTGTCAGGCATTCTGCATTCAAATCAGACCCCAGTCCCATTGTCAAGGTTTCCACAGAAATAGATAACCCACAAAGGGCACTATCTCACCCGGGAGTTTGTTTTCTCTTGCTGATAATCCCTCTCCATAAACAACTTTTGAGAGAGATGAATAGGTGTACCTATCTGGAACAGCGGGCAGATGCTGGGGCGTGAAATGACTTTGCATGGCATGTTTTATGGATGAGGGAGGGTCCTGAGGACCTGCTTCCATTTCCTCAGCCTCTGGTTTGGTTGTAAATTCCCCAGTTCCTCAGCTGTAGGTGGTGCTCCGAAGCCACTGTGTTCACCACAACTGCCCTCCAAGGCTTTGAAGGCCCAGCCTGAGAGGAGACTAGACGCACCTGAAGAGTTGGCACAGGGGCTGCAGGTGTAACACAATGGTAGAGCATTTGCCTAGCATGTGTGAGGCTCTGGCCTTGACCTTCAAGTGCCACAAAACAGCACCACAGCAACCAAAAGTAAATGCAAAACACCTCCGGTCTATGGCAGCTCTGGGTCCACCCTGGAGACCTAGGGCCCCTCAGGACCTGTCACAGCCCACGCTCCAGTCTTTAGGTTTTTCTGTTCTATTTATTTATTTATTTGAGAGAGAGAGAGAGGTAGGAAAAAGCAGATAGAGAGAGAGAATGAGCACACCAGGGTCTCCAGCCACTGCAGATGAACTCCAGATGCATTGTGCCACCTTGTCCATCTGGCTTACGTGGGTAGTAGGGAATAGAACCTGGGTCCTCTGGAACCGCCCGAAGGAGGCACAGTCCAGTGTCTGCTTCTTGGATCTGGCCTGCTTTAAAGGTCTGGCTCTGAGGCCACATTTCTGTGAAGATATTTCCCCCACAAATCACTTCCTCCTCGCTTTCTTTCCACTTGCTCCACGGCACTTTGCATATTTTCGTATTTCAGTTTATGTTTCTTTGCTCATAGTGTCTTCCTGTCTATATTGGAGTAACTTAAGAGCAAGACTAAATTTGATTCTTGTTTTCTTCATTGCTCCCAGCAATTTGCTCCTGAGAGGTAACGTAGGCACTTTGTAGATGTTTGCAGAGTGAATGCATGATTAACACAAATATACTCGGAGTGCTAACTCTGGTTCTACATACTTTACATAGTTCCAATGTTCTGGTAACCCTTCAAGGTAAGGACCACGGTTGTTTGCACTTAAGAGATGGAGAAATGGGACTGGAGAGATGGATTAGCGGTTAAGGTGCTTGCCTGCAAAGCCAAAGGACCCAGGTTCTATTCCCCAGTACCCACACAAGCCAGATGCACAAGGTGGCCATGCCTCTGGAGTTTGTTTGTAGTGGTTACAGGCCCTGGTGCTTATCTGCCTCTCTTTCTCTCTCTTCCTCTCGAAAGAAAGAAAGAAAGAAAATGCTTATAAGAGAGAGAGAGAGAGCCAGGCGTGGTGGCGCATGCCTTTAATCCCAGCACTTGGGAGGCAGAGGAAGGAGGATCACCGTGAATTCGAGACCTCCCTGAGACTACATAGTGAATTCTGGGTCAGCCTGGGCTAAAGTGAGACCCTACATCGAAAAACCAAAAAGAGAGAGAGAGAGATGGAGAAATAGAGGCATGGAGAAGCTAGGTAACTTGTGTGAAGTCGATCTGGGACTCGAACCCAGGCAGGTGGCTCTAACATCTGTGAGTGGTGAGTGGATGAATGGATGGGCAGAAGGATGAGTGGGAGAACAAATAAAGGAAGAAGTGAGCAAGGGCCGCTGACGGGTCTCATATCAAGAAGAGAAGGAAGCTAAGGTCAGTACCAGGAAACCAGAGGCTGCCAGAGTCAAGAGACACCAAGAAGACAAGCCAAGGGGCAAATCTGGGGAAATCCCTGTGGCACGGACATGAACGGTGGTCAGTGGCCAGAAGGGGTGATCTCTTGTCTCTGCGCTGAAGGAAGTCCTGTGTCCCTGCCCGCCCACGTGGCTGGCACCCTCTTCCCAGCTTCCTGTCTACTCACCCTCCTTTCCTGAGGGCATGCCATCCATTCTTTGCAAGTGACTGAGACTGCAAAATCTTGAGGTTACCCTTGCCAACTTGGGGGTGTTCAGCAAGGAGTTACAGGGTCTTAATGGCAGGTTACCTTGGCTGTGGGGCCTCCATGTCTGATAGGCCAGACCAACCTGATATTGCTATGAGTGTGACATGAAGGAACTGATGTGATCCATGGAGGGTGACCGTGGGCTGCATGCCAATCAGAGCACTAACCTAGGGCTGGAGAGATGGCTTAATGGTCAAGGTGCCCGTGAAGCCTAAGGACCCAGGTTCAATTCCCCAGTACCCATGTATGCCTGATGTATAAGATGGCACATGTGTCTGGAGTTTGTTTGCAGTGCTTAGAGGTCCTGGCATGCCCATTTTTTCTCTCTCTCTCAAATAAATAAATGAAATGAAATTAAAATTAAAATAAAAGAACTGTAGTAACCTATTACTCTTCAAGTCCATGGACAGAGTAAACAATGACTGCTTATTCCTTCAACCTATTCTTGTTTTGTGGAGGGGGGTGGGACTTTGTGCAGACTAAAACCAGAACCTCATGCATGCTAGGCAAGCGTCATACCATTGAGCTACATCCCTAGTCCTCTTTTTAAAGTTGTAGTGAAACTGCATAATGCAAATGGGCCACTTAAACCTTCCTTAAGTGCCAGTCCAATTCGGTATATTCACTAAAATCGTATACCCATTAAATGATAATTTCTCCCCCATCCTTCCAGCTCCTAGTAACTCCCACTCTACTTTCTGTTTCCATGGATTTAACTACTTTAGATGTCACATGTAAGTGGAATCACGCATCATACTTCTCTTACCATAATGTGCTCAAAACTTGTTCACGTTGTAGTGTGGATCAGAATCGTATTCCTTCATTTATTATTTCTTTATTGGCTGGTTGTATGGCGTGAGTGTGTGTATGTGTGTAGTACACGCAGGTGTAAGTGCACATGCCAGAGGAGAATATTGTGTGTCCTTCTTGTTTCCTTGAGACAGAGTCTGTCAGCTCGGAGCTGCCATTTTCAGTGTTGTTTTTAGTCAGTGAGCCCCTGTGATGCTCTGGTCTCCACTCCCGTTCACTCTCCCCCCAATAGGACTAGGGTTACGGATGTGCGTGGCATGCCCAGCTGTTTACATGGGTGCTGGGGGATTGACCTTTGGTAGTCTCAGGCTCTCATGCTTGCACAGCAAGCATTCCTAACTGCTAAGCCATCCCCCCAGCCCCCATCATTTTAATTGTTTGAGATAAGGTCCCACACTGTAGCCCAGAGTGGGCCGGGAACTCACTATAGAGCCCAGCTGGGTCTAGAACTGGAGGTGATTGCCCAACCTCAGCCTTCTGAGTGCTGGGATTTCCATGTGTGTGCCACCAAACCAACTTTATTTCTTCCTAAGGTGGGGTAGTAAATAGTATTCCTCTCTCTCTCTCCGTGTGTGTGTGTGTGTGTGTGTGTGTATTAGATATCTAAGTGTGTTTATGCGTTGATGGACCTTTGGGTTGATTTCATCCTTTTGCTATTGTGAACAGTATTGCTGTGAACATGGGTATAAAAGTATGCAACTATGTCTTGAGTCCACACTCTTAGTTCAGATGAGACATTGCCAGATTAAATAGTCTCTCTCTCTCTCTCTCTCTCTCTCTCTATATATATATATATATATATATATATATGGTTGTTGTTGTTATTGTTTTGAGATAAGGTCTCTCTCTAGCCCAGTCTGACCTGGAATTCATTATGTAGTCACAGGACGCCTTTGAACTCATGGCAATCCTCCTACCTCTGCCTCCCAAGTGCCGAGTACTGGAATCAGAGGCATGAGCCACCACACTTGGCTGATTTCTCTCTCTCTTTGAATATTTTACTTATATATTTATTTGAGAAAGAGAGGGAGAAAAAGGGGCAGACAGAGAAAGAATTGGCATGCCAGGGTCTCCAACCACTGTAAATGAACTCCAGACACATGTGCTTCCTTGTGCATTTGGCTTATGTGGGTACTGGGGAATTGAGCCAGGAAGTGCCTTAACCACTAAGCCATCTCTCCAGCCCTCTTCTGTTTGTTTGTTTTGTTTTGTCAAGTTAGAGTCTCACTGTAGCCCAGGCTGGCCTGGAATTCACTATGCAGCCTCAGGGTGGCCTTGACCTCACAGCAATCCTCCTACCTCAGCCTCCCAAGTACTGGAATTAAAGGCGTGCGCCACCATCGGCTTAGTATCTCTGTTTTTTAATATTTTGAGGAATCATCTTGTTTTGTACAGTGACCATACCTTTTCCCCATTCTTTCCAATAAAGCACAAATTTCTCCACATTATAGCCAACATTTCTCTTTCTCTTCTCTCTCTCTCTCTGGTATGTTTTAATGTAAACATCCTAAGTGACTATGAGGCAGTCTTGAA
Organism: Dipus sagitta; assembly: GCA_036346955.1. Classification (NCBI taxonomy): domain Eukaryota; kingdom Metazoa; phylum Chordata; class Mammalia; order Rodentia; family Dipodidae; genus Dipus; species Dipus sagitta. The sequence continues at coordinate 102,996,687 of CM070770.1, read as the reverse complement.
CCTACTTTTTAATTGGAAGGCTGTGTTTCTGGAATGGCTTAGACAAGTCTCTAATTACCCGTCATAACTGAGCAACGGGAAAGTGAGCATCCTTCTGTGGACAGATAACCCAATACCTAGAGCTGCAGAAAGCACTGTAATTTTGCCAGTGACTCTGACTGCCCTCAAGTTGTGCCAAGAACAAGGTCCGAATGACAAACTCCTTCCTCCCCGGCTCTGATGTCTCTGCCAGGAAAAGGTGGGAAGTCAGAGGTGGAAATCACTCCTTAGATATGGCTCTTAATCTCAGCAGCCACCCCCCTGCATACTTTTTTCCCCTTTTCTTTATAAAAATAAAACATCTTACGTGTTTAAAAATAGAAAGCCCAGAAAAGCGTCAGCCTCAAGGAAACATGTGGCCATAATTCCATCAACCACCGATAACATTTTGGTCTGTTGTGCGTGTGTGTGCGTGCGTGTGTGTGTGTGTGTGTGTGTGTGTCTGCGTGTGTGTGTGTGTTTCCCTAAGGGGAACCAACTTCTTTCATCCTTGAGAGCCCTCTCCCTCTAAAGGCGAGAAACTCATTTTCACAGCAATCAGTGGCAAAGTTAACTGAGCTTTCCGTTTCTTAAATATATCTTTCTTTGTACTAGTTCACATCTTCAATGTATCACTATGAGTGAAAGGCAATTAATTACAATGGAAACACTGCTTGGGGACATCTTATGAAATTACGTTAATATTCAGAGAGAGGGAGAGAGGAAGGGGAAAGTGTCCTGATGGGTAAGACAACTAAGTCTACTGAAATGGGTCATTTCCTTTCAGGTGTCAGAACTACCAGCCTTGTATTTATGAAAGGACTGCGAAGCTATGATTGTGGCTCCAGTTTGTAAAGCCAATGGGAAGCACAAAGCTGGTAGATAGCAGGCAGATAACAAAAGAACCCCTCTGGTAAATGGCAGTTAGTTACTTCTGCTTGTTGATATATTTATTATTTGTTTGTGTGGAAATGTGTGGGTATGTACGGTGTGTGGAGGTGTGGGCACGAACCCCATGGTGCATGTAGAGGTCAGAGGATGACCTCGGGGCATTTGTCTTTTCTTCTACCATCTTCTTCTTCTTCTTCTTTTTTTTTTTTTTTTGGTTTTTGGAGGTAGGGTCTTACTCTAGCTCAGTGACCTGGAATTCACTCTGTATTCTCAGGATGGCCTCTGGAGTGCTGGGATTAAAGACATGTACTACCATGCCAGGCCCATCTTCTTCTTCTTTTTTTAAAATTTTTCCTCATGTCAAGTTTTTTGATTTTATTTATTTACTTATTTATTTATTTATATTTACTTGACAGCGACAGACAGAGAAAGAGGCAGATAGAGAGAAATAGAGAGAATGGGCGCGCCAGGGCCTCTAGCCACAGCAAACAAACTCCAGACACGTGCGCCCCCCTGTGTATCTGGCTAACATGGGACCTGGGGAATTGAGCCTCGAACCGGGGTCCTTAGGCTTCACAGGTAAGCACTTAACCGCTAAGCCATCTCTCCAGGCCCCATCTTCTTTTTTTCTTTTGGTTTTCTGAGGTAGGGTCTCGCTGTAGCCCAGGCTGACCTGGAATTCACTATGTAGACTTAGGGTGGCCTTGAACTCATGGCAATCCTCCTACCCTCTGCCTCCCGAGTGCTGGGATTAAAGGCGTCTGCCACCACGCCCGGCTTCTTTTTTGAGATTGGGTCTCCCTTGCTTTGCTACTGCATGTGTACCGGTCTAGCTGATGTACAAGCTTCCACATTCTGTTGGCTCCGCCTCCTATTGACACGGGAGCATTGGGACCTCAGACATGTGTGTCAGTTTGTGTCTAGCTTGATGTGGGTGCTGGGGAATCAAACTCGGGTGGGCAGGTTTGCAAGCAAGTACCTTTAACCACTGAGTCATTGTCCCAGCCTTATTTATATTTGAGACAGGCTTTTATGTAGCCCAGGCTGACCTCAAACTTGCTATGTAGCAGTGGGAGGCTGAACTTCAGATCCCCCTGCCTCCACTCCGTGGGTATTTGGAACACACGCATGAGTACGTGCCTGGTTTATGCAGTGCTGGGGATTATACCCAGGACCTTGTGTATGCTGGGCAAGTATCCTACAGACTGAGCAACATCCCCAGTTCATGTTTCTCTTTTAAAAACACTGCCAGCCGGGCGTGGTGGCGCACGCCTTTAATCCCAGCACTTGGGAGGCAGAGGTGGGAGGATCACCATGAGTTTGAGGCCACCCTGAGACTACACAGTGAATTCCAGGTCAGCCTGAGCTAAAGTGAGACCCTACCTCGAAAAACCAAAAAACAAAACAAAACAAAACAAAACACTGCCATATCATGGGCTGGAGAGATGGCTCAGTGGTTAAAGGCTCTTGCTTGCAAAGCCTGATGGCCTGGGTTTGATTTCCCAGTACCCATGTGTACCAGACAGCTTCAGGTTCACTGAGATGAACTTCCAGACCAGGCACAGTTATGGAGGAAGGGATTTATTGAAGCTTACATATCCAGGGGAAGTTCCATAATGGCAGAAGAAACTGGCCTGCCTTCACAGGCCCAAGCAGAGAGAGAGAGAGAGAGAGAGAGAGAGAGAGAGAAAGAGAGAGGAGCACAAGCCTAAAGGTCAAAAGCCACAGCACACTACAGGAACTCCAGCTAGGCACACTTTGCATATCTTTAGATTGAAATCTGAAAACCACCACCACACCTTAAGATCCACCCAGTGACATTGACTGACTCCAGCCAGGTGGCTGCAAATGCAAACTACAAACAAACAACTGAATATATTGGGGGCCATCTATTCTATTCAAACCACCACACCATGTAAAGCCAAATGCACAAAGTAGTGCATGTGTCTGGAGTTTGTTTGAAGTGACAGGAGTTCCTGGTGTGCCCATACTCAATCTCTCTCTCTCTCTCTCTCGTTCTTTGCAAACAGACAAAAAAAAAAAAAAAAACAAAAAAAAATTAAGAAAAACACTGCTATATCAATTTAGAAAAAAAAATTATAATCTGAAGATTTTAAAAGGTGCCATTGCAGGTTATAATGTTTTACACTTGTAATCCCAGCACTTGAGAGGTGGAAGTAGGCAGATCCTTGTGAGTTCAAGGCCAACCTGTGCTATGCAGTGAGTTCCAGGTCAGCTTGGGCTAGGGAGGGAGCCTGCCTCAAAAGACCAAGACCAAAAACAAACAAACAAAACAAAAACCAAGCACATGGAAGAGTTCTGAGTGTGGAGACATGTTTTCAGGGGTTCCCTAAAGGGTTCACTTTGGGATTGCATGAGTTCCAGAAGGTTCTGTTTTTCTGGCTCAGAACTGCCTGGGACTTCTGAGGATGGTCTAGCCTCATGCCGGGGCTGGAGGCTGATACATGACAAGTGATCAGCACAGAGTGTGGCACTGAGGAAGTGCTCAGTAGCTTTCTGACGTAATGTGAGGTGAGGGAGGGGATGGGCTTCCCTGGGAGGGGGGTGGGGAATGGGGAAGAGTCACACTTGGAAAGGGAGAATGGAGAGAAGAGGGTGTGTCTATTAATCTATTTTCTAGTTCCTCTTTGATAGAAATTTCTTGGCTGGAAAAGAGAGAGAGAGAGCGAGAGCGAGAGAGAGAGAGCGAGAGCGAGAGTGAGAGAGAGAGGCACACACAAGTGCCAGATCTTGTGTGCATGTGTGTGTTAGAACATATAGCATATTGAAGACTCTGGGAAGAGGAAGAGAGAACGAAATCAAACACCCACTATTTGTTTACTAGACATCAGGCTAAACATTTCAGAAAAATTCTTGCAAGAGTTGATAACCAATTTGGCTCAACATGTCCACCAGTCTTGCCTGCCTAACCCTAAAGCTTGACCTGGAACACTGTCTATTTCCTGTGGCCTTATAGAGAGACTTCCTCCATCACCTTCCACCAAAATCCAAGTGAACCCTGTCTTGGGTTAGATTTCAAGAGGCAGTGTTCTCCTAATCCATAAGGACTTAGAGACCCCCCTTTACACATTCAGGGACTTCCTGCCAGCATCAAGGAGCCACACTACCAAAGCTCCTATGTAACACTCAGGACCTGAGAAGATGTGATGTGGGCTTGCTGGAAACTCTGCCAGGAGACCTGGAAAGCCAGGCAGCTCCATGGCCTGTTCTGACTCAAGCCCTGGATAGAAGGGAAGCAAGCTCCAACCTGCAGGCTGAGCCTGGCACACAGTGGGGCCGCGGGCAGACTGCCATCCTTGGCACTAATGGGGCCAAATTTCCAGCCAAATGGGCTTGGGTTTCAACATGTTGGAGAGCACAAGAGTCCAGGAGTATGACATTGCTGTCAGCCCTCAAGCGGGGCCAGAGCCAATCCAAAAGTCCAGAAGCACAGCAGATGGGAGATGGGCATGGACCCCGGGCCCAGGGACTTGGCCCTCTCGGAGGAAAGTGCGTCGCAACAGGAGACTTGAACAAACAACCTGGGGCCTGGAAGTGAGCTTTCACTAGGGGCTTCTCATGTGAGCTCTCAGGACTAAGGGTGACAGCAATGGTTGCCCTCAGCGACTCCCACAGTGTTCACACGGAGAAACTCAGGTTCCACAAAGAAGAGGGGACTCTGGTCACATGTTGGAGCTGGTAGCAGAGCCACACCAGAACCAAATGCTTTTCAACTCCCATGCGACTTGATCATGAAATTATAAAGGGTTTATGATAGCAAAAGACTGGTCTCTTAAGATGACTATTTTGCTGTCACAAGACTCTGAAGATGCCAGGAGTAGACGTTAGGTGAGAAGAGTCAGGGAGATTCTTGCTTACAAGCCCGCCAGCCCGAGTTCAATTCCCTAGTGCCCACATAAAGTTGGAAGCCAACGCGATGGGAGATGGAGCCAGGAGAATCCGGAGAACTGCAGCAGCAAAAACAAGGGAGACCCTGTCTCAAGCAAGGAAGAAGAAGAGGACAACACCCTGAGGTTGTCCTCAGACCTCCACACATGGGCCACGGGCATGTGCACATTACATTAAAAAAAAAAAAAATCAAAACAGAAATTAGGTGAAATGTTTTTTAAAAAAATTATTCCTGGCCAAACCCTTTCTTATTTGTCTGCAATCCCTTGAAACTGCAATGAATAGTGACTAGAAGCCAACTGAACAAGCCAACCCACTGTTCCCATAGGAACATTCCCCACTCAGAATGTTGGAGAGATGGCTTAGCGGTTAAGACACTTGCCTGCAAAGCAAAAAGACCCAGGTTTGGTTCTCTAGGTCCTATATAAGCCAGATGCAAATGGTGGCGCATGCTTCTGGAGTTCATTTGCAGTGGCTAGAAGCCCAGGTATGCCCATTCTCATCCACTCACTCTGTCTGTAATAAATAGGTAAATAACAAATAAATAAAGAAAGAATGTTGGTGTAGGCACACTAGGAGCACCTCCCCCACATACCTAGCATCTACTGTGTCTTCGTGTCTCTCACATATGAATGGTTTTCTGCGTCATTACATCTTCTCTGATTGCGCTCCACAGCGTTCCACTGCATGACTATCCTAAAGTTTCTTTAACTAGCATTCTGGAGCAGAGCTCCTTAAATGTTTTTATTTATAACCCCTTGTACCTGGGAAATTTTGTTTTTTTAGATTACACAATCATTGTATTAGTTCTTTCTCTCTCTCTCTTTTTAAAATATTATTTATTTGAGAGAGACACAGAGGGGCAGACATAGAGAGAGAGAAAGAATAGGCCCGCCAGGGCCTCCAGCCACTGCAAATGAACTCCAGATACTTGAGTCACCTGTGCATCTGGCTTACGTGAGTACTGGGGAATCGAACTAGGGTCCTTAAGCTTTGCAGGCAAGCACCTTAACTGACAAGCCATCTCTCCAGCCCAGTTTATTATTTTTTTGTGAGGCAGGGTCTTAGGTGGTTGAGGCAGGTATTGAACTTGATATGTATGTACCTCAAGCTGGCTTTAAACTCTTGATCCTCCTGCCTTGACCTCCCAAGTGCTGGGATTACTGACATGTGCCACCACGCCCAACTTCGTTTGAGACATTTTTACAGAATCCAACATTGATAAGTATATAAAATAGGTATACAGATTGGTGCAGTGGCGCATGCCTTTAATGCCAGTACTCAGAAGGCAGAAGTAGGAGGATCACTGTGAGTTCGAGGCCAGCCTAAAACAAAGTGAATTCCAGGTCAGCCTGGCTAGAGAGAGATCCTACTTCAAAAAAAAAAAAAAAAAAAAAAAAAAAAAAAAAAAAAAAAGGCATAGAAATAAAAAAATTGCTGATAATTCATAAATAGATTAATAGATTTATCTTAAAAGAGTTGTTTTATTTTATTTATTTATTTTGGTTTTTTAACTTTTTTATTGACAACTTCCATAATTACAGACAATAAACCATGATAATTCCCTCTCCTCCCCCACTTTCCCCTTCACAAATCCACACTCCATCATATCCCCTCCCTCTCTCCATTAGTCTCTTTTATTTTGATGTTATCATCTTTTCCTCCTATTATGAAGGTCTTGTGAAGATATTGCTAGGCACTGTGAAGTCATGGATATCTCGGCCAATTTCTGTCTGAACAATTGCAATTGTAAGTGGTCTTACCCTTCCTTTGACTCTTACATTCTTTCTGCCACCTTTTCCACAATGGATCCTGAGCCTTGGAAGATATGATAGAGATATTTCAATGCTGAATACTCCTCTGTCACTTCTCAGCACTATGGTGCCTTCTGAGTCATCCCAAGGTCACTGCCATCTGAAAAGAGAAGCTTCTCTAACCAAAAGTGAGGGTAGCATTAATACATGGGTATGAACATTAAGAGAAGTGCTTACTGGGCAGTTTGGTGAATATAATATATGCATTTAGCCAGACAAGAGCAGGCTTTACACTGCTAAGGCTCATGACCTCTCCTACCATAGGCTTTTGATTAGGTTTTCAGTACCAGGCATGTATTCCCTCCTACAGAGCAGGCATCCAGTCCAATTAGAGAGCACTTGGTTTTTCCCAGAACATACATGCCACTATTGCACCCGTTGGCTCACTGGGCCTGGCTGGCCAAACTTAAGGCTTTCAGAATTCACTGCTTTCACCACTGATGGTTTCTGTCTCCTATAGGACTGCATGCAGTGCAGCTTTTTCCAGCTTTCTGCCAGCTGGTCTATAGGATAGAGGTTTTCAGCTCAGCTCTGGCTTGCTTTCTCAGTAACCTTGCAGCCCAAACATGTGGAGTCTTCAGCAATAGGGTCTTACCATCTATTTCTGGTACCAAGAGCCTTGGCTATTTTTTTTTTTTAAGTAGGGTTTCCCTCTAGCTCAGGCTAGAGGGTGGTCCCAAAGTTCTGGGATTAAAGGTGTACCCCGCCCTGCCTGCCCAGTCCAGCCCAGCTTTTTTATTTTTATTCTTTTAAATAAGCAGTCGGCCAGGGACAAAGTTCCAAAGAGAACAAGGAGATGCCACCCTGCCAGCCCTGGCCGACTAGGATCCTAATTTGATCCAGTCTTATCCAAGATGGTTGCTAACAACCCTCCCCAGCAGGAACTTCCTGTTTCTTTCTCAGCTCTGTCAGTGGGCTGGTCCCACCTGAGTCAGCCCTTTGAGTCCATGAACCAATCAGGTCATGGCCTCACCCGTCCCGAGTCCATAGACCAATTAGGGCTCTAATGTCTGATCCATGTGATTCCAGCTGTGTAGGCCCTCTCTTTGTGGTTTTGCCTGAACACCAGTGGATAACTCTGTGGGGAGCATTTCCTTCTGCCCCGGTATTTTCCTGCTTGCCTCCTGCATGGGTCTTGCTTTAGGGTGCTTTTTCTTTGTTATATGTATGATCTTTCTTTTATCTCTGAGTCTTTCATTATTTTATTTATTTATTTATTTATTTTGTTGTTTATTATTATTATTTTCTGAAGTAAGGTCTCGCTGTAGCCCAGGCTGTAGCCCAGGCTGACCTGGAATTCACTCTGTTGCCCCAGGCTGGCCTGGATCTCACAGTGATCCTCCTACCTGTGCCTCCAGTGCTGGGATTAAAGGCCTGCGTCACCATGCTGGCTTCTTCGTTATTTCTTAATCCTGTCAGGTCTTTTCTGTGAAGGGGTCTTTTGGTTCTTAAACTTTGCCTTCACGTGTGGGTGGGTGTGCCTCCTCCAGAGCCTTTTTTTATCCCCAGATTTCTCTGTGATTGACGTTCTCTCTGTCTCCCCTCTCCCTTCCCAGATGGACAAGGAGGAAAATTCTCCTCTGCCTTGAATAATTTTGCTAGCCTCCTCTCTGGTTCTTATTTATTTTATTTTTTGGTTTTTTTTGAGGTAGGGTTTCACTCTTGTCCAGGCTGACCTGGAATTCACCATGTAGTTTCAGGGTGGCCTTGAACTCACTGCCATCCTCCTACCTCTGCCTCCCAAGTGCTGGGATTAAAGACGTACGCCACCACTCCTGGCTCCCTCCCGGGATCTTAATTCCCCCTACAATAAACCTCATAATTCATAATTTACCCTTCTCAAAGTCTATTTGATCAATTCTTTGCTAAATCTGATAAAGATCCAAAAGTTGGGGTTCCATAGGTCCTCCCTTAATCCCCAAATTCTGTATTACTACCATACTAGAAATCTGATGAATATTTTTTAAATGAAACTCAAGTCAGCAACACAAACAGCAGTTTTTAAATTCATACATTCTAAAAATATAATCCAAAGACATTCTAATTTGGTAATTTACAGCTGAAGAATGATGGTAGGAAATATTTAAAGTCAGTGTTTTCTATAATTAAACTATAAATTTTTATAAGAGCAGAAAACTTTATATTTACAGTTTTTATTTTTTATTTTTTAATTTTTTTTGTTATTTTATTTATTTGAGAGCGACAGACAGAGAGAGAAAGAGGCAGAGATAGAGAGAATGGACGCGCCAGGGCCTCCAGCCACTGCAAACCAACTCCAGACGCGTGCACCCCCTTGTGCATCTGGCTAACGTGGGTCCTGGGGAATCGAGCCTTGAACCGGGGTCCTTAGGCTTCACAGGCAAGCGCTTAACCGCTAAGCCATCTCTCCAGCCCCAGTTTTTATTTTTTTCAGATTTTAATACTTCATTTATTTGAGAGAGAGAGAGAGAGAGATACAGAAATAGGCAGGGAGAAAGAGAGAATGGGCACGCCAGGGCCTCCAGCTACTGTGAATGAACTCCAGATGCATGTGCCCCCTTTTGCATCTGGCTACGGTGGGTCCTGGGGAGTTGAACCTGGGTCCTTTGGCTTTGCAGGCAAGTGCCTTAACCGCTAAGCCATCTCTCCAGTCCTGCATATATGTTTTAAAAAAGCCCACTGCAGTTCGTATCATACAACAGTCTTGAATCTGGTCTGAGATGTTTCAGGCGTTGTTCATGAGCAGCACATGGTGTGACGGTGTGCCCAGTGCGAAGTGTGCATGATCTTTGTTCAGAACAAGACTTTACTGACGCAACGTGGGCGAATGCTGCCAGACACACCTCAGGTTCATTATGCATTTGATTTTTGTTTCTCGAGATAGGGTTTCACTCTGGCCCAGGGTGACCTGGAATTCACTATGTAGTCTCAGGGTGGCCTTGAACTCATGGTGATCCTCCTACCTCAGCCTCCCAAGTGCTGGGGTTAAAGGCGTACGCCACCATGCCCGGCCTAAATTTTGTTGTTATTGTTTTGCTTTACAAGGTAGGGTCTTACTGTAGCCCAGGTTGACCTGGTGTTCACTATGTTCTCAGAGTGGCCTCGAACTCAGCAATCCTCCTACCTCTTGCCTCCCAAGTGCTGGAATTAAAGGCATGTGTCACCATGCTCAGCGCATTTGATTTTCTAAGTATTTTATGTATTTATTTGAAGAGAGAGAGAGAGGAAGACAGAGAGAGAATGGGTGTGCCAGGGACTCTAGCCACTGCAAAAGAATTCCAGAAGCATGTGCCACCATGTGCATCTGGTTTACGTGGGTAATGGGGAATCGAACTGGGTCCTTAGGCTTCGTAGGCAAGTGTTTTAACCACTAAGCCATCTGTCCAGCCCTGCATTTGATTTTTAAATTCGTTTCTTTTAAAAAAATATTTATTTGACAGAGAGAGAGAGAGAGAGAGAGAGAGAGAGAGAGAGAGAGAGAGAATGAGAATGGGTGCTGCCAGGGCCCCCAGCCACTGCAAACGAACTCCAGACACATGTGCCCCTTGTGCATGTGATCCTGGGGAATCGAACCTGGGTCCTTTGGCTTTGCAGGCAAACACCTTAACCGCCAAGCCATCCCTCCAGTCCTTGGATTAGTTTTTGGTTTGATACATATTCAGAAACTTTTTACTGTTGCCAGTTTTTTTCACAGTGCCCAAATTCAGCTACATGGGTTGTGACCCTCCATTTAAGAAGCTGGGATCTAGAGTTTAGTTTTTTTTTTCCTTTATTTATTTATTTTTATTTTTTGTTGACGACATTTGCTAAGCCATCCAAAATAATACTGGACAATGAAGTGATAAACATTATTTTCCTCTTCTGATTTTCAAGGATCTGTGTGGAGGGTTTTATGGCTAAGTGGGTGTGGTAGAAATTCCATTTCCCTTATCTTGCTAGTCTTTGAGATACCATCTACAGCTCTTATCGCCTAAGGGGACAGAGGTGTTGCCCTCAGCCTGTTCACTGCTCTGCAGTGAGAGAGGGAACCCTCCACATCATGCAACGTGGTGGAAAAAGGGACGTTGCTCTCTCTGCCAGCTGGAGCTACTGCTAAGGGGCTTCTGTGATAGAAATGATTCTCCAGGGGGCTCTGGAGGACAGTTTCCCAAATGTTCAAAACTGCTCAAGAAAGCATGAGAAATAAAGACAAGATGCTGATGACCTTAAAAGCAAACAAGCAGTTCTGGAGTGGCTTAGTGGTCAAGGTGCTTGTCTGCGAAGCCTAGGGACCCACCCAGGTTCGACTGCCCAGAACCCACATAAGCCAGATGCACATGGAGGATGGAGGCCCTGGTGCACCCCGTTCTCTCTCTCTCTTCTACCGCAGGCTGATCTGGAATGCACTATGTCGTCTCAGGGTGGCCTCGAGCTCACTGCGATCCTCCTACCTCTGCCTCCCAAGGGCTGGGATTAAGGGTGTGCGCCACCACTCCCGGCCCTCTCTCTCTTAAATAAATAAATAAAGTTAAAACAAACAACCCCCTCCACCTTTTTTTTTGTCTGAGTGTAAAAGCTGTTGGAAGAATGCATTTGTACATGAATAGCAGCATGGGTGCATATAGATTTTTGTGTTACAAACTTTCCCTTTCAAACTTTTAGATGCCCTCCTACTCCTCTTGCTCCTGCTATGTTTTTTTTTTTGTTTTTTTTTTTTTGCATCAGATTATCTCTGTGTAGCCCACACTGGTCTTCAATTTTCAACCAATCCTCCTGCCTCAGCCTCCAGAGTGCTGGGATTACAGAAGCATACCACCACACTTGGCTCATTTTCTTATTGAGTTTATTATTTAGAGAATTAATCAAAACATTTTTTCATTTAAACCCTACACTTTTTTTTTTTTTTTTTGGTTTTTCGATTTTCGAGGTAGGGTCTCCCTCTAGCTCAGGCTGACCTAGAATTCACTACGAAGTCTCACGGTGGCCTCGAACTCATGGCAATTCTCCTGCCTCTTGCTTCCCCAGTGCTGGGGTTAAAGGCGTGCCCCACCACGCGTGGTTTAAACACTACACTTTTATTCTGCTCTAATGAGCCTATGGAGTTCCTTTTCCTTTGGGATTAGTAAATCTATATATTTACTGATTTGTGAAAAAAATGTCACCAGATTATATCGAGGAGTGGACCTCATTTATTTAATTTTGCCTGATATTCCATTAGTCCCTTTGATCTGAAAGCTACAGTGTTTGTTCACGTCAGGGACACTTTAATTCTACTTTTTTTTTTTTTTTAAGATTTAAATGATCACTTCTCTATCTGATGTGTTCTTTTTCTTTGATAGTAATATCAGGATCTGTCATGCAAGTCACTTTTATTTTCTCAGTTCTCCCTTGAGTTCTTGGAGAAAGTCTTCTGTTTTTCTTTCAATTCATAGCCACACTGGAGACTTAAAGCCCAACAATTGTGTTTTCCACGGCAAGGCATTCTTTCCTGATCTGGTGACCACCCGGTCTTGTGGCTGCAAACATCAATTCTCTGTTCTCTTATCTGCTGTCTGTGCAGAATGTGACATGGACGCCACACCCTGTCTTCCTGAAATTCTTTTTTCTCTCTCAGATCTTCTGACATCATCTGCCTGGGCTTCCTCCTGCCTAACAGCTAGTCATTCTGAACTTCCTCTCCCATTGCCTCCTGCCCTTGGCTTTGAACTTCTGGAATACTTCAGTACTTGGGCCTGAGTCTCTTTTCAATTTCTCTATGTGTACGTCACTCTAGATTATTTGGTTATTTATCTTTTAAACTTTTTTTTTTTTTTTTTTGAGATAGGGTGGCTCTGTAGCCCAGGCTGACCTGGAATTCACTATGTATTCTCAGGGTGGCCTCAAACTCATGGCAATTCTTCTACCTCTGCCTCCTGAGTGCTGGCATTAAAGGCATGTGCTACCATGCCCAGCCTCTTTTAAATTTTTTTATTGAGAACTTCCATAAATATAAACAATATACCATGATTATAATCCCCTTCCACCACCTTCCCTTTTCCTCCTCCCAAATTTCCCTTTTACTGAATCCCATATTTTATTTTATTTTTTGGTTTTTCGAGGTAGGGTCTCACTCTATTCCAGGCTGACCTGGAATTCACTGTAGTCTCAACGTGGCCTCGAACTCACGGCGATCCTCCTACCTCTGCCTCCCAAGTGCTGGGATTTAAAGGCATGCGCCACCATGCCCAGCTGAATCCCTTCTTGCTAACTAGTCTCTCTTCCATTTTGATGTCATCAGATTTTTGTTTCCTTCTACTATGCAGGTCTTGTGTAGGTAGTGTCAGCCACCTCAAGGTCATGAATATATCATGTCTGGCTTACTGTATCCAGAGCTAGTGCTGTAAATGACATCTCTCTGTTGAATACTCCCAAATGTGGATTTCTGGTCTGTGTTTTCCCCTGACCTTCGACTTGTGTATCTCCACTTTGCCAGTTTGAAATCTAATAAGTGCCGGGCATGGTGGCGCATGCCTTTAATCCCAGAATTTGGGAGGCAGAAGTAGGAGGATTGCCATGAGTTCGAGGCCAGCCTGAGACTACATAGTGAATTCCAGGTCAGTCTGGGCTAGAGTGAGACCCTACCTTGAAAAACTAAAAAAAAAAAAAAAAAAGTACATTGCCCTAAATATCACCCACATGGGCTGCCCTGGAAATATAATTCATTTCTGTCCAATCCAATGGGAAAAATGCTCTCAACAAGGGGACCCAGCTCTCTCCAAGAAGTAATACTAAAATGGGAAAAATTCTTGGAAATTCACAAATAACTGGAACTGACTCAAGAAGAAATAGAAAATCTGAATTATACTAAGAAAAAAAAAGCTAAATTAACAACAACAACAAAAAAAAACACCTTCCAGTTAAAAAGTCTAGCCAGGTGTGGTGGTGTACAGGTGTAATCCCAGCACTTGGGAGGCAGAGGTAGGAGGATTGCCGTGAGTTCAAGGCCACCCTGAGACTACCTAGTGAATTCCAGGTCAGTTTGGGCTAGAGTGAAACTCTACCTTGAAATCCACCCCCCCCAAAAAAATCCACATGGCTTCACTTGCATATTTTTGTATATTCTATATTGTTTAAAGAAGAATTAACACCAATATTTTAGGGATCTTCTTAAAATGAAAATACATTCCAATTCATTCTATACCACCAAAATTACCATGATCCCTAAATAAGACAAACAGCATAAGAAAAGAACAAATCAAGCTGGGCATGGTGGTGCATGCTTTTAATCCCATCACTCAGGAGGCAGAGGTAGGAGGATCACCATGAGCTGGAGGCCACCCTGAGACTCCATAGTGAATTCCAGGTCAACCTGAGCTAGAGTGGTACTCTACCTTGAAAAACCAGAAAACAATAAAAACAACAACAACAAAACAGTATCTTTTATGAATACAGATGCAAAAATCCTCAACAAAATACTAGAAAAATAAATAATCAATGAATTTATCAAGTATACAACCCCCTGATGATCTCAATAGGTGCAGAAAAGCATGTGATAAAATTCAATACTCTTTCTTAATTAAAAAAATAAAAAAACTGGGTGTGGTGGCATACACTTTTAATCTCAGCACTCTGGAGGCAAAGGTAGGAGGATCACTATTAAGTTTGAGGCCAGCCTGAGACTACATAGTGACTTCCAGGTCAGCCTGAACTAGAGAGAGACCTTACCTCAAAAAACGAAACAAAAATGGCTGGAGAGATGGTTTAGCTGTTAAGGTGCTTGCCTACAAAGCCAAAGAACCTAGGTTTGATTCCCTAGGACCCATGTAAGCCAGATGCACAAGATGGCACATATGTTTGGAGTTCATTTGCAGTGGCTGGAGGCCCTGGCGCACCCACTCTCTCTCTATTTGCCTCTCTCTCTGCTTTTTTCTCTCCTTCTCAGCTTAATAAATAAATAAAAATTGTAAAAAATGTTTTAAAAAGAAGAAGAAAGAAGCTAGGCATAGTGGTAGATGCCTGTAATCCCAGCACTCAGGAGGCAGTGGCAGGTGGATCTCCATGAGATTAAGGCCAGTCTGATCTAAGTCTACATTGAGTAACAGACCAGCCAGGGCTGTCAAGAAACAAATAAGAACAAAAAATCAACTCAAGAAACTAGGAGGGGCTGGTGAGATGGCTCAAAGATTAAAGGCACTTGCTTGCAAAGCCTGTTAACCTGAGTTCAATTCCCCAGCACCCATGTAAAGCCAGATGCTTAAAGTGGCACATGTGTCTGGAGTTCATTTGCAGTGGCAGGAGCTCCTGTTGTTCCATACTCTCTTTCTCTCAAATGTATAAATAAATAAAATATTTTTTAAAAGACACAAAAAAGAAACTAGGAATTTTAGGGAATTTCCTCAACTTGATAAAGGCTATCTGGGTATCTATGAAAATCCAGAGCTAATATAATGGTATCAGGAATATGAATATGTGCTTTTATCACTTCTATTCAACATAATAGTAGCCAACAAAATTTGGGGGGAAAAAGTAAGAGACATCCAAATCAGAAAGGAAGTAAAACAGGCTCTATTTTACATGCAACTAGACATGAACTAATACATAAAAAGTCTTAAGGAATCCATAAAAAAATCTATTCCAGATAATAAATGACTTCAGCAAACCTGTAGGATATAAGATCAATATTCGCAATTCATTTGTATTTTAATATACTTGCAAGGAAGAATATAAAGCTGAAATATCCAAACTCAAACCAAGAACATAAAAATTAATAAAATAGGCTACAAGCAGTATACTGCCAAGTCTGCTGTCCCTGCAGTGTATTCAATAAACCTTCTTTCTTCCTGAGTAGAAAATAAGCAAATTTAGAAATAGAAATAAATTTAACACAAGAAATGCAAGGCTAGTACGATGAAAACTATAAAATGTCACTGAATGAAATGAAAGAGGACCTAATGTATTATTTTCTCGTTGCTTTGAACAAATACCTGACCAGAAGCAACATAAAAGAGGAGAGCATTTGCTAGGGTGTACATTTCAAGGAGATATATAGTCCATCATGGTGGGAGGAAGCAAGAGACTCCACTAGTCACATTCAGGCAGTGGCGGGAAGCCAGAGAGTGATCAGGAAGTGGGGCTCGGCTGTAAAATCTAAATGCCTGTCGCCATCAATCCTGTTGCCATTAATCCACTTCCTCCATCAGGTTCCACAACTGTCCCAAACAGAGCCACCAGCTGGGGACCAAATGTTCAAACACATGGCCTATGGGGAACATTTCACATTCAAACCACAATACCTTATTAAAGGAATGTTCATGGATTAAATGCTCATTTACTTTATTAGAAGACAATATTAAAATGGCAATGTGTCCCAACGTGATCTACAGATCTTTCTCAAAGTCCCAGATGGATATTTTTTCAAAAATTGACAAGCTGGGCTAAAGGGATGGCTTAGCAGTTAAGGCATTTGTCTGCAAAGCCAAAGGACCCAGGTTTGATTCCCCAGGACCCATGTAAGCCAGATGTACAAGGGGGCTCATGCGTCTGGAGTTTGTTTGCAGTGGCTAGAGGCCCTGGCACGACCATTCTCTCTCCCTCTCTTTCTCTCTCTCAAATTAATAAATAAAAATATTTTAGAAAATTGACAAGCTGATCTCAAAATTCAAAATAGTCAAGTCAGAGAAATCCTACTTGGAAAACCAACCAACAAACCAAACAAACAAACAAATGTTTCTTAGACATAACACCAAAATCACAAGCAACCAAAAAAATAAATGACATCAAGAATTTCTGGAAGCACTGCCATTCCCCTTTCTCTGCTTTCTTTCTTTTCTTTTTCCAAGGTAGGGTCTCGCTGTGGCCCAGGCTGACCTGGAATTCACTATGTAGTCTCAGGATGGTCTCAAACCCTGGGCAACCCTCCTACCTCTGCTTCCCCGCTGCTGGAATTAAAGGCGTGCACCACCATGCTCTGAATTGGCTCTCAAATACATTTTGTTGTTTTTAAATTTTGTTTTGTTTTGTTTTTGGAAGTAGGATCTCACTGTAGTCCAGGCTAACCTAGAATTCATTATGTAGTGTCAGGGTGGCTTCCAATTTACGGTGATCCTCCCACTTTTGCCTCCCGAGTGCTGGGATTAATGGCATGAGCCGACTTGCCAGGTTTTTAAATTTATTTATTTATTTAGTGTGTGTGTGGTCATGTGTGTGAGGGTGTGTGTGTGCCATGGCACATGGGTGGACAACTTTCAGATCAATTACCACCTTCCACTGAGGCAGGGTCTCTTGTTCACTCTCATGAGGAAAAAGTCTCTGCCTCTTCTCACCTTAGGTACACTGGGATTACAGAAGTCTACCTCAGCTTCCGGCTTTTACTTGTCTGGGGCTATGAATTCAGCCATTCACAGTTGCATGACAAGTGCTTTATCCACTGAGCTATCTCCTTAACCCACAAATACATTTTGAAGTTTTCATGTAAAACAATTTTTAAAATATATTTTATTTATTTATTTGAGAGAGAGAAAGAGGCAGAGAGAGAACGAGAGAGAGAGAGAGAGAGAGAAAGAGAGAGAGAATGGGCGCTCCAGGGCCTCCAGCCACTGCAAATAAACTCTAGATGCATGCGCCCCCTTGTGCATCTGGCTTACATGGGTTCTGGAGAGTCGAACCTGGGTCCTTTGGCTTTGTAGGCAAAGGCCTTAACTGCTAAGCTATCTCTCCAGCCCCCATAAAACAATTTTTTAAAACCTTCTGGCTGGGCATGGTGGTGCACACTTTTAATCCTATCACTTGGGAGGCTGAGGTAGGAGAATCGCCATGAATTTGAAGCCACTTTGAGACTACGGAATGGAATCCATGTCAGCCTGGGATAGAGCGAAACCCTACCTTGAAAAACAAAACAAACAAAACAACAACAACAACAACAACACTTCTGGCAGGAGTTCTGTTACTGCCATGCCTATTGCTCTCTTTGCAATATACTAAATACATTGTTTTCTTTCTAAAATAAATAAAAACTTCTTGCTTCAAAAGATACTATGAAAACATGCTATGATTACTCACAGGAATGGGAGAAATATTTGTTAAATCATATATTATTAGGAAAGTGGCAGTATCCAGTTCTATAAAAAATTCTTACAACTTAGTGATAAAGAGACAAATATCTCAATTGATACAGACAAAGGAATCAGGGCATGGTGGCACATGCCTTTAATCTCAACACTTGGGAGGCAGAGGTAGGAGGACTGCTGTGAGTTCAAGGCCACCCTGAGACAACATAGTGAGAATAAATAAATAAAAGTAAAAATGGTCACTAACAGGAAAAGAGGGACCAGAGAGATGGCTCAGTCAGTAACTGTTTGCCGTGCAGGTGAGTAGCAGAGCTCAGATCCATAGCACCCTTGTAAATAAATGTTGGATGGGTGTGGCAGCCTGCTTGTGCAATCCCAGTGTTCTCCAGGTGACGACAGAAGATTGCTGAGCCAAGCTGGGTCGTTTAGACTAGCCAAAGCAACAAGCTCTGGGTTCAAGCCTTGTCTCTATAGATAAGGTGGAAAATTATTTTTTTAAATTTATTTTTATTTATTTGACAGCAACAGAGAGAAGGAGGCAGAGAGAGAGAGAGAGAGAGAGAGAGAGAGAGAGAGAGAGAGAGAATGGGTGCGCCAGAGCTTCCAGCCACTGCAAACAAACTCCAGATGCGTGCACCCCCTTGTGCAGCTGGCTAATGTGGGTCCTGGGGAATCGAGCCTTGAACCGGGGTCCTTAGGCTTCACAGGCAAGCGCTTAACCGCTAAGCCATCTCTCTAGCCCAAGGTGGAAAATTATTGAGAAAGACACTTAATATCAACCTCTGGCTTACACGCACACTTGTACATGCATGTGCACCTGCGCGCGTGCGCACACACACACACACACACACACCCCTCTTCCTGACTCAGGATGTCACCAGGCCTCTGAGCTATGAAGGAATGTACCCTCTTGCCTCCTTCATTTGCTTCTCTGAGGCAAGCCTTGTCAGGAGTCATCCTCTGAAGAAGCCCACGTGATGAGGAACTGAGTCCTCCTACCAAAGCACATTAAGTGATGATGGAAGTAGATTCTCCAGTCAGGTCTTTAAAACTTTTTGATTTAATATTTGCATGTGTGCTGTGTGTGTGAATGCGACTAGGTGTGCCAGAGTCTCTTGCCACTACCCATCCAGCTTTATGTGGGTAGTGGAGGAATTGAACCTGGGCTGGCAGGCTTTGCAAGCAAGCACCTTTAATTGCTGAGCCTTCTCCCCAGCCCCTCCAGTCAGTCTTTAGATAATCCTAACCTGAGCCAGAACCACTGGCTAAAACTGGATCTCTAACCTTGACCAATGGTGAGATCATAAATGTTTGTCATGTTGTTTCAGCTGCTAAGTTTTGAAGAAATTTGTCAGTATGCAAGGGGGAAAAATATAACATGAAGCTGGGTGTGGTGGTGCACGCCTTTCATCCTAGCACTTGGGAGGCAGAGGTAGGAGGATTGCTGCGAGTTCGAGGTCACCCTGAGACTACATAGTGAACTCCAGGTCAGCCTAGACTAGAGCAAGACCTTACCACCCCCCCCCAAAAAAAGATTTTCAACATCAATAGCCATGAGAAAAATGCAAAACAAAATTCCAATGATATCATTTCATACCCACTAGCAAAATGTTTATATCAAAATATATAGAAGGAATTTCTTTTCACAGTGATGAAAATGTTCTGAAATTAGATAGTGGTAGTGGCTGAACAAACTTATGATTGTAAAAATTCTTTTTTGTTTGTTTGTTTCCGAATTAGGATCTTGCTGTATCCCAGGTTGAGCTGGAATTCACTATATTGTCTCAGCCTGGCCTCAAACTCACAGCGATCTTCCTACCTCTGCCTCCTGGGTGCTGGGATTAAAGGTGTGTGCTACCATGCCTGGCTATACTTTTTAAAAAGTGTATGTGCACGTAGAAACCAGAGGACAACCTTGGGTGTTGTTCCTTAGGGATATCATCCACCTTTATTTTGAAACAGGATCTCATTTTTTTCACCAAGTTCACCAAACAGAAACTCACCAATTAGACTAGACTGGCTAGTCAGTGAGTGAGCCCAAGGGATTCGCCCATCTCTGCTTTCTTTCCCTGCACTGGGATTACAAGTGTGAAACCCCACACCTGGCATTTTATTTTATTTTTGAGAGGGAGAGAGAGAGAGGGAGAAAGAGGCAGAGAGAGAGAAGGAGAGAGAGAGTTAATGGCACGCCAGGGCTTTTCAGCCACTGTGGATGAACTCCAGACACGTGCCCCCTTGTGCACATGTGCAACATTGCATTCTTGCATCTTCTCTGTGTCTGGCTATGTGTGGGACCTGGAGAACAAGTGTTCTTAGGCTTTGCAGGCAAGCACCTTAAGCACTAAGCCATCTCTCCAGCCCACACCTGACATTTTTATGTGGGTTCCAGGGACTGAACTCAGGTCTTCATGTGTGTGTGAGGCAAGCACCAACTGAACTACCTCCTCATCCCTGAGTTGTATACTTTAAAAAGTGAAATTCTTATTTCTCTCTCTCTCTGTTGTGTATGCATGTATACCAGGGTCTCTTACTGCTGCAACAAATGCCTGTCCAGCTTTACATGGGTGGCTGGGGAATTGAACCCAGGTTGGCAGGCTTTGTAAGCAAATGCCTTTCATTGCTAAGTCATCTCCCCACCGCAAAGGCAAAATTTTTGATGTGGTGTGAATTAGCTCATAAGTTTCAAAAATTGAAGTAGACAGGCCGGGTATGGTGGCACACTTAATCCCAGCACTCGGGAGGCAGAGGTAGGAAGATCGCCATGAGTTCGAGGCCACCCTGAGACTGCATAGTGAATCCCAGGTCAGCCTGGGCTAGAGAGAAACCCTGCCTCAAAAAACAAACAACACACAGGGCATGGTGGCACACGCCTTTAATCCCAGCACTAGGGAGGCAGAGGTAGGAGGATCGCCATGAGTTCAAGGCCATCCTGAGACTACATAGTGAATTCCAGGTCTACAGGGAGACCCTACCTCCAAAAACCAAAATAAAATAAAATAAAATAAAAATAAATAAATAAAATAATTGAAAAAAAATGAAAAAATTGAAGTAGTCAGGCTGGAGGATGTAGCTCAGTGGTAGAATACTTACCTAGCACAAGTGAAGCCCTGCCTTTGACTCTCAGCACCACAAAAAGAAAAGAAAAGAAAACAACAACAAAAAATCCTGTAATCAACCCAAAGCAAAATGCAGTGGAGAAAGTTCTCATGACTGGAAAAAGCTTGGAAAACCCACCAGGCACAGGTTCACATAGGAAGGCGGGACCCTCACCGGTGGTAGCCAAGTCCCCTTCAAGATGGGAGAGGACTCATGTCAGCCATCACTGGGTCCTACCCGGAGTCTTGGCTCCTCCGTTGAGCCTTCCTGCCAAGCATTCGTCAGACATCCCTACTTTTTTGCCTCCTTTGACAGAGGGATTGGTTCTGTTCCAGGTAAACACTTTTGTCTTAGTTGCTCAATTTTTTGAGAAGTATTTTTATTGAGAGAGAGAGAGAGAAAAAAAAAGGAGTTGGAGAGATGGCTTAGTGGTTAAGGTGTTTGCCTGCAAAACCAAAGGATCCCGGTTTGATTCTTCAGGACCCATGTAAGCCAGATGCACGAGGTGACACATGCGTCTGGAGTTTGTTCTCACTGGCTGGGGGCCCTGGTGCACCAATTCTCTATCTCTCTCTTTCTCAAATACATAAAATATATCAAAAAAGAAGAAAGAGAAAAGATTTTGGGTTTTTTTTTTTTTTTTCCCTATCTCTCCAGCCCCCAAATCTTTTTTTTTTTTTTTTTTGCTGTAGTTTTCTCTGATGGTTCTGGCTCTGCCCTCTTAGACATGGAGAACATGTTTGTTCCTTTCACTGTGTGACAGCTTTTCACAGACAGTGCATTCACAACTCTGACATCAGCTACTCTCTTATGTTCAAATTCCTCAGTTCACTGGGCACAGAAGAGCCTGAATTGCCATCATCAAAGCAAGAGATAATTACACATTGCTATAGTGCATTTTTAAAAGCAAAGCATTCGTGTATGTCCTTATGTAAACTCTCCCCGCAGAAGGAAATGGAAGAGCTAAATCAGGAGTCCTATATGCCTTTCAAAGGGCATCCCAGTACAGCCACTTCTCATTTACAAAATATTTCATTTTTTATTTTTACTTATGAGAGAAAGAGAGAGAGAGAGAGAGAGAGAGAGAGAGAGAGAGAATATGAATGGGTACATCAGGGCCTACAGCACTGTAAATAAACTCCAGACACATGACCTTATACATCTGGTTTACGTGGGTCCTGAGGAATCAAACCTGGGTCCTTTGGCTTTAAGCACCTTAACCCCTAAACCAACCCTCCAGCACCCACTTTTCATTTGAAAAGTAGATTCTAGCACACATGTGAAGCCTTTGCACTGTTTCTTTTCTTTTCTTTAATTTTTTAAAATTTTATTTCAGAGAGAGAGAGAGAGAGAGAGGGAGAGAGAGAGAGAGAGAGAGAGGCAGACAGGAAAAGAGTATGGACACATAGGGGCCTCCTGCCACTGCAAATGAACTCCAGACACATGTGCCACTTTGTGCATCTGGCCACTTTTTGTTTTCATACAATTTTTTTTTTTTGAGACAAGGTCTCATGTAGCCCAGGCTGGCCTTGAACTCGCTATGTAACCACAGTTGATCTTGAACTCCTGATCTGCCTCTACCTTTCCAGTCCTGCTTCTACTATGTCTGTTATATAAATCTAATGTATTAAGCTGCTGGTTCACTAGGCTGAGTAGCTGAGAAAGGAGACAGAGTTATCTAGAGGCAGGACCTTCATTCCAGCCTCTTGCATCATTCCAACCTTAAACAGACCCATTGGTCTAATGGTGTCCCTGCCTTGCCTCTGGAATTGCTCTAGCCACCTGCAAACAGCCTGTTCTGCTCCTCTTTATCTCTCTCTCATGTCTCTGATTTCCACCTCTCCAATGACCAGCGTTTTGGCCCTGGACCTCGCCCTTTCAATGTGTAGCCAGGTTTTGGACACGCCATTTCCTCATAGTATTCAGGCTTTTCCATATACTAGTGCCACACAAGTCAGTGAACTTCACACGAAGTTCCACTTTTTTGCTTTGATCTGTACAATGGGGAATACCTTTCCAATCTCACAAGCTGGTGTCTGAGCCTTAGAAGCTACTGCCGGTGTGAGTCCCTCAGCAGCAATAAGGACAGCCGTGGAAATATTTAGCCCTGTTGACAGCCACCACAGCAGCCAGGCTTTGAGGTCCCCAGGGCTGTCCTCAGGCCCAGGTCCTAGAGGGGCAGCGGCAGCTGGAGAGTGAAGATGGAGAAGGGAAACCTGGAGACCGCTGCACTAATGTCTGGGTCTCGTCATGAAGTGGGGCGAGGGCTGTGAGCCCCTGCTGACCTCAAGAACACAGCCTCTGTGCCACAGCCCAGAGATGAGCCTGGCACTGGGCACTCGCTTTGTACCGCACTGTGCTGATCAGAGAGAAGGCTGCACTCGTGGCCTTCAACGCCTTCTGTGCCGGAGTCCGGAGAGAAGGCAAACTGTAATTAGAACCTTCTGTTTGAGAATCAAGACACTTTATGGTGGCTTAGAAAGACACTCAAAAGGATTATAGTTCTTCATTTATTCCAAAATAATTATAGTTTTAAATATTTTGGCCCAGGGAAAGCTTCGGTTAGCATTCCATTTCACTGATGTGGAAGGGAAACTGTCAGTTTCTGCAAGGTGATGAGGAGGCATGGCTCACGGAGGCCTGCCAGCAGGCCTCAGTCCAAGACTCCTGTTAACTCCTTTGAACCGCATAACCAAATACTGTTCTTGGTCTAAATATGAGGAAACGGGAACGCAGAGAGGTTAATACCTTCCCTGAGGTTACACAGTTCATCGTGGGAAACGGGGATTTGAACTCGGGGAGCTGGCTTCCGAATCTGTGCTATAAAGTCCGTGTTCTAGGTTGTGCCCACTTAGGAAGATGGACTTTCTCTGATATGTTGATCACGCATGTGAAGTGTGTGTGGGAACTGACACGGTGAGTTTTGGGGTCAGAACAAATTGAGATGACTGGACACTGGACATCTTGATACCTTCCCTCCCCCTGCGATGTCACAAGTGAGGAAATGAGCGCCTGGGACACGCACAGGGACCCCCTCTGGTTATAGACGACAACTGGACTGGAATTAGAGCCAACACCCAACACCCGAGCTGCCAATATCCCAGCATGCTTCCTTTTCTTCTTCTTTTTTTTCATGCGTATGTGTGTTTGCATGTGTGTATGCACATATGTGTGCAAGTGAACATGTATGTGTGCATGGGGAGGCCAGAGGTTGACATTGGGAGTCTTCCCTGGTCACTCTCCACTGTGTTTTGTGGAGAAGGCAGGATCACTGACTCGAATCTAGAACCCACTGACTCGGCTAGTCTAGTTAGCCAGCTTGCCCTGGGGATCCCCTGTCTGTGCCTCCTGAGCACTGGGCTTCCAGGCAGGATGCCCATGCCAGCCGTACTCAGGTCCTCTTGCTTGCATGGTAAGCACTTTATCCACTGAGACACCTCCCCAGCCCCAACCCACCCTCACCACCACTCTTTGTTCTCAGCGAATCAATAGGTACCAGGCTCTCCTTTTTCTTCATTTCTGAGGATTTAACTCAGGACCTTGCACATACTAGGAAGGTGCTCTACCACGGAGCTACCTCCGCTTCTCTTGTTTCTGTGAGACCAGGATCGCTGTGGAGCCTTTGCAATCTGTCTTTTCCCCTAATGCTGGGGTTACAAGTGTGTGTCACAACACTTGGCTTGTCACCAGTGTCTCTGGTACTAGTGACCCCAGATCCTGCTTTCATCAGTCGGTCCCCAGGTTCCCCCTCTCCCCATCCAGCTTTTCTGGGCTGCTTATGGAAGGACAACACTGGTATGTTTGTGCCAACCAGAGTCGGGACAGGTGTAGAAGGCCTAGAAAAGGAACGTTGACCTAGCCCAGGCGGACCTGGAACTTGCTCTGTAGTCCCAGGCTGGCCTCAAATTCATGGCGATCCTCCTACCTCTGCTTCCTGAGTGCTGGGATTAAAGGCATGCATCCACATCTGGCTTTATTCATTTTTTTTTTTTTTTTAATTTTTGGTTTTCCAAGGTAGGGTTTCACTCTAGTCCAGGCTAACCTGGAATTCACTATGTAGTCTCAGGGTGGCCTTGAACTCACGGCGATCCTTCAACATCTGTCTCCCGAGTGTTGGGATTAAAGGTGTGTGTGCCACCATGCCTGGCTTCATTTATTAATTAATTTATTTGTTTAAACAAACTCCAGATGCATGCACCACCTTGTGTGCTATCAGAGACGGTGGAGCTTTCAGAGTGAGGCCTTGTGGGAGGTTTTAGGTCACTGAGAGTGTGTCCGTGAAGAGGACTGAGGGTCCTGGTCTCTTTCTCTCTACTTACCTGACAAGGTAAACAGTTTTTCTCTGCCATGCTACCCTGCTCTTCTGTCCTGATGCCCTGCCCCCACCATGACTCTGTCTCTCTTAGTGACATGGTCACATGTGGCCCAAGCTGTCCTCAAACTTTCTGGGTAGCAAAGGACCACTTTGAACTTTCCTCTTGCCTCCACCTCCAGAGTTATGGGATTAGAAGCAGGCATGTGCCACCATGCCCAGTGTGTGTGGTACTGGCGATTGAACCAGGGCTTTGTGCAAGTTAAGTAAGTATTCTACCAACTGAACTACATCCTCAGCCCCAACCCTTTTCTATTTACGAGTTGCTTTGTTCTCAGGTATTTGTTACAGTAATGGAAAGCTGACTAATTCATACATACACAACATGGCAGCAATTTCTTCTTTCGTTTCACATGTCAAGGGCCTTTCCCTATGTCATTAACTATTTCAAAAATATGTTTAATACAGCCGGGTGTGGTGGCGCACGCCTTTAATCCCAGCACTCGGGAGGCAGAGGTAGGAGGATCGCAGTGAATTCGAGGCCACCCTGAGACTCCATAGTGAATTCCAGGTCACCCTGGGCTAGAGTGAGACCCTACCTTGAAAAACCAAAACAAAAAAATTTTTTTTAATACAATTCAGTATTCTAGTTTTAAAATTCTCTTTTAAACATTTGTGTGTGTGTGTGTGTATGTGTGTGTGCATATGTGTCACTGTGCATGTCTGAAGATCAGTGGACAACTTCGAGGGGTCAGTAGTATATCTTCCTCTTTTTTATTGACAACTTCCATGATTGTAGACAATATCCCGTGGTAATTCCCTCCCTCCCCCCACTTTGCCCTTTGAAACTCCACTCTTCATTGTATCCCCTCTCTCTCTCTCAATCAGTCTCTCTTTTATTTTGATGTCATGATCTTTTCTTCCTATTATGATGGTCTTGTGTAGGTAGTGTCAGGCACTGTGAGGTCATGGATATCCAGGCCATTTTGTGTCTGGAGGGAGCATGTTGTAAGGAGTCCTACCCTTCCTTTGGCTCTTACATTCTTTCCGCCACCTCTTCCACAATGGACCCTGAGCTGGAAGGTGTGATAGAGATATTGCAGTGCTGAGCATTCCTGTCACTTCTTCTCAGCACCATGGTGCCTTCTGAGTTGTTCCAAGGTCACTGCCATCTGAAAAGAGAAGGTTCTCTAACCAAAAGTGAGAGTAGCATTAATACATGGGTATGAACATTAAGAGAAGCTATATTTTCTTTGATACAGGTTCTCTTGCTATTGCAAACAATCTGCCAGACTGGAAAAAAAAAAAAAAAAAAAAGTCAGACTAGCTGGCCTGTAAGTTTCAGCTTCTCCTGGTTCTGCCACCTGGTGTTGTAGGTGCGTAGGGATCACAGACGCATGCACCACTTTGCATCTGGCTTTATGCGGGCTCCACTTTGTATTCAGCTTTATGTGCATACTGGGGAATGGAGCCCTGACCAGCAGGTTTTGCAAACAAGTGCTTTTAACCACTGATCCATCTCCCTAGCCCTATTTTATTTTATTTTATTTTATTTTTTAAATTTTTATTTATTTATTTGACAGCGACAGACAAAGAGGCAGAGAAAGAGAGAGAGAGAGAGAGAGAGAGAGAGAGGATGGGCGCGCCAGGGCTTCCAGCCACTGCAAACGAATTCCAGACGCTTGCGCCCCCTTGTGCATCTGGCTAATGTGGGCCCTGGGGAATCGAGCCTTGAACCGGGGTCCTTAGGCTTCACAGGCAAGCGCTTAACCGCTAAGCCATCTCTCCAGCCCTTATTTTATTTTTTTAAAAATCAGGCTCTCACTCTAGCCCAAGCTGACCTGGCTGGCTTCAAACTCATGACAATTCTCCCACCTCAGCCTCCCAAGTGCTGGGATGAAAAGCATGTACCCCACACCCAGCATTCCCCAGCCCTATATTTTAAATCTTGGTAACCAGTTCATTCTCAATGGATATTTTGGCTGTGTCTGAATGAGTCACTACTATGAATAATGCTGGAATGAGCATATTGTGCATAAAACTTTTGAGGGCATCTGGGTATTCCTTTAGGGACAATGGTAAGAGGTGATTTAGTGGGTGTGAACAACATTACTGATTTACCACTAGCAACATGGGAACCTTTTCATTTGTCTTTCCTTAGGAGTTCTAGGAATGGAATCCAGGTCCTTATCCATGGTAAGCAAGCACCCTTCTACTGAGCCACACCCCCAGCCTGGCTTGGGAACTCTTCATTCTCATTGTACTCTAGCCAACATTTTCTTTTCTCAAAGCTTTGCTATTTGATGCAGGGCAACAATACTCTTTTGTGCCTAACTATGGCCTTTTAATTTTATTAAAGATGACTCTAACTTTAACTAGCAGAAGTTGGGGCTGGGCAGTTGGAGAAGGGCACAGAGAGAGAAGTTTGAGAACAAAGTGGCATGACTCCACCCAAGGCTGGCACAGTGCCTCCTGAGACAGCTGTCTGGGCTACTTAAGGGGATCGCAAAGGGCTGCCTTGTGTCACTGGTATCTTTCCTATAGTGCTGATCCCGCAGAGCAGCTATGGCTCGGGAGATAGCCATCTGGGGATGCCGGTTCTGTTTGCTCCAGGGTGACCTTGAGAGGCAAGGACCCTGCTCAGCTGTAATTCATTCTGTGCTACTGAAGAACCGATTCCCACTTGTTGGAAAGAGAGAGTGATAGATAGAGATATCTACTCTCAGCTCATGAAAAGTGGGATCTACTAATCTGAGTGTGGCCATAAAAATCCTCCAATAACAGGACTTCAGTAGCCCGGTGTGGTGGTGCACACCTGTAATCCCAGCACTCAGGATGCCAAGACAGGAGGTTTGCTATGAGTTCGAGGCTACTTATGTGGCAAGTACAAGGCCAGCCAAGTCAATATAGCAAGACCCTGTCTCAGAAAACAAAAACAAACAAAACCAAAAAACAAACAACCCCTGCCCCCCCCCCCACCTCAAAACTAACAAGCAGACCCAAAACCAAAAACAATGTTAACAAAACTCAGGATATATACTATGGGCATAAATTGGTTCAACTTTTTTGGAGGGCAATTTGATAATAGATCTCAAAATTGTAAAGCATGACTACTCTTTTCTTTTTTCTTTTTAAGTATTTTTATTTATTTGCAAGCAGAAAGAGATAGAAGAGATACAGAGAATGGGCACACCGGGGCCTCCAGCCACTGCAGACAAACTCCAGATGCATGCGCCACCTTGTGCACCTGGCTTTATGTGGGCCCTGGGGAATCGAACCTGGACCCTTTGGCTTTGCTGGCAAGCGCCTTAACCACTAAGCCCTATCTCCATCCCATGACTATTCTTTAACTCAATAATTTCACTTTGAAAAAATGTTTATGAGGAAGCATAGAAACCCTGTATACTGGGATGTTAGTAGAAGGAAGTGTCTTGAATGTGTGTGAGGAAAAAGGAAATGACCTCAGTGACTATCATTTACATGCTTGAGAAATGCCGACCTTTACCAGAGCGAGTGAGTGGAAGTCTAGGTTGAGGAGAGGATCAACACTGGCTTAGGAAAAGTTGGAAAATATCCAGAAGGATCCTCTGCTTAACCCCCAGCAGAAGGCTCTTTCGCCTGCTCACACTCTGCAAAGCAAAACATGGCTGGCGCCAACCGGGCCACACAGTTAGGCACAAGGCTGCTTCATCTGCAACCACATGAAAGGGAAAATGTCATTTGGGGCTTGCAAGTGTGCATCTCAGCTGGTAGAGTGCTTTTCTAGCATTCATAAAGCTCTAGGCTTTACATCAATTGGCCATGGTGGTGCCCCTCCATATTCTGCACACTCAAGAGAAGGAAAAGGATTGGAACAGATTTAATCAATTGGTTAATTAATTTGCAAGCCGAGAGAGAAATAGAGATAAGAAAGACAGAGAGAATGGGCACGCCAGGTCCTCCAGCCGCTGCAAACAAACTCCAGATGCATGCTCCATCTCGCGCATCTGGCTTTATGTGGGTACTGGGGAATTGAACTTGGGTCATTAGCCTTTGTAGGCAAGTGCCTTAACCACTAAGCTATTTTCTCTAGCCCATGGAACAGATTTTTAAAAAATATACTTCAGCTCTGTAGGAAAAAAAAAGGGGGGGGAAGTTAGATGTGTTGGTACATGCTTATAGTCCCAGCATTTGGGAGAGAAGCAGGAAGATCAGCACTTCCAGGTCATCCTTGGCTACGTAATGAGTTCAAGACCACCCTTGGCTACATGAAACCCTGTCTCAAAAAAGTTAAGATTAAAGTCATTCTGCCAGTAGAGTGAGGACCTTGTAGGTCAATGGTCCCTTCTGGTGCTTCTCAAGCTACTAATGTGGCCAATAGCACAGCAGTTCTTCATCTTGGCCTGCAACATTCCAGAAGAGAATTGCCAGACAAGTATAGGATCCTCCTGCGTGTGTTAGTGCGCGCAAGTGTGGAAGTCAGAGGACAGCTTTCAGGCTCTGGCTCTGGTCTTCTCCCTCATTTTGAAGCAGGGCTTCTCATTGTTCCCAAGCTCCCAGGGAATTCTCCTGTCTACTTCCCATCTCACGCTAGGCATATTGGGATCACAGACATCTGCCACAGCTTCCAGCTTTTATACAGGGTCTGGGGATCCAGACTGAGGTGTGATTAACCATTGAGCCATCTTCCCAGGCGCTTCCATTACTTTTGCTCCCCTCCCCCCACCCACTGGAGGCAGGGGCTTCCCCTAGTCCAGGCTCACTTGGAACTCACTCTGTAGCCTCAGGCTGGATTTGAACTCATAGTGATCCTCTTACCTCAGCTTTCTGAGTGCTGGGACTAAAGGCTGCGCCATCATGCCCGGCTCCATTACTTTTTATGGTGGATTATTTCCAGGGTATGGACCTACCACATTTATTTTTCTTTTCATCAGTTGATGGACCATTGTGTTGTATTCACTTTGGGGCTATTGTGAATGTTGCTGTTATGGACATTTATGCACCTCTGAATAAGCATGTTTTCTTGATGACACGCTTCCCAGACTCTGGGAAGTCTTTGGTTAATTTTTTGAGTTCTGAAAAGGTTGATTCTGGCAATTTGGGGTGGCATTTTCATTGTTTGCTGGAGCAGGATTTTCAGAGGTTCTTCCCCTGACATTTTGCTGGTGTCACTTTGAATCAGCTCATTTTATGCTCTCTGTTAATATTTGAAGAATCAATATGAATAAGTTTTCAGGAGAAGTAACCCTGAGTTTTGTCTTTCAGATTACTGCTGTGGTTAATGACACCACTTGCCTCTGTTTTTTAAAAATTCATATATATATATATATATATATATATATATATGAGAGAGAGACAGAGAAGAGGCAACTAGAGAGAGAATGGGCACACCAGGGCCTCCAGCCACTGCAGACAAACTCCAGACACGTGCACCACCTTGTGCATCTGGCTTACATGGGTCCTGGGGAATCAAACCTTGGTCCTTTGGCTTTGTAGACAAGTTCCTTAACCACTGAGCAATCTTTCCAGCCCCTGCCTCTGGTTTTTAATAATTTACTGTTTCTAGGCCAAGCGTGGGTAGCTAGCTCATGCCTATAATTCCAGAACTTGAAGCAAAAAGGAACAGAAGTTCAAGGACAGTTTGGGCTACACGAGACTCTGTCTCAAAAACAAAAATTCAACATAAATAGTATGTTGTTTTTGAAAAGTGAAATGCTGAATGAAATAAAGGGTCCAGCAAGCATAGCCAATTCGTAGCCCCTGGATAAGGTTGGGAGCAGTGCAATCATGAATCTTGGAGGAACTGAGGGGTCCTCATGGACCTTATTCTTATTGGGATGGGGGATGGCTGTGAGGTAGTGGGAGATCTCAGCTGTTGAGAGGCAGCTGGTGTGTGGTCCTGGTTGGCAGTGACACCTTCCCCTCCCTGTCTTTATGATAATGCACCAGGGTCAGGGGCCTCTATAGCAGCCATGAATGTGGTCCGGGTCTTGTGGGAGCAGCTACGGAGACATGGCCCCCGGCTCAGCACTGGATCGATCCATCTCTGTACAGGGTGAGCATGCAAGACACAAGTCTGTAGGTAGTGATGCCCTCAGTCCTACAGGGCCAAGTCAGGAGGATTCCAGAAAGCATTTGTACGACGTGTGTAATGATGCTCTCTCACAAACGTGTTGCAGCTGGCCAGGTCATTGGGTCTTCAGATCTGGTCCTCCCTCATTCCAGATCTCTGAAAGAATGGCTCTGCCACCCACTGAGCTGGGAAGCAGTAACCTTGGCATTACCCAGTCTCTTTCCCTCTACCACCCCCAGCAATCCGTCAGTCAATCAATCAAGCAACTCTCTCATTCACTCACCAGGTCTTGTCCAAGACAACCTCAAGATCTCTTCAGTATCTGGCCCCTTCCCTCTAGTTGGATCTTGTTGTACAGATTCCCATCTTCATTTCTCATCCTGACTCCTCTTACAGCTTGAATCTGTTCAGTGACAATCTGACTGAAGACTAGCTGATCATGTGAGCACCTGCTGAAATATTTACTGTCTCCCCATAGTCTCTGGATAAAACATAGACCCCCCCCCCCCCAGGATCACTGTCCTCCCTAACTCTGCGTTCTAATCTCATGTCACTTCACTCCACCTTTGTTCATATCCATCTTCTTCTTCTTTTTATTTAATTTATTTATTTTTGAGGTATGGTCTTGCTCTCTAGTACAGGCTGATCTGGAATTCACTATGTAGTATCAGGGTGGCCTTGAGCTCACAAGTTCAAGAGCTACCTCTGCCTCCCGAGTGCTGGGATTAAAGGCATGCGCCACCATGCCTGACTTCTTTTTTTTATCTTACTTTTTATTTTTGTTGTTTTTATTGAAAAATTCCATAAATGTAAACAATATCCCATGGTAATTCCCTCCCTCCCCCCATTTTCCCCTTTGAAACTCCACTCTCTATCATATCCCCTCCTCTTCTCAGTCTCTTTTATTTTGATGTCATCATCTTTTCTCCTCTTATGATGGTCTTGTGTAGGTAGTATCAGACACTGTGAGGTCATGGATATCTAGGCCATTTTGTGTCTGGAGGAGCGCATTGTAAGGAGTTCTATCCTTCCTTTGGCTCTTACATTCTTTCCGTCACCTCTTCCACAATAGACCCTGAGCCTTGGAAGGTGTGATAGAGATGTTTCAGGGCTGAGCACTCCTCTGTCACTTCTTCTCAGCACCACGGTGCCTTCTGATTCATTCCAAGGTCACTGCCAATCTGAAAAGAGAAGCTTCTCTAACCAAAGGTGAGAGTAGCATTAATACATGGGTATGAACATTAAGAGAAGTGCTTAGCGGGCAGTTGGGTGAACATAGTATATACATTTAGCCAGACACCAGAATATGTTATACCCCTAGGGCTCAGGACTACCCCTGTTGTAGGTTTTACAATATCAGGGATATATTCCCTCCCGTGGAGCGAGCCTCCAGTCGAATTAGAGAGCCATTGTTTTCCCCTATAACAGACATGCCACTATTGTACCCATTCACTCATTTTGTCTGGCTGGCCAAATCTAAGGTTTGTAGTATCACTGTTGAGTATCTCCATTGGTAATTTCTCTCTCTCATTGAACTGCATGCAGTGCAGCTTTTTCCAGCTTTCTGTCAGCTAGGCCTATATGAAGGAGGTTTTCAGCTCAGCTCCAGCAGGATTTCTCAGTGGCCTTGCAGCCCAAGTATGTGAAGTCTTCAGCAATAGGGTCTTAACATCTATTCCTGGTGGGAAACCAAGAGCCTTGGCAATGGCCTGTAATGTTTTGGGGGCATCAGGGACCTCTCTGGCCAACAACTCACTGGACGGTATCCCATCCCTGGCACTGAAAAGTTTCTAATAACAATTTATGGCTTCTGAGTGTTCTATTGTCCAAAAAAGTAGGTTTCCATATGACTTATTTATATTCTCTTAGATTTTTTTGTTTATTTTTATTTATTTATTTGAGAGCGACAGACAGAGAGAGAAAGGGGGGGGGGGGAGAGAGAGAGGGAGAGAGAGAGAGAGACAATGGGCATGCCAGGGCCTCTAGCCACTGGAAATGAACTCCAGATGCATGCACCCTCTTGGGCATCTGGCTTACGTGGGTCCTGGGGAATTGAGCTTCAAACAGGGGTTCTTAGGCTTCACAGGCAAGTTCTTAACCACTAAGCCATCTCTCCAGCCCCATCCTCTTAGATTTTGATTAGCCCTCCATCAATCTTTCCTTTACTTAGTCTCTCCCCCTGACCTCACTTAGGCTTTTCCACCCCCATTAATCTGTTCTTCTACTTACATATATACAATATCATCCTATTAAATATTTATTTATTTATTTGAGAGAGAGAGAAAGAAAGGGAGAGAGGGAGAGAATGAGTACACCAGGGCCTTCAGCTATTGCAAAGGAACTCCAGACACACGTGCCACCTTGTGCATCTGGCTTTATGTGGATACTAGGGAAACAAACTTGGGTTCGTAGGCTTTGCAGGCAAGTGCCTTAACTGTTGAGCAATCTCTCCAGCCTCATATACATCTTCCTTCCTTCCTTTCCTCCTTCCTTCCTTTCTTCCTTTCCTTCCTTCCTTCCTTCCTTCCTTCCTTCCTTCCTTCCTTCCTTCCTTCCTTCCTTCCTTCCTTCGTAGGGTCTTGCTGTAGCCCAGGATGACCTGAAATTCACTATGTAGTCTCAGGGTGGCCTTGAACTCCTACTTCTGCCTCCTGAGCTCTGGAATTAAAGGTGTGTGCCACCGTGCCTGGCAATATCCATCTTTTTTAACATTCTTCTCCTTCCTGAGTTAGGTCCTTTGCTTTTTCCCTTCTTCCTTTTTTTTGGTTTCTTTTGGAGTAATTTTAGTTTTATAGAAAAAAGTTGATCAGAGGGCTGGGGATAGAGCTCAGTGGTAGAGTGCTTGCTCCTCTAGCATGCCCAAATCTCTGGGTTCAATTCCCAGTCTCTCTCTCTCATACACACACACATTGATGGGAAAATAGAGAGAGTTTCCATATATATCTCCCAGTTTAGATATCCCTGTCACATCTTGTATCAGTGATAAGTCTGTTACAGTTGATGAACCAGTGTTGGTACGCTGTTACGAAGCCTATAGTTCCAGATAGGGTTCATTCCTAGTGGTGTACATTCTATGAGTTTTTGTTTTGTTTTTTGAGGTAGGGTCTCGCTCTAGCCCAGACTGACCTGGAATTCACTATGTAATCTCAGGCTGGCCTCCAGTTTACAGTGATTCTCCTACCTCTGCCTCCCTAGTGCTGGGATTACAGGCATGTGCTACCATGCCTGGCATTCTATGAGTTTTGACAAATGTTTGATGACTTGTACCCCTTGTTACTGTCTCATACAGAATAGTTTCACTGCCTTAAAAAATGTGCTCTAGCCAGGTGTGGTAGCACACGCCTTTAATCCCAACACTTGGGAGGCAGAGATAGGAGGATTGTTATGAGTTAGAGGTCACCCTGAGACTACATAATGAATTCCAGGTCAGCCTGGGCTAGAGTGAGACCCTACCTTGGAAAACCAAACAAAAAAAAGTGTTCTACCTTTTTGTTTATTTATTTATTTTTTTAGTGTGCAGATTCATTTTTGCCTTTATTTTTTTCTACCTGTTTGTTTATTCATCCCCAACTCCTCTCTCATCCTGTGGCAAGGGCTTTTCAAAAATCTGTCCATTTGGAGTAGATTTACTCTATTATACATGTGGATATTACCTCCTTCTGGAATCCCTCATATCTTCTTGGTGCTGAGTACAATCTCTCCTTCCCTTTCTCCCTTTCTTCTCCCTCTCTCCTCTATTTTCATAAACCATTCGTACTGGATAGATTTTAATTTACAGATGAAGGAACAGAGGCTGGCTTCTTCCAATGACTTGCCGAAAGCCACACAGCTAGCAAGCTTAGGGGCAGATTTGAACCCAGGTCTGTATGCCTCTAAGCCTGCCTGGAGCCCTTTAGTCTTTGACCCTTTTCACTGCTGTTCCCTAGAGAATGAGGAACTGAAATCAGAGTCTATGTTTTTTTTGAGGCAAGCCCAACAGACTTTTTTTTTTTTTTTTTTTATAAGAGAGATACATAGATAGAAAGAGAGAAAGAGAGAGAGAATTGGCACACCAGGGCTTCCAGCCACTATAATTGAACTCCAGACACGTGTGCCACCTTGTGCACATGTGCAACCTTGTGCATGCATCACCTTGTGCATCTGGCTTACATGGGATCTGGGGAGTCGAACATGGGTCCTTAGGCTTTGCAAGCAAGTGCCTTAACCGCTAAGCCATCTCTCCAGCCCCCAGAGATGATTTTTTAATTCCTGTCTGAGTCTTTCAGAACCTAGCCCAGGTCCTGAAGCAGCAGGACCTCAAGATAAATGTAAATGGATTGAAAAAAATGACTATGTTTGGTGGAATATTGCTGGGCAGCTACTAACTGGAAGAAGTCGCTGGGCTGGGGCCAGGAAGAGGTGTGCAGACCATACACTCTAGCAGACTCTCTGTGCTCAGCTTCTGGGGTGGACTTGTTCATTCCAGTGACAATGATCTGGAGTGCAGTGTGTGCACCTTTGTGTTGTGGAGCTCCATTCTCCCTTCCTCCCCCCCAGGACTCTCCTAGGAGGAGATGGCCCCTCTCATTCCAGCCTGGAGAGGCCTGGAGAGGCCAACCTATCTGCTGGGCTCCTCTGGAGAGCAGCCAGTGTGCTCACGCGGGCGCTTGAGGGCCGCGTCTTCTCTGCTCGGAGCACAGCGGCAGAGCCCAGTTCTCCTCTCTGCTAATGCGATTTATTATATGCCTGAGCATGTACCGAGGATTTGTGAGCCTTCGAGGCAGTGGCTTTGGAAATTACCACGGCAGGCTGGGGCTGCCCCACACAGACCTGGGATTTTAGGAGACTTCAGGGGAATTGTGCTTACAGGTGCTGAGCCTCTTTCTGAAAGGGAGGAAGACTCTGCACTCCTTCTGCCCCAGAGACGTCTCCCAGGGCCTACCGAGGGTTTTTTTTTTTTTTTTTTTTTTCTTAAATTTGTTTTGTTTTGAGACCCAAGTCTTGCATGTAGTCTAGACTGGCCTCAAATTCACTGTCCTCCTGGCTCACCCTCCCAAGTTCTCACTCTTAGGGTCCCTTTAAAACATAGCTAGTCTGCCAGGTGTGGTGGTGCACGCCTTTAATCCCAGCACTCGGGAGGCAGAGGTAGGAGGATCACCATGAGTTCGAGGCCCCCCTGAGACTGCATAGTGAATTCCAGGTCAGCCTGAGCCAGAGTGAGACCATACCTTGAAAAACAAACAAACAAAAAGCTAGTCTGATGGGCATGGTGGTGAGTGACTATAAATGCACAGTACTCTGTTAAAAACAAACCTTTTGGGCTGGAGAGATGGCTTAGTGGTTAAAGTGCTTGCCTACAAAGCCCAAGGACCTTGGTTCAATTCCCCAGGATCACATAAGCCAGATGCACAAGGTAGCACATGCATCTGAAGTTCATTTGCAGTGGCTGGAAGCCCTGGCATGCCCATTCTCTCTCTGCCTCTTTCCCTCTCTCAAATAAATAAAATATTAAATAAACCATTTTCTCTAGTCACAAAACAAGAGAAGACAGATGGCCAAAGTGTATTGTAGGTTGTTGAATCCGAAACAACATTTAGGGCTGGGGATGTAGCTCAGTGGTAGAGTGCTTGCTTGTCTAGCATATGCAAAGTTCTGGGTCAGACCCCAGCAACACAACAAATAAGGGACCAAACCAATAGTGTGGGGCCTGGTGACTCATGTCTGAATCCCAGCACTCAGGTGGCCTGGTCTACATAGGGAGACCCTCTTTAGACAGAATGACAGATAGTGAATGAGGCTGGGGTTGTGGCTCAGTAGTAGAGCCTTTCGCTATCTTGTGTGAGGCCCTGAGTTTGATCTCTAGCCCTTGCAGAGACCCAAACACTTCAAACCAAACAATGAAAGAAAGAAGACAACACAAACTTGTAAGACTTTGTAACTTAACAATGAGCACGAGGAGGAGTCAACACGGAATCATTTACGGGGACTTGCTGACTTGGAAGCCAAGGCAGGAACGAGAACCGTTTTCAGGCCTGGTTTTGTATCTAAGAGGCTTGGGCTGTCACCAGATGAGAAGTGTCTAAGATCTCCCAGCCTCACTCTTACCTCAGGAAGGTGAGAAGAAAAAAAAAAATGTACATCAGATGATGTTTCACATTGAAGAAAGATGTGGGTTTTAAGATCTGTGTGACCTCTGACAGGCTACTTCTCCTCCCTGAACCGCTTTTTTGACACCCTGGCATTTGCAAAGCTATCTGCAGGACTACTTGGAGGGACTGATTTACACAAGCGGCTGTTCCCAGTTAAGCCTTCAGGAATGGGCAGTTTCTTTCTTAGTATGCTTTTTTTCTGTCCTGCTCATTGCAGGGTCTTAGAAACTACACTATGGCAGTGTTTCATATCCAGGGACCATGGTGCCTTCCGTGTCTGCCTATAAAAAGGCTCTTTTTCTTTCTTTCTTTCTTCCTTTCTTCCTTCCTTCCTTCCTTCCTTCCTTCCTTCCTTCTTTCCTTCCTTCCTTCCTTCTTTCCCTCCCTCCTTCTCTCCCTCCCTCTCTCCCTCCTTTCTTTCTTTCAAGGTAGGGTCTCACTGTAGCCCAGGCTGACCTGGAATTCGCTATGTAGTCTCAGGGTGGCCTTGAACTCATGGCGATCCTCCTACCTCTGCCTCCCCAGTGCTGGGATTAAAGGCGTGTGTCACCACGCCTGGCCGAAAAGGCTCTTTTAGAAACCTATTCTGACCGTGTCATTTTCTGCTTAGTAAACCTCTTATGCCTGCTGCATTAGTCAGGGTTCTCTAGAGGAACAGAACTGCTAGGATGAATACAGATTACAAAGGGATTTCTTCGACTGCCTACAAGAGAAAAGCCTGAATTCCTGGCCGCCTTCCACCTTCCCAGCCTTGCTTGGCCTTCTCTTAGGCAGACCTTCCCCTGCTGGTATCGGAGGCCGTGGCGGTAGCTCCCAGTTTTAAGCATCTATCTGTTGCCCATATTTCTTGTGTCTCATGATTGACCTTTTTCTCTCCCAAAAGGAATATGAAAAGGTTGGCTTCTTGATCTTTTCTAACAAATAATGCTAAGGAAAAACAGAACGGCATTGTTTTTTTTCTTCATGCCTTGAAATCTAGCGTGGATTTATTCTCCGTTTTCCTGTGAGCCATGGCCATGGAATGATCAGGACATTCTATTTCTTTGTAATTTCCCTATATTGGGTTGCAGGCCTGGAAAATGATAGATGCCTAAAATTGATCAGGGTAATCGATGCTACGTGAAGTATTTGCACATGATGGATGTATCATCTGCCAGATGTGAGTGCTGGCTGGGGCTTGCTTGTTTATAACCACCCCACACCCCCAGCCCAAGATTCCATTTGTATCAGTGACTAATGTTTGCACACAACGCTGTTTGCCGGTGTTTTAGAAATGCCTATTTATTTGACATGACCACCTTTCTCCTTTACTTCCCCATTCATCACAAGCCTTGCTACTTTTTCCTACATAACATAATCACCGTTTTATCAATCTTCTTTCTCCTTGACCTCTGTGACATACAGGGGTGGTTTTAATTTTGCATTTCCAAGTGGCCTCCTCATCCCCTCCAATTCTGAGCTTATGTGATGCTGTCTCTCACTCCTGAGGCTCTGACTACTTATTCCTGACTTTGCAATGTCAACTCTAACGCTCCTGAATCTGCCTTCAGACTGTCCTTCCAGCCCTACCTCTTACCAAAGGCCCCAGTACCAAGTAGGACTATTCTGCCAAGAAAGAAACCCAAGCTTCTGTTGGCTTGTGTTCACAAAGGGTTTTACTGAAAGTACCCTGAGTAGGACATAGAACTGAACCAGGCCAGCTTTGGGGGACCTCAGAGATCGGAACAAGGGTCTACTGGGAACTGCCATTCCCTCTGTCGTGGTTTGATTGTAAAATGTCTCTGGTAGGCTTGTGTGTTTGAACACCTGGTCCCCAGATGCTAGTGCTGCTTTGGAAGATTGTGGAAGCTGAAGGAAGTGGGTCACTGGAGGCAGGTCTTGAGGTTTTATAGCTGGGCCGGGGTGCCTGTCTGTTGTCTGCTTTTGGTCTGCAGATGCAGTGTGACCAGCGCCTCACACTCCCCCCACCAACACCATGACTTCCCTACTTCCCTGCTATGATGGATTGGGTCCTTGCATTGTTTGTTTGAAGGTAGGGCCTCACTCTAGCCCAGGCTGACCTGGAATTCACTAAGTGGTCTCAGGCTGCCCTCTAACTCACAGCTGGGATTAAAGGTGCCCGGCGGACTGTAGCCTTTTGTAACTGTGAGGCAAAAGAAACCCTTTCCTCAGGTTGCTTTTGTCAGGTGTTCTGTCACAGCAAAGAGGAACTTAACCAACACGAGCCCATCTGTGCTTGTTCTGTGCGATGGCTTCCTTCTCTGCTGTGGACAGTTTTCTCTCCTTGGTGGGAACACAGTCCACAAGGCTCCTCACTGGCCCCTTCCCAGCTGCACCAGAGTAGGCTGCCCATTGGTCGGGCTTGGGTCACATGCAGCCCTGGACAGTGTTGGGGGCTCTCACTGATCCAGCTGCGACACTGGCCCGTCTCTGTGGCCAGAGGGGCAGGGGAAGGGCGAGTGCTTAGCAGATAAGGCTGTGGCTACCACCCCCCCATCCTGGCCACAGTGCCTGTGCCATTCAGCTAAGTGCTTCCCGAGCGCCAGTGCTCTGGGCCAACTCCCGGCCTCTCTTCAGCCACATTCACCGCCTAGTTGAGGAAACAAATATCCCAACAGATGGTTGCAATGAAAGGGATAGAGTGCTAGAGAGATGGCTTAGCGGTTAAGGCGTTTGTCTGCGAAGCCAAAGGTCCTCCGTTCAATTCCCCAGGACCCACGTAAGCCAGATGCACAAGGTGCCACATGTATCTGGAGTTTGTTTGCAGTCGCTGGAGGGCAGTGGCTGGAGGCCTTGGAGCCCCTATTCTCTTCCTCTCTCTCTCTCTCGCTCTCTCATATAAATGAAATAAGATAAAAAAAGAGTGGGCAGAGTGTGTCATTGGGGATAGCTCAGTATGCTGAGAGAGCCCAGGTGGGGACCTTAAACTCAGCCTGTCTGATCAAGGAGGATGAAAGATCCCCTTCTTAGAGCAAGAGTGAGGTGGGGATAAGAGGGGGAGGCACTCTGCCCGTGAGCCCACGGGAAGGTGTGCAGTTGTAGACGTGCACCATGGAAGCAGCCCAGGAAGGCCAGGCCGGGTGCGGAGGCCGGGAAAGGTGGGCAGGCTCAGAACTGCCTTGCTCGTGACTGTGGCCCTTGTACTCCCTCTTGCTTTGCCCAGAACGAATCTGCAATTCCTCTCAATCTCAAGGCCAAGCTCTAAAGCAGCCCTGTCATTTTGAAGCCCTCAGTGGTGAAGCAAATCACCTGAGGGATTCCACAGCGTCTTGCAGCATTTCTGTCCCAGGCTTTCATGGTCTGCCTTGCTTTCAGTTATTTATTTACACATCTGAGAGCCTTTACTGTATCAAAAGGCCTGGAAAGCAGAACGTAGGGCCTAAATACCCTTCTCCCTCACACAGCAAGGCACATCAGGTCCTTGTTTAGTGTTCAGAAAATAATTGAATTGTGATCACTCGGCTAATTGGACAGATTTAGCTCCCTTGGGAGCAACTAGTGAAATGGCATTGGTTTCATCTAAATAGAAAGAAGTTTTTAAATTGCCTAACTACATTTTCTCAACATATCCAATTATTTTTTTTGGCAAAACAAAAAGAGCTTTATAGATTTTACTGATTATAAAGTTGATAAATATGCCTTCAGAAAATGTAAGTGATACATGAAAGCACAAAAAAATAAATTTAAAATCACACAAGATACTATCTCCCAGAGGCAGCCACTGTTAGCATTGCAGATAACAACCTTCTAGATGTTTCTCTATAAATCTAGCTGTTATTAATATATAACTTTATAAGAAGGCAGTAAAAAATGCAACTAAAGGTAGCCCTCAGAGTAATACGTTCAAAAGAATTTAACAGTTGAATAAAATGGTTTTTTTTAAGACAATTTAAATGGGTTCTCTGATGTTTCCTGAAGGATGAAATCACCACTCAGTATTTACTTCAGACAGTTCTACCAGCTCACTCTTTTTATTAAGATACACTTGACTCTATAAAAGTCACTTGTTAAAAATATACAGTTTAGTGGTTTTTAGTCTACTTAGAAGGTGGTACAACTATTACCACTATTGAATTCTAGAACATTCTAGAATACCACGAAAGGAAACCTCATACCCTTAAGTAGTCACTCCTTTCCACTTTCTGGCAGCCACTAAGCTACTGTTTTTTTTTTTTTTTTTTTTTTTTGAGGCAGGTTCTCACTCTAGCTCAGGTTGACCTGGAATTCACTATGTAGTCTCAGGTGGCCTTGAACTCACGGTGATCCTCCTACCTCTGCCTCCGGAGTGCTGGGAGTAAAGGTGTGTGTCACCACGCCCAGCCTACTAAGCTACTTTTTTTCCTCCCCTCTCCTCACCACCACTATCCCTTTATTCCTTTTTTTATTAAAATATTTATATTTTAAAATGCTTATATTATAAAATTAAAATGTTATATATTTATTTATTTGCAAGCAGAGAGACAGAGAGAGAGAGAAGCAGGGAGAAGAGCGACAAAGAGAATGGGCATGCCAGGGCCTCCAGTTGTTGCAAACAAAGTCCAGACGCCTGGGCCACTCTGTGTGTCGGGCTTTACTTGGGTACTGGGGAATCAAACCTGAGCTGTTAGGCTTTACAGGCAGGTGCCTTAACTGCTGAACCATGTCTCCAGTCCCCACTCCCTTGTTTTTTTTTGGCGGGGGCGGGGACAGGTTCTTATGTAGCCCAGGCTGGC
The DNA here is from genome assembly GCA_036346955.1 of Dipus sagitta. NCBI lineage: Eukaryota > Metazoa > Chordata > Mammalia > Rodentia > Dipodidae > Dipus > Dipus sagitta. The sequence continues at coordinate 102,954,752 of CM070770.1, read as the reverse complement.
CTTAACCTTGCTATATAGCCAAAGATAACCTAGAACTTTTGTTTCTCAAGGCTCCACCTTCCAAATGCAGGCATTTCAGCTGTGCACCCTACACCCAGTTATGCAGTGCTGGGCTTTGAACCCAGGGCTTCATGAACGTTAGGTAGACGTTCTACTAGCGACCTCAGCCCCACTCAGCTACTTTCTCTGTCTCTATGGATTTGCCTACTTTCATATAGGTGGGATCATAAAATACAGTGCCTGGCTTTCGTTTAGCATGTCTTCAAGACCTATCCCTGTAGTACCAGTACTTTTTTCCTTCTTTCTTTCTTTTAAAAAAAAATCTTTTTATTTATTTATTTGCAAGCAAGAAGAGAGACATACAGAAAGAATGGGCACACTAGGGTCTCCAGCTGCTGCAAATCAACTCCAGATGCATATGCCTCTTTGTGCATCTGGCTTTAGATGGGTAGTGGGGAATTGAACTTGGTTCATCAGGCTTGCAGACAAGTACCTTAATCACTGAGCAATATTTCCAGCTCCATTTATTTTTACTAGCAAATAATATTACACTGTAGGACACACCAACTTTTTGTTTATCTGTTCATCAGTTGGTAGACATTTGCATTGTTTCTATGTATGGCTCTTATGCATAATACCACTACAAATATTAGAGTAAACATTTTATTTGAGTATATGTTAATACCATCTTGGGCATATAACTATGAGTGCAATATCTGGATTATATGGTAACTATTTAACTTAATTTTTTTGTTGTTTATTTATTATTTTTGTAATTATTATTATTTTGGTTTTTTGAGGTAGGGTCTTACTCCAGCCCAGGCTGACCTGGAATTCACTAGGTAATTTCAGGGTGACCTTGAACTCACGGCGATCCTCCTACCTCTGCCTCCCGAGTGGTGGGATCAAAGGTGTGTGCCACCATGCCTGGCTTATTATTATCATTATTTTGTTTTGCTTTGTTTTTCAAGGTAGGGTCTTGCTCTAGCCCAGGCTGACCTGGAATTAACTATGAAGTCTCAGGGTGGCCTCGAACTCATGGCAATCCTCCTACCTCTGCCTCCCAAGTGCTAGGATTAAAGGCATGCGCCACCACGCCCGGCTGTTGTTTATTTTTATTTATTTGAGAGTAACAGATAGTGAGAGAAAAAGGGAGAGAGAGAGAGAGAGAGAGAGAGAGAGAGAGAGAGAGAGAGAATTGGGCATGCCAGGGCCTCCAGCCACTGCAAACAAACTCCAGATGCAGGCACCACCTTGTGCATCTGGCTTACGTGGGTCCTGGGGAATTGAGCCTGGAACCAGGGTCCTTAGGCTTCACAGGCAAGTGCTTAACCACTAGGCCATCTCTCCAGCCCCTCTATTTAACTTTTTGTGAAGCTGTTTCTAAAATGGCTGTACCATTTTACATTCTCCCCAGTAGTTCATAAGACTCCTGCTTTTTCTACATGCTAAACTACACTCATTACTGTCTCTCATTTTGATTAGAGCCTCCTAGCAAGTATGAGGTAATATTTCATTGTGGGTTTGATTTGTATTTTCCTAATGACTAACAATATTGAGCAATTTCTCACTTGCTTATGGGTAATTTATATATTTTCTTTTGAGAAATGTCTTCTTCAAATTCTTTACGCACTTTGTAATTGGATACTTTTTTACTTGTATATTTATCTATTTATTTCAAACCCACTTTTATTTATTTACTTCTTTATTTATTTACTTCTCACTCGTTTAAATTCCTGAGGGGTACGGCGTCCCAGATTGCATGTCTAATGGCCTTGAGGAAGGTTGCTTTGGAATCTGGTGTGAACTGTGTCAGTCTCCATGTGTTCAAGTAACCTTTCCCCAAGATTACTGATTTCCATGATTCACTGTGTAGTCTTTACTTTGGACACATAAGCATATCTCTTGCCCAAGTAGGACTCAGTTTTACCTTGGACTGAACACTTTCAATTCTTTTTTTTTGAGGTAGGGTCTCACTCTAGCCCAGGCTGACCTGAAATTCACTATGGAGTCTCAGGGTGGCCTAGAACTCATGGCGATCCTCCTGCCTCTGCCTTCCCGAGTGCTGGGATTAAAGGCGTGCACCACCATGCCCAGCAACTTTCAATTTTTAGAAGAGTTGTGTGCTCCCTTGGGTTCTGGAGACCCTGCTTGTGGCCCGCAAAAATGGCCTTGCCCAGGGTCTCAGACATATTTGCCTTGTGGAAGTCCTATCTCTGCAGGCCTCCATAGGCTTTATGGTGGTGGAAAGACTTCTATTTTTTAATTTTTTTGAGGTAGGGTCTCACTCTGGTCCAGGCTGACCTGGAATTAACTATGTAGTCTCAGGGTGGCCCCGAACTCATGGTGATTCTCCTACCTCTGCCTCCCGAGTGCTGGGATTAAAGGCGTGTACCACCATGCCCCACTAAGACTTCTATTTTGTTGAAGTATAAGACCTGCATTTTAATTTTTCATTGTTCAAGACTCTTTTCAACTGCTGATTTTTAAAACATCCTGTTATATATTGAGTATTAGACTCATAAAACTTCCAAGCCATACCCTGGTGTGTGTATATATATATATATCTATCTATCTATCTATCTATATATATATATTTGAGATAGATAGAGAAAATGGCATGCCAGAGCCTCCATCCAAACGCATGTGACACCTTGTGCATCTGGCTTATGTGGGTCCTGGGGAATTGAACTTGGGTCCTTAGACTTTGGAGGCAAGCTCCTTAACCGCTAAGCCATCTCTCTAGCCCTCTTCTTACTTCCTTGATAGCGCTCTGCCTGTCAAGTCCAGTTTATTTATTCTTCTTTTATGTGGGGCATGTTTCTGTGAGGATTAATGTTGACTCAACTTGATTGGATTGAAAGTACCTAGGAGATCAGAAAAGCACACATCTGGCTACATCAGAGACAATTAACTTAGATAGGGAAGACCCACCCTGACCAGGGCCCCCAGATGAAATGAAAGTGGAAAAAAAAAAAAAAAAAAGAAAAGAAAGCCAGCTGGTGTGGGCAGTTTCTCTCTCTGCTTCCTGCCTACTATAAGCTGTTGTCTTCTACCACACCTTTCTCACCATGATGGACAGAAACCTCTGAAACTGTAAGCCAAAACCAATTTTCCTTTCCTTCGGTTGTTTTCTTAGGTCTTTTGTTGTTGTTGTTGAGGTACGGTCTCGCTGTAGCCCAGGCTGACCTGGAGTTCACTATGTAGTTTCAGGGTGGCCTTGAACTCACAGTGATCCTCCTCCCTCTGCCCAGATTCTTGCTTTCTTTCGTTGAGTGCATCATCGACTTGGTCCTGATAATGTTTTATTCAAAATATCTCTTTCTCCAGCTTTCTTTTCCACTCTCCCTGCCCATGATCCCTGGTCTCTGGGTTTGGCCGTCATAGAAGCTAGTATTACAGGCATCCTTCGATGGTTCCCGCAGCTCTGTCTTTCTTCTGGTGGGACGGCACCACACGTGAGCCTGGAAAGGTGTGGGTGAGGAGATCCACAGGACTGGGAGAGGCCAGAGCCTCCCTCTGGGCTTGTCAGCAGATGCAGGCAAGGTCTTCTTGTTCCTTGGACGTTCGTTTCCTCATTCACACAGTGTGGAGGAAGAACTGAGCAGTCTTGGCTTCTGTCAGCTCTGATGTACGGTGACTTATGCGCTGTGTTCCAAACACAAAGCTCATTCATGGGGCTTTCAACATGTTCCTTCTTCCCTCCCTCTCCTGCTTTGACAGACTTGTTTTCAAAGGCGAACCTCTCCTTTGCCAAGTCCGTTCAGACCTCACTTCCTGTCTCTGAATCACTGTGCTTGCCTGCAGCACTCACCGTATAGCCTAGGGTGTGTTGCTGATGTCCGGATGACTTCTGATATTGACACAGCTGCTGCTCTGGCCTCTGGGTCTTCACTGAGTGTCCTTGCCTCCGAGGTCCCCTATTCCATCCCAGCTCCTGCACTGAAGACCAGTGAAGGTTTTTTTTTTTTTTTTTTTGAAACAGGATCACACAATGGTAACCCTGCCTTGGCCTTGAATTTGAGCTTCTCTTTCCTTAGCCTTCCAGGTGTTGGGGTTACAGGTATGTACCCCCCACACTAGGATCCTCTGTGGGATCTTCTTAGAGCCTAAATCCAGGCTTGTCACTCTGCTGTTGAGAAGCCTCAGTGGGTTTCAGAGCCCTAGGAAACCTTGTCTCCGCAGCCTCGGCTGTTCCGGGAGGGATGCTCCTGCCCATGCTCTCCTTCACTCTGTCCTCTCTGGTCCTCCCTCGCTGCTGCTGCTGCTTCCCCTCCTTCTTTCCTTTTATTTCAAGATAGGGCCTCATTCTAGCCCAGGCTGACCTAGAATTCACTACGCAGTCTCAGGGTGGCCTTGACTCATGGCAGTCCTCCTATCACTGCCTCCCGAGAGTGCTAGAATTAAAGGCATGTGCCACCACGCCCGGCCCTTTCTTCTTTTTGAACGTTTATATTTATTTATTTATTTATTATTTTGGTGTGTGTGTGGCGGGGGGGGGGGTAGTATGGGTGCTCTAGAGCCTCCTACTGTTGCAGATGAACTCCAGATGCATGTACTACTTTGTGCATCTGGCTTTATGTGAGTTCTGGGGAACCAAACAGGAGGCATCAGGCTTTGCAAGAAAGTGCCTTTCAACGCTGAGCCATCTCTCCAGCTCCCTCCCTCAGTTCTCTGTTCAGGGAAATTCTACTCCCCCACTGTGCTTCAGATGCATGACTTTCTTGGAAGCCTTCCTTGAGCTCCTCATTCACAGAAACACACGGCCCAGCGTGCCCCGTTCTCTACTCCTCACTTTCTTCTCCACAGTGTAAGGAAGGCAGGCAGCGTCTGAGAGTCTGGTGCTCGGTCGTCAGTATACACGTGTTGACTAAGGGATGCCTTCACTCTGGGTTTCTTGCTTTTGTCTCTATCCCCAGCTGGGCTGTGGAAAGACCCCACCCATTCTATCACTATACATCGATTTTCCTGAAGGGTGGCCTCTTCCTATGCTGCCAAACCTGGCGGCACACTCACTGGCATTTACACAAAGGAGCAGCAGGAAGCAAGGATTAGTGCAAGATCCTAATCAGTGATCCCTGGGACACCTGCTGGCACCGGACATTTTGGGGAAATCCCCACAGAGCACCCACAAAGGCAAGCAGGTGGACTGTGCCCACAGACCAGGTTCTCAGTGGTTGGGCTAGGGAATCTGAACATCTGGGCCGTCCAGTCCCAGAGGGCTGGAGCTGGTTGGTGCCAACCAAGGCCAATGTGTCCCAACACCCTCATTTTATAGGTGCAGGAACTGACAAGGGAAGAGGCTGCCAAGATCACCCAGCAAGTCAGGGCAGGGCTAGGGGAGTAACCAGGACTCTTCCTCCTGGGCCTGGCACTCTAATCGCCACCAGGCTGAGGTTGTAAGTGTGACTGTAATTCATGATGTTTTATTTCATGAACAGGGATTTTCCCAGGGTTGGAAATTGAAATTGGTACCTATCCTTGAAATTCTAAGAGCAAAGTCATTGACACAGAGCGAGATGAAAAATGATCAAAGACCGGAAAAAAAAAAAAAATCATAAAGAGACAGAGAGTGTGAGAGAGGAAGCAGGGGAGAAGGAGGCAGCGGTTACAGAGTCGGCTTTCTACAACCCACCGGAAAATGCTTTAGTGGTGTAGTGCTTTGAATGCTACCCTTTGAACCCTGTCAGGCTTGTGCATTTGAATAGTTAATACCCACCTAGCGGCACTGTTTTGGAAGGCTGTGGAATCTTCATGCAGTGAAAACTTGCTGGAGAAAGTGTGTTGGTGGGAGAGGGCCTTGGGGCTTTATAGTCTAGCCCCAATTGCTGTTCTTTCTCCTGCTTCTCCCCTGCTGATGTGATGATATGACACTGGCTTCCCGCTCTGGCCTGTCATACCTTCCTTGCTATGATGGAGTCTACGCTCTGGAGCTGTAAGAGAAAATAAACTCTTTTTCTCCCCAAGCTGTTTCTGGTTAGGTATTTGTTCACAGCATCAAGAAATTAACTGAGGGCTGGAGAAATGGCTTAGCAGTTAAAGCACTTGCTTACAAAGCCAAAGAACCCAAGCTTGATTCCCCAGGACCCATGTAAGGCATATGCTCAAGGTGGCACACGTGTCTGGAGTTTGTTTGCAGCATCTGGAGGCCCTGGCATACCCTGACACACACACACACACACACACACACACACACACACACACACACACACTGAGTCTCTCTCAAAAAAAAAAAAAAAAAAAAAAAGAAAGAAAAGAAAAACAAAAAGAAAGAAATGAACTGATACAGAAAATTGGTACTGAGAAGAGGGACATGATTACACTAAACCTGACCACGTGGTTCTAAGCTTTTGAAACTAGTTTGTGGGAGGAATGTGGAAGAGTTTACAACTTTGGACCACAGAAGACTTACAATGCTATAAGCAGAGCTTAGTGAGCCATTCTAGTTGGAGTTTAAAAGATCAGAAAGCAGTGGAAAATGTGGCTTGTGGAGGTGTGACTTATAAGGTTTCAGAGGAGAATATGGGTTTCAGCAGGAACTGTGCTAGAGGTAGTTCATGTGATATTCTGGGAAAGAATCTGGCTGCATTCTGCCCATGTCCTGAGAATTTGAGTGAAGTTGAATTTAAAAGTAATGGATTAGGTTGCCTGAGGTAAGAGGTTTATTGTGAGTTCGAGGCCAGCCTGAGTCTACATAGTGAATTCCAGGTCATCCTAGGCTAACTCAAAAAAGAAAAAAGAAAGAAAGAAATTCTATGGGCTGGAGAGATAGCTGAGTGGTTAAGGCACTTGCCTGTAAAGCCTAATGACCCAGGTTTGATTCCTCAGTATCCATGTAAACCCAGATGTACAAAGTGGCACATGTGTCTGGAGTTCATTTGCAGTGGCTAAAGTCCCTGGAACACCCGTTCTCTCTCTCTCTTCTTTCTCTCTCTTGGTCTGGTCTCTGTTTGCGAGTAAATAAATAAATTTTTAAAAAATATTATTTATTTAGTTATGTGTTAGAGAGAGACAGATCAAGGAGAGAGAGAGAAAGAGAGACAGAGACAGAGAGAGAGAGAGAGAAAGAGAGAGGAGAGAGAGAATGGGCATGCCAGAGACTCCAGCCACTGCCAATGAACTCCAGATGCATGTGCCACCTTGTGCATCTGGCTTATGTGGTCCTGGGGAATTGAACTGGGATTCTTTGGCTTTGCAGGCAAATGCCTTAATCACTAAGCCATCACTCCAGCCCTAAATAAATATTTTTAAAAAGTATTTTATATTTATTTATTTGACGGCGGGGGGGAGAGAATGGGCATGCCAGGGCCTCTAGCCACTGCAAATGAACTCCAGATGTGTGTACCACCATGTGCATCTAGCTTATGTGGGACCTGGAGAATTGAACCAGGGTCCTTAGGCTTCACAGGCATGTGCCTTAATTGCTAAGCCATCTCTCCAGCCCATGATTTTTTTTTTTTTTAAATACTGTGTTTGGTGGAGTAAATTTCAAGGTAGAATAACATTGAGTCTGTGGTATGGCTTCTCTTAGCTGTTTTTCTTCCTCAGATCTACAGTGTGAAAGAGAGCAAAATAGAAAGCAGAAGGATATGAAAAATATGAATTTGGTATAGAAAGAAATGTGAGCAATAGATTAAAGTCTTGGGCACAGAGACTATAGCCAGTTCAGCTGTAAATGTTAAGGAGAGCACCACCATTAAATTTAAGTCTACTGCACCGCACTGGGACCATAGAAAGATGGTTTGAGGGCAAGACCCAGCCAGTTGAAGGCTCAAAATAGAAAGAATAAGTTTTTTTTTTTAAATTTTAAAAATTAAAAACACTTTATTATTTCCTCTTCTATTAGTTCTTCTCCCCCTCCTTCATTATCCATGACAACATTTTGATGGGCCCAATATGATGCAGGTCTGTGCCGATAATGGCAGACCCTGTGAGGTCAGGAATACAATGACTGCTTTGTGTCTGAAAGACAATGTGCCAAAGCACTCCTTCCCATCCTGTGGCTCATGCATTCTTCCCGCCACCTCTCCCACTATACTTCCTGAGCCAGCAGAGGGTGTGATAGAGAGAGAGGTATCTCATTTACTGCTGAACACTCAGCTGTCACTTCTTCTCAGGACTTTGATTTTGAGTCTGTCCCACAGTCTCCACCATCTGAAAAGAGAAACTTCTCTAAGCAAAAGTGAGAAGGGCATATATATGTGGGCATGAACATAAATATCAAGAGGTCAATTTGGCAAGTATAATATGTCCATTTAGCTAAACAATGGTAGTATATGCCCCTGCCCTAGGGCTATTACCTTCCTAGCCATAGGGTTAAAAAAAATTTTTTTTTGTTTATTTTTACTTATTTATTTGAGAGTGACAGACAGAGAGAGAAAGAGGGAGAGAGAGAGAGAGAGAGAGAGAGAGAGAGAGAGAGAGAATGGGCGCGCCAGGGACTCTAGCCACTGCAAATGACCTTCAGACGCTTGTACCACCTTGTGCACCTGGCTTACATGGGTCCCGGGGAATCAAGCCTTGAACTGGGGTCCTTAGGCTTCACAGGCAAGCACTTAATCACTAAGCCATCTCTCCAGCCTAGCTAGCCATAGTTTTTTTTCTTTAATTTTTTTGTTCATTTTTATTTATTTGAGAGTGACAGAGAGAGAAAGAGGAAGAGAAAGAGGGGGGGGGGGAGAATGGGCGTGCCAGGGTTTCCAGCCACTGCAAATGAACTCCAGACGTGTGCGCCCCCTTGTGCATCTGGCTAACGTGGGTCCTGGGGAACCGAGCCTTGAACTGGGGTCCTTAGGCTTCACAGGCAAACGCTTAACCGCTAAGCCATCTCTCCAGCCCTAGCCATAGGTTTTTTTTTTTTAATTTTTTTGTTTGTTTATTTATTTATTTGAGAGCGACGGAGAGAAGGAGGCAGAGAGAGAGAGAGAGAATGGGCGCACCAGAGCTTCCAGCCTCTGTAAACGAACTCCAGATGCGTGCGCCCCCTTGTGCATCTGGCTAACGTGGGTCCTGGGGAATTGAGCCTTGAACTGGGGTCCTTAGGCTTCACAGGCAAGTGCTTAATCGCTAAGCCATCTCTCCAGCCCTAGCCATAGGTTTTTGACCAGGTTTTCAGTATCAGGCATGAATTTCCTCCCGTGGAACATGCCTCCTAGCCAATTAGAGAGCACTTAGCTATCCCCATAACAGACATGCCATTATTGCACGAGTGGGCACATGTTACTTAGATGGTCACATGTGTAGCTTACAGGGTCCACTGTTGATGACTTTTCTCCACTAGCAGGCTGCGTAGCACTTTCCAGTGCCATGACAGATGTTCCGCAGGGAGGAGGTTTCCAGCTCAGCTCTAGCTTCATTTTTCAGTGTCCTGCAACTTAAGCATGTGGGTCTTCAGTGGTAGGGTCTTACCATCCAGTTCTGGCAAGGCAACCAAGAGCCTTGGCAATAGCCTGTATTGAGAGTGAAAATTCTTTTTTTTTTTTTTAATTTTTGTTTATTTTTATTTATTTGACAGTAACAGACAGAGAGAGAAAGAGGCAGAGAGAGAGAGAGAGAGAATGGACGCGCCAGGGCTTCCAGCCACTGCAAACGAACTCCAGACGCGTGCGCCCCCTTGTACATCTGGCTAACGTGGGTCCTGGGGAACCAAGCCTCGAACCAGGGTTCTTAGGCTTCATAGGCAAGTGTTTAACCACTAAGCCATCTCTCTAGTCCAAGAGTGCAAATTCTTTTAAAAGAAGGATTGAGGGCTGTTCCCCAGGACCCCCGTTAGCCAGATGCACAAGGGGGCGCATGCGTCTGGAGTTCGTTTGCAGTGGCTGGAGGCCCTGGCACACCTGTTCTCTCTCTCTCTCTGCCTGTTTCTCTCTAATAAATAAAATAAACAAACAAACAAAAAAAGAAGGATTGATGGGAAGAGCCAGACTTCATCCCCTTCTGGCAGCAGAACTTGACAGCATCGTCTTTGCTACTCGTTTTGGAGGGATGAAAAAGGCAAGGTGAAGGGGGTCGTGGAGAATTGTACCAAGGCTAAGCCATGTGAGAGGCAGGGTTGGATTCCCTGCATGCAGGCCCTGAGAGGCCACTGCATGAAGCTGTGAAGGGAACCGTAAGTCGTAATGGAGACCCTAGGCTGCTGGAGATGCCAGGACCATGGGACATCCACCAAGGAAAGCTGCTAGCTCAAGGCAGATCTGACCTGTGAGAGAGGCTATGGGCAGCCCATCTGAAGGGTCAGAGCTACCCAAGCGTTTTGGAACTCCGAGGATTTCATCAGGAACCACAGATACCAGACATGGAACTGTAGGATTTGATGTCTGTCCTGCTGGGTTTCAGCCTTGCTCTTTAGTCTTGAATCTTTCCTTGCTCTGCCCCCATTTCTCTCCTTTGGAAGGAGAATATTTACTCTGTGTTGTTGTATGTTGAAAGTATGTAAGCTGTGCTTTGATTTTACAGGGCTTACAGTTAAGAGACTGTCTTGAGTTTCAAATGAGAATTTGGGCTTTAGATTTTTGAACAATGTTAGCACTGGTCAAGATGATAGGGACTTTTAAGTTGGATTGGACGTATTTGCACCATGAGATGACCCTGGGGCTTCTGTGGGTCAGGGGCATTATGTGACGATTTAAATGTAAAGTACCCCTCATAGGTTCATATGTTTGATTGCTTAATTCCCAGCTGGTGGCATTGTTCTGAAAGGTTGTAGAATCTTGCTTGAAGAAGTGTGTCTTGGGCTGGAGAGATGGCTTAGCAGTTAAGCGCTTGCCTGTGAAGCCTAAGGACCCCGGTTCGAGGCTCTATTCCCCAGGACCCACGTTAGCCAGATGCACAAGGGGGCGCATGCGTCTGGAGTTTGTTTGTAGTGGCTGGAGGCCCTGGAGCGCCCATTCTCTCTACCTGACTCTTTCTCTCTCTCTCTGTCACTCTTAAATAAATAAATAAAAATGAACCAAAAAAATTAAAAAAAAAAGAAGTGTGTCACTGAGCGCAGGCTTTGAGGTTTTATAGTCCAGACCCATTTGCTGTTTTTTCTTTGCTTCTTCCCTCCAGTCTAACGGTGTGATGCCAGCTTTCGGCTCTGGCCTGCCATGGCTTCCCTGCCATGATGAACTCTACCGTCTGGAACTGTCAAGCAGAAGTAAACTCTTTCCTTTCCTAAGCTGCTTCTGGCGGGGTGTTTGTTCACAACAATGAGAAAGTAACTGAAACAAATTTTGAGTGCAGCTGCTGCTCCCTTGGGACTGCGAGGCCCTGAGGATGACAGAATCCCAGGGCCTTTCCCCTCAGATTTCTTTATCGGGTACATGGGCTGCAACAGCTATGCGAGTATGAGTTGAAAACGCAGGAAAAGGTTTAATTGTATCAGGTTTGCAGGGCCCACTGGGCAGTCATGCTGGCTCCCAGCCATGGATCAGGGACATCAAGAGCTCTAGTCCTAGTCTGGCATTTGGCACTGCCCAGCTGAGGGGCCTGGGAAGGGTTTCACTACACAGCTTAAACAAGCTGATACCTAACAGTCTTCTAGCTTGAAATTCACAGCTGCTAGGGTAGCCAGGGACCTAAAGATTAAAGCCTTCGTCCTTTCTGGACACTTACCCAACTACCATTTTAATTTTTTTTGTTTATTTTTATTTATTTATTTGAGAGTGACAGACAGAGAGAAAGAGGGAGAGAGAGAGAGAGAGAGAGAATAGGCACACCAGGCCCTCCAGCCACTGCAAACGAACTCCAGACACGTGTACCCCCTTGTGCATCTGGCTAACGTGGGTCCTGGGGAATCAAGCCTCGAGCCGGGGTTCTTAGGTTTCACAGGCAAGCACTTAACTGCTAAACCATCTCTCTAGGCCCCAACTACCATTTTAGATTATGTCTGCCATCAAGGATGTAAGTGTAGAGACTAACTCCACCTCTTGGTTCCTTCTACAAGGCGCTCTCCTTAGTGTGAATGCTAAGGCTCCAGCCGTGAGAGCTGAAAGGATGCCAGATATATCTTGTCTAACTTCCTCATTTCTTAGAGATGCAGAAAACTCACCATCAGAGCAGAAGCTAGGATGTGGCTTGGGCTCTGTTGTCCTGCCCAGTACATCAGCATGCTGAGTGGCAAGGAGGGAAATCACAAGGCCCAGATGCATCCACAGTCTGCTTCTCCCTCCCCTAGCTGGGCCTGGTGGTATGAGTCTATAATCCTGTCAAAGGCCACGCCACCCTGAACTCACCCAATCTCCCCTATAATCCCAGCTACCTGGGAGGCTGAAACAGGATCACAAGTGCAAGGTCTACCTGAGGTACCGAGTGAAGTCAAGGCCAGTCTGGGCAATTTAGTGAGATCCTGGATCAAAATGGGGAAATAAAAAAAAAAAGGACTCTAAATATAGCTCAGGGATAAGAATACTTGCCTAGCATGTGTGAGGCGCTGGGCTCAATCCCTAGTACAGCAAATTAAATAAGCAAATAAATAAATGAGTAAATGGATAATAAATGGTGAGTAAATAAAGCTTTCTCAGCACTGCTCAGGCAGCCCCACCACTTAGCGCCCTCCATTCGTCAGGGACTTGGATCTTTAGTTCTTCTAGCTCAAAATCTCGTCAGCCAAGATTGGATTATGTGGGCACAATCCAAGGAGCCCCGTGACTAGTGCTGGACGATGGCTGAAGAAGGCAGCAGATGAAGGGAAGTGGAGAGGAAGGAAAGGATATTACAAAGGTGAAACCAAGACAAACAACCGACTTTTACTCTCAGATGAAAGCTGAGTTTTAAAGATGAAGTTGGGCTGGAGAAATAAATGGCTTAGCAGTTAGGGCACTTGCCTGCAAAGCCTAAAGACTCAGGTTCGAGTCCCCAGTGCCCACATAAGCCAGATGCACAAGGTGGCACATGTGTCTAGAGTTTGTTTGTAGTGGCTAGAGGCCCTGGTGTGCCAACTCTATTTCTGTCTCCGTCTCTCAAATAAATAAGAATAAAAGATAAAGTTGTCTTTCTCATCATGCCTTTACTTAATCAGTCATGCCTTACTCATCCACTCATGGGACCAACCAGCCAACCAGCCAGCCACTCACTGTGCCTTGTTCAGCCCTGGTGATGATGTGGGTGGTACTGGTGATGGTGGTAGCAGTGGTAAATAGGTGATATTGGTGTTGTTGGGGGACGAGGGTACTTTTGTTGTGTATTACTGATGGTGTTGGTGACTGTGATGGCATCGATATGTGCAATGGTGATGGTCTTGTTGGGTGATGATGGGTGATGGTGGTGGGTGTGTGCTCTTGGTGTTGTTGGGTGGGATTGTTGGGTGATGATGGGGTGATGGTGGTGGGTGTGTGCTCTTGATGTTGTTGGGTGGGATTGTTGGGTGATGATGGGTGATGGTGGTGGTGGGTGTTTGCTCTTGGTGTTGGTGGGAGTGACAGTGGCAGTGTTGTTATGTTTATTGGTTTGCTAGCAGGTATTAAGAAGCTCTTCTTGGTCCCTGGAATTAAAAAAAAATCTCTGTAAAATTAATAGCTTGTTTTATGTTTATAATACCTATTAATTCAAGCAACATAGAAGGATGCAAAGAAGCTTAAAACTAATTAACATGTCACTTCCCTGACATGAAGAGGAGGAGGAGGAGGTCATGTCTACATTCAGAGTTGGAGGCATGGTGGGAGACACACCTCTCAGGAGGAAGGGGGGTGTGAGATACAACAGGGAAATGGCCATGCCCTGTCTTGGGAGGAGGGAATGGTGTGGGGCTGATCAAAGTGAATGTCCTGCTCCAGAGCTGGGCAGAGGTGAGGTGATGGACTGTTTTATATCTGCACTTTGTCCTGTAGCCCTCCCTCCTGGGGAGGGTCAGATCGTCACTTCCGGGAAGTGTGTGGTGATGTAGAGCTACGGACCTTGGGGGGTCTTGCTGAGCAAGAGACTGCTTCTACCTCAAATGCCATCCTTCCCCTTGTCAGTCTGGGAGCAGGGCCTCCCTCGATAGCTCAGCAATTTCTAAGCTCATTTTTGCATTTGTGTATAGTCACAGGATCACCCTTGAGAATGACTTTTCGGGGTAGGGGGAAACTTCTCTGGGGGACTGTCACCAAGGAAAGTTTTTGTACAATTCAGGGGCCAAGAAAGGTCAGAACTGTAGGGGGGGGGTCCCATAAAAATAAACAAGCCTAGGTTTACAGTCCTTCCTTTCTTGTAAGCAACATTTTTTCAGTGAATGTCCAGTGTAGATCCAACAGAAAGAAGATGGCTTTGACTGACACAGAGGGATCAGTCTGCCTAGTGGAACCTGGACCACCTCACCCTGGCCTGGGACTGAGGTGAAGAAGGGGTTGCTCATGCTTCTTTCACAGGGCTATTGGGAGGTGCTGACTGGAAGACATGTGCAAAGCTGTTGGCACTCTGTAATGCTGGGAGGCATTGAGAACTTTCTGTTGGCTCGAGAGAGGATGTAGAAACAGAGTGGAGCCTTGCCTGACAGGGTGGTGCACACCTTTAATCTCAGCATTTGGGGTGCAGAGGTAGGCGGGTTACTGTTGAGTTCGAGGCCAGCCTGGGACTACAGAGTGAATTCCAGGTCAGCCTGGCCTGCAGTGAGATCCTACCTGAAAAATACAAAACTAAAAAAGGATGAAGCCTGGAAGATAACCCTGGTGGAAGCTGGATGTGGTGATGCACGCCTTTAATCCCAGCACTCGGGAGGCAGAGGTAGGAGGATTGCTGTGAGTTCAAGACTACCTTGGGACTCCATAGTGAATTCCAGGTCAGCCTGGGCAGGCACATTTTGCCTCTGGGTGTTAGTAACACGTACTTCTTTCTACTCATGTCTCACTACCACTCAAGTGCCTGAATTTATAAACCTCAGTCTCAGTATTACCTTTAAAAAAAAATCTTCATTTTTGAAAATATGTTTATTATTTTTATTTATCTAAGTATCAATCTGTCTGTTTGTTTATCTGTGTGTGGGTGTATGTGTGTAAATGCGTGTGGGTGCACTACAGTCTCTTGTGGCTGCAAGCACACACAGGTACATGAACCACTTTTTGTATATGGCTTTAACTGGGTGCTGGGGGATCAAACCTGGATTAGCAGGCTTTGCAGGTAAGTGCCTTTAAACACTGAGCCCCAGCCCCTAAACTTCCTTTTTTAAAAAATCATTTCAATGTTTAATTGACCCATAGTAATTTTACACAGTCATGGAATACGGTGTGGTAATGCAGCACATGTATACATTAGCATTTCAGTCTCCTTAAACATTTATCATTTGGTTGTTCTGGGACTATTGGAACTCTTCAGTTTTAATTTTTTTTTTTTAAATTTTTTTCTGTCGTTTATTTTTATTTATTTATTTGAGAGTGACAGACAGAGAGAGAAATATGCAGATAGAGAGAGAATGGGCGCACCAGGGCCTCCAGCCACTGCAAATGAACTCCAGACGCGTGCGCCCCCTTGTGCATCTGGCTAATGTGGGTCCTGGGGAATCCAGCCTTGAACCGGGGTCCTTAGGCTTCACAGGCAAGCGCTTAACCGCTAAGCCATCTCTCCAGCCCCCATTTTTAATTCTTTATAAACTATATAATAAGGGCTAGAGACATGGCTTAGCAGTCAAGGCACTTGCCTGAAAAGCCAAAGGATTTCGGTTTGATTCCCCAGGACCCATGTTAGCCAGATGCACAAGGTGGCGCACGTGTCTGGAGTTTGTTTGCAGTGGCTGGGAGGCCCTGGTGTGCCCATTCTCTCTCTCTCTCTCTCTGTCTCTTTCCCTCTCTCAAAAAAATAAATCAAAATTTAAAAAATATAATAAGTTACTGTGAACTGTATTCATCCTATAATGCTAGAGAATACAGAAAGTTGTTTCTCCTATCTAGCCATTTTCTAGTACTTGATATCCAGTCTCACTCTAGCCACTTCCTTCCCTCTTGCTAGCCTTTAGGGTCCACTATTCTATTATCTACTTCTATGAAATCAACTTTAAAATATTATTAATTAATTAATTTATTATTGATACCTTCTGTAATTATGGACAATAAACCATTTTAATTCCCTCTCCCACTTTCCCCTTCACAACTCCACTCTCCATCATATCCCCTCCCTCTCTCAATCAGTCTCTTTTTTCTTTTTTCTTTTTTCTTTTTGGTTTCTCAGGGTAGGGTCTCACTCTAGTCCAGGCTGACCTGGAACTCACTATGTAGTCTCAGGGTGGCCTCGAACTCATGGCGATCCTCCTACCTCTGCCTCCCGAGTGCTGGGATTAAAGGCGTGCACCACTACGCCTGGCTCAGTCTCTCTTATTTTGATGCCAACATCTTTTCCTCCTATTATGATGGTCTCGGGAAGGTAGTGTCAGGCACTGCGAGGTCATGGATATCCAGGCCATTTTGTGTCTGGAAGAGTGCATTGTAAGAAACCAACTCTTTTTGACGTGTATGTATAGTATGTGCCGTGTGTGTGCAGGCATGCACGTGCAATGTCTGCATGTGTGTGTAGATGCACATGTCCTGTGCACCTGCGTGTGGAGGTCAAAGGAGGACATCAGGCGTCCGCCTCTATCACTCTTGTGCCTTATTTCCTTGAAACAAGGTCTCTCGCTGACTCTGGAGCTTGTCATCTTTCAGATACACTAGCCAGTCAGCATGCACCGGCCGTCCTCCTGTCTGTGTCTCCCTCGGTGCCGGCGATGCTCAGGTCTTTCTGCTTGCACAGCAAGCACTCTACCCACCGATTCATCTCCCTGGAATCACCTCTTTTGTTTCTTTCGAGGTAGGGTCTCACTCTAGCCCAGGCTGATCTGGAATTCACTATGGAGTCTCAGGGTGGCCTTGAACTCACGGCAATCCTCCTACCTTTGCCTCCCAAGTGCTGGGATTAAAGGCGTGCACCACCATGCTTGGCTTTTGCAATCAACTTTTTAAAAAATATTTTTATTTATTTATTTGACAGAGAAAGAGGGAGAGAGAGAGAGAGAGAGAGAGAGAGAATACGTGTGTCAGAGCTTTCAGCCACTGCAAATGAACTCTAGACGCGTGTGCCCCCTTGTGCATCTGGCTAACGTGGGTCCTGGGGAATCGAACCTGGGTCCTTTAGCTTTGCAGGCAAACGCCTTAACCGCTAAGCCATCCCTCCCGCCCCTGGAATCAACTTTTAAAGCTTCCATATATGATGAGGACTGGCAGAACCGTCTTTCTGTGTCTGGCTCAGGGTCCCTCTTCTAACAAGAGCTGCACTAGTATTTAAGGCATGCCCGTCTCACACCAGGCACTGTCCTAAAGTCTCCATGCAGGTCATCTTGATGCTCCAATAACCCTTCCAAATGGGTGCCATTGCTCTACCCCGTATACCTACGAGGGAACTGTACCACTGAGAAGATGCCCGGCGTACCCAAAATCATGCCAGTCCTAAGTAGCTGAGCTGGGATTTGGTATAGGCACCACTGGGCCAAAGCTGGAACTTTTCTTGCCCATGGGCTTCCTGTGCCTGAAGCCTCAGCTGTCACAGATCACTCGCTGGCCACGACCTTCCTCTGACCCTGCTTTTCCACCTTATAGTGACTATAGGCCCTGCTCGTACCTTCCCCGTTCTTACTTATTCTCTCAGCCCCCTCGCTTCTTCACTTTCTGCCAGTCCTCACACTCATGCTTACCGACCTCACCGGTTCCTGAAGTCTCAGTTCTGCTACTATGCTGTTTCTTATAACCTGAAATGAAAAGAAAAAGCTTCTGGTTTGAAAGCTGGCTGCTTTGGAAGCTCTGCAAAAATGTTGCCTAAAAAATAGTTCGTTTGAGAGAATCGGGCATGGTAGCATGGGCCTTTAATCGCAGCCCTTGGGAGGCAGAGGTAGGAGGATCGCCGTGAGTTTGAGGCCAGCCTGAGACTACAGAGTGAATTCCAGGTCAGCCTGGTCTAGAGTGAGACCCTACCTCCAAAAACCAAAAAAAAAAAAAAAAAAAAAACAAAACAAAAAAAAACAAAAAAAAAAAAAACCCAACAAAACAAAACCCTTGAACAACAACAACAACATAAAACCCCCAGCTACTTTGAGTTTGAGATGGTTTAGCAGTTAAGGCACTTGCCTGTGAAGCCTAACGATCCAGGTTCAATTCCTCAGGACCCACGTAAGCCAGATGCACAAGAGGGCACACGTGTCTGGAGTTTGTTTGCAGTGGCTGGAAGCCCTGGCAAGCTCATTCTCTCTCTCTCTCTCTCTCTCTCTCTCTCTTTCTCTCTTTCTTTTCCAAGGTAGGGCTTCACTGTAGTTCAGGCTGACCTGGAATTTACTATGGAGTCTCAGGGTGGCCTCGAACTCACAGTAATCCTCCTTCCTCTACCTCTTGAATGCTGTGATTAAAGACATGCACCCCCACGCCTAGCTCTCTTTAGTTTTTTAAAAATATTTATTTATTTATTTATTTGAGAGCAACAGAGAGAAAGAGGAAGAGAGAGAGAGAGAGAGAGAGAGAGAGCGTGAGCGAGAATGGGCGTGCCAGGGCCTCCAGCCACTGCAAACTCCAGACTCGTGTGCCCCCTTGTGCATCTGGCTAACGTGGGTCCTGGGGAGTTGAGCCTCGAACCGGGGTCCTTAGGCTTCACAGGCAAGTGCTTAACCGCTAAGCCATCTCTCCAGCCCTCTCTTTAGTTTTTTGAGGTAGGGTTTTGCCCTAGCCCGGGCTGACATGGAATTCACTATGTAGTTTCAGGGTGGCCTCGAACTCACGGCAATCATCCTACCTCTGCCTCCCAAGTGCTGGGATTAAAGGTGTGTGCCACCACACCCGGCCTGATTCTCTATCTGCCTCTTTCTCTCTCTCGCTAATAAATAAATAAAATACTTTTGAAAAATCTCCTTTGTTTATTGAAGCTTCTTTGTGGACTTCAGGTGAGACATTGGAGTCTGTGGGGTTGAGGCAGCTTCGGGAGACCTGAGACGCGGTGGGGAGGACAATGCGTTGTCTGGGGCTCCGTCCGCACTGCCAGAGAAATGCCACCTTTGGAACTTGGTATGTCATAAAGGTGCTCCCCTCCACCAGTGAGTCCCGTAGCTGGACCAATTAAAAAGGAAGCTTTCCAACTGTCCCCGGCAGTGCTGGCGGGAGCCATCACGGCTCATGTCATCTTAGCGTCTTCACGCACTGTAACATGCGACCCAGAGTCCTCACTCGGGGCTCTGAGGGAGGGGCTGTGCAATCTGTTACCTGCTTCTAGTCACTGTTAGCCGGCAAAACCACGGCGCTGGTCTGACCCACACCAACTCCTTGCTCTGCCCAAACGGCACGCACAGCTGCCCTTGTACCAGCTCTGCTCCCTCCTGGACCCCTGACACCCCAGCAGCTTGCTCCTCCCACCCATCATCTTCCGCTCCAAGGTCACCTCTGCATGGGCGGCAGGAAGGCCTTTCCCAGCTGTCTACCTAAAATTGCACGCTGTCCCTCTGTGTCTCCTCAATATGCTTAAATTTCCTCCACAGCGCCGACGACTACTTGGTGTCAAAGTATAATCTCCAAAGAGTTAGAAACATGCCTCTGATCAAGCATCTGGCAGGATGGGTCAGTGATTTTATTCCGTTTATTTGTGGAAGGGTCAGCGAGATGACAGGGCTGGCTCTAAGGGGATGAGAGGCGCTGATACATGTAATCAATGAGAAAGGACTTCGGGGTATGATTGCCGAGTCACACACTAGATTGGTTAACGTCCTACAGCCCACTAAAACTGCAACCTTCGGGGTTATCTTGTCTTCCAGACAGAAATCATTTGCATCTTCGCTGGGCAAAAATCACTTGCAGCTTGTCAATTTTCTTCAGGTTAACGGTTCACTTCTTAGAGTCTGTGCCCTAATCGATAGTAAATAGTAAGCCAACAAAGTTACGGTACTGGAGCAGAGCTGTCAAAGGACTTCGCTAATGAAATGAATGCTCTGATTGTACCACCCTGCCTGACAGCCCTCTCCAAGGGGCTATTCCGCTCCTGATGGCTGGTTAGCAGGAGTGAGAAATAGGCTGTTAGTTGTGTAAATTAATATGTTATACTATTTTAAGTGAAAGATTTATTTTGACTTAGAGTTCGAGAAGGATGCAGTCGGTTCCAGTTACCTTCATGACAGTGGACCAAACACCTGACCAAAAGCAGCAGATAGGTGGAAAGTTTTCATTTTGGCTTGTAGTCTTCAGGGGAAGCTTCATGATGGCAGGGGAGAACATGGCATAAACAGAGGCTGGACGTCACTTCTGCCACAGCAGGTGGAAAACAGCAGCAGGAGAGTGAGCTGAACTAATACTGGCAAGCTAGGAGCTATAAACCATAATAAGGTCCACCCACAGCAACATACCTCTTCCAGCGAGACTCCACCTCCCTGATTCAAACTACCACCCAGTCCATGGTGGAAGGGACAAGGGGAATGGCTGCAGGAGCCCAAGATATTTGGTCACATTTTATCCATGGTCAAGAAAAAGAGTGATGAATGCTGGTGCTCAATTTCCTTTTTTAATTTTATTTGTTTTCTTTTGAAATTTTTTGCTTTCTTTCTTTATTTGAGAGAGAGAGAGAGAGAGAGAGAGAGAGAGAGAGAGAGAATGGGTGTGCCAGGGCCTCCAGCTACTGCAAATAAACTCCAGATGCATATACCCCTTTGTGCATCTGGCTTACGTGGGTACTGGAGAATCGAAACTGGGTCCTTTGGCTTCACAGGCAAGCACCTTAACTGCTAAGCCATATGCAGTTTCAATGTGGCCTCAAATTCATGGCAATCCACCTACCTCTGCCTTCCAAGTGCTGGGATTAAAGGCGTACACCACCACACTCTGCTCAACTTCCTTTTTCTTTCTTTCTTTTTTTTTTTATTCAGTTCAGGATCCCAGGTCACCCACATTTAGGGTGGGTCTTCCTGCCTCAAGCGACCTAATATACAGACTCCTTCACAGGCATGACCATAGTTTTGTCTCCCAGGTGATTCTAGACCCTGCCAAGTCAACAATCAATAGTAAACCACATATATTAATATAACATATGACATAAATATATTAATGCATAATATCAATAATTTAATATTATGTATATGTCAATCATGGCATCTATAAACATATAGCCTCTTATATTAAATACATTTAATTAATGTAAAGTTAATATATTTTGGTTTCCAACTGTGGTTACTTGCAATCATGCTTGTTTGCTTTGCCTTAGAATATCAGGTGATAATTAGAGGGTGTTAGTTATCTTTCATTGCTGTGACCAGAATACTTGACAGAGACGACTTAAAGGAGGCAGGACTTTTTGTTTTACTGACATGATTTTAGAGGGCTCAGTTCACGTTTGCTTGGTCCCACGTGCTAGGGCAGGACAGCATGGTGGCAGAGGAAATTCTTTGCCTGGCAAGCAGAAGGCATAGCAGAAAGGAAGCCCAACTAATGTCCCTCACCGACCCGCCCTCAGTGACCTACTTCCTCCAGCTAGATCTTGCTTCCTAAACTTTCTACAGTCTCATACGTCAGTGCCACCACCTCTGTCCAAAGCATGGGCCTGTGAGGGACATTTCATATCCAAACCATATCGGGCAGCTTGTTAGATGTTGTCGTGATGTTGAATTTCCATGGTTTGAATAATTATTCTTAGCTCTGACATATCAGATTACGTGTGTTTGTTGTCTTTTGTCCCTACTAGAAAGTAAACCTCTCGCTAACAAGGACTTGGCTTTGTGTTCTGCCGGCTCCTGGCACTTAGGAGAGGTGCCCAGCAGGTGCACAATCAATAATTGTTGAATGAATAAATAAACATAAAGTGGCCAAAGTCTTTTCAGAAACAAAAGCAGTAAGAGACTCCCTGTGGTAAGTTTGGCTGATGAGCTTCAGCAAGAGTGCTCCCCTGCTGTTAACCTTAGCCCTTCCCTGGGGTACCTGGCTGTGGTTAATGGTTATTTGGGACATGTCTCTCCATGGGGGGTGGTGGGGGCAGACATTGAATTGTGGAGAGAGCAGAGGCCTGGGAGTGGTTATGAAGCATTGGGGGTGAGGAGGACAGAGGCGAGTGCAGACAGACAGACCCAGGGTGAATGGAGGAGTCCCAGAGGAAGGCCTGGAGAGGGGAAGGGACTGACCAAGGTCACGGTGTGAAAAATGGCAGAGCTGGGCCCTAAGCCAGGGTCTCCTGACTCCAGGCATGGCTGGTCCTTCCCTTTCCTCAGCCCTTATCCTCCCTCAAAGGCACCTGTTTTTGGACTGGTCCCCTAGATTCTCCCTGCGCTGCTCTCTGCCATCAGAGGGAGCCAAGGTACTCAGATGTGAAGTGAGGGGCGCCTTTCTAGGCTGCAGGTACCTCCAATCTGGGGCCTAGAGAGCAAGAGGCCATGCCCACGAGGTCCCCATCTCTGGGAGTGATCCGGTATCACCCCGCAGTCTGAAGGAGTGCCTGAGCAGGGTGCTAGGGCTGGTGGGTGTCACGGTGCCTAGGGCTTGAGTGGGCTGCCACACGCTCCCCTTCTGCTCCTAGGAATTCCCAGTTCTTCTGCCTTCCTAACAGGGGCACCCTCCCAGAGCAGAGCTGGAAGACCTTAGAAACAGTCCAAGCCCCTCATTGTCTAGCGAGAGAGAGAGAGAGAGAGAGAGAGATCCAGAGAGAAGGGGCCTGTGCTTGGCCATGCAGCAAGCAGGCAGAACTGGACAGGAGCCCAGGGCTTCTCACCAGCCAGGGGGGGAGGGGGTTCTGTGCTTCACGATCTGCCCGTTATCTTATCTGCCTCATCTTGTCTCAGCCCATTAGAGATGAGGGGCTCTCATCTCTGCAGACAGAGCCCAGATTGATCTTCAAATCGACCTTGGAGCTGTTCCGGACTTGTCCAGTGTTTGTCTGGGAGAGAGGCCCTAGATGGCTTACCCGTTAAGGCACTTAGACTGGCCAGGCCAAAGGACCCAGGTTCAATTCCCCAGTACCCATGCAAAGCCAGATGCACAAGGTGAGAGAAAGGCCCTTTTCTGTTCTCACACCTCACCAAAGCCCAGCAGAGGAACCCATGCCTGTCCTCAGGCCCAGTTCCTTACCTCTCCAGGCCAGGCTGTTGTGGTAGAGTCCCAGGACAAAGTACTGGACAGGGGAGAAGCAGTGAAGCTGCTGGGAAACTCCGCGTAGGCCTGTACTCCTGGAACCAGAGAGGGCAGTCTGGATAGGTCCTCTGGGATTTCACGGAATTTTATGGAATGCAGGGCAGAGAGGAAAGCACAGGAGACTGTCTTAACTTTTTTTTTTTTTTTTTCTTTGAGATCTGATCTCACTATAGCCCAGGCTGACCTGGAATTCACTAGGGAGTCTCAGGGTGGCCTCGAACTCACAGCGATCCTCCTACCTCTGCCTACCGAGTGCTGGAATTAAAGGCGTGCACCACCACGCCTGGCTTGAGACTGTCTTAACTTTTGAATGATTCTGTCACCACCCTCACTACCCCCTATCCCTCCAAGACCCCCCTAATATTCTGTCGTCCTCTAACTAGTCAGGTAACTCCTCCTCTCCTCTCTCCCTGGTTCTTCTCCCTGCTGGTCTCATTCTAGACTTTTTTTTTTTTGAGGTAGGGTCTCCCTGTAGCCCAGGCTGACCTGGAATTCACTATGTAGTCTCAGGGTGGCCTCGAACTCACTGAGATCCTCCTACCTCTGCCTCCCAAGTGCTGGGATTAAAGGCGTGCGCCACCACGCCCGGCTTTCGTTCTAGTTTTATGCCCGTATTTCTGGTGCTGACTACTGTTTGCACTCATCTTTAATTGATCCCAGTTAGGAACAGCAGATGAGAAAGTCCACGCCATATTTGTCTTTCTGTTCCTACATGACCTCACTTTCAATGATTTTTTTTTCCAGCTCCACCCATTCATTTACCTGCAAATTTCATTATTTCTCTTTTCCTTACCACTGAGTACAATTCCATTGTGTGTATGTACCACATTTAACACAAGCTGCTCACTGTCTTGGTTGGAGAATCTGCTTTATTTTACAGATGGCAGAGAAAACTGAGGAGAGTCAAAGTCCATTCATAAGACAAGAAGATAACCGACTGCCCAGCCCGAGACTTGCCACCTCTTCCCCATCTGCTAGGGCCCAGGAGAACTTGCAGTGGAAGGGGCACCATGAACACTGCTCTGACTGCTAGCCTGACAACCAGCTCTAGGATGATGGTGGCAGACACAGTGATCAAGCAAAACATATCAAAGTAGAAATCCAGAGGCTACAAAGAATTCAACACTAAATCAGACTGCCAACTGGCCTGCCATGGCTCAGGGAACATTGTGGAAGAGGGGTGGAAAGATTGTGAGAGCCACAGAGTGGGCAGGAATACCCTGATGCATGGTCCTTTCACTATCCCGTTGGGACTGACTGAGGCCTTCATGACCCCACAGTGAATCCCATGAACCCACTGAGAAGGGACCCAGGGAAAAGGGAACAGGGAGAGCAAATACAAGTATAATCTGTACATATATATAATTTCTCCTTTAATTTGCTTTTCATTAGCATTAGAAAGGTAACTAATACAATCGTCCAAGCTTGACCACAGGATTCCTTAGAGAAGAGGCCAAACTTGGAATGCTCTTGGCTCACACCATCACATATGGTCAGTTTGCTTTGGATTGCCTCAGAAACCTAACTCAAGTTCTGACCAAGGGACAGGGTAGTATCAGGAAAAGCAGTGGGCCTCCTGTGCCCCTCAATCATTTCTCATGTCAAGCAACCACATTTCTTTATTTTATTTTATTATTTTTATTTTCTTGGGAGAAAGACACAGGGAGATTGAGAGAGAGAGAGAGAGAGAGAGAGAGAGAGAGAAAATGGGTGTACCAGGGCCTCTAGCCAATGCAAATAAACTCCAAATGCATGCGCCACCTCGTGCATCTGGCTTATGTGGATCCTGGGGAATCGAGCTGAGGTTCTTTGGCTTTGCAGGCAAGCGCCTTAACCACTAAGTCATCTCTCCAGCCCCAATCACATTCCTTTTGAGGAAGGCACTCAGCATTCTGCTCCCTTCTTCCATCTTTGCTGATGTGTGCATCAACTTTCATATCTAATGGCTCCTCGCACCCTGCGAACAGTGCTGACCACTCTCCAGGGCCCCACAGCTCAGAGCTTTGCCGTGAGAGATGGATGTCTCCACCTCTTCCAGGTCCAGTTGGGGAAATCTGTAGAAAGTCTCAAACTGGCCTAATATGGGTCAGGTACCCTCCCCGCCCCCCGGCTTCAACCATGGGGTGTTGGGAACCATGGCGTCCTGAGGATAGGAATTCAGTGAGCCAAGGTGCCTCCTTCAGGAATGACCCCCAGCTGGTTGCCTCTGCAGGTTGTTAGTGTTTCTTCCACAGCATGTCCTGTGGGAGCTGAGCTATGTATTGCGTGATCACCCTAAGGAGCAAAGAAGCAGGCAGGAAGCTCGTCGGGCATAAAAGGGAGCCTATAGAATACTTTGGAATGAGTGTGCTTTGAACTGGGGAGAAAGCAGAATGTGTAAACGCTGGGAGGACACTTTGAGTTTGTAGCACACTAGGTAGTAGCAGGTGATGAGGTTTATGAGCTGGGCTCCGGAGCTTCAGATCCGACTGGAGGCAGGGAGGTGACAAATTACATTTGTCCAACTGTCCTACAGAGCCTAGTGCTATGTCTGGCATGGAGCTCTATTCCCATTAAACACCAGTTCCCCAGTCCTCTCTGTCCTCAGGCCCTGATAACTCCCATTCTGCTTTCTGTCCTGATGAATTTGAATATCAATGTTATCATACAATACTTGCCTTCTTGTGTCTGGCTGATTTCGTTTAGCATAATGTCCTCAAGAGTCACCCATGTTGTGGCATGGAACAGGACTCCATTAGGTATGAATGCCACACTCGACTCCACTAGGCCATCCATAGCATTTGGGTTCTTTCTACCTTTTTGCTGTTGTATCCTACTATGAACACTGGTACCCAAATATATCATTCTCTCTCTCTCTCCCTCCCCCCCCTTTTTTTTGAGGTAAGGTCTCACTTTAGTCCGGCTGACCTGGATTTCATTAAGTAGTCTCAGGGTGGTCTTATATTCATGGTGATCCTCCTACCTATGCCTCCTGAGTGCTGGGATTAAAGGCGTGTACCACCATACCTGGCCTTCTTCCTCTTTTTATTTTTATTTATTTATGAGAGAGACAGAGAGAGAGAGAGAGAAGAAAGAGAGAAAACGGGCAAGCTGGGTCCTCCTGCCATTGCAAATGAACTCCAGATGCATGCGCCACTTTGTGTATCTGGTTTTACGTGGGGATTAGAGAACCAAACCCAAGCTGTTGGGGATTTGCAAGAAAGTGCCTTTAACTGCTGAGTGATCTCTCCAGCCTTCTCTTTCTCTCCTTGGGGCAGGTCTCATTCACTCACCAAGGCTGACCTGGAACTCACTCTGTAGCCCAGACTGGCCTCAAACTCATATGGATCTTCCTACCTGGGCTTCCTGAGTACTGGGCTTATAGGCACGAGCTACTGCACCCAGCTCCCAAAGTTCTCTGAGACCTTGCTTAACTCTTACGGGGAGAGCCAGAAAAAGAATTGCTGCACGTCTAGTAACGCTGTGTTTAATGTTTTGAAAAACTTCTATGTTTTCTGCAGCACTATATGATTTTACGCTCTCTCCCACAGGGCACCAGATTCCGGTATTTATTTATTTAGAAACAGTCTTGCTATGTAGACTGAAGTGGCCTCAAACTCACTGTGTAGCCGAGGATGACCTTGAACTATCTTACTGTCTTGCCTCTCCAGTGCTAGGATTGTCAGCGCGTACTACCAGAGCCAGTTACATCCAGCTGTGCATTTATTTTTGAAAATCAAAGCAGCATCTCGCCTTTGATAGTGGCTTTGACCTTCCTCCTCGGAGCCTTGAAGCTTCCACAGCAAAAGCGAGAGAGCAAGCTGGGCGTGGTGACGCACGCCTTTAATCCCAGCACTCCGGAGGCAGAGGTAGGAGGAGCGCCATGAGTTCAAGGCCACCCTGAGAACGCAGAGTGAATTCTAGGTCATCCTGGACTACAGTGAAACCCTACCTCAAGTAAAGAAAAAGAAAAAAAGTGAGAGAGCACCAACGTCATTATGCAGCACATAGTAGGCCTGCAGGTGTCACTAACCTTTTGCTCTCACGTTGACAGCAGGATGGGCCACATGCCTGTATGCGGCACAATGAGGTTTATTCTGCCTAGAGTCAGAGACTTATGCTTAGAGGATGGGGCAGGCCTCCTCTCTGGAGGCATTCTGAGGGCAACTGATGGAGCACCGAGGTGGGTGGTGGAGGTGGAGAGGAGTTTGCGGGTGAAGGAGAAGGCCACATCGGGACCAGGCATGGGGTGGAATAAACCACTACGGGGAAGTCTGCTGGTCAATTTTCCATTGCTGTAACAGATAACTGGGACCATCAACCTATAAAGAGCTCACAGGTTTGGGGTTTCAGCCAAGGGGCAGTTGGCCCTGCTCCTTTGGGCCTGTGGTAAGGCAGCACAAGGAAGAACAGAAAGCAGCTTATCTCATGCCTGTGGAGAGGGGTGGAAAGGGACTGGACTGTCACACTCCCCGTGACCTAAGACCTTCTTCTAGGCCCCACCTCTTAGAAGGTCCCGCCGCCTCCCAGTAGCATCAAGCTAAGGGCCAAGCGTTTAATACATGGGCCTCTGGGGAACATTCCAGATGCAAATCATAGCCAGAAAGAAGAGCTTTTCTCCTATTGTTTATACAGCAGGTCTGAGGGATTTTTGTGAGCTTACAACTTACCCACACCCTGCTACCTAGTAGCCAGGCTTCACATTCCTCTAGGCCAGGGGACCACTATCTTCTGGATCCTTCTCCAGCTCTATGGACTTACCCTCTCTTTCTTGACACTCTGCCCTTGGATCCTTCATATCTTCCTCATTTTTTTGTGTGTTTATTTCTTTGAGGTAGGGTCTTACTCCAGCCCAGACTTACCTGGAATTCACTATGTAGTCTTAGGGTGACCTTGGACTCATAGCAATCCTCCTACCTCTGCCTCTCAAATGCTTAGGATTAAAGGCATATACCAACACATCCAGCTTCAGTATCTATCTATCTATCTATCTATCTATCTATCTATCTATCTATCTATTATCTATCTATCTATCTATCTGTATTTTTTTTTTTTTTTGAGAGAGAGAGAGAGAAAGGAGGAGGGGGAGAGAGAATGGGTGCGTCAGGGCCTCCAGCCACTGCAAACAAACTCTAGATACATGCACCACCTTATGCATGTAGCTTACATGGGTCTTGGGGAATTGAACCTGGGTCCTTTGGCTTTGTAGGCAAGTGCCTTAACCACTAAGCCATCTCTCCAGCCCAATATATAGGTCTTTTGATTTTTTTTCTTATGTTCAACTATCCCCTTGGATCTTTGCTGATTTGTTCTCCAGCTCCTGAACTGGGTCTGAGGGGGAGACCATGTCAGCCTTCTGCTCCAGTTGTCCTTGTTATCACGATCCCAGATCCTGTTATCATGATCCCAGAGAATGACTGTCTGCTCAGCTGTTGAAGGGGTGACTGGCCCTATGATGTAGCCTTGATAGCAGTAGCCTCTGGAGGACAGCCACTCTGCTCTCTTACCTCACTGTCCCCAGATACAACAGAAAAGAATGTCTCTGTCTGGCTGAGCTGAATTGATTCAAGCTCTCAAAGGCACCTGGCCATTAAAGGGACAGTACCTGATGGCATCGGACAAAGATGTCAGGGTTTTTTTTTATTTTTTTTATTTTTATAAAGATGATTCCACATGTCCTGCCCAGAAACAGAAGGGGCAGCAATGAGAAGAAGTAGATATTGTTGTTGTGCCGCTGTGTAAGGCAGTGTGGAGAGAGGCACCCACTGCTAGAGGAGCTCAGAGGGGAGAGAGATCAATCCAAGCTGAAGGAGAAGTTTCCATGGACTCTAAAATCTTGGGGAATGAACTGTGTGATGCCCACATGGAAACAAACAAAAGGCCATATATTCTCAGAGGCACAGGCAGGAGGAAGAAGACATTTTTCCTACCTGGAAATGACGTCAGTGAAGAGTACCTTGAGAGGCAAGAAGAGACTGGGGAAGAAAGTGAGCAGAGTCCCCAGGGCAGGAGTAGGTGCTGTCTGTCCATGGAGTGCAGATGATCCAAGGAAGCTGGAGCCTTCTGGTGATGGAGCCGCAGAGGATCCTAGCAGAGTGAAGTGATGAGATTGGCAGTGTGCAGTGATCGACGGGCTATTTCTTATGGTCATATTGAGACTGCCATTAGCTGAAAGCATTCAGTTTGGGAGAAGCAAAATACAATTTGCATGAACTTATGAGCAGTGGTTCCTGGGCTAGGGATGTGGGGGCAAGTCTGACTTTCTGGACAGCAGTCACTTCAGGCTCCACTGCACAGCTTCTGTTAGCTGATCTTCAATCTTTTTAAAAAATATGTTATTTTTATTTATTTATTTGACAGAGATAAAGAGGGAGAGAGAGAATGAGTGCACCAGGACTTCAGCCACTGCAAACAAACTCCAGACGCTTATGTTGCCCTGTGCATCTGGTTACGTGGGTCCTGGGGAATCGAACCTGGGTCCTTTGGTTTTGCAGAGAAATGCCTTAACTGCTAAGCCATCCCTCCAGCCCATGATCCTCAATCTTTTTAGAGATGCCATTTTAACTTAGTTTTCTGGGGCTTGTTCAACTGGATATCTGATGTTAAATTGGGAGGGCTGGAGAGATTGCTTAGTGGTTAAGACGCTTGCCTGTGAAACCTAAGAACCCAGGTTTGATTCCCCAGTATCTATGTAAGCTAGATGTAAATGGTGGTACATGCATCGGAAGTTCATTTGCAGTGGCTAGAGACCTTGGTATGCCCATTCATTCATTCCCTCCTTTCTCTCTCTCTCATAAATAAGTAAATACAAGATTTAAAAAAAATATTAAAAAATTGAATTGGAGCCGGGCGTGGTGGCGCACGCCTTTAATCCCAGCACTCGGGAGGCAGAGGTAGGAGGATCGCCGAGAGTTCGAGGCCACCCTGAGACTACATAGTGAATTCCAGGTCAGCCTGAGCCAGAGTGAGACCCTACCTCAAAAAACAACAACAACAACAAAAAAAATTGAATTGGAAACTCTTGAACAAGGCAGAGAAAGTTATTCCAAGCTTTCAGTTAGCTTAGTGCTAGCCTATATGTCTAGTGACCAGGCAGGCTGGGAAGAAGCTCAGGTGGAGGGGCATGTCAGCTGGGGAAGAAGAGGTGGGGCTCTTTTCTAGATGTCTCAAGGCTGGAGCCAATGGTGGTTTGAAAGGGGCAGTATCTCTCAGACTATGTGTTGGTGGTCTTAAAGCTTCAGATAGAGGGCCTAGGGATGGAGTTGGAAGAGTAGTTGTGTAGCAAACATGAAGCCCTGGGTTTGATCTCCAGCACTGAATAAACCAGGATTGGAGATGCATGCCTGTAACCCCAGCCCTTGGGAAGTAGGGGCAGGAGAATCAGAGAGTTCATGGGAATCTTGGCTAAATAGGGAGTTTGAGATCAGCTTGGCCAAAATTTAAAAAAAAAAAAATCAAAGCTTCAGGTTCAGGAATGGGACTGGGTTACACAGTTTTTTTTTTTAAATTTTATGTTTTATTTATTTGAGAAAGTGAGAGAGGGAAAGAGGTAGACATGGAGAGAGAGAGAGAGAGAGAGAGAGAAAGAGAATGGGTACCCTAGGGCCTCTAGCCACTGCAAATGAACTCCAATCGCATGTGTCACCTTGTGCATCAGGCTTACTTGGGTCCTGGGGAATCGAACCGAGGTCCTTTGGCTTTGCAGGCAAGCACCTTATCCGCTAAGCCATCTCTCCAGCTCTATACAGTGTTTTTATGATGAGAGAGACAATCTCAGTGTTGAAGGTTTGAGTGAAGAAGCCAACTCATGGGTGCATGTGAGTGTAAAGTACAGGACAAGGGTCCTGACATTAGGCATGGCTAGATGCAGAGGTTCAATAATGTTCAGTGACGTCAGCCAGCATCTGCCTGTCTGTACACATCTCATTTCTGCTGGTCTCTGACTTTCTTCTGTATATTGGCTCTCTCCACCTAGTAGGCTTAGTATGGCCAGTGGGAAGAGGCTAATTCTGCCTCTGCAAAGTCCCAGGAGAATTCTGACTGCTTGACTTGGGTATGGAAAAAAGCATCCCAGCCCCGAGACTGGGCAGCCTCTGTGACTAGCAGTTCCACTGTGATCACGGGGAATGGAGCAAGAGCTTTTGCCGGAGGTAGAGGTGAGATGTCCTCCTGGGAATACATGCTGGGCCAAGAAAGAGACCAGCACCCATGGTCTATGTCAAAGTGTCTTCCTCACACAAGTGGTGATGCTGCAGTTAGAGAAGCAGATAAAGTTTCCAAGAGAGATGGAACAGAGGTATGAGAGAAGAGGGCTAGGACTCCATCTGCCAAAGTTGAAGGCACGTGAACAAGCCGAAGACAGGCTAGCATCTCCAGGAGCTGGGAGAATCAGGGAATATCTAGGTCAAGCCAAACCCCAGGAGGAGACATCTTGAGGAAATGGGGTGCCACATGTGCAGAGAGCCCAGGGATGTGGCGGTGGGGAGTGTCTGTTGTTTAGCCATGAAGTCATTGGAGAGCTTTGGAAGAGCCAGGGTTGGGTGGCTTGGAAGTCAGAGACTATGGCAGGAGCAAGATCTCTCCAGAACTAGAGAGGTTCTTCAGGGTTTCTCTCGTGGGTTTCCTCCTCCCTTTTGTTTTTGTACGTGATACATGCATGTTGCTGTGTGTAAATGCATGCACCTCATGTGTGTGCAAGAGTCAGAGAATGTTGGGTGTCCTATATTACTCAGCCATGTTGTTTCCTTAAGACAGAGTCTGGCCAGGTGTGGTGGTGCATGCCTTTAATCCCAGCGCTCGGGAGGCAGAGGTAGGAGGATCATTAGTTCGAGGCCACCCTGAGACTACATAGTGAGTTCCAGGTCAGCCTGAGCTAGAGTGAAACCCCACCTTGTGTGTGGGGGGGAACAGAGTCTCTCACTGAACCCAGAACTGCCTTCCACCATGGGTCAGACTGGCTGACCAGGGAGCCCCAGCGATTCTCTGTCTCTATTCCCCAGAGGACTGGGGTGCATGACCTTGCTCAGCTATTTACATGGGTGATAGAAAATTGAACTCAGGGCCAATCAAGCCCCTTCAGGCCCTGATGCTTGTATGGCAAGTGTTCTTGCCTGATGATCCATCTCTCCAGCCCCAGTTTTTGTTCTTACTTATCTTAATGGGGAAAGCCTGTGTTAATAGTGAAGGGAGGACCAGGTGTGGTGGTGCACACCTTTAATCTCAGCCCTTGGGAGACAGAAGTAGGAGGATCACCATGAGTTCAAGGCCACCTTGAGACTACAGAGTGAATTCTAGGTCATCCTGGACTACAGTGAAACCCTACCTCAAGTAAAGAAAAAGAAAAAAAGTGAGAGAGCACCAACGTCATTATGCAGCACGTAGTAGGCCTGCAGGTGTCACTAACCTTTTGCTCTCACGTTGACAGCAGGATGGGCCACATGCCTGTATGCGGCACAATGAGGTTTATTCTGCCTAGAAGTCAGAGACTTATGCTTAGAGGATGGGGCAGGCCTCCTCTCTGGAGGCATTCTGAGAGCAACTGATGGAGCACCAAGCTGGGTGGTGGAGGTGGAGAGGAGTTTGCGGGTGAAGGAGAAGGCCACATCGGGACCAGGCATGGGGTGGAATAAACCACTACGGGGAAGTCTGCTGGTCAATTTTCCATTGCTGTAACAGATAACTGGGACCATCAACCTATAAAGAGCTCACAGGTTTGGGGTTTCAGCCAAGGGGCAGTTGGCCCTGCTCCTTTGGGCCTGTGGTAAGGCAGCACAAGGAAGAACAGAAAGCAGCTTATCTCATGCCTGTGGAGAGGGGTGGAAAGGGACTGGACTGTCACACTCCCCGTGACCTAAGACCTTCTTCTAGGCCCCACCTCTTAGAAGGTCCCGCCGCCTCCCAGTAGCATCAAGCTAAGGGCCAAGCGTTTAATACATGGGCCTCTGGGGAACATTCCAGATGCAAATCATAGCCAGAAAGAAGAGCTTTTCTCCTATTGTTTATACAGCAGGTCTGAGGGATTTTTGTGAGCTTACAACTTACCCACACCCTGCTACCTAGCAGCCAGGCTTCACATTCCTCTAGGCCAGGGGACCACTATCTTCTGGATCCTTCTCCAGCTCTATGGACTTACCCTCTCTTTCTTGACACTCTGCCCTTGGATCCTTCATATCTTCCTCATTTTTTTGTGTGTTTATTTCTTTGAGGTAGGGTCTCACTCCAGCCCAGGCTTACCTGGAATTCACTATGTAGTCTTGGGGTGACCTTGGACTCATAGCAATCCTCCTACCTCTGCCTCTCAAATGCTTAGGATTAAAGGCATATACCAACACATACAGCTTCAGTATCTATCTATCTATCTATCTATCTATCTATCTATCTATCTATCTGTATTTTTTTTTTTGAGAGAGAGAGAGAAAGGAGGAGGGGGAGAGAGAATGGGTGCGTCAGGGCCTCCAGCCACTGCAAACAAACTCTAGATACATGCACCACCTTATGCATGTAGCTTACATGGGTCTTGGGGAATTGAACCTGGGTCCTTTGGCTTTGTAGGCAAGTGCCTTAACCACTAAGCCATCTCTCTAGCCCAATATATAGGTCTTTTGATTTTCTTTCTTATGTTCAACTATCCCCTTGGATCTTTGCTGATTCGTTCTCCAGCTCCTGAACTTGGTCTGAGGGGGAGACCATGTCAGCCTTCTGCTCCAGTTGTCCTTGTTATCACGATCCCAGATCCTGTTATCACGATCCCAGAGAATGACTGTCTGCTCAGCTGTTGAAGGGGTGACTGGACCTATGATGTAGCCTTGATAGCAGTAGCCTCTGGAGGACAGCCACTCTGCTCTCTTACCTCACTGTCCCCAGATACAACAGAAAAGAATGTCTCTGTCTGGCTGAGCTGAATTGATTCAAGCTCTCAAAGGCACCTGGCCATTAAAGGGACAGTACCTGATGGCATCGGACAAAGATGTCAGGTTTTTTTTTTTTTTTTTTTAATAAAGATGATTCCACATGTCCTGCCCAGAAACAGAAGGGGCAGCAATGAGAAGAAGTAGATATTGTTGTTGTGCCGCTGTGTAAGGCAGTGTGGAGAGAGGCACCCACTGCTAGGGGAGCTCAGAGGGGAGAGAGATC
This sequence comes from Dipus sagitta, assembly GCA_036346955.1. Lineage (NCBI taxonomy): Eukaryota > Metazoa > Chordata > Mammalia > Rodentia > Dipodidae > Dipus > Dipus sagitta. The sequence goes on along the minus strand of CM070770.1, from coordinate 102,920,583 downwards.
AATCCAAGCTCAAGGAGAAGTTTCCATGGACTCTAAAATCTTGGGGAATGAACCGTGTGATGCCCACATGGAAACAAACAAAAGGCCATATATTCTCAGAGGCACAGGCAGGAGGAAGAAGACATTTTTCCTACCTGGAAATGACGTCGGTGAAGAGTACCTTGAGAGGCAAGAAGAGACTGGGGAAGAAAGTGAGCAGAGTCCCCAGGGCAGGAGTAGGTGCTGTCTGTCCAGGGAGTGCAGATGATCCAAGGAAGCTGGAGCCTTCTGGTGACAGGAGCCGCGGAGGATCCTAGCAGAGTGAAGTGATGAGATTGGCAGTGTGCAGTGATCAACGGGCTGTTTCTTATGGTCATATTGAGACTGCCATTAGCTGAAAGCATTCAGTTTGGGAGAAGCAAAATACAATTTGCATGAACTTATGAGCAGTGGTTCCTGGGCTAGGGATGTGGGGGCAAGTCTGACTTTCTGGAGAGCAGTCACTTCAGGCTCCACTGCACAGCTTCTGTTAGCTGATCTTAAATCTTTTTTTAAAAATATGTTATTTTTATTTATTTATTTGACAGAGATAAAGAGGGAGAGAGAGAATGAGTGCACCAGGACTTCAGCCACTGCAAACAAACTCCAGACGCTTATGTTGCCCTGTGATTCTGGTTACGTGGGTCCTGGGGAATCGAACCTGGGTCCTTTGGTTTTGCAGACAAATGCCTTAACTGCTAAGCCATCCCTCCAGCCCATGATCCTCAATCTTTTTAGAGATGCCATTTTAACTTAGTTTTCTGGGGCTTGTTCAACTGGATATCTGATGTTAAATTGGGAGGGCTGGAGAGATTGCTTAGTGGTTAAGACGCTTGCCTGTGAAACCTAAGAACCCAGGTTTGATTCCCCAGTACCTATGTAAGCTAGATGTAAATGGTGGTACATGCATCGGGAGTTCATTTGCAGTGGCTAGAGACCTTGGTATGCCTATTCATTCATTCCCTCCTTTCTCTCTCTCTCATAAATAAGTAAATAGAAGATTTAAAAAAAATATTAAAAAATTGAATTGGAAACTCTTGAACAAGGCAGAGAAAGTTATTCCAAGCTTTCAGTTAGCTTAGTGCTAGCCTCTATGTCTAGTGACCAGGCAGGCTGGGAAGAAGCTCAGGTGGAGGGGCATGTCAGCTGGGGAAGAAGAGGTGGGGCTCTTTTCTAGATGTCTCAAGGCTGGAGCCAATGGTGGTTTGAAAGGGGCAGTATCTCTCAGACTATGTGTTGGTGGTCTTAAAGCTTCAGATAGAGGGCCTAGGGATGGAGTTGGAAGAGTAGTTGTGTAGCAAACATGAAGCCCTGGGTTTGATCTCCAGCACTGAATAAACCAGGATTGGAGATGCATGCCTGTAACCCCAGCCCTTGGGAAGTAGGGGCAGGAGAATCAGAGAGTTCATGGGAATCTTGGCTAAATAGGGAGTTTGAGATCAGCTTGGCCAAAATTTAAAAAAAAGAAAATCAAAGCTTCAGGTTCAGGAATGGGACTGGGTTACACAGTTTTTTTTAAATTTTATGTTTTATTTATTTGAGAAAGTAAGAGAGGGAAAGAGGTAGACATGGAGAGAGAGAAAGAGAGAGAGAGAAAGAGAATGGGTACCCCAGGGCCTCTAGCCACTGCAAATGAACTCCAGACGCATGTGTCACCCTGTGCATCTGGCTTACTTGGGTCCTGGGGAATCGAACTGAGGTCCTTTGGCTTTGCAGGCAAGCACCTTACCCGCTAAGCCATCTCTCCAGCCCTACACAGTGTTTTATGATGACAGAGACAATCTCAGTGTTGAAGGTTTGAGTGAAGAAGCCAACTCATGGGTGCATGTGAGTGTAAAGTGCAGGACAGGGGTCCTGACATTAGGCATGGCTAGATGCAGAGGTTCAATAATGTTCAGTGACGTCAGCCAGCACCTGCCTGTCTGTACACATCTTATTTCTGCTGGTCTCTGACTTTCTTCTGTATATTGGCTCTCTCCACCTAGTAGGCTTAGTATGGCCAGTGGGAAGAGGCTAATTCTGCCTCTGCAAAGTCCCAGGAGAATTCTGACTGCTTGACTTGGGTATGGAAAAAAGCATCCCAGCCCCGAGACTGGGCAGCCTCTGTGACTAGCAGTTCCATTGTGATCACGGGGAATGGAGCAAGAGCTTTTGCCGGAGGTAGAGGTGAGATGTCCTCCTGGGAATACATGCTGGGCCAAGAAAGAGACCAGCACCCATGGTCTATGTCAAAGTGTCTTCCTCACACAAGTGGTGATGCTGCAGTTAGAGAAGCAGATAAAGTCTCCAAGAGAGATGGAACAGAGGTATGAGAGAAGAGGGCTAGGACTCCATCTGCCCAAGTTGAAGGCACGTGAACAAGCCGAAGACAGGCTAGCATCTCCAGGAGCTGGGAGAATCAGGGAATATCTAGGTCAAGCCAAACCCCAGGAGGAGACATCTTGAGGAAATGGGGTGCCACATGTACAGAGAGCCCAGGGATGTGGCGGTGGGGAGTGTCTGTTGTTTAGCCATGAAGTCATTGGAGAGCTTTTGAAGAGCCAGGGTTGGGTGGCTTGGAAGTCAGAGACTATGGCAGGAGCAAGATCTCTCCAGAACTAGAGAGGTTCTTCAGGGTTTCTCTCGTGGGTTTCCTCCTCCCTTTTGTTTTTGTACGTGATACATGCATGTTGCTGTGTGTAGACGCATGCACCTCATGTGTGTGCAAGAGTCAGAGAATGTTGGGTGTCCTATATTACTCAGCCATGTTGTTTCCTTAAGACAGAGTCTGGCTAGGTTTGGTGGCCCATGCCTTTAATCCCAGCGCTCGGGAGGCAGAGGTAGGAGGATCGTTAGTTCGAGGCCACCCTGAGACTACATAGTGAGTTCCAGGTCAGCCTGAGCTAGAGTGAAACCCCACCTTGTGGGGGGGAAAAAAAAACCAGAGTCTCTCACTGAACCCAGAACTGCCTTCCACCATGGGTCAGACTGGCTGACCAGGGAGCCCCAGCGATTCTCTGTCTCTATTCCCCAGAGGACTGGGGTGCATGACCTTGCTCAGCTATTTACATGGGTGATAGAAAATTGAACTCAGGGCCAATCAAGCCCCTTCAGGCCCTGATGCTTGTATGGCAAGTGTTCTTGCCTGATGAGCCATCTCTCCAGCCCCAGTTCTTGTTCTTATTTATCTTAATGGGGAAAGCCTGTGTTAATAGTGAAGTGAGGACCAGGTGTGGTGGTGCACACCTTTAATCTCAGCCCTTGGGAGACAGAAGTAGGAGGATCACCATGAGTTCAAGGCCACCTTGAGACTACATATTAAATTCCAGGCCAGCCTGGACTAGAGTGAAACCCTACCTCAAAAAAAAAAAAAAAAAAAAAAAAAAAAAAAAAAAAAGTACTGTGGCTGGAGAGATAGCTTAATTGTTAAGGCACTTGTCTGCAAAGCCTAAGGATCCAGGTTCTACTCTCCAGATCCCACATTAGCCAGATGCACAGAGGTGAGGCAAGCGCAAGGTGACACATGCCCACTAGGTGGCGCAAGCACCTGGAGTTCGATTTTAGTTTTGTCCTGACAATTCTCTCTCTTTCCCTCTGTCTCTTTGTCTCTCCAAAAATGAAAAGAAAGCCAGGCGTGGTGGTGCACGCCTTTAATCCCAGCCCTTGGAAGGCAGAAGTAGGAGGATCACCATGAGTTCAAGGCCATCCTGAGACTACATAGTACATAGTGAATTCCAGGTCAGCCTGGGCTAGAGCGAGACCCTACCTTGAAAACAAAACAAAACAAAACAAAACAAAACAAAACAAAACAAAACAAAGCAAAAGCAAAAAAAAAAAAAAAAAAAAAAAAAAAAAAAAAAAAAAAACCAAGAAGAAGAAGAAATAAAGAAAGAAAAAAAAAATAGTGAAGACCCTGCCGCACAGAGCTACACAACATGCAGAGCACACATCCTATCTTGCTTTACTGGTTTTGGTGACCAAATATCTTGTGCATTCCCCATCTGCAATGTAGTATTCGTACATAGCTTTTAAAATTAGTTTTTAAATCACACATGATATGACAAGACAAAATGCAAACAATTCAGAACAGAAATAAAAGATGAAAACTGAAAGTCATCTCCATTTTTCTCCAGCCTCCTTTCCTCAAGGTAATTGCTCTTTAGCATTTCCTTAGGCATCTTTCCAAAGATTTCTGATGCATAGACAAGCGTGCAAATGCATGCATTTACACTAGACAGGGGACGCTGCTGTGCGCGCTGCTCTGCGCCTTGCTTCTCTCCAGCGCGCTCTTGAAGCCGCTTCCTCATTACCACAGACACAGAGGCTCACTCGCTTCCCAGACCAGGATGTTGGTGAGTGAAGCAGGCCTCGTTCAACCCGTTCTTGAAATGTGGACCTTCTATTGTTCCTGACCTACTGCCATTAAAAATACTGCTTTAAGACTTGTAGATCAATGGAACAGAATAGAGGACCCAGATATAAGTCCAGGGTAGCTAAAGCCACCTGATATTTGACAAAAATGCCAAAAATACTCATTGGAGAAAAGACAGCCTCTTCAGCAAATGGTGTTGGGAAAACTGGATATATATCTGTAGAAGGATGAAAATAGATTCTTCTCTCTCTCCATGCACAAGAATTAAGTCCAAATGGATTAAAGACCTTAACATCAGACCTGAAAGTCTGAAACTGCTAGAGGAAAAAGTAGGGGAAACCCTTCAACATATTGGTCTTGGAAAAGACTTTCTGAATACAACCCCAATTGCTCAGGCAATAAAACCAGATTAACCACTGGGACCTCATGAAATTACAAAGATTTTGCACTGCAAAGGACACGGTAAATAAAGCAAAGAGGCAACCTACAGAATGGGAAAAAATCTTCGCCAGCTATATATCTGATAGAGGATTAATATCTAGGATATACAAAGAACTCAAGAAGTTAAATAATAAGGAATCAAACAAGCCAATCAAAAAATGGGCTATGGAGCTAAATAGAGAATTCTCAAAGGAAGAAATACGAATGGCATATAAGCATCTAAAAAAATGTTCTACATCACTAGTCATCAGGGTAATGCAGATTAAAACTACATTGAGATTCCATCTCACTCCTGTCAGATTGGCTACCATCATGAAAACAAATAATCATAAATGTTGGCGGGGATGTGGAAAAAGAGGAACCCTTCTACACTGTTGGTGGGAATGCAATCTGGTCCAGCCATTGTGGAAATCAGTGTGGAGGTTCCTAAAACAGCTAAAGATTGATCTACCATATGACCCAGCTATAGCACTCCTAGGCATATATCCTAAGGACTCATCTCATTTCCTTAGAAGTATGTGCTCAACCATGTTTATTGCTGCTCAATTTATAATAGCTGGGAAATGGAACCAGCCTAGATGTCCCTCAACTGATGAGTGGATAATGAAGATATGGCACATTTATACAATGGAGTTTTACTCAGCGGTAAAGAAAAATGAAGTTATGAAATTTGCAGAAAAGTGGATGGATCTAGAAAGGATTATAGTAAGTGAGGTAACCCAGGCCCAGAAAGCCAAGCGCCACATGTTCTCCTCATATGTGGATCCTAGCTACAGATGATTGGGCTTCTGTGCGAGAAGGAAAAAACTCAGTAGCAGAGGCCAGTTAGTTAAAAAGGAGATAGACAGGAAAGGGAAAGGAAGGGAGGAGGGCGTTTATTAGGTTGGTATTTTATATATGTAAGTAGAAAGATTGAGATGGGGAGGGGATATGATGGAGAATGGAATTTCAAAGGGGAAAGTGGGGGGGAGGGTACTACCATGGGATATTTTTTATAATCATGGAAAATATTAATAAAAATTGAGAAAATGAAAAAAATGTTTTTTTTTTAGGGAAAAAAAATACTGCTTTAAGGGCTGAGGATGTAGCTTAGCTGTAGCGGGCTTGCCTAGCACTTTGTGAGGCCCTCGGTCTGACCCCCATCACTACCCAAAACAAAACAAACACCAAAGCCAAAAAAACAAACTCAAACAACCTCAAAAAATTACTTTGTGCCAGCCATGGTGGCGCACACCTTTAATCCCAGCACTCGGGAGGCAGAGGTAGGAGGATTGCCGTGAGTTCAAGGCCACCCTGAGACTACAGAGTGAATTCCAGGTCAGTTTGAGCTAGAGTGAGACCCTACCTTGAAAAAAAAAAATTACTTAATTTATTAATGTGTGTGGGGGGAGGGGCATGCCAGGGTTTCTTGTCCCTGGAAAGGAATTCCAAATGTATGTACCACTTTTGTGTCCAGCTTTATGTGGGTGCTGGGGAATTGAACCCAGGCCAGGAGAATTTGCAAGCATGGTCCTTTAACCACTAAGCCATCTCCCCAAACCCTCAAACAATTTTAATGTATTTAAAAAAATTATTTATTTATTTATATAGAGAGGCAGATAAAGAGAGAGAATGTGCCATGTTGTGCATCTGGCTTACATGGGTCCTGGAGAATCGAACCTGAGTTGTTAGACTTCACAGACAAGTGCCTTAACCACTAAGCCATCTCTCTAGCCCCTTAATGTATCTTTTCTGAAAAATTTTTTAAAAAATTTATTTGCAAGGAGAGAGGGAGAGAACACTAGGGCCTCTAGCTGCTGCAAACATACTCCAGATGCATGGACCACTTTATGCACTGGCTTTACATGGGTCCTGGGGAATCAAACACGGGTCCTTAGGGTTTGCAGGCAAGTGCCTTAACCACCGAGCAATCTCTCTAGCCCCTTAATGTACCTTTTAAATACATTACTCTGTGTACAGAAGGAATTATTTTTGTATGTTGAATTCTTAGGAATGGAATTACTGGAGCTAAAGAATATGTACAGGGCTGGAGAAATGGCTTAGCGCTTAATGCGCTTGCCTGCAAAGCCAAAGGATCTAGGTTTGATTCCCCAGGACCCACGTAAGCCAGATGCCTAAAGTGGCGCATGTGTTTGGAGTTTATTTGCAGTGGCTGGAGGCCCTGGCATGCCCATTCTCTCTATCTGCCACCCCCCTCTCTCAAATAAATAAATAAAAATAAAAATTTAAAAAAGAATATATACAGACTTTGGTCCCTGACTTACAATGGTTTCATTTAATGATCACTTTACCATTGTGCAAAGGTGACACCCGTTCAATAGAAACTGTATCTGAGTTTTGGATTTTGGTCTTTTCCTGGACTGGTGAAATGTGGCGCTGACTTCAGGATGCTGGGCAGCTGTGTGAGCCGCAGCAGCTGGTCAGCCATGATATCAGGAGAGAGACAACCAGTGCTATCCAGTGTGCTGCGCTGTGCTGTAATGCTCAGTACGCAGGGCGTATTAAATGAATTTTCAACTTACAATATTCTAAACTTTTTTTTTTTGTTTTTTTGAAGTAGTGTCTTTCTTTAGTCCAGGATGACCTAGAATTCACTATGTAGCCTCAGGATGGCCTCAAACTCATGATGATCCTCCTACCTCTGCCTCCTGAGTGCTGGGATTAAAGGTATATGCCACCACACCAGGCTTATTCTCAGCTTTTGATGGGGTTATTGAGACATAACTTCCATCAAAAGTAGAAAAGTATCTGTATATTTAAAAGTGTAACCAGCACAATGTCTCATACCTATAATCCCAGAATATGGGAGGCTGAGGTAGGAGGATTGTCTGTGGGTTCAAGGCCAGCCTGGGCCACATAGTGAGTTCCAGAGTTCCAGTGAGTTCAGTCTGGGCTAAAGTGAGACCCTGCCTCAAAAAACAAACAAACAAACAGGGCTTAGTGGTTAAGGCCTTTGCCTGTGAAGCTTAAGGACCCATGTTCGACTCTCCAGGTCCCATGTAAGCCAGACGCACAAGGTGACACAAGTGCACAAGATTGCACATACATACAAGGTGGTGCATGTGTCTGGAGTTTGATTGCAATGGCTCGAGGCCCTGGCATGCCAATTCTCTCTCTCTCATTAAAAAAGCAAAGCAAAGCAAAACAAAACAAAACAGGGGCTGGAGAGATGGTTTAGCAACTAAAGTGTCTGCCTGTGAAGCCTAAAGACCCAGGTTCGATTTTTCAGTACCTATAAGCCAGATGCACATGATGGCTCATGCATCTGGAGTTCATTTGCAGTGGCTAGAGGCCCTAGCACGCCCATTCTCTATCTATCTGCCTCTCTCTCTCAAATAAATAAAATAAAATGAAATATTAAAAAATTAAGTTAAAAAAATCAACAAAACAAATAGGACTAGAGAGATGGCTCAGCTGTTAAGGTGCTTACGTGCAAAGCCTAAGGATCCAGGTTCAATTCCCCAATACCCATATAAAGCCATATGCACAAAGTGGCACATGCGTCTGGAGTTTGTTTTCAGTGGTTGTCTGCTGCTTTCTTTCTCAAATAGATAAATACAATATTAAAAATATTAAAAACAAACAAAAATATGTATATTTAACAGTGTGATAGATAATGCTAAATTGTTCTTGAAAGTTACATAGATGTTATTGCAGAAATTGAGTAGGAGATACAAAGCTGTTGTTTGTAGTGGCTGGAGGCCCTGATGTACCCGTTCTCTCTATATCTACATATGCATATGTGTTATGTTACTTTGCTTCTCACCCTCCCTTTCTTTTTCTTTGAGGTAGGGTTTCATTCTTGCCCAGGCTGACCTGGAATTCACTCTGTAGTCTCAGGGTCGCCTCGAACTCACAGCGATCCCCCTACTTCTGCCTTCCAAGTGCTGGGAGTAAAGGCATGTGCCACCATGCCCAGCTCCTTTCAAAGGTTTTTAAAAAACTATTTTTAATTGTTATTTACTTGCAAGCAGAGAAAGACAGAGAGACAGCGAGAAAGATAGAGAATGGGAACGCCACAGTCTCTAGCCACTGCAAAAGAACTCCAGATACATGTGTCACTGGGTACTGGGGAATCGAACCCTAGTCATTAGGTTTTGCAGGCAAGTGCCTTAACCACTGAGCAATCTCTCCAGCGCCCCCCCTTTTTTTGAGGTAGGGTCTCGCTGTAGCCCAGGTTGACCTGGAACTCACTATGTAGTCTCAGGCTGGCCTCAAGCTCACAGTGATCCTCCTACCTCTGCTTCCCAGGTGCTGGGATTAAAGGTGTCCTCCTAGAGGAGTTATTTTTCTTTCTCTCTTAGTTTGAAATAAACTTTATTCTTTTAAACACTTTCCTGCCTTTTAACTACTTAATTGGCAGAGAAATGAACCCCTAGATGGTATTATTCTAATAGTAAACAAGTATACCATCATTTTGCCAATATGATATTAATAAAATTTTCATCTTTCTCTGTTTGCAGGGTGGTAATGGCATAAGATTACCACTTTAATTGTGTTTATTTAATAATGAGAGTGGCTGATTATTTTTTCCAGAGAACTGCTTTTTCCATTTCTTTTAAGACATACTTAAAATATATTTTTATTTTTATTTATGTATTGGAGAGAGAGAGAGAGAGAGAGAATGGGTGTGCCAAAGCCTCTAGCCACTGCAAATGAACTCCAGATGCATGTGCTACCTTGTGCATCTGGCTTACGTGGGTCTTGGGGTAGTGAACCTGGGTCCTTTGGCTTTGTAGGCAAGTGCCTTAACCACTGACCCATCTCTCCAACCCAAGGCATACATTAAAAAATTTTTTTATTGACAACTTCCATAATTATAAACAATATCCCATTGTAATTCCCTCCCTCCCCCCACTTTTCCCCTTTGCAACTCCATTCTCCATTATATCCCCTCCCCCTCTCAATCAGTCTCTCTTTTATTTTGATGTCATTATCTTTTCCTCCTATTATGATGGTCTTGTGTAGGTAGTGTCAGGCACTGTAAGGTCATGGATATCCAGGCCATTTTGTGTCTGGAGGAGCACGTTGTAAGGTGTCCTACCCTTCCTTTGGCTCTTATATTTTTCCCACCATCTCTTCTGCAATGAACCCTGAGCCAAGGCATACATTTTTAAAAATTTTTTTTTTTTATTTTTATTTATTTATTTGAGAGCGACAGACAGAGAGAAAGAGGCAGATGGAGAGAGGGAGAGAGAATGGGCGCGCCAGGGCCTCCAGCCACTGCAAACGAACTCCAGACGCGTGCGCCCCCTTGTGCATCTGGCTAACGTGGGTCCTGGGGAGTCGAGCCTCAAACCGGGGTCCTTAGGCTTCACAGGCAAGCGCTTAACCGCTAAGCCATCTCTCCAGCCCAAGGCATACATTTTTAACTCCTGCAGAATATTTCATTTTATGTATGTGCTTTAATTTACTTGTGAGTTATTTACGCAGTTTCTGAACAACTGAGAATATCTTTGTACGTGAAGCTTTCTTTTTCTAGTTCTTTTAGACTTTCTTCTGTAATGTACCATTCTAGAAGACGGATCGCTAGGTCAACATTGTGAATGTTTTTATGACTTGATCCATATTGTCAAATGGCCTTCACAAGGGGCAGGACAATATACAGTACCCCAGTTTTATTATACTCTCATCAGCATTCAATATTGTTAATAAAAATTGAGTTTTGATTATTATATAGGTAGAAAGTGAGGCCTTAGTTTCATGTCTATTTTTATTACCAGTAAGATGAGCGATTCTAGTATCTGTTTGTTGACTTTGCTTTTACCTGTTAGATCTGACTCTTCTCTGTTCATTTATTACTAGCACATCCTTATACAAAGGAAATGAGATATTGTCTTATGTGGGAAACGTCTATCTCCTCAGGTCCCATGACTTTCAGGGAAATTACTGACTGGTGGCGGATTATCAAAGCCAACCTTGCATGGGAGAGCTTGGGGGAGCAGGCGGCTGGGAAGACCTGAGTGAGGGGAAGACATGGGAGACCTGACTGAAGAGCAAGCCAGGCAACTGTGGGGGCGAAGCTGTGAGTCACAGGGACATCCTCTCGCAGCACAGAGAACGGGCTGGGCTCAGAGGACTCTGTCCCTGAGCTTCCCAGTGGAATCCTTGTGACCAGGGTAGCCATGGCTGTGCTTCAGAGTGTCCACTGGGAAGTCATCATTGTCACTAAGGGATGCTTCTTCTCAGGCCAGTGCCCCATGCAGACAAAGGCTGGTATGAGGGAGGATCTCATGTAGAACTTACCCAGCACCATCCCTTTCTTTATCCAGATGGCTGTTTACTTTCAACACTATTAAGCAATCAGTGTCAACTAGATCTATTTAGTGATGTCTATCAATTAATTGGATATCTACATTATTATGTGAGTTTACATTATTTTACTAATTTTCATAAACAGAGAGACTTCTTTATGACTATTCATACATGGGTATGTATAGATACAGATAAACATATAAGTATATATGTGTGTGTGTGTGTATTTGTGCAATTTATTTGAGAGATAGAGAGAGAGAGATTGGGAGGCAGTGGGCCAGGGCCTCTAGCCACTGCAAATGAACTCCAGACACATGCACCACCATGTGCATCTGGCTTATGTGGGTACTAGGAAATTGAACCTGGGTCCTTTGGCTTTGCTGGCAAGCACCTTAACAGCTAAGCCATCCCTCCAGCCCTATTTGTACAATATATATGCAGATCATTTGTGTTTGTTTTGTTCATTTTTATTTATTTATTTGAGAGTGACAGACACAGAGAGAGAAAGAGGCAGAGAGAGAGAGAGAAAAAAAGAGAGAGAGGGAGAGAGAGAATGGGTGCGCCAGGGCCTCCAGCCACTGCAAACAAACTCCAGACCCGTGTGTCCCCTTGTGCATCTGGCTTATGTGGGTCCTGGGGAATTGAGCCTCGAACTGGGGTCCTTAGGCTTCACAGGCAAGCGCTTAACTGCTAAAGCCATCTCTCCAGCCCTTTAATTTAAAAAGTTTTTTTGTTCATTTTTATCTATTTACTTGAGAACAACAGAGCGAGAAAGAGGCAGAGAGAGAGAGAGAGAGAGAAAGAGAGAGAGGGAGAGAGAGAATGGGTGCGCCAGGGCCTCCAGCCACTGCAAACAAACTCCAGACCCGTGTGTCCCCTTGTGCATCTGGCTTATGTGGGTCCTGGGGAATTGAGCCTCGAACTGGGGTCCTTAGGCTTCACAGGCAAGCGCTTAACTGCTAAGCCATCTCTCCAGCCCTTTAATTTAAAAAGTTTTTTTGTTCATTTTTATCTATTTATTTGAGAACAACAGAGCGAGAAAGAGGCAGAGAGAGAGAGAGAGAGAGAATGATTTGTGTTTGTTTTGTTTTGAGACAGGATCTTGCAATATAGCCCAGCCTGGCCTGAAACTCATGATCCTCCTGCCTGCACCTTCCAAGTGCTGAGATTACAGGTCTGGGTCACTAAGCCTGGCATATCCAAATTATCATTGCTTTCTATACTTGTTGTTGTTGTGTGTGTGTGTGTGTGTGTGTGTATTTACACATATGTATGCAATTATGTCTTTTGGGGGAAATTTACAGACACATTTGAAAGTTAATTTTTGATTTTAAAAAAATTTCACTTTTTAATTTATTTATGAAAGGGGGGGAGGGAGAGAATGGGTGTGCCAGGGCCTCTACCCACTGCAAACAAACTCTAGACGCATGTGCCACCTTGTACATCTGGCACATGTGGGTACTGGGGAATCAAACCTGGGTCCTTAGGCTTCACAGGCAAACACCTTAATCACTAAGCCATCTCTCCAGGCCTGACTTTTTTTTTTCCATTCATTGAGGAAGATTCACTCTAGCCCAGGATTGCCAGGAAATCATTCTATAGCTCAGACTGGCCTCTAACTCATGGCAATCCTCCTACCTCAGTCTCCTGAATGCTGGTATTATAGGTGAGCCACCAGGTGATGAATGTTAATTTTCAATTGAGTCTCAAATGTTTCTGTAAAGTTACCAACTTTGTCGCATTTTCCACAAATCTGGTATTGAATTGTCCATCTACATTAATTAATTAATTTAAAAAATATTTTTATTTATTTATTTAAGACAGAGAGAGAGGGAGAGTATGGGCATGCCAGGGCTTCCTACCACTGTAAACAAACTCCATATACATGTGCCACTTTGTGCAGCTGGTTTTATGTGGGAATTGAACCTGGGCCATCAGACATTGCAAGCAAGTGTCTTTAACCCCTGAACCATCTCCCCGGCCCTTAATTTAAATTTCATTTGACTGTTATTGAAATATGTAGAGCTTAAGTGTAAGCATGCCAAGTTTTGACAAAGGCATGTATCCCCGAAACCCCTGTTTCAGTTCTATTTCCCTAGTGAGTTTCCGTGTGTCTGTCCCACTCGAACCTCCTCCCTTCTGCTTTGCGGGAGGCAGATTCCTATCTCCATAGGCCAGCCTGGCCTGTTCTGATACTTCCTGTAAGTGGAACCGTAACACATGGACTTTGCTGTGTCTGTCTTCTTTAATTCAACATAACGTGTTTGAGACTTCCCCATGTTATTTCTGTTCAGACATTGCTCCTTTTTATTGCTTGGTGACATTTCTTTGTATGAACACAATACAGTTCGTCTATTCATGCTCCTGAGGACTGTTTCTAGCATTTAACTACTGTGAATAATGCCCTGGCCAATGCTTTTATTCAAAAGTTTTTGTGGACATATGTTCTTATTTATCTTGAATAAATACCTAAGGACAGAGTGGCTAGATTAAATGGCAAGTATGTAGTTAATATTTTTAGCAACTGTCATGCTGTCTTCAAGAGAGATGACACTATTTCACAACCCCAACCAACAGCATGTGAGATTCTAGTTTCTCTATAGCCTTGCCAACATATGGTGTTAAATGGTTTTTAAATTTACTCTAGTGGGCTGTAGTGGTATTTCATTGTAACGATAATTTTACTTTCCCTGATGACTTAGGATATTAAACATTTTTTTGTGATGATTGTCTGTTCGTAGTATACTCGATGCAGAGATTTTGAAGTTTTTTAAAATATGTATTTTCCAGCAGAGAGAAAGAGAGAGTATGGGCATGCCAGGTCCTCTTGCCACTAGAAACGAATCCCAGATGCATGCATCACTTTGTGTAGCTGGATTTAAGTAGGTATGAGGGAATTGAACTCTGGCTAACAGGCTTTGCAAGCAAACACTTTGAACCACTGAAGACTCTCCCTATCCCTTAAATTTTTGTATAGTCAAATTTATTAATACTTATTATAAGTGTTACTGGATTTATTTATTTTGCATGTGAGTGTATGGGCACATCAAGATCTCTTTTTTTTTGGGGGGGGAGGGGTTGAGGTAGGGTCTTGTTCTAGCCCAGGCTGACCTGGAATTCACTATGTAGTCTCAGGCTGGCCTTGAACTTAGAGTGATCCTCCTACCTCTGCTTCCCAAGTGCTGGGATCAAAGGCATGTGTCACCACTCCAGGCCAGGATCCTTTTGCTTCAAACAAATGCCTGTCTAGCTTTATGTAGATGGCTGGGGAATTAAACTTGGGCTTGCAGACTTTGTAAGCAACTACCTTGAACCAGTGACCATCTCCCTCATACCTATTTTATTTATTTATTTATTTTTTTTTGAGACAAGATCTTACTCTGTAAACCAGGCTGACCTTGAAACTCACTGTATATCCCAATCTGGACTCAAATTTATGGCAATGCTCCTACCTCAGCCTCCCAAATGCTGAGATTATAGCTGTGAGCCATTACAGTTGGCAATTGTCAGGAAACTGTTTTAATTACTTCTGTGTCACGGTGACTAAATACCTGACAGAACATGGAGGAAAGATTTATTTAGGCTCGTGGTAGCAAAGGGTCTCAGTCTGTCACAGTGGGGACGGCATGTCAGAGTCTTGGCAGCGGGAGTGGCAGCGGCAGCTGTTCACATTGCGAGGGACCCGGAAGCCGAGAGGGCAGCTGGAATGAAGGGTGGGTACAGCTTTCGTAGGCCTGCTTCTAGTGACCTGTTCCTACTAGCCAGGCATAAAGTTTCAACAGCTCCTAAAATAGCACACCAGCTGGGAACAAGCATTCAAAATATGAGCTTGTGGGGTCCACATCAGATACTTCAGAAGCTGTTGTTCTTCACATAGTGAACCCGCTGAGTTATATACTGAATAATCACTTGTTTCTTTCTCCACTTGTTGATCTTCTATGTTTATCTCAAGCCGCTTTTACTTGCCACTGTTCATGTTGATTTTCCCACCAACAGTATGTGTCTTCAATTATTAGGGTTCTAAAGTGTTTAACTAGGCAAGCCTACCTTCACTACTTCTTACTGCTTCAAAGATTTCTTAGCTATTCTATTCATTTATTTGCCAAATCTAATGGCGGTACACTGAATAATAACCCCACACATGTCCACGTCCTAATCCTTGGGACCTAAGAATATACTACTTTGCATGGCAAGAGGGACTTTGAAGATGTGACTAACTGAAGGGTCTTGAGATGGGGGAAAGTTATTCTTGGGTATATGAGTGGCCCTGCATGGTCACTAGGCTCCTTAGAAGAGGAAGACAGAGCTGGGATTGGTGGCACACGCCTTTAATCCCAGCACTCGGGAGGCAGAGGTAGGAGGATCGCTGTGAGTTCGAGGCCACCCTGAGACGACATGGTGAATTCCAGGTCAGCCTGAGCTAGAGTGAGACCCTACCTCAAAAAAACAAAGCAAAACAAAACAAAACAAAACAAAACAAAACAAAACAAAAAAAAAAAAAAAAAAAAGAAGAGGAAGACAGGAGTAGCAGAGAGATGAGAAAGCAGAGGTTGGAGTCAGGTGGCCACATGCCCAGCACTGCTGGTAGCTTCCAGAAGCCACAAGAGGCAGAAACAGAGGCTTGCCTAGAGGCTCCAGTGTGCATCAGCAGCCCTGCCAACACCTTGATTTCAGCTCCTTAAGATGTTATCTCAAACTTCTGACCCTCCAACCTATAGGAGCATTTTTTTTTTTCAAGATAGGGTCTCACTCTGGCTCAGGCTGACCTGGAATTCACTATGTAGTCTCAGGGTGGCCTTGAACTCACAGCGATCCTCCTACCTCTGCCTCCCGAGTGCTGGGGTTAAAGCTATGTGCCACCACGCCTGGCCAGGGGCATTTTATTTGGAAGGAGAGTCTCACTCTAGCCTGACCTGGAGCTCACTCTGTAGCCCAGGCTGGCTTCAAACACACAGCGATCCTCCTTCCTCAGCTTCTCAAGTGATGGGATTAAAGATGTGTGTCCCCATGTCTGGCTAATTTGAATTGTTTTAAGCCACCAAATTTGTGGTTATAGGTTATAACCACAACAGAAAATAATATCCTAACTTAAAAATTCCTTTTAAGCCAAGCACAGTGGCTTATGTCTGTAATCTCAGCACTTGGTAGAAAGAAGCAGGAGAATTGCCATGAGTTCAAGGCCAGCCTGGACTATAGAGTGAGACCCTGTCTCAAAAAAAAAAAAAAAAAAAAGAGACACTAATAGGAAAGAAGTAGGGATTCAGTGGAGGGGGATTTGGGAGGGGGAAAAGGGGAGTGGAGGGAAAGATTATAATCATGCTATATTGTCTATAATTATGGACATTGCCAATAAAAAGTTAAAATAGGGCTAGGAAGATAGCTCTGTGGTTAAAAATGCTTGCTACCAAAACCTGTCATCCTGTCTTCAATCCCCCGGTACTCACATAAAGCCAGATGCATCTGGAGTTTGTAGTAGCAAGAGGCCCTCTACACCCATATTTTCTTTCTCTCTGTCTCAAATAAATAAATAAAAATATTTTTAAAAAGTTAAAATAGGGGGCTGGATGAATGGCTTAGTGGTTAAGGCACTAGTGTGCAAAGCCTAAGGATCTAGGTTCGATTCCCCAGTACCCATGTAAGCCAGATGCACAAAGTGGCACATGCTTCTGGAATTCGTCTGTGGTGGCTAGATGTCCTGGCATGCCCATTCTCTCTCTCTCTCTTTCTCTCTGCTTGCAAATAAATGAATGAATGGACGAATGAATGAATGAATGAATGAATAAATAAATAAATAAATAAATAAATAAATAAAAAGAGTTAAAATAGGGCTGGAGAGATGGCTTAGGGGTTTAGGCACTTGTATGTGAAGCCTAAGGATCTAGGTTCAGTTCCCCAGTACCCATGTAAGCCAGCCAGATGGGCAAGGTGGCACATGTGTCTGGAGTTCATTTGCAGTGGCCCTGCTCCACCCATTCTCTCTCTCTCTTTGCCTCTTTCTCTCAAATATGTATATATATATATATATATATATATATATATATATACACACACACATATATACATATATATATGTATGTATATACATAAAGTATTTTTATTTATTTATTTGACAGAGAAAGAAGGGGAGAGAGAGGGAGAGAAAGAGAATGAATGGGCGCACCAGGGCCTCCAGCCACTGCAAACGAACTCCAGATGTGTGTGCCCCCTTGTGCAGCTGGCTAACGTGGGTCCTGGGGAATTGAACCTGGGCCTTTTGGCTTTGCAGGCAAACACCTTAACTGCTAAGCCATCCCTCCAGCCCACGTAAAATATTTTTAAAAGTTGGAATAAAAAATAACCAATGAGGGCTGGAAGATGGCTTAGTGGTTAAGTCACTTGCCTGCAAAGCCAAAGGACTCAGGTTCAATTCCCCAGGACCCACATAAACCAGATGCACAAGGTGGCACATGTGTCTGGAGTTCATTTGCAATGGTGCGCCTATTCTCTCTATTCTCTTTCTGTCTTTTTCAAATAAATAAGTAAAAATGTAAAAAACAAACAAAAAAAATTACCAAAGAGGAGAAGGAAGATGAAGAAGAACGAGGAGAAGGAGAAGGAAGAGAAGTAGAAGAAGAGGTAGAGGTTGTAAGCTGGGTGCAGTAGCCCACACTTGCAGCCCCAGCTGCTTGGGTGGCTGAAGTGAGGACACTGCTTGAACCCAGGAGTTTGGGACCAGCTTAGCAATATAGTGAGACCCTGTCCAAAAAAATTACAAATGTTGTTCTGCTGTGATTTTAGTTGGAATTCTTTTAAGCAGAGAATTTAACTTGGAAAAATATGCCTTATATATTCTAAAAAACAATATTCAGTGTTTCTACCTGCGCTTCTTTAGAAAGTGTCCTTGTCTCACTGCTCATTGCCTGGTGATGAAGTTGGGGCTCCTTAGAAGACTTGAGGGCAAGTAGTTTATTTGAAAGATGACCCCAAGCCGGGCGTTGTGGCACATACGTTTAATCCCAGCACTCAGGAGGCAGAGGAAGGAGGATCGCTGTGAGTTTGAGGCCACTCTGAGACTAAATAGTGAATTCCAGGTCAGCCTGAGCTAGAGCAAGACCCTACCTCAGAAAACCAACCAACAAACAAACAAACAAACAAACAAACAAACAAAAAAACCCAATGACCCCAGAAAACACAGGTAGGTTTGTACACCTTCCAGCACTGTTTGGATAAACATGAAGTGAACACACACCAGGCAAAATGTAATTTAATGGAGGGTTGGGAGAGGATGCTCCCTGAGCTGACTGTACTCGCAGCTTTTATTTAGATTCAGGCAACCAAAGCTACGGGCAGTCTGAGCATAAGACAGATCACCAGCTTGCATCAGACCAGATCATGGGATCATGGGTTCTTTGTTTATATTTATCAGGAAATCTTTGGAGGAGCTGGGAGTTTCCTGTCTTCAGAAGCTCCACTCACTGTGCATAGTCTTCCCCATCCCCAGGCTCAGCCTGCGCAAAGATTATCCTTTTTCCAATCAGTTTGCTCACCATAGTAGGACAGTGAGAAAGCGATGCAATGAAGGGAAACGGCTAATAAAGGTGTGATCCATCAGTGACCACTGTGAATGACCCGCATTTCCTGTCACTGAGGAATGCTGGGAACCCATGGAGAACACGCACCTCAGGCTTACCCAGACCTTCCCAAGGGAGTCTGGTGGTTTGATTCAGGTGTCCCCCATAAACTTAGGAGTTCTGAATGCTAGGTTCCCAGCTGATAGAGATTTGGGAATTAATGCTTCCTGGAGGGAGAGTATTGTTGGGGGCAGGCTTATGGGCATTATAGCCAATGTCCCTTTGCCAGTATTTGGCACACTCTCCTGTTGCTATTGTCCACCTGATGTTGGCCAGGGGGTGGTGTCCACCCTCTGCTTATGCCATCGTTTTCCCCTGCCATCATGGAGCTTCCCCCTAGAGTCTGTTAGCCAAAATAAACCTCTTTTTCCCACAAGCTGCTCCTGGTTGGGTGATTTCTACCAGCAATGCGAACCTGACTGCAACAGTAAAGTGGTACCGAGGAGTGGGGTTGCTACTAGACACCTGACTGTGTGGCTTTGGCCTTTTGGAGCTGATTTTCAAGAGGAATGTGGAAGGATTTGAAACCTTGGCCTAAGAGATGCCTTGCAGTGCTGTAAGTACAGCTTGATGGACTATTCTGGTCAGAGTTGAAAGACCTGAATGCAGTAAGAACTATGGACTGTGAGGTTTGATTATGAGGGTGAGAAACAGCTTTCCCTGGACTGGGCTAGCAGTTTGTGTGAGAAGCTTGCTCTTATGCCCATTTCCTGAGAAGTTGTGCAGGGTTGCTTTGTGTAGAAATGAACTGGTGTGAACAAAGGGATATGGCACTGAAAGAAAAATCTTTGGATGAACTGTTGCCCATTCAGCTGCAATTGAGAGATTATAACCTTTGAGATTGGGCCAGCTGACCTGCACTGGGGCAACAGGAAGAATGTAGACTCTTTGGAAGGGGCCTGAGTGCTCAAGGAGTGTCCTGTTCTTCAAAGTCGGCTTTATTCTCCCCTGGATTAACAAATTGGCACCCTACCTGGTATTGTGGAGTATAAGAAATGCAGGAAAGGGCTGGAAAGATGGCTTAGCGGCTAAGTGCTTGCCTGTGAAGCCTAAGGACCACGGTTGGAGGCTCGATTCCCTAGGACCCACGTTAGCCAGATGCACAAGGGGGTGCATGCATCTGGAATTCGTTTGCAGTGGCTGGAGGCCCTGGCGCACCCATTCTCAATCTCTCTCTGCCTCTTTCTCTCTCTGTCTGTTGCTCTCAAATAAATAAAAGTAAACAACAACAAAACAACAACAACAACAACAAAAAGAAATGCAGGAAAGAGAGGGCCATTGAGTTTGCAACACGGTCTTGTGTTTTGGAAATGGCCATGGGCAGTGTGAAGCAGGCTTGCTGGATGCCTGCATGGAGACCCCATGGGGCCATGAGGATGAACCATGGGTTGCAGTGGAGACCCAGTAGAGATGCCAGGACCATGAGATGGCTGCCAAGGAGAGCTGCTGGCCCTAATGAAGTTTTCCAGGACTGTGAGAAGCCTAGCTGGAGGGGCAGAATTGGAACTCCAGAGACTTGTTGCTGGCTAGAATTATCGGACTGGGAGATTTGTCACTAACTAGAGTTGTTGGACTTGAAACTACAGAGTTTGGTGTTTGCCCTGTTTAAATCATGTATTTCTTGAGTATTTCTTTGCTATGCCCAATGCAATCTTTTGCAGTGTGAATGTTTATTCTGTGCTATTATGGGTGTTTTGGGGGATTTTTTTTGGTAATATGGCTCAGTTAAAAGATCTTGGACTATGGGGATGTTTGAACATCATTGGGATTGATAAAAGCTATGGGGATGTTTAAAGTTGAACTGAATGCATTGTATTTTATATCGTGTATGGTTATAAGTTTATGGGGGTCGGGGCGGAATGTGGTGGTTTGATTCAGGTGTCCCCCATAAACTTAGTTGTTCTGAATGCTAGGTTCCCAGCTGATAGAGATTTGGGAATTAATGCCTCCTGGAGGGAGAGTATTGTTATGGGTGTTATAGTCAGTTTCCCCAAGCCAGTGTTTGGCACACTCTCCTGTTGCTATTGTCCACCTGATGTTGGCCAGGGGGTGATGTCCACCCTCTGCTTATGTCAACATTTTCCCTGCCATCATGGAGCTTCCCCTTGAGCTGGTAAGCCAAAATAAACCTCTTTTTCCCACAAGCTGCCCTTGGTTGGGTGATTTCTACCAGCAATGTGGACCTGACTGCAACAGAGTCCCTGCATTACCTGTGTGCTGGGAATGGAGACGCACAGAGTGCCAAAAACACCACCAAACCGCCTGAGAGCCCAGGGTCTCAGTGCCCCCGAAATCATCTCCTGCAAGGAGGTGATGTGCCAACAGGAGATAGAGCTAGCCTAACGCTGCATAGGATGTTGCACCCACAACAACTTCCCAGAGAGCTGACTGTCTACATAGGTGTGGAAAGTGACACATTTCCCACCATTGTGACAAACACCTGATTTCTAGGCAGTTCTTTGCCTAAGGATTTATCCTGCCTGCCAGGGCCTATGCAGCCCACAGTGCTGGAGGAGGATTGCCAGCAGTTCCAATGACTGGTTGAGGCAGGTGTGGTATGGCCCCTTGTTCCTGGGAAATGGGGGGGGGGGTGAGAACTGGTAGGTATGTGACTGAGAGTTCTCCAGGAAGTGCACCCTTGATGTCACTTCCTTTACCGTTTGCTTTCCTGTGTTAGTCAGCTTTTGGGTCAGTATAATACGCAAGACAATCAACTTATAAAAAGTTTATCTTGCTTTACAGTTTTGGAGGTTCTAGTCCATAATCAGTCGGACCTGTTGGCATATTATGAGACTTATTTATTTATTTATTTATTTATTGTTGTTCATTTTTATTTATTTATTTGAGAGTGACAGTGAGAGAAAGAGAGAGAGAGAGAGAGAGAGAGAGAGAGAGAGAGAATGGGTGTGCCAGGGCCTCCAGCCACTGCAAACGAACTCCAGATGCATGTGCCCCCTTGTGCACCTGGCTAACGTGGGTCCTGGAGAATCCAGCCTCGAACCAGGGTCCTTAGGCTTCACAGGCAAGCACTTAACTGCTAAGCTGTCTCTCCAGCCCGAGACTTATGTATTTAATTATTTTGCAGTGCTGGACATTGAACTCAGTGATAGCACATCATGGCAGGAACATATAGCAGAGCCAAACTGCTCACCCATGGCCAGGGAGCAAAAGAGTAGAGGAGAGGGCTGGAGAGATGACCTAGCTGTGAAGGCACTTGCCTGCAAGCCAAAGGACCTAGGTTCGATTCCCAGGGACCCATAGAAGCCAGGTGTATAAGGTGGCACATGTGTCTGGAGTTCATTTGCAGTGGCTGGAGGCAATGGTGTGCCCAGTCTCTCTCTCTCTTTTAAATAAATAAATAAGTAAATAAATAAATATATTAAAATGAAAGAGTGGAGGAGAAAGAGGCTCCAGTTCCACTATTCCCTCTGGGGATGGGCCTCCAATGAGCTCAAAGCTTCCCATTAAGCTCTGCCTTCTAAAGCTTCTCCCAGCTTCCAGCAGCATCTTGCTGGGCACCAAGCCTTTAACACAGGAACGTTGGGGGACAGCTAAGATCTCAATTATCATACTTCCCTTCCCTGCCTACGTCCTACCACTCACCAAGCATTTCCGGAGGTCACCTCTTAGATGAATACTTCACGATTTTATCTTTATAGCTAACATGCAGCCTAGAGGAGTCCAAATCCAGCCGACAGACAGTGGACTGAGATGGCTGGAGGAGGAGGCTGAGGTGTTTCTGGAACAGGAACCAGAGGCAGTGTCGTTGTGCCAGAGCAGAGACTTGGAGTGTGGGGCCGTGAGCTGAGAGGAGCTTGGACTTTCTGTTTTCCTGGTTGCTTCGCAGACCAGTCCTTCTGCCTGGCTGGCCAGTCACCGCAGCAACTCCTCCGGGTCGCACCCCGAGACTGGGTCCTAATTGTGCTTCTGGCCCCTGGTCTAGTGCCTTTGAACTCCTGGGGGGGGTGAAAGTGTCTGAAAAGGGGTTCACTCTGTTTCTAGAACCAGCTGGACGACAACGTTGCAAAGCTGAATACAGACGCTTCTCCATTTGGGAGAAGGTGGGAGACGGGGCCAAAGCTCCAAGGAGGCTGGTCTGCTGGGCTCTGCCTGCTAATCACGGGAATGGGCCTTGGCAGGATCCATAAGGATGTGGGCGCCGCGTGTGAGATGCAGGGCCTGCAGATACCCTCTGACACCGTGTAATTTATGGCGCAATCAGAGCTCCTCCGAAGGGCTGCGCGGGAAGCCGAGCTCTGATTCAGGGCCTTGGGGGCCTCGGACCTTTAATGAGGCACCCGGAGCCCGTGAAGATTTAGATCAGAACGATTTGCCCATTTAGGATGCTGGGCCACCACCGTGCCAAAGCTGCTGCTGCATCTGAACACTCTGAAGCCAGCCCCCTAGCGTTTGAGGGGTGCTGTAAGGGCACAGCCAGAGGGTCGGAGACCCCAGTCTGTCCAGCTTGAGAGCGTCATCTGGCGCTTTGGATTGGATATGCTCTGTTCTGTCTGAAACTCATGCTGAAGTTTACATCCGCATGATGAGATAATGGGAGGACAGACCTTTGGAGGCGCTCAGGGCTCTGTCCTCCTGAACAGATTCATGCCAAGCCTCCATGGGCAAGTGGATTAGCAGGCAGCTGTGATTTGCAGGGTGGATCTGCTACAGAAGTCTGCTGGGTTGAGTCTCCCCCCTTGACTCCTGCCCTGTGGTGCCCTGGGCCATCTTGGGACTCTGCCGGCTTTTACCAGATTCAGTGTCTTCTCAACTTTGAACCAGAACCAAGAGCCAAAAATAAACCTGTTTTGTTTTAAATATATATATATATATATATATATATATATATATATTTGATAAAGAGGGAGAGAGAGAGAGAGAGAGAGAGAGAGAATGGGCACATGGGCATGCCAGGGCCTCCAGCCACTGCAAACAAACTCCAGATGCATGTGCCCCCTTGTGCATCTGGCTAATGTGAGTCCTGGGGAATCAAACCTAGGTCCTTTGGCTTTGCAGGCAAACACCTTAACTGTTAAGCCATCCCTCCAGCCCAAACCTTTTTTTTTTTTTTTTTAAATTTTTGAGGCAAGCCCAACAGACTGGCCTTTTTTTCAGAAAAATTTTTTTTGTTCATTTTTATTTATTTATTTGAGAGTGACAGACAGAGAGAGAAAGAGGCAGGTGGAGAGAGAGAGAATGGGCGCGCCAGGGCCTCCAGCCACTGCAAATGAACTCTAGATGCGTGCACCCCCTTGTGCATCTGGCTAACATGGGTCCTGGGGAATTGAGCCTCCAATCGGGGTCCTTAGGCTTCACAGGCAAGTGCTTAGTCGCTAAGCCATCTCTCTAGCCCCAGACTGGCCTTTTTTAAAATGCAAGAGAGAGAGAGAGAGAGAGAGAGAGAGAGAGAAAGAGAATTGGCACCTCAGGGCCTCCAGCCATGTAATCAGACTCTAGACACGTATGCCACCTTGTGTGTCTGGCTTACCTGGGATCTGAAGAGTAGAACATGGCTCTTTAGGCTTCACAGGCAAGTGCCTTAGCTGCTAAGCCATCTCTCCTGCCCAAACCTCTTAAAAAAAAAAAAAAAAAACCTCAGCCAGTCTTCAGCACTGGTGTAAGAAGCTGACTACCAAGAGGTAACTGAGAGACCAGGAATGGCGAGCTGGAAATGCCTTTACAGAAAGGGGAGACGAAATCCCAGAGAGGTCAAGTGACTTGTTCAAAATCACTCAGTGTGCACCAGAGGCCGTTCTCACCAGCGAGAAGTACAGTGAGGAGGGAAGAAAAGATGTCCGGTAGAGGTCTGTGCAGGAAAGGGCGCTGGAATGATTTCCTCTTAGAATGTGAAGGATGGATGAGCTGGAGGGCTCAAAAGCGGCGAAGACTATCTTCTGTGGCTTTAAATCTTGAGCACTTGAATAGATTTCCTAAAATATGTCTTATGACACTTTCAGAACCTATAATGGATGGTTCAGCAATTAAGAAGGAACATATTAATATGTGGTGACTGAGCCGTGAAATGGATTAAAAGCAGCAACTCTGTGCCTTTAAGCAGAGGCTTCTAGCGTCTAGAAACACTAGGGTTCAAAACTAGATGTTGGGCAAATGTTCAGGGAACCAAGGGCTGAGTGGGATTGAGCCTTTCACAGGGACCCTCGGCATGGTCAGGCATCTTAAATCTTGTTTACTACCATCATTGATTTTAAAGCCATACAGATTTACTAAAAATAAAATAAAACAAAATGGGGAAAATAGGCAAAGATGTAGAAAATAACCACCCAATAACTGCCCCTCCCAGCGTCCCCAGAAATAATACCTATGAATGTTTGTATATGTGTATTTCTTAAAAAATTGGGGTCAGCTTTTATTTAGAGGTTTGTGTGCTACGTTGATTCTAACTTACCATTTAATAGTCTCCACAGGGATGAATTTAGGTGGCTGCTTTATAGTCCACTGAAAGGTTGTGGCACAATTTATGAGCCTGTTTCTGGGTCATTTCCAATTTTTCAATATTACAAATAAGGAGATGATGAATGTCCTGCTGTGTAAATCTTGGACAGCACCTCTTACTGACTGTCAGTTCCCAGCAGTGGGAGGGGTTAGTGAAGACCAGCCCTCCTGCCCTCTGGCACCAGGCCTCAGCCCCCACCCAGCTCTTGGCCACAGTCTTAGCGTCCTGAAGGATGACCTAACAGGGTGGGGGAGTAAACGGAGATCTGGGAGAAATGTGAGAGGGAGAAGGAGGAGGAAGAGGAGGAGGGGGGAAGGAGAATGGCTTTCTGGGCATGGTAGTGTCATCCATAATCCCAGCACTCAGAATGCTGGAGGCAGAAAGACTGGAGGCCAGCCTGGGCTCTATAGTGAGTTCTGAGCAGCCTGGGATACGTAGCAAGACCCTGTCTTAGAACCAATAAGCAACAAAACTCAACAATAACAAAATAAACAAGTGAGAGGAATTCCTTTGGGGTCAGAACCCTGCCTGATCATCCTCACTTTCATGCAATAAAAAGTGGCGGTTTTGGGATGGAGAGATGGCTCCATGGTTAAGGGCACTTGCTTGCAAAGCTTGATGACCTGGGTTCAATCCCCCAGTATCCACATAAAGCCAGATGCACAACATGGTGCATGTGTCTGGAGTTTGTTTGCAGTGGCTAGAGGCCCTGGTGTACCCATTCATCCTTATTCTACCTCTGTCTCGTCTCTTAATAAATTAAATAAATAAGTAAATGTTTTTTATTTAATTGGCTGTCTTGCTGTGACTGGGTCTGCATTAGGTACTGGGGAGAGAGCATGAGCAAAATATTTAACTATGTGGGTTGGTGCCTCAGGGCATTGCTGACTTTCCATACTAAGATTGACACGGTCCAGCACCTGCTTTGTTTTTATGACATTCATCATTTATATTCCTGATTGTCTGGTCCCCGCACTCTTTGAGTTGCCCCAGGCTCTGTTGCTTCTACAAGCAGCACTGTCTGATTCAACCCTGCCCAGTGCCCTGACATTGCTCCTAGTGGCCCTGCAGGTCCTGTCTGAGACCTGTGGCTTCTGTCCACTTTAGCCGTGGCCACCACTTATCTTGTAGCCGGCAGCTGTCACCAGTCACCGAGCTCTCAAGACATGTGGACCACGTGCTCAGAGTCTGACCCGCATAATCCATTCTGTTCTTAGAACTCACACCCCTGCTTTACAGAGGAAAATGAGGCTTGACCAGTTAGCACCCCCAAGGCTATGGTCCTTACCTGATGGTCTTACTGTGCCCCTTTCAGTCCCTTGCACCTCCGAGTGACTGTGGGTAAGACCTCTCGACCTTCGCTGGCATTCCCGCTTCTGCAAAGTCAAGGTCTGGACCAGTGTGTGCTTGGAATCTGCAATCCGTGTGTCTGTTTTCACCTGGCACCTGGAGGGACTTTGCCTGTGGCTGAGTTATGGATCACCCTGTCCATGAGATCCCTGTGGGCAGGGGTCATCTGACTCATCTCCACATCTTTAGGACCCACCTGAGTTAGATAGGTGGGGACTAGCTGGACCCACGCTGCCCCTGCTTGTCCTCCTGGCACAGTGGGCTTCAAGTCTGGGAAGGGGCTCAGGGGTATGGTCAGTTGCATGTGACAGTGCTATGATTTTTTCCATGTGAAGCAAGATTTAACTGGATGGTGGCAGACAGTGGCATACTGGGCTTCTGTTACCAGCTTCCAGGGGTCAGGGGCTCAGTTAAGTTCCTTTCTATGTCCATAGTGTCCAGTAAGTGAGCAGAGGAAGCCTTTCATTGCCCTGCTTCCCTCCATCCCAATTAAAAGCTTTACGGAGACACTCTCTTAGTAATGGTCACTGAGAACAAAGCTACCCCATCTTGCTGTGGGGAATGGGGATAAAACTGGCTCAGTTCTCACCTCCAAGTGCTCCAGGTGGATTCTGGGACAGTCTGGCTGTCAGCCTAGAGTTATAATGGGCAGTGTGTGTCGGTATGTTTGGGCTGCTATAACAAAAATACCATAATGGCTGGCTGAAAAACAATTGTCATTTATTTCTCACAGTTCTAGAGGCTAGGAAGTCCAAACTCAAGGTGCTGGCAGATACTCGATCTGCTCTCTTCCTGGTCCATAAGTGGCACCTTCTTGCTGTGTCTTCACATAGTAGAAAGGGACAGTCAGCTGTCTTGGGTTTCTTTTTTTTTTTTTCCTCTTAAAAAAGTATATATATTTTTTTTAGAGAGAGCAAGCGCGCGTGCACGCGAGAGAGAGAGAGAGAGAGAGAGAGAGAGAGAGAGAGAGAGAGAGAGAGAATTGGTGCAGAAGGGCCTCAGCCACTGCAATCAAACTCCAGATGCTTGTGCCACCTAGTGGGCATGTGTGACCTTGCACTTGCCTCACCTTTGTGCATCTGGCTTACGTGGGACCTGGAGAGTAGAACATGGGTCCTTAGGCTTCGCAGACAAGCGCCTTAACTGCTAAGTCCCTCTCTCCAGCCCTTGGGTCTCTTTTGTGAGGACACTAATTCTATTCATGAGGACTCCACCCTTATAACTTCATCAACCTAAAGGCCCAGGATCTAATAACATCTCCTGAGGGGTGGGATTTCCACATATGGCTTAGGGGAGAGGATACAAACTCAGAAGTGTGCCATAGGTGTCACTGAGGCTAACTGGAGGCTGTGGGAACACAGGAGGGAGAGAATAATGGGACCTGAAGTATGGCTCTAAACTGCAGCCCCAGAGCAGACTGTTAAAATCCCAGCTCTATCATTTATTAGCTATGTAACTTTGAACAATTCACTTAATCTCTATGCCTCAGCTTTCTCATTTGTGCATGAGTAACCCACTAAGGCCCTTGGAGCAATATTTGGCATATAGCAGGTACTCAATATCTGTCAGTCACAGGAAGGGAGAGTGGTTTGCACATTTAAACAGGCTTCTACAGGAGAGGGACCCCTGTCCAGTGGGTAGGTATGACCCTTGGGTACCTCTGCAGAATTCAAGAGCTCTATCACGGTTTGAAGAACTGCTGACTAAGGACAGATGGTGGCCCAGAGATGAGTCTGAAGCCATAGAGTTTAGGGTCAAAGCCAGGAATAAGTCCAGGAGTTCTTGAGTCCTGGCAAAAAACACCTTCCTCATGATTCTGACCTGCTGGGGTTGGGGCTGAGAAACACAGGCTATATGTCTGTCTAGAACTAAAGACACAATGCTGATCTGGGTGTGAGAGCCATGGCTGCTCCAGAACCGGGACGACTGTCCCTGGGGGCCCTGTGAAGGGACCGTCAAGTCCTTCTGCAACTGCCAGGGAGATCTGGTGCATGTTAAGTCTCTAAAGTTTCCACTCTCCAAATGGTGAAGCACCTTTCTCACCAGTTCCCTTGTAAGGTCCCACATGTGTGTGCCATGTGCACTGACTGCCAAAGACCCCACGTGAAACACATCCTGATGCTCTGCAAACTATGACCCTAACCAACTGTGCCAGTGGGTCTGTACTGATCGCTGTGCCAGCTAGAGGTGCTTGAGATTCCAAGACTGAGTTCCTTCCTTCCTTCTTTTAAAAAAAATTTTTTTTTGTTTATTTTTATTTATTTATTTGAGAGCAACAGACAGAAAGAGAGAGAAAGAGGGAGAGAGAGAGAGAGAGAATGGGTGCACCAGGGCATCCAGCCACTGCAAACAAGCTCCAGATGCCTGTGCCACCTTGTGCATCTGGCTTACGTGTGTCCTGGGGAATCAAGCCTCGAACCGGGGTCCTTAGGCTTCACAGGAAAGCACCTAATCCCTAAGCCATATCTGCAGCCCCTTCCTCCTTTTTTAAAGAGAGAGAGAGAGAGAGAGAGAATTGGCACACTAAGGCCTCAGCCACTGAAATTGAACTCCAGGTGCTTGTGCCACCTACTGGGCATGTGCGACCTAATACTTGCCTCACCTTTGTGCATCTGGCTTACATGGGATCTGGAGAGTTGAACATGGGTCCTTAGGCTTCACAGGCAAGTGCCTTAACCGCTAAGGCATCTCTCCAGCTGTCTTTCTTTATTTTTCAGAGTGATTTGGTTGGCTTTTAAAGCTAACCAAATATGAAGAAGGCTGGGGATATAGCTTCGTGGTAGAGAATGTGCCTAGCATCTATGAGACCCTGAGTGTGGTCTCTGCAATGCAAATAAATAAATAAGCTGGGTGTGGTGGTGCATGCCCTTAATCCCAGTACTGATGAGGCAGAGGTAGGAGGATCACTGAAAGTTCAAGGCCAGGTTGGGACTGCATAGTGAATTCCAGTTCAGCCTAGGCTGGAGTGAGACCCTACCTCAGAAAAATACACACACACATATTTATTTTTTATTATCTTTGTTTTTGAAGTTATTTATTAGAGTCAGAGAGAGGGCGAGAGAAAGAGAGAGAGAGAGTGGGCACACCAGGGCTTCCAACCACTGCAAACGAACTCCAGATGCATGTGCCACCTTGTGCATCTGGCTTACATGGGACCTGGAGAACCAAACCTGGATCCTTAGGCTTTGCAGTCATGTGCCTTAACTGCTAAGCCATCTCTCAGTCCCCTCCAAAATTTTAAAAATCTTTCTTTTTATAGTTGGAATGTAAAAGGTCCCTACAGGCTCGTGTGTTTCCCAGTTGGTGTGATATTTGGAGAGGTTGTGGAACTTATGGGATATGGGGCCTAGCTAGAGAAAGTGAGTTACTGAGGACAGGCCTTGAGGGTAACAGCCCAGTCCTGCTTCAGGTGGGGCTCTCTGCTTCCCCATTCACTGAAATGTAACAAGCCACACCACAAACTCCTGCTGATATGTTGGCCCACCATGATGGACTGTATCCCCTCAAACTGGGAGCCCAAATGAACCTCTCCCCCTTAAGTTGTTTCTGTCTGATATTTGGCCACAGCAATGTAAAGGTAACAGTTATTATATATACATATAGGTAGAGATAGATATACACATACATCTGTATCTGTACACCCAGTGCTTCATTTTCTTATACATTTCACCCAAGGAAGCATTCCAAACATGAACCTATAGGGACATTTAAAAATCATTACACTGGTCCTGGCTCTCCTGGCTGGTGGAGGCAGGATCACAAGGCCCAGTAGACTTTCTCATGAACACACCCTACTCACTTAGCAAGAGGAAATGAGGGTCTTGGGCTGGGTAGGTGGCTCAGTGGGTAAAGGTAGTTGTTGTGTAAGTGGGGTAACCAGAGCCTATAGAAAGTCGGACACACATCTGCAATCCCAGAATGTCTACAGTATCATGAGAAGTGAAGACTGGAGAATCCCCTAAAGTTTCTAGGCCAGCTAGTCTGGACACACAGTGGTGAAGAATGTCCCTTGTAGCAAATAAGATAGAAAGCAAGGACCGACACCTGAGGTTGTCCTCTGACCTCCACATGTGCACTTCATGTACATGAACACAAACACATTTTCTTTTCTTTTTCTTTCTTTTTTCTTTTAAGAGCTGGGTGATAAGCTGGTCGTGGTGGCACATGCCTTTAATCTCAGCACTTGGGAGGCAGAGGTAGGAGGATCACCATGAGTTTGATGTCACCCTGGGAATACAGAGTGAATTCCAGGTCAGCCTGGACTAGAGTGAAACCCTACCTCAGGAAAAAAAAAAAAAAAAAAAAAAAAAAAAAAAAAAAAGCTGGGTGCTGGAGAAATGGCTTATAGGTTAAGGCACTTGTTTGCAAAACCAAAGGACCCCATGTTTTACTCTCCAGATCCCATGTAAGCCAGATGCAAAAAGGTGAGGCAAGTGCAAGGTCACACATGTCCACTGGGTGGCACAAGCATCTAGAGTTCCATTGCAATGGCTGAGGCCCTGGTGTGCCAATTCTCTCTCTCTCTCTCTCTCTCTCTCTCTCTCTCACACACACACACACACACACACACACATACAAAGCTGGGTCTGGTGGCACATACCTTTAATACCAGCACTCAAGAGGGAGAGGTAAGAGAATCACTGTGAGTTTGAGGCCACATAGTGAATTCCAGGTCAGCTTGGGCTACTGCGAAAAACCAAAACAAAGGAAATCAGGTGTGGTGGCTCATGCCACCACATTCCAGCACTTGGGAACCTAAGGTAGGAGGAATTCCATGAGTTTAAGGCTACCCTGGGTTACAGAGTGAGTTCCAGGTCAGCCTGGACTAGATGAGATCTTGCCTTAAAAACAAACCAACAACTTCCGGTTAAGATGGTGGCATAGGAAACACACCAAAGCAGCCTAGGGGAGAAAAAGCCAAAACCCAAAACAAAACAAAAAACCAAAACCAAAAACAAAAAGCAACAGCAACAAAAAAAAAAACCCCAGCAAAATAAACTCTTCTACTAAAAATGAGGTGTATAAGAAATTATCAATTATAACAGAGAAGTAGGAGAGATCAAGAACATCTAGAGCACACAGGAGCAGGCATAAGCGGCTCCAGCAGTGAAGGCACCAGGATCCACGTGGCCACAGCTGCCAGGCTTGGCCTGAGCCTCAGGAAAAGCCAGGTGAGGGGATTCTCCACTCACACCAGCCTGCTTGCAAATTCAAGAAACGTGAATGCAGGACAGCAGGCAAGAACGGAGGAGTGGCTAGTGAGGAAGAGGAACATGTGGACCAGTGGGAAAACTAGAGCCACCAACCACAGCCTCCCCTCCCCCACCGCCAGCACACGCACCAACTAGCACCCGAGACCTGGGGAAGGGAGTTAACCTGCACAGCACCCAGCACCTGGCACAGGTGACCAGAGCAGCGATCCAGCGACCCAGCCAGCCTACCTGAGCCCACAGTGCAGCAAAGAAGGACCCAAGTGGGAGTGCAGCATAACTGAGATCAAAACAACCCCAAAAGGTAACTGGGATTACACCAGGGAAGGGACTCACTTAGTCACAAGCTGACTTGGAACCCTCAACAGACCAGAAATCTTAGCCTCCTAATTGACAGGGTTAAGGGTGTGGGGCAACACACACCCTAAGGGACTATGACTTTGTCAGAGAATCTGGTTATCATAATACCGATTCCTGCATAAATATTCTGTGCTGTTTATCATTGAATGTGTACATTGTTTAGTTAAATTTTAGAATCTGCCTGTATTTTGTTCCACTTAGCCTACTTGAATACTCTCATAATAGGCAAACCCAACATCTAGGGTCACTTTTGTAGATACTCTGAGAATCTTAAGAGCCACACCTAGCACCTTAAGCTCCTCCCCTGAAGATATATAACATCAGATTGATTGATACATCTAATAATACTGCAACCAATTAGAAAATCCAAGCATTAAATTGATCCAAGATGCAAAAATATGTACATTATAACACAAGAAACACAAAAAACTCAAGGCAATATAAATCCACCAAGAAGTATTAATGCATCAGAAATGACCTCCAGTAAGACTGATTTAGAGGAAATGCCTGAGAAAGATTTCAAAAGAATGATTATAAATATGTTCAAAGAAATTAAAGAGGAAATCAAAGGTGTCAAAGAAGACATAGGAAACCAATTTAATGAAATAAGGAGGTCAATACAAGACATAAATAAGGAAATAGAAATAATAAAGAAAAACCAGACAGAATTACTGGCAATGAAGAACACAGTCAATGAAATTAAAAACTGTAGAAAATCTCACCAGTAGAATGGATGAAGGAGAGGACAGAATATCTAAGCTAGAAGACTAGGTGGCAGATCTAATACAGTTCAGCAAAGAGAAAGACAAACTAATAGGAAAGTATGAATGGGAATTTCAAGATACTTGGGACACTATGAAAAGATCAAACATAAGAATTCAGGGTATAGTAGAAGGAGAAGAATTTCACTCCACAGGCATAGTTGGTGTTTTCAACAAAATCATAGAAGAAAACTTCCCCCAAATTGGGAAAGAGATGCTAATGCAGATACAGGAATCCTTTAGAACACCAGCCAGACAAAACCTGGAAAGAACCTCTCCTTGCCATATTATAGTCAAATTACTAAACATACAAACCAAAGAAAATATACTGAAAGAAGTTAGAGAGAGAAATCAAGTCACATACAAAGGCAAGCTCATCAGGATCACAGCACTCAACACAAACTTTAAAAGCCAGAAGGCCTTGGAATGATGTATTCCAAGTTCTGAAGGATAACAACTGTCAACCGAGGTTGCTTTATCTTGTAAAGCTATCCATTCAAATAGATGGAGAAATAAGGACATTTCACAACAAAAGCAGGCTAAAGGGATACTTGAAGACAAAGCCAATTCTACAGAAAATACTTGAAAGAATCCTCCATGGTGAAAAAAAAGAAAAGCACACATGTAATGAACCTAGAAAAAACAAACAATACTCAAATACTAGTTAATACAACAGAGCAAAGGTAAAACCAGAAGAACTACACAACAACAACAAAAAATGGCAAAAATAAATACACACCTTTCAATAATAACTCTTAATATCAATGGCCTCAATGCTCCAACCAAAAGACATAGGTTTACAAACTGGGTTAAACAGCAGGATCCTTCAATTTGTTGCCTTCAAGAAACTCACCTTTCTACAAAGGATGGACACTATCTTAGGGTGAAGGGGTAGAAAACAGTGTTTCGAGCAAATGGGCCTAGAAAACAAGCAGGGGTTGCTATCCTAATATCTGATAAGGTAGACTTCAGTCCAACATTAGTTAGGAAAGATAAGGAAGGTCACTTTATATGGATTAAAGTCACACTCCAATAGGAGGACATTACAATCCTAAACATGTATGCACCTAACACGGGGGCTCCCAACTTTATCAAACAAATGCTATTAGAACTAAGATCACATATAACACCAAACACAGTTGTAGTGGGTGACTTCAACACCCCACTTTCATCAATTGACAGACCATCCCGGCAAAAAATAAACAGAGAGGCATCTGGATTAAATGAGGTCATAGAAGAAATGGCCCTAATAGATATATACAGGACATTTCATCCAAAATGCTGCAGAATACACATTCTTTTCAGCAGCACATGGAACATTCTGTAAAATAGACCATATATTAGGACACAAAGCAGATCTTAACAAATACAAGGAAACTGAAATAATTCCTTGCATTCTATCTGGTCACAATGGGATCAAACTATAAATCAATGGCAAGAAAAGCTATAGAGCATACACAAAATCATGGAAACTAAACAATACACTACTAAATGATGAATGGGTCAATGAAGAAATCAAGAAGGAAATAAAAAAATTTATAGAGATACTGAAAACTTAAAACAGGGGTAGTCATGAGCCCTAGGGGTGTAACATCTGCTGATGTCTGGATAAATGTATATACTATGCTTATCAAACTGACCAGTAAGCACTTCTCTTAATATTCATACTGTTATATTAATGCTACTCTCACTTTGGGTAGAGAATCTTCTCTTTTCAGATGGCAGTGACCTTGGAATGACTCAGAAGGTATCATAGTGCTGGAAAGAAGTGACTGGAGTACTGAGTAACATCTCGATCACACCTTCCAAGGCTCAGGGTCTAATGCAGAAGAGGTGGCGGAAAGAATGTTAAGAGACAAAGGAAGGGTAGGACTCCTTACAACGTGCTCCCTTCAGACATAAAATGGCCTGGTTATCCATGACCTCATAGTGCCCGACACTACCTGCACAAGACCATCATAACAGGAAGGAAAGATCATGACATCAAAATAAAAGACAGACTGATTGAGATGGGGAGGGGATATGATGGAGAATGGAATTTCAAAGGGGAAAAGGGGGGGGAGGGAGGGTATTACCACGGGATATTTTTTATAATCATGGAAAATGTTAATAAAATTGAGAAAAAAGAAGAAATACAGATGGCATATAAACATCTAAAAATATGTTCTACATCCCTAGTCATCAGGGAAATGCAGATTAAAACTATGTTGAGATTCCATCTTACTCCTGTCAGATTGGCTACCATCATGAAAACAAATGACCATAAATGCTGGCAAGGATATAGAAAAATAGGAACCCTTCTACACTGTTGGTGGGAATGCAATCTGGTCCAGCCACTGTGGAAATCAGTGTGAAGGTTCCTAAGACAGCTAAAAATATGACCCAGCTATAGCACCCCTAGGCATATATCCTAAGGACTCATCTCACTACCATAGAGATACTTGCTAAACCATGTTTATTGCTGCTGTATTCACAATAGCTGGGAAGTGGAACCAGCCTAGATGTCCCTCAACTGATGAGTGGATAATGAAGATATGGCACATTTACACAATGGAGTTCTGCATAGCAGTAAAGAAAAATGAAGTTATGAAATTTGTAGGAAAATGGATGGATCTGGAAAGGATTATACTAAGTGAGGTAACCCATGCCCAGAAAGCCAAACATCACATGTTCTCTCTCATATGTGGATCCTAGCTACAGATGATTAGACTTCTGTGTGAGTAGGAAGAAAGCTCAGTAGCAGAGGCTAGTAAGCTAGAAAGGAGATATAAAGGGGCTAGAAAGGAAGGGAGAGAGGGACTTAATAGGATGGTATTGTGTATATGTTAGTAGAAAAGTAGATTAATGGGGGTGGAAAGGGCCTAAGTGAGGTCAGGGGAAGAGAATGAGTAAAGGAAGGATGGAGGGAGGCTAATCAAAATCTAAGACGATATAAATAAATCATATGGAAACCTACTTTTTTTTGGACAAGGGAATACACAGGAGCTATAGATTGTTAGTAGAAAATTTTCAGTGCCAGGGATGGGATACCTTATAGTGAGTTGTTGGCCAGGGAGGTCCCTGATGCCCCCAAAACATTATAGGCCATTTCCAAGGCCCTTGGTTTCCCACCAGGAATAGATGGTAAGACCCTATTGCTGAAGACTGCACATAGTTGGGCTGCAAGTCCACTGAGAAATCCTGCTGGAACTGAGCTGATAACCTCCTCCATGTAGACCAGCTGACAGAAAGCTGGAAGAAGCCATTCTGCATGCAGTTCAATGGGAGAGAGAGAAATCACCAGTGAAGATATTCCACACTGGACACTGCAAGCCTTATATTTGGCCAAACAGGCCAAATGAGCCAACAGGTGCAATAGTGGCATGTCTGTTTGGGGGAAACCACCTGCCCTGTAATTTGACTGGAGGCCTGCTCCATGGGAGGCAGTACATTCCTGGTACTGAAAATCTACAACAGGGGTAGTCATGAGCCCTAGGGGTGTAACATCTGCTGCTGTCTGGCTAAATGTATATACTATGCTTATCAAACTTCCCAGTAAGCACTTCTCTTAATGTTCATACGCTTATATTAATGCTACTCTCACTTTTTTGTTATAGAACTTTCTCTTTTCAGATGGCAGTGACCTTGGGATGACCCAGAAGGCATCACGGTGCTGAGAAGAAGTGACAGAGGAGTGCTCAGCACTGAAATATCTCTATCACACCTTCCAAGGCCGAAGAAAGGTTAGGACTCCTTACAAGGTGCTCCTCCAGACACAAAATGGCCTGGATATCCATGACCTCATAGTGCCTGACACTTGCCTACCCAAGACCATCATAATAGGAGGAAAATATGATGACATCAAAATAAAAGAGAGACTGAGTGAGAGGGGGAGGGGATATGATGGAGAGTGGAGTTTCAAAGGGGAAAGTGGGGGGGGGGGTAGGGAGGGAGTTACCATGGGATATTGTTTACAATCATGGAAGTTGTTAATTATAAGAAAAAAAATAATGAAAAAACTCAAGTGCTGGGATTAAAGATGTGCACCACCAAAAACAAACAAACAAAAATCTCATGGCTGAAAAGATGGCTCAGCTGTTAAAGATGCTTGCTTGCAAAGTCTGATAGGCTCGGTTTGGTTCACCAGTACCCACATAAAGGCCCAAGGCAGCACATTATGTCTGGAGTTCACTGCAGTGTCAGGAGGCCCTAGCGCACCCATACTCACTCTCTCCTTGCAAACAAATAAATAAATAAATATTTTTTTAAAATGCAGGTCTTAGTGATTGCCTACTCTGAGTATCTTAGCCCTGCTCTGCCATTACACAAACCAGGAAACTGAGGAGAGCAAGCCTGATCAAAGACTCAGCAAGTTCGAAGTGGGACTGGAAACCGATCCAGACTTCTAGCCATGTTCTCCCAGCCCTTCTGAGACATGGCCACACCTGGGCATGTAGCAGACAGTGGAATGCCTGGTGCACCAGTTCATTGTCTACTGCCCACTGCACAGTGGCACAGACTGGTAAGTTATAAAGAAAAGCATATCTGGGCCCATGGTTCTGGGATTCAAGGTCAAGGGCTGCATCTGGTGATTCCCTTCTTGCTGGCAGAGTCCTGAGGGTGGACGAGGTATCACATGGCAAAAGGCAGAGCATGTGCGCATGTGTCTGTCTCATAAAGCTATCAGGATAAATCACGGGGCTTCCATTCTAATGACCTTCCTTAATCCTAATCACCTCCCCGAGCCCCACCTTTTAAAGTTTTCTTTTTTAAATATTTTTATTTATTAGAGACAGAGAGAGGGAGGGAAAAAGACAGAGAGAGAGAGAGAGAGAGAGAGAGCGAGAGAGAGAGAGAGAATGGGCACACCAGGGCCTCTAGCCACTGCAAATGAACTCCAGACGCATGAGCCACCTTGTGCATCTGGCTTACGTGGGACCTGGAGAATTGAACCTGGGTCCTTAGGCTTTACAGACAAGTGCTTTAACTGCTAAGCCATCTCTCCAGCCCCTTGAGCCCTAAGTCTCTACCCTCTTAATACTTTACAGAGGGGATTAGATTTCCACACATGAACCCCTGGGGAAACATGCCACATCTAAACCATCACCTCTCACCCTCCCTCAGCTCCTGGCCATCGGCATGCTCGTTTGCAGAGCCCACAGAGACCCCTTGAGAACACCCTTTTACAGCCATAAGCTACTTCATGATTGCATTTTTCAGATTTCTTATGTAACAATATATGTGCATATGTATGCCTGCAGGAAATTATCTGTAATGTGGATTGGTTGCATGTGCCTGGGCGCCTCTTCTCCCATTTTATCCTCTTCCCTCTCTCAGAAGGTGAACATAACCCAGATTTTTGTGTTTATCGTTTTTTTCCCCCTATTTTAAAATTGCTTAAGCGCATATACATATTATAAATCTGTATATTATTTGCTTAGATTTCCACTTGAACTTCAATAAAGTACTATCAACGTGTATTTTGTCTTCTGTGAACTGCCTTGACACCCAGCTTTATCACCAAGATTCATCCATGCTCATGACTGTTGCTTACTACATTCATTTTCCCTGCTGTGTAGTATTTCATTGTTAGAAACACTACACGTCGTTTGTTCTTCTGCTGTTGGGATTAATTTGTTTCCGGTATTGCGCTACGAATATTTTTTTGTGACGTCTTCCACAGAGAGGAGTTTCTTATATCTAGGAGTAGAATTTCTGGATCTCATGATATGTGAATACGGAGCCTTGCAAGTTAAAGCCAAATCAGCAAAGTGCTTGTGCCTGCATTGCGGGGACAGTGCGTTTGGCTTGCTCCTCCAAGGGAGCCTGTACTGCCCCCTATTGGCAAAGCCTGAGAGCGCCCTCCTGTTGAGTAAAGGGAACCCGCGCGCCAGCACAAAGCCACGCCTAGGGCTGGAGATGAGAGCAACTTGTGTAGAAATCCGTGGTTGTGGTGTCATCTGAATAAAGAACCCGGCCAATGAACAGAAAGTCACGGGGTTAACACCTCTGCCCTGACTCCTGGTTCCTGCCAACTTCGCTTGCACTTTCTTCTCTGGCCACAGGGGGCGTCTGATTCGCCTGTGCATGCGGGAAGCCCTTTGGTGCCCACTAAGTCTTTCCAGCCCTGTTCTACCTGCCAACACAGTTGCTGCGTGTTCGAGTCCTTCCCCTTGCTGAAGACCCATTTCAAATGCTGCTTCTCTAGTAGAGGCTTCCCTGGTCTCTCCAGCTGGAGGAACGCAAACATCCTTCCCCTGGGTCCAGGCTCCCAACTGCCCTCTCTGTGGGCAGAACACTGCTCACTCAGCGGTACGGTTCTGGTGGAAGGTGATGTCTCTCCTTCAGAATTATTTTCCTAAGTTTAAGACGAAGCAACAGGATGGGAATGGGGAAAACAATTCAGCCCGACTGGATCATCAGTGTATGTATTCCTTCCTAATTTGTTTTAAATGTAGTTATTTATTTATTTGCAAGAGGGAGAAAGAAGAGAGACAGAAGCTTCCCCCCCACACGCACAGAGAGAGACAGAGAGAATAGGTGTGCCAGGGCCTCTTGCAACTGCAAACAAACTCCAGACACATGCACCACTTTGTGCATCTGACTTCACATGGGTACTGGGGAAGTGAACCCAGGTTGCAGGCTTTGCAAGCAAACAGCCTTAACAGCTGGGCCAGCTCCCTTCCTAGCACCATTTTTTTTTATTTGCTTGTTTTTCCTGAGACAGGCTCTTACATAGCCTAGGTTGACTTTGAACTCCTGATCCTCCTGTCTCCACCTCCAAGTGTTGGGATTACAGGCATGCACCACCACATCTGGAGGGTCATCTTTTTCAATGGTTGCACACAGTTCCACTGCACATCTTCCAGAGTCAGTGCGTGCAGACACTCCTTGGCTTACAGCGGGATGATGTCTGGATAAATGCTGAAAATACATTTCATTCACCTCACCTACTGGGCACAGTAGCTAAACAACAGGCTACCCTGTAACTTGCTGGTTGTTTTCCTTTGTGATTACGTGGCCACGAGACACTATCATGTCACAAGACACTATCATGATATGTATGACCAGCCCAAGACGAAGATCAAAATTCCAAGCTTGAAGCATGGTAAAGTGGGATACCGTGTGTATTAGTAAATGGTTACATAATAGAAACTCAAGAGACTGTGCAAAGGATCCTGGGCCGTCTCACAGAAGCTACGGGTGGAATGTGGCTGGGTCTTGGGGACCTGGGAGCGAACATGCTGGTGCCATGAGGTCTTCTTGTGTCCTCTACTATCTTCGTCCTTCCCTCTCCACCAGCAAGCTGGCTTCCTCAGCCT
Organism: Dipus sagitta; assembly: GCA_036346955.1. NCBI lineage: Eukaryota > Metazoa > Chordata > Mammalia > Rodentia > Dipodidae > Dipus > Dipus sagitta. The sequence goes on along the minus strand of CM070770.1, from coordinate 102,880,472 downwards.
CCCCATCCACAGGGCAGAGCACAACCAGGGACCATCCCCAAGCTTCATAAGCGGCAGTACAGAAGCATAGGTCCTTCTTCCTCAGGCCAGGCTTCTCTTATGGAACAAAGAGGTAGGGTTTGGCCTTTAATAACCAGGAAGCTCAGGCGGGAAAGGACCATGGAAAGATAATTCTATGGTTAAGACTTTACATTGCTTCCAACATCACATTGCTAACCAGAGTGGTCCCGTGCATTAACATTTAAACTTCTTTCCTTATTTTGAGTTATTTTCTTTGGCCTGGTTCTTAGGCGTGAGATGACCAGGTCATAAAGTTTGTATATTTTCATGATGTTTGCTACCATTGCCAAAATGATTTCAAAGACTTTTATGTCTTCGCAACCATTCCCGAATCAGGGTGGGAGAGGACCATTTCATTGCACTGGTGAGCACAGGCGTTAGGACTTGAAATAGATTTTTTTTATTATTTTAATAATCGTAAAAGGATATCTCGTAATTTTTATTAGCATTTTCCTAGCTAGTGGGAAGGCTTCAGACTTTCCCATATATTTGGTTTATTAGGGCCTATTCCCCCTCGTGAATTGTCTTGTCCTAGCTCTGCCCATTTATCTTGCAGTGTGCACCTTACTGTGATTTAGTTGTCTTGTCTTCTCTGTGTGCAGTGTACTTCTTCTGTTTTCCAAGTGGGGCACCGTTCGTGGCCTGTCTTCTCTTGCACTTAATGTGTCTGTGCCTGATCTCAGTAGGTGGTATATTAGTTACTTTGCTTGCTATTGTGCCAAAACACCTGAAAAAAGAAAAACTCGACAGGTGTGGTGGTGCACACCTTTAATCCCAGCACTTGGGAGGTAGAGGTGGGAGGATTTCCATGAGTTCAAGACCAGCCTGAGACTAGAGTGAAGTCCAGGCCAGCTTGGGCTAGAATGAGACCCTGCCTCAAAAAAAAAAAAAACAAAAAAACAAAAACAAAAACAAAAAACCCTCAAGAAAAAAAGGATGCATTTTTGGCTCACAGTTTGAGGATGCAGTCAATAATGATGGCAGCTCTTGCTGATGCACATAGTTGGGCTGCAAGGCCACTGAGAAATCCTGCTGGAACTGAGCTGATAACCTCCTCCACGTAGACCAGCTGACAGAAAGCTGGAAGAAGCCATTCTGCATGCAGTTCAATGGGAGAAAGAGAAATCACCAGTGAAGATACTCAACAGTGGACACTGCAAGCCTTATATTTGGCCAGCCAGGCCAAATGAGCCAACACGTACAATAGTAGCACGTCTGTTTGGGGGAAACCACCTGCCCTCTAATTTGACTGGAGGCCCGCTCCATGGGAGGGAATACATCCCTGATACTGAAAACCTACAACAGGGGTAGTCATGAGCCCTAGGGGTGTAATGCCTGCTGCTGTCTGGCTAAATGTATATACTATGCTTATCAAACTGTCCAGTAAGCACTTCTCTTAATGTTCATACCCATGTATTAATGCTACTCTCACTTTTTTGTTACAGAACTTTCTTTTTTCAGATGGTAGTGACCTTGGGATGACTCAGAAGGCATCACAGTGCTCAGAAGTGACAGAGGAGTGCTCAGCACTGAAATATCTCTATCACACCTTCCAAGGCTCAGGGTTCATTGTGGAAGAGGTAGCAGAAAGAATGTAAGAGCCGAAGAAAGGTTAGGACTCTTTACAAGGTGCTCCTCCAGCTCTGTGAGGTTGCTGGTCACATTACTTTTCATAGTCAGGAAGTGGAGAGGTGGATGCCCGTGTTTGTTCACTTCCTCATTTTCAGTTCAGACATCGGTCCATGGGGTGGTGCCACCCCACATTCAGAGCGGGTCTTCCCACTAAGAGGGAGTAGGCAATTAGGGTGACTGGGTCCCTGAAAGTAAAAAAAAGACAAGAAAGTCTGCACTTGCTAGAAATCAAGGAGGATCTGACTTCTTATCTCTTGCCTAGTTCCCTGGACCTGTTTTTCCACAAAAAAACAACCCCCCCCCAAAAAAACCCTGGACCTCCCCTGGGAGGCAGGGCTTTCATAGGATTTAAACATTGTGGCTGGTCAAGTTCAGCCCCCAGAGCATGGTATCAGGGCTAGCCTCTTCCTGAGACAACCCCCAGCCCTAACCAACCAGCTGTCCCCAAAAACAGGGCCCACTACTATAAGGTTATAAATACCTTTGTAAGGGGAGGGCACACTCTGTGAGTTGCTTTACCACTTGGGAACTTCCAGCTGCTGGTCAGTTTTCCCTTGGCTGGGCCTGGTTGGGGCAGCAGGCCTGAGCCAAGGATAGAGCCCCCTATCTCCATATTCTCCACATGGCTCTTTACCCCCTCCAGCTCCCCACAGGGCAGGAGCACTTTGAATTTCTTTTCTCTCTTTTCTTTCCACAGTCTTCCCAGGCCCCCAGTGTGGGATCTCTAGCCACGCGGGTACATTTCCTTGGTTCTGTACTTCCCTCAATAAATATTAATTTAATAATTATTGGGCTGGAGGGATTGGCTTAGTGGTTAAGGTGTTTGCCTGCAAAGCCAAAGGACCCATGCTCGATTCCCCAGGACCCACGTAAGCCAGATGCACAAGGTGGAGCATGTGTTTGGAATTCGTTTGCAGCGGACGGAGGCCCTGGCATGCCCATTCTCTCTCTCTCTCTCTTTCCCCCTCTTTCTCTGTCAAATAAATAAATAAAAATAAAATATTTTTTAAAAAAGATATAAAACAATTCTATTCTTAGCTCACAAGCCCCAAGAAACAGTGGACAAACTGATTCAGTGTGTGGGCTACAGTTTCCAAGCCCTGGTTGAGACTGCAGTCAACGAACACTGTAGCCAGAAGAGCAAACTCCCTCATCGTACAGATGGGGAAATTGAATCCCAGAGGACATAAGCAATGTCTTCTGTCCCCTTGCTGATGCCTGCGCTGAACCAGGCCACTTAGGATTCATTGGGCCTTGGTGTGTGGTCCCTTCTGCCAGCTCTCTGGGATGACTTGCTTCTAGCAGGTTTGGGCCTTGGTGGGTGTGACTCCGGGAGGTCAGGGAGTGGTGGTCTGTTCCCCAAACAAGGATTTCTCCCCCTCCCACCACCCAAGGACTGGTTCCTGACCCTTCCATCACCAGAATTCTTTGGTCTGTGGCTTCCTGTTGAATTGGGGAGGGGGAGGTGTCAGAAAAAGGAGGAGCAACCGATCAATTAATGCTATGTGTTCCCAGGCAGAGAACCAGCTTGTATGGGGACGGTTTCTTCCTTATTACAATTGATTTTTTTTTTTTTTTTGTAGCAAAGGTGACATTCTTTTTCAACTGAATCATGTATAGGGCAGTAAATACTAAATATAATTGTTTACTCATTCCCAAGGTACTTTCCCCGATCAGCTCTATACGACCAACTCTATACTCAGTGGCAGGCTAGGACATGAGGCTGCTTATTCTGTCTCCAGAGCCTTCTGCCTGCTCAGGGACTAGAGAGGCCTGTGTCATCTCTCTGGTCCCCTCAACCCCCCTTGCTGTGTGAAGGGAGGCAGGCTAGGGCAGAGGGTGGCCTCCTGGGACTCCAGCTGCCAGCAGGCTATTTCCTACAGAGAACACCTAATAAACATCATCTCTCAGCAGGGATTGGTTTGACATGTAAGTGGGATGAGAGAGCATGCCGGGAGGGATGCTGTGACCAGCCTTTTGGTGTGCGCCTGAGATCCTGGTGTCTGTGTTGCTTCTGCCATTGTGGCTGTGTTAGTCACTTTTCCTCATTTGCAGTGGCTGGAGGCTCTTGCATGCCCATACTCTCTCTCTCTCTCTCTCCCTCCTCTCTCTCTCTTTGTCTCTTTCTCTCACTCCCTCTCACTAAATACATCCTAAAAAATTAAAATAAAATAAAATCCAGTTGGTAATAAAGATGAACCATCACAGTGGTCTTGGCATATCTCTGCCCCTCTCTTTCTCTCTGGGTCTTAGTTTCCCCTTTGGTGCTAAGACGGGACAGGCCCTGTTATGTCTTAGTATATTTGTTTCTGGCCATCTGTAATGGGGCCTACTTGGGACCCTGCTTAATCTCAAGGACCACCAACGGGTGTGCTCCTGGGTCCCGGGGCACCCTCCTGGCCTCTGCGTCCTCCAGCTTCAGTGGTCCCTTTGGTTTTCCTGCTACTCCATCCCCTGTATGTCTGCCCTTCTCATATCAAGAGTTGAGCAGTACGCTCTCTAGCCCAGGCCTGTGCCCATGCCTCGTTCCCTCCCAGGATGTCTCCTTTTACAAGGGTACCTGGCCAGGCTTCAGTTTGGACAACCCACTCCAGAAATCCCAGCTGGGCAAGGCCAAGTGCCCCTTACTGAGTTCACTCTTACCTATCTCCCCACATTGGGTAGCCCCAGTGGTTTGGGGCAGAGTAGGCAGCAGCCCAGTCCTGATTTCACTGGGCTCATTTGCGCTTGTCACAGATCTGGGCACCAGGCAAGAGAAATTCGCAGAGCTGGCAGGAGGCAGACCAGGGGTGCCAAGGGAACAAAGGAAAACTGTGGCATGACTGAGCCGTATTTTATCTGTAGAAAAAAAGAGGTGTGGGGACTTGCTCGCTTCCCCTGCTGCCCTTTTTGCTGACTTACTGCCTTCCTATGTTTGCCCTGAGCTCCAGGGACCTGGAACTGTCAACTCATTAAAAAAAAATTTTTTTAAATTTATTTGAGATAGAGAGAGAGAGAGAGAGAGAGAGAGAGAGAATAGGTTCACTAGGGCCTCCAGCCACTGAAGGGAACTCCAGACTCATGTACCACCATGTGCATCTGGCTTAAGTGGGTTAAGGGGAATCAAACCTGGGTCCTTAGCCATCTCAGACAAGCGCGTTAACTGCTAAGCCATCTTCCCAGCCCTGTTAACTCCTTTGATGGGTCCCCATTAGCAGAAGTCTGGCACACAGGTGCCAGCGTGGGGGAATGAAGGGTGAAAGGGTAGGGGCATTTTCCAGCCTGCCAGCTGTGCCTCTGGCCCGCTTTGTGTCCCCTGAACTATGGAGCCAGAATCAACTTTGCCTCCCTTTGGTTTCTTATCAGACTTTTGGTCACAGCAATGAGAAAAGTAATCCAGCTGACCATACACACGTCCCCCCTCCCTCACAGCAGACCCACACCTGCTCACACACACACACACCTATGGCTGGGGAGACTTCCCTCTCCTGAGTGACAGTGACGGTGTCCTGCCAGGAGCACTCAGAGGCCCATTTCCCAGGGGATGTTCCTCGTGTTGTCACATGGCTGTCTCCAGATCCTTCTGCCAGGTTGCCAGAATCCCGCTGAACCTCGTCTCCCAGCTGTGGTCACTCGTTCCCCAGGCAGCCTGAGGCCAAGTGAACCAGTGAGGCACCTGTGACCCTGGCATGGCAGTTCCCGTCTCTACCCATCCTCCAGGATATAGCACATGACCTTACATCTTAGTTCGAGACATTCCTTCAAACCTCCTCAGTCTATAGAAGGAGAGACTGAGGCTCAGACAAGGGTAGGGATTTGCCCATGGCCACCCAGTAAGTCAGAGGCAGAGTTGAACTCACCATAGGCACTGAGGCTCAGATTCCTCCTTTCCTCCCCTTCTCTCCAGTAAACGCTCTTGTCACTGGAGTTTCAGTTCGACTGGCCGAACTAGTTAGGGGACCACGTATGACAATGGGCATGAGTGATGGCACAGCCTACCATGGAGGGGAAGGAAGGAGTGGCTCTACCTGTGGTGGTAGGACTGTGAGGAGGTAACTGCTCACATTGCATCTATTGTCAGGAAGCAGGGGGAGGGAAAGGTGAGCGCTTCCCCCTTTCCCCTCCCCCATTTTTTTTTTTTTCTATAGGTAGGGTCTCGCTCTAGTCCAGGCTGACCTGGAATTCACTATGTAGTTTCAGGCTGGCCTTGAACACATGACAATCCTCCTACCTCTGCCTCCCGAGTGTGGGGATTAATGGTGTGTGCCGTCTTATGCCTGGCCTCCCTTTTCTATAACTTAATTTATTATTTTTTCTGTGTGTATCTGAGTGGTCTGTATGTTTATATGTGTCTGGGCACACGTGTGTGTGCATGCATATATATGAAGGCCAGACAGCAATGCTGGGTGTCTTCCTCTGTTGCTCTCCACCTTATTTTTCTGAGTCACGTCTGTCACTCAACCTAGAGCTCACTGGTATGGCTAGACTAGCTAGCCAGTGAGCCCTAAGGATTTGCCTGGTGTGCTTCACTGGGATTACAGGCATGAGCCACTATTCCCAGCATTTTTCCATGGGTACTGGGAATCTGAATTCAGGCCTTCATGCTTGTGCCGTGTGGTGGTTTGAATAGATGGCCCCCAATATATTCAGTGTTTTATTAGTTTGTAGTTTGCATCTGCAGCCACCTGGCTGGAGGCAGTGTCACTGGGGGCATCTTAAGGTGTGGTGGTGGGTTTCAGATTTCAATCTAAAGATATGCAAAGTGTGCTGTGCTGTGTGGCTCCTGGCTTTTGCCTTGTGCTTTTCTCTTTCCCTGCTTGGTCCTGTGAAGGCAGGCCAGCTTCTTCTGCCATTATGGAACTTCCCCTGGATCTGTAAACTTCAATAAATTTCCCTTCCTCCATAACTGTGCCTGGTCTGGAAGTTCATCTCAGCAAACCTGAAGCTGTCTGCTACATGCAGCAAGCACTTTACCCATTGAACCATCTTCCCAGCTCCCCTTTAATTTTGAGTCAGGGTCTTGCTATGTAGCTATGGCTAGCCTGGAAGTTACTATGCTCATCTTGAACTTGTAGTGATCCTCCTGCTTCAGCCTCCCAAGTGTTGAGATTATAGGTATGAGTAATGAACTCTACTCTTCCTTTTTCCCTTTATAAAAAAATATTTATTTATTTATTTATTTATTTATGTGAGAGAGGTGGGGGGGGGAGAGAATGGGCGCAACAGGGCCTCTAGCCACTGCAAATGAACTCCAGATGTGTATGCCATCATGTGCGTCTGGCTTACTTGGCTACTAGGGAATCATACCTGGGAACTTAGGCTTTGTAGGCAAACACCTTAATTGCTAAGCCATCTCTCCAGCACCCTCCCCTTCCCTTTTCATTCAATCCAAGACCCAAGCCTATGGGATGGTGATATCTATCCACATTCAAGATTAGTTTTTGGTTAAGCTTCTCAGGAAATGCCCTCTCACACCCACCCAGAGATATGCATCCTAGGTGATTCCAAACCCAGCCAAGTTGACACTGAAGATGAACTGTCACAGCGGCCGAGTGAGCATGTGTGCCTGTGTGTGGACATATGCTGTCTCATGTGGGAGAACATGTGTGCATGAAAGTGAATGGATGGAGGATGTGAAGGTGAGTACCTACATGGATACTGAGCACTCAGCCTTTCGTTCAGCCTGGCTTTGTCTCTGCTTATTTCCACACACCTGAACTTATGTTCAGGCACAAGCACGTGTGCACACACATATACACGGAACTTCAAGGAGCCAGCCTCAAGTAATGTGCCTGTCTAACATATCCCAACCCCACCCGTGAGCCCTCACCCCCACTCTTGTGCCCCTCTCCTCTGGAGTGTTAGTGCGCTGGGAATCACCAGGAGTCTTGCTCAAGTGCAGACTTGGATGGAGTATGGGGGGGTGGGGGTGGAGGTGAGGGAGACCTGGCCGGTGGTGACGCCGCTGTGGGTCCCCACACCAAGTCCACCGTAGACTGCACTTTGGCAGCAAGGCTCTGGGAGGAGTGGGTGGCTGGCAAATGGTGACCCCTGGGGCAAATCGGACCCACCGCCCATTTTCATAGATAGCTTTTGTGGAGGTAGGACCAGCTACAGAATTTGTAAAGCCCAGTGTAGTATGGAAATATGGGGCACTTTGTGCTAAAGTCACAGTCATGAGCCACGTAACATCTCAGCCGACAGCAGACTATATACTATGGTGCCGGAATACTTTATCGCTTAGTGACATAGGAGCCATCTTAGCGTGTGTGAGTAGAAGCTATGATGTTTGCACAACCAGACGCCCCAGATTTGAGAAAATATCCCCATCATTAAGTGATGCTTGGGTAAGAATTTCAAGATGGTGGGAGCAGGTCTTTAAGGTTAAGAGCAAGGGTTCTTCTCAGTGAGCAACTACATAGGTTGGACACCACACGGCTGGCCTACTGGGAACCCCTGGTTTCTGGGTTACCTGTGGCTGCCTTTGTGGTCTAACAGCAGAGGTGAGTTGCGGGGCTGAAACCATATGACCAACATCCAAAGTTTAAATTTTCTGGCTTTTGCTTTACACAAAAAGCTTGTCAATCCTGCTCCAAGCATTGGTTCTTAAACCAGGCTGTGCACTGGAATCACCTGAGAGATGATAAAATACTGTCCTCTGGATCTCTCTCCCCTAACTCTGATTTACCCTAGAGTGGTGGACTTTCTAGTTAACGTGCATCATTGGACTCTTTGTACTTCATTAGGAAATCTTGGTGCTTCTAAGCCCATCAAGCAAATGAGGAAAATCACTGTGTTCTACATACTCAAACTGTAGTAACAACCACATGTTCATGGGAAAGGTGTTGAACTTGCAATTTGATTCTGTTTCTGTTAATATTAACTTAGCTACTTGCCATTTGGTTATTCAGTTTTTAAAAAAAATTTCTGCCCCTATGTCTAAGCAGCTTCATGCGCTAGAGTGTTAGGGAAAAATGAATAAAAACAAATTTTAAACTCAGACAATTCTTTTCATGAATTATCATCATCTCCATGTTATTATTGTTATTTGGAAATTGAGAAGTGACTGGCACCTTTGAGTGGGATGACCCAAGGTCATGTCTATTCCCAGAAGTCATAGAGTGGGAGGAGCAGGTAAAACTGACCCAGTCTCTCTGTTGCCAGACAAGTGCATCCCTTGGTCCTCGTTCACAGGGTGCAAAGGAGGTTGTATTAATTGTAAGGTTCATGAAAGAGCAAAGACCAGGCAGGACCACTCTGAGGCAGGAAAAAAGCTGTTTATTGGGGCCTGAGATTCTGGGCTGTCTCACAGGAGAGAGAGAACAGCCGGAGTAACTCTGGATAGTTTGGATTTTTATAGAGTTTTTCCTTTTGGGAGGGTGTAGCAGACACCTTCAGGTTCGCTGAGATGAACTTCCAGGCCAGGCACAGTTATGGGGGAAGGGATATTTACTGAAGCTTACAGATCCAGGGGAAGTTCCATAATGGCAGAAGAAAGTAGCCTTGCTTTCACAGGTCCAAGCAGAGAGAGAAAAGCCACAAGCCCAAAACCAAAAGCCACACAGCACACTTCAGTCACTCCAGGTGGAACGAGGCACTTTGCATATCTTTAGATTGGAATTTCAAACCCACCACCACACTTTAGGGCTGGACCTCCCAGTGACACCTCCTCCAGCCGAGGTGGCTGCAGATACAAATTACAAACTAATAAAGCACTGAATTTATTGGGGGCCATCTATTCAAACTACCAAAGAGGGGGATATAGAAGACAAAGAACTGGGAATGCAGGGGACAGCAGGGACCAAGTGGAGAAGCTAATTAGTCGGAGGGACAGAGATCAAATGGAAGAGGAGGAGGTGCCATCAGGAGAGGAGTCAGGTTGTCTGCAGGAAACTATGGCTGAGCATTGTTAAGTCAGGGGAATAGGAGTTTGGCAATATAAACATCTAAAGTTGTATCATTCAGGCCTCTGCTATTCTCTTCCTTCATCTGGACTCCATCTTGGGACTCTTGTTCTGCCTAACATTCCAGTATTTTGTTAAGGATAAAGGGGCATGGTCAGGTCTCTCAGCGCTGCTTCCTGCTGTGAGGGGACATGGTCAGGTGTTTCAGAGGATGCTGGTGTTGGCAAGTCCCCTCTGAGCAGATGACAGGGAGTGGAGTCTGAGGAGGGTAAAAGTTGGTATTGAGTGGAAGAGAAATAGGTTAATAAAAGTTGGTTGAACAAATGATGTGCGAGATTTTGTACCTGGTTTTGGATGTATTTCTAAAGATAGGGGGCTCTCAAGAGTAAAAGAAATATCCCCACCAATGGCCCAAGTAATTGTAGTAGTCAAGGCCAAATAGTTATGAAGATATCCCACAGTCCTGAGGACAGTGAGGAGTCAGGGTAGATTCTGTTGGCCAGACCCGAGAGCTGTTTTATCTCTAATTTTACATTACCCAATTTGTTTACATAATAACAACATGCCTTGTTTAGGAAGAGACAGTTTTCTCCCTTCTTAGCTGGGATGAGGACGAGGCCTTGACGGTTCTGAAGGACTACTGATGTCAGTGAGGTGAGCTGCTGCTTTAGCAGGTAAAGCGCTGGAGCAGAGTCCTTAACGGCTGCACTCAGCTCTGTGGAAACTGTTGGTAAGAGATTAGGCTCTGTCCCAACTCCACTACAGCCAGTCCTGTAGCTGTTATAGAGGAGGCAAGACTTATTTTTTATTAGTATAGGTAAATGGATTGTAACAAGCTCAGCCTTTTTGGATGCATTTCCCTTAGATAAAGGGCCAGTCTCTAGTATCTGGTTATCTGCAACAATAGTATATCTGGTTACTAGGGGTACCTGTGGGTGGTGGAAGAGCTTCTATCTATATACCAAGTGTGGTTAGGGTCAGAGAGGGCAGATAGTAAAATCCTGGGTTTGTGGTAGGTAAACTGTTCTAAAGTCTAAAGTTGTTTAGATGGAGGCAGAGGGGAAGCTGGGTTAGTGGAGGCCAGGAGTCTGAAGTAATGTTTGGGTTGCCTAGAAAGTTAACATGAAAAAGTTGAAGTTTTGATGGGGTTAGGGCTTAAGTAGCTTCCATGTGAACCTGGGTGTTCATTAGTGTTTGGAGCCCTGAAGGGCAATCCAGGGGACCCAGGTAGATGAAGTTGGGTTGTCACAGAAACTTCTGAGTGTGGGCTAACTGTAAAGAGAGGCTACAAGATGAAGATTGTAGTTAAATACATAACCCCCAAATTAACAGCATTAGTATCAGAAATGTCAGGCATGATGATCATGAAGATCTGGCAATTCAGAAAATGGTGTGCCAGATGTTCTTATTACAGTAAGCATGTCATCTAAAGTTACAGTCTTGGGCTGTGATGATTAAATCTTTTAAGATATACCTTACTTTTTGGCTATATTTTTTTTCAATTGAATGTTTAAGACCAAGTAGGTAGCCAAAGTTTAATTTTATATTGTTATTTTAAAGGTCAGTTGTGGCTCTTTTAGGGAGACTTTTGGGGTCCTGGGAGGAGCTCTATGGCTCTCTCAGCATCTGTGCCATCCACTGGCATGAGTCAGGGCCGTGCTGACCATGTGGCTTCCCTCCCCTTGGGAGCATGAAGGATTTTTCCCTCTGTTCTGACTCTCCTTCTGCAGATTTGATAGTGATTGGAATCCATTTTTTTGGGTCTTTATGTCTTCTCTGATCAAGAACATAGGTGACTTACCAAGAGCTTTAGGATCCTCTACAGAAAGAAGTGTCCCATTGTCTCTTGAGCCATTCTGACCTGGAGGGGCTGGGACCAAAATATTGGGTACCCTTTTAACCCCAAAGTCCTCCTTGGTTCTGGCCACTACATCTAGTTGTTAAGTACCCAGGAGAAAAATGGGAACATAGAGTATGTCTGTATATTTTGTCTTTAACAGAACAGATCTAGTTAAAACATAGTATTAAAAAACCTTAACACTGGGCTGGAGAAATGGCTTAGTGGTTAAGGTGTTTGCCTGTGAAGCCAAAGAACCCAGGTTTGATTCTCCAGGACCCACGTAAGCCAGATGCACAAGGGGCACATGCATCTGGAGTTTGTTAGCATTGGCTAGAGGCCCTGGCATACCCATTCTCACTGTCTGCCTCTCTTCTATCTCTCTCTCTCTCTGCTTGCAAATAAGTAAATAAAAATTTAAAAATATTATTAAAAAAACCTTAACACTTTAACTTATGTTGTCTGATGACATGGTAAGCCATATCTGAAAGATAGGGTGTGTGTATATATATATATATATATATATATATATATATATATATATATTTGTTACCCATGACTATTAAATGAAGCTTAGTTTAGATATCTGATAGTTTTGTAACTCATTTTGGGCCCAAGAATTGTGAATGGAGCTCCTCAAAAGTTGAAAAAGCACGTAGTTTATATAGTTATCAGAATATAGGGAGACTTCCTTATCTCCCTAAGAACAAAAGTTACAATGGATGAATTTAGATTATATATTTTATAAAACTTGAGTTATAGGGCTGGAGAAATGGCTTAGCAGTTAAGGCACTAAGGTGAAGGATCCCCGTTCGATTCTCCAGGACCTATGTAAGCCAGATGTACAAGGGGGCACATGCATTTGGAGTTCATTTGCAGTGGCTGGAGGCCCTATCGCAACCATTCTCTCTCTCTGCCTCTTTTCTTCTCTCAAATAAATAAATAAATAAACTATTAAAAAGTTAAAAAATAAAATAAAAATAAAAATAGTTTAAAAAACTTGAGTTATAAACACAATGATTATTTAATAGAATTAGTTTTATAAAAGAAAAAATCAGTAACTAATAAATGAATATTAATCTTATTAAGACTTAGTTTTCTAAAATACTTATTTGTTAGAGAGAGAGAGAGAGAGAGAGGAAGAGGCAAAGAGAAAGAGAGAATGGGCACACCAGGGCCTTCAGGCACTGCAAACAAACTTCAGACACATGTGCCCCTTTGTGCATCTGGCTTATGTGGGTATTAGAGAATCAAACTTGGGTCCTTTGGCTTTGCAGGCAAGTGCCTTAACTGCTAAGCCATGTCTCCAGCCCATTTTGAAAAAAAAAAAATTGTTTATTCATTTGAGAAAGTGAGAGAGAGAATGGGCATGCCAGGGCAAATAAATTACAGACACACGTACCACTGTGTGCATCTGGCTTACATGGGTATTGGGGAATCGAATCTGGGTCCTTTGGCATTGCCGACAAGCACCTTAACCACTAAGCCATCTCTCCAGCCGAATTAAAAAATTATTTATTCATTTGATTAAATTTAAACAAATAGTACATAACCTTTAGGGAAGAAAATACCTTTAAAAATTGGGAAGAGCTGCCTATGCCATACCTGCTTACTGGAATGTGACTGTATTCGCTGGTGATCTAGGAGCCATCTTGGATCATGAATTGTTTTGGGGAATGGAAGCCATGCATGACAGAGTACTAAGATGGGAAGAATATGGGTCCTTGATCCTATGGTGTGCAGCAACAGCCCAGTACTTCCAATTTCTGGATTTACTGAAAGTCAAAGAATAGACTTAAAAAATATATTCACTTATTTTCTTGAGACAGAGTGAGTATGGGTGTGCCAGGGCCTCTTGCCCCATGCAACCTCCATACACATGTGCCAGATTGCGAACCTAGCTTTATGTGGCTGCCGGGCCCCATAGCAGCAGGTCCCCACTGCCCAGGGCAGTCCTTTCTTTCTGCTGTAGCAATGAGACAGTCCAGCACTTCCAAGACTTGATGTGTACACATGCACCCAAGGAGTGGGTGAGAAGGCAGGGTCTCACTCAGTGGCCCTGGAGGGTGGGTTGGAGAATCTACGCGCAAAACTCATGTCCAGGTGATGTGGTAGCTGCTGGATCTTGAGGCGCCAGCTGGGAGCTTTCCTGCAAAGAAGGCCGCGTGGAAACCTCGTTACCACCATGCTTGGCTTACAATAGATGCCTGTGTGTGTGCAGAATGATTGACTGAGGAACAGGTCATTAGCATGCAAGATGACAGGATGGCCTGCAGGAAAAGAAACTGACACTGTATACTTTTCAGATCTCAAAGTTATCTTAATGGGAGTTCAATTTTTGGAAATACTTATTAACATTTTATGCACATAGTGTTTGAACCAAATTACTTGGGGAGACCCTGGCCTAGAATAGAGTGTTAGCCAGCCCTATAACTGGATTGAGCCAATCTCCATACGGAGAAATTTCAAGCCCAGGGTTCTATTCATGTGTCTGTCTCAGCAATTAGGAGGAAGCATTTCAACGCAGACTTTTCTGTCCCTCTGAGGGCCTGCAAACTCCTTCGGGAGATGTATTTGAATACATCAGGACACAAGAGGGGTGCTGTCGCCAAGGTGTTCATTTTTTATCTCTTCCCTTGGCAGTGCCCTGTATGCCTCTGACCGCCTTGCGGCACAGGAGCCTGAGTAGTCTGCCGAGTGGCATGCTGCCGTGGATTTGTTCGGATGGCATTGTTCCCCGGCGGAGGCCAGGGGCCAGTCTGGGGAAGAACCTGAAGGAGGGCTGCGGGAGGGGGTACGAGCTGGGGAAAGGGTTGAGTTCCCTGAGGGGGACATTTTTCACTAGGTTCAGCCCTCGAGCTCTTCCACTGTAAGAGAAGCGTGCTGGTCTCTGAAGCGTCTGCCTTTACTGGTTTCCAGGGAAGGGAACAAACTAGTGTAGGTGCTTTGGTACCCCTTTCCAGGAACCGCCCCTTGCCCCTGCCCATCTGCCCAGGAACTCTGTATTAGTCACACCCCATCACCATGGGGACAGTGGTGTGACGTGGCTGGTCACACACCACCACGTGGGGACAGTGGTGTGACGTGGCTGGTCACACCCCACCACCATGGGGACAGCGGTGTGAAGTGGCTGGTCACACCCATCACCGTGGGGGCAGCGGTGTGAAGTGGCTGGTCACACCCCCATCACCGTGGGGACAGCGGTGTGACGTGGCTGGTCACACCCATCACCGTGGGGGCAGCGGTGTGACGTGGCCGGTCATACCCATCACCGTGGGGGCAGTGGTGTGACACCACACCAGCATCAAGAGGCATCAGGAGACGCGTGCTGCTTTTCTGCTCGCTTGCTCCATTTTATTCACTTCAACATCCCAGGCCAAGGAATCATGTGGTCCACACCAAGCGTGGGTTTTCCTAGGCGGGATAAAAACACAGAGAGACGGACCCTGGAATCGAATTGAAACCTCTCACTAGCACCTAACGGAGAGTTCCAGCACAATTAACAACTGCTTAAAGCCTCTCTCCCTGCCCAGATACAAATCTGCAATTTTCTAGGCATTTCACTTGAAATCCCATTAACATTGAAAGAACATATACTAAACCTCATGTGCAATCCTAGGGGTCTGTGGTTTTACCTTTGCAGATTGTAATCCCACACATGGCAGCTCTGAATCCATTTTATAATCTTAATCATCAAAAAGAAAGAAAAATGGGGCTGGAGAGGTGGGAGATGGCTCAGTGGTTAAAAGTGTTTGCTTCCAAAGCCCGATGGCTGGGGTTCAGTTCCCCAGTACCCACATAAAGCCGGATACACACAGTGGCGCATGTGTCTGGAGTTTGTTTATAGTAGCAAGAAGACATGACAAGCCAATATTTTCTCTCTCTGTTTCTCTCTCTCAAAGAAAAATAAAAATATTTTAACTATTTATTTATTTGAGAGAGAGAAAGAGAGAGAAAATGGCATATCAGGACCTCTAGACACTGCAAATGAGAGTGACATTATGGAGCTGTCTCTATCCGCTTACTGCTTGCATTCCCACCTCAGTCACACCTCCTTAGAAACACCCTCAAAGGCAAGCCCAGAGGTAGAAGTCCCATCAAAATTAGCCATCACACATCCCAAGGGTGGCCGGAAGCCCCTAAGGAGTTGAAGTCACAGGATCAAGTTACATGGTGTCCACACACTACATTCCTTGAACCAGTCAGGCAATTTAGGGGGTACTAGGACCTCCCAAAAGTAGAAGTAAGGAATGCCTTTGAGACTGTAGGGGAAGAATCTAGGTCATTCCACTGTTACAGGTCAGAAATGTCAGAAGGGTCTGGGCCCTCCCCCTGGGAGAGTCCTTCCACTTTATGAGAACATCACCTCCTCTGGGAACGCCCTTCCTGGAAGATTAAGATTTCTAAGACGATCGCCCTTTCCCAGAAACTGACCTCAGACACCTAAATCAGGACTGGACTAACCAATCCCATGAAAGACCCCCATCTGGGTCTCTAGGTGGGCTTCTCATTTTCTGAGAACACTTTGGTGCAGTCACGTTGCTGGCAGAAATCACCCAAGCAAGAGCAGCTTGCGGGAGGAAAGTATTTACTTTGGCTTACAGACTCACGGGGAAGCTCCGTGATGGCAGCGGGAAATGATGGCATGAGCAGAGGGCGGACATCACTCCTGGCCAACATCATATGGACAGCAGCAGCAGGAGAGTGTGCCAAAACATTGGCAAGGGGCAGGTGCCCCAAACAATACACCACCTCCAGGAGGTTCTAATTCCCCAATTGCCACCGACTGGAGACCTAGCATTCAGACCACGTGAGTTTATGAGGGGTTCCCCAGTCACCCCTTCTGCTCCATTCTCGGACAGGAGCTCTCAATTAGTTCTTTCTCTCAAGTTGTCCAAGTTCTCTCTCTCTCCTAAAACTCTAAGCCATTCTAAAATCTTTCTGAACCTTATCCTATGGTCTGTGGATTTCACTTATTGGAATTCATATGACAAGAATCTGGAGGCCACTGGCTCAGTGCAAGCTGGGTGTGACCCACCCAAGAGCTGAGATAACGTTCCCAAGCTCTCAAGAACCCCGGATTCCCATATCACAGGGACCCAGATACTGAGCCCTCATCTTCACTTGGGGTGTTCACAGCAACTCTGGGTTCACAGGGGAAAACCTACTGGACTCCCAGTTCCACAGGTCAGAAACCGTGGCCCTGTGGAAAGCAGCAGAGAGCCATGAGGGCAGAGGACAGGCACTCTGCTTAAAGTCACAGATGAGTTTAAAAAAAAAAATCAAATGAAAAGGGAATTGATGAAAAAAGGAAACTCAGGAAGAGAGACTAAAAAATGTAATCACAGAATTAAAAACCATCATTAATCCCTTGGTAAGATTAAGGAACAGAATCAGTGCCGTAAAATATTAAATCAGCGCCGGAGCGGTCAAGGTTGAGAAATCTCATCAAACCTGCGGAGGAAAAGATAAAGAAATTTAAAAGGCAGGAGGAAAGTTTATAGGGATGGGGAGCAGAGCACCAAGCAGCACCAAGCAGACACTCCGTGTTTCAGGGAGAAACAGCCATCCAACAGAGAAGAGAGCATCACAAGATCCCGAGGGCAGCCCGAAGGCGATCAGTACAGCAAAGACACCAAGCAGAAATGGACTGATGGGCCTAGATACCTCACAGAAATGTGCGAAGAGCCCAAGGTTTTAAAATCCCATGAGGACATACGCAGAATGAAAAGAGCACCCACTTCTGTGGTTTGAACGTGTCCCCCAAAAGCATGTGTTAGAAACTCATTCCCCACCTTTGAGAAGTCATTAGACCACAAGGACCCTGTACTTACCACATAATGTTGAGACAAAATCTTTCTCTTCTTCTCCTGCTCCTCTTCCACCCTCTCACTTTTGCCAACTTCAACCTTCCACTGTTACTTTAAACCTCTCTGCCTCCCACACTGTAAGACTTGCATCTTTAGCCTGCTGTATCAGGCCGTGCCTATAATCCCAGCACTTGGGAGGTAGAGGCAGGAGGATTGCCATGAGGTTGAGGGCAGCCTGAGACTACGTAGTGAGTTCTAGGCTAGCCTGGGCCAGAAGTGTGAGACCCTAACTCAGAAAAAAAACTAAGAGAGTCTGGAGAGATGGCTCAGCAGTTAAAAGCACTTGCTTGGAAAACCTGACTTAACAACCTGAGTTCAATTCCCCAGTACCCATGTAAAGCCAGATGCACAAAGTGGAGCATGCATCTGGGGTTTGTTTACAGTGGTAAGAGGCCTTGGTGTACCATTATTTCTCTCTTTCTCTTCTTGCAGAGAAATATTTTTTAAAAAATTTAAAAACTCAAAGAAAAATACCTGACATCTCTATTCTTTATGCATTACCTGGTCTCAGGCATACCATGATGGTGTAAATGGACTAGATACCTACAAAGGAAATCAGGTTGGTTTCAAATTCCTATTGCCCTCACTTCTGATGGAGAATGCCTATAAAGGTTTGAAAAGAAAATGATTAGGTTAAGATATGAACCAACCATGCCAACTCTCTCCAATGTTTTGAACATGAAGTGGTGTTGAATCTTGTTAAAGGCCTTTTCTGCATCTATAGAAATGATCATGTGGTTTTTATGTTTAACCTTGTTTATGTGGTGTATTACATTGACAGATTTCCGTATGTTGAACCACCCCTGTGTTCCTGGAATGAATCCCACTTGGTCAAGGTGGATAATGCTTTTGATGTGTTGTTGGATTCGGTTTGCAAGGATTTTGTTTAGGATCTTTGCATCTAAATTCATCAGGGAAATAGGCCGGTAGTTTTCTTTTCTTGTGGCATCTCTGCCTGGTTTTGGAATTAGGGTGATGCTAGCTTCATAAAAGGAGTTGGGTAGCTTTCCCTGTTCATCAATTGTGTGGCACAGTTTGAGGAAGATTGGTTTGAGTTCTTCCATGAAGGTTTGATAGAATTCAGCTGAGAAGCCATCTGGTCCTGGGCTCTTCTTTTTTGGGAGGTTTTTTATTACTTTTTCAATCTCCATGAGTGTGATGGGTTGATTGAGGTGATTAATCTGCTCTGTGTTTAGCTTTGGTAGATGGTATGCGTCCAAAAATTTATCCATCTCCTCCACATTATCCAGTTTTGTGGAGTAGAGGTTTTTGAAATAAGTCCTGATGATTCTCCCAATTTCACTTATGTCTGTTGTGATCTCTCCTTTTTCATTTTGAATTTTGTTAATTTGAAGCTTCACCTTTTTTTGCTTGATCAGATTGGCCAGGGGTTTGTCAATCTTGTTTATTTTTTCAAAGAACCAGCTCTTTGTTTTGTCAATTGTCTTAATTGTTTCCTTGGTTTCCAATTCATTGATTTCTGCTCTGATTTTAATTATTTCTTTCCTTCTGGAGCTCTTTGGGTTGGATTTTTCTTGTTTTTCCAGTGCCTTCAGGTGGATGGTTAGGTTATTGATTTGGGAACTTTCTGTCTTTTTTACAAAGGCATTGAGTGCTATGAATTTTCCCCTGAGGACCGCCTTCATTGTGTCCCATAAGTTTTGATACGATGTGTTCTCATTGTCGTTCAATTCCAGAAATTTTGCAATTTCATTTTTTATTTCATCCACTATCCATTTATTGTTTAAAAGTGTGCTGTTCAGTTTCCAGGTGCCTTTGGGATTCTTGGTGGGTCTTTTATTGTTGATTTCTAGCAATATAGCATTGTGATCTGATATCATGCAGGGAATTATGTCAATCTTCCTAAATATGTGGAGGCAGTCTTTGTGACCCAATATATGGTCTATTTTAGAGAATGTTCCATGGACTGCTGAGAAGAATGTGTAATCTGTGGATTTGGGATGGAAGGTTCTGTAGATGTCCGTTAGGTCTAAGTGATCTATGGTTTTGTTGAGCTCTCTTACTTCCCTGTTGAGTTTCTGTTTGGATGATCTGTCTATTACTGATAATGGTGTATTGAAGTCCCCAGCTATGATGGTGTTTGTGGTTATTTCTGTTTTATTGTCAAGTAGGTTTTGTTTTATGAACTGTGGTGCCCCTGTGTTTGGTGCATACAGATTTATGATTGTAATATCCTCTTGATGGATCGTTCCCTTGATAAGTAGGAAGTGGCCTTCTTTGTCTTTTTTGATTATATTTGGTTTGAAGTCTATTTTATCCGATATTAATATAGCTACACCTGCTTGTTTCTTATTCCCGTTTGCTTGGAATACTGTTTTCCACCCTTTCACCCTGAGGAGATGTCTGTCTTTAATGGTGAGGTGGGTTTCTTGAAGGCAACAGATTGAGGGGTCTAATTTTTTGATCCATCCTGTTAGCTTGTGTCTCTTGATGGGTGAATTAAGGCCATTAATATTTAGGGTAATGACTGTGAGATTTGATTTGATCCCTGCCATATTGTGATGGTAAATGTGGGTTGGAGTTTTCATGGACATTGAAGTTTTTTGTGCCTACTCTGAGTTTGGTTGTTGTGATCTGCTTCTTGTAGGCAATTGTGTTTGATTATTTTTTTCTTCTCTGTGTAGAATTTCCTGAAATACTCTCTGTAGGTTTGGTTTTGTGTTCATATAATTGTAAAGCTGAGTTTTGTCATGGAAAGTTTTTCGTTCACCATCTATTATGAGGGATACTTTTGCTGGGTAGAGTAGTTTGGGTTGGAAGCCATAGGTTCTTAGACTTTGCAGTGTTTCATTCCAGGCTCTTCTAGCTTTCAGGGTTTCCACTGAGAAGTCTGAAGTAATTTTGATGGGGTTACCTCTGAAGGTGGTGTGCTGTTTTTCCCTAGCTGCTTTTAGGATTTTCTCTTTGGTGTCAATGTTTAGAGTCTTAATAATAACATGTCTTGGAGAGTTTCTCCTTTGGTCCAGTCTGTTTGGAGTTCTATTGGCTTCTTGTATCTTGATGGGCCTTTCTTTTAAGAGATTGGGGAAGTTTTCTTCAATTATTTTGTTAAATAAGTTCTCCATGCCTTTGGTCTGGATTTCTTCTCCTTCTGGTATTCCAATGATCCTGATATTGGGACGTTTAACTGTATCCCACAATTCCCTCATGTTCTGTTCACAGGAGCTTTTAAACTTACTGAAATTTTTGAACTCTCTAACTGTTTCTTCCATCTTGTCTTCCAGATCAGAGTTTCTATCCTCCACTTGGCTGACTCTATTCTTGAGAGCTTCTAGCGAGTTTTGGGCTTGTTCAATTAAGTTTGCATTTTCTATTATTTTTCTATGTATAATTTCCATCCCTCTGTCAAGCTCCCTTTTCACATCATTTTCTGATTTTCTTGATGATTCTTGGAGTTCATCCTTGCATTTCTTTATGTCGTCAGTCCCCAGACAGTCAGCGCGTCGAGTGCCAGAAGGTGCTACATGGGCGACTGGGGGAAATTGACCAATATCTATTGAAGCAACACATGGTCTAACCTACTTAGCAGCAAATAACTTATTGTGATGCCCACACAAGTGCAGTGGTGGCACACAGCCATGGTGGGGAACCAACTGCTCTCAATTTGGCTAACTGATCCCCTCACTGGTATGGGACCCATAGCTGGAGCTGGGAAACAAGTCAGAACCATATCCAAACATAAGCCCACTCTTCAGTATCAACCTGCTATCAATTGTGGGCTACAAGAGGGCCTACACCTATTAAATTCTCTATAAAAAAAATAAAGTAAGGGTTATCTCATTTGTCCTGGTGCTAACTTACTCTCCGTTGGAGAATCTGCTTCTCTTTTTCAGATAGATGTAGACCCTAAGGAGAGAGCCACCCCATCATACCTCAAAAGGGCTCCGGCTGAAACTAAGAAAACTTTGACAAACAAGCAAGGGGGCTGTTTTTCCTGATGAACCGGACACCAGCACAAGGGGGAAGGAGATCAGCATAGAGAAAAATCAACTCCTACCAAATCAGAGAGCCAGAGCCTCAGAGGCCCTCAACACCTCATCACTGAAGCAGACCAAAAATGAACCCAACATAGCTCAGGGAAATTTTGTGGAAGAGGGGGCGGAAAGAATGTCAGAGTCACATGTTGGGTCATGATATGCAGAGACATTTAGCTTACCCATAAATGTGGGCTAACTCCACAATGCATGACCCGTATACCTCAACAAGGAGGGGCCAAGGGGAGGGGGTAGGTCACGGATGAGCCTAATAATGGTACCAAACTGACTGTATTTGCTGAATACAGAACTGACTAATAAAAAAAAAAGAAAATGATTATATTCCAACAATCTGGTGTCCAGCTGAGATACATACAGAGTTTGAAGAAATACATCTTCAAATGCACAAGGTTTAAAACCTACCATCCTTCACTCGATCTTAGTCAAAAGACAGAGAAACAATTAAAAACGTACTATCTTGTAACTTTTTTTTTTTTTTTTCAGAGATAGAGTCCTGTTAGGCAGTGAGGATAATTTTGAACTATCCTCCTGCCTCGGCTTCTCCAGCCTTGGGACTAACAAGTGTTCACCACGACACCCGGCTAAAATCAACAAGCTATTTTTTGTTGTGGTTTGCTGCTGGGGATTAAGCTGAAGGCTTTGAGGATGATGATCCCACATCCTGCCACTGAGCTCTAACCCCTGAACCTTTTTTAGATAAGGGATTCCGAAAAGATTCTCAAAATTGTCAAGTGATGAAGAACAAAATAAGAAATAAGCATGGGGATGTTGTACGTCCCACGTGTGAGGACCTGGGTTTGATCTCTATATGCACGTGACACGCTGAGTGTGATGGTGCATGCCTCTAATCCAGTAGTGGGGAAGTGAAGACGGGGGGCTCCCTGGAGCTCTCTGGCCAGCCAGGCTAGCCTGACTGGTGAGTTCTAGGCCAGTGAGAGTCCTGGTCTCAAAAAGAGTAGATGGCGTTTCTGAGGATGGTACCACATGTTGTTCTCTGGTGGCACATGCGGGCACACACACTCGCATACATGCACGTGTCCCCCACATGCACACATATTCACATACATACATGCAGCCACACACAAACCAATGCATACACACACCAAAAACAGAAACAAAAGAATGTGGAAGGGCTGGGGAGACGGCCAGTGGTTAAAAGGCATTTACTTGCAGAGCCTGATGGCCTGGGTTTGATACCCCAGTACTCATGTAAAGCCAGATGCACAGAGTGGTGTATTCATCTGGAGTTATTTGCAGTGGCAGGGGGCCCTGGTGCACCCATATTTACTCACTCACTCTCTGACTGCCTCTCTCTCTCTCTCTCTCAAATAAAAAGGTAAAAATATTCTAAAAAAAGGGGGGGAAAAAAAGGAATGGGGAGGTGCTGAAGGGATGGCTTAGAAGTTAAGACACTAGCCTGCAAAACTAAAGGACCCAGGTTCAATTCCCCAGGACCCATGTAAGCCAGATGCACAAGGTGGCACATGCTTCTGGAGTTTGTTTGCAGTGGCTGAAGGCCCTGGTGTGCCCATTCTCTTTCTCTATCTGCTTCTCTTTCCCTTTCTCTTTCTCTCTCAAATATAAATAAAAATAAAATATAAACAAATATTTAAAACAAAAAGAATGGGAAAGCTGGAGCTGGGGAGGTGGCTCAGTTGGTAAAGTGTTTGTGTAGCATACAGGAAGCCCCGGGTTTGATTCCCTAGCACCACATGAATTGGGCATAGTCGTACACACTGCAATCACAGCACTGGGGAAGTGAAGGCAGGATTAGAAATTCAAAGTCATTGGGCTAGGGAGATGTGTGACTCAGTGGTTAAAATGTGTGGGAGTTTGTATCCCTAGAACTCATGTAAAGCTGGGAACAGTTGTACATGCATCTACAATTTCAACACACAGACAACATTGGGATCAGAGTCCGGAGAATCCTGAAGCTTATGGGACAGTCTGGCATTCACACGTGTGCTGAGGCACGTGTGTGCTTAGACATACACGCCCACAAAAGAAAAAAAGCTCAAGGTCACTCTTAGCTACATACTGAGTTTGAGGCTAGCTGGGCTGCATAAGGCTCTCTCTCAAAAAAAGAACAAAGGAAAAGAGAGCCTGGGGAAGCTATGGTGTGAAGGGACAGGGTACAAGTACCTGTGAAGCAGAGAAAAATCCTAACGAATGATAAACAAAGCATAAAACTTAAAGAGCAGGGCTGGGGAGACGGCTCAGTGGTTGAAGGAACTTGCTTGAGGATCCTGCTGTCCTGGGTTTGATTCCCAAGTACCCACTTGGAGCCAGATGCACAGAGTGGCAGGTGCATCTGGAGTTTGTCAGAGTGGAGGGAGTCCCTGGTGTGCCCATTCTCTCTCTCTTTCTCACACACACACAGATGCGGCTATAGCTCAAGGTCAAATTGCTTGCCTATTGCCTAGCATACATGAAGCCCTGAGTCTGATAAAAGAGAGACAGAGAAAGATGCTCATAGAAAGAGAAAAAAATCAAATATTCAGAACAGGGAATAAAAAAGGAAAAATGATCAGAAAAACACATAAATTTTTTAAACAAGAAAAGAATACACACCAATGTAAAAAAAATGGTTAAAATGAATAAGAAAGACATAAATTGGCAAAATGTACCCATAACATAATACATCTGAAGCAACTAAGACAGTCATTAAAGAACTGCATTTAGAAAAGGAAATATATTTTACAGATGGATATTTTAGGAAATAGGGAACTTTCTAGGGAAAATATGAAATGCTTACAAGTATGGTTTTTTGAAAGCAGCATAATTTATACCAAAGCCTGAGAATGGAATACCAGAAAACTATTATCCAATTTCACTTGTGACAGGAGCTGAATGGGACTTTTCCCCTTGCTTCAGAACGAGGAAGTGGGACTCAGAGCGGCTGCTCTGTGGTAGGCACTGAATTAGTTGGGCTGCTCTGGAGAAACAGAGCAAAGAAAATAGGAATACAGAGAGATGTATTTTAGGGAATTGACTCATGGGATTGTGGGCTTGGTAAATCCAAAGCCAGCAGGCTGAGACTCGGGGAAAGTGTCGCAGTTCAATCCAAAAGGCTTCTGCTGGCAGAATTCCCTCTTGCTCGGGGAGATTAGTCTTTGATCTGCTAGTGACTATAAACAATTGGGTGAGGCCCACCCATATTATACAGATAAATACGGCTTTGCTCAAAGATCGCAACTTTAAATGTTAATCTAAAAAAAAAAAAAAACCCTCCCAAGCATATAAACAAAAATTAAAATACCTTTATAGGAATATGCAGAATAGGCTGCAGATAGTATTCTAGTGACTGTACAGACTGCTACTTTCTTGTAATATACTAAGTAAAAAGGAAGGAAGAGAGAAAGAAAAGAAAAAGGAAACATCCAGAATAATGTCTGACTAAATATCTGGATACCACGGCCCAGTCAGTTGACACACACAAAAAAAAATGCACTATAAGAACCCATCAAGAAAGCCAAGAAGAATGAGGGGTCCTTCGTAGGGGGTCCTCCTACAAAGGAGAGCAGGCCTGGGCCCTCTGGATTTGTTGAGAGCTGGCTGAACAGGCTCTTTCCTGTCCACACAACTCTAACCACCTCCTCACTCCTAGCCAGAGGACTGGAAAAGGAGGCACTAGAGAATCCTCAGCCTTGGGCCTCAGGAGAGAGTTCTCTCCCACCAGTCCAAGGAAAGGGACCTCAGAGAATCCTTGTGAGATATGTGAGGGGCTTATAGGACAGGGAAATTAGATCTCATTTCTTACTTGAATATTAGTTAATCTGTGAAACTCCATCCTAAGAGGAGGGAATCAGGATGGCAGTAGTGAGAGGTCCTTGGACAGCAGGGTCAGCGTCTCTAAGACCTTGTGAGGAGGCATAGGCTGGTTAACATAACATAACATAACATAACATAACATAACATAACATAACGAGTGTCCCGAGGACGGGACTGAGACCTGGAACAGTTCTGGAGTCTGGAAGTCCAAGATCAAGGTCATGATGAGGTTCCTTTCCTCTGAGCTTCTCTCAGCGGCTGGCAGACACTGGCTTGGTAGCTTTCGGTCCACGTGGTCTTCTGTGCTTCTCGGAGTTCTGATCATCTCTTCTGTGAGGACACCAGTCAGACTGGATTAGGGCTTTCAATGAACTCATCTAACCTTAATGACTTCTGCAAAGACCCAATCTCCAACTCACATTCAGAGGTCGTGGGGGTTAGGACATCAGTATATAAATTTGAGGGGCCTGCAACAGTACTGAATGCAGAGCATAGGGCGTGTCTCTGAGAGTCCTGGAGGCTGTGGACTGCTGAGTAGCCTCTGCTGAAAGGACAGCAGGGACTCCATGTAGTGGGCCTGGAAATATGTCAACCAAGATGGCCAGAGCCTTTCAGTAGATAGAAGGAGACCTCAACAGACAGGTGGATACCCCACAAAGTCCATGGACTCCTGCTAGACCTGCAGGAACCTGAGCCAAGGAGAATGGAGGAGGCTGGGAGCGGCGACCAAGTGCCATGCCCCACAAAGCACACTCCTCCTCGTCGGGAGACCAGTCTGTGGAAACACTGGCTGCAAACAGAATTGGACTGAACCAGAAATGAGACTTAGGTGTCCAGTCGTGTAATGTGACCCAGCACTAGAGGCTGAAGTCTTGAGAAGGCAGGGTGACCAGGCGGGGAATTTTCTAAGGGACAGAAAAATCTCCCCACCCTGTCATAGCTCCCAAGGTCAAGGGACATGAGCCAGGGATGGGGCTTCCAACTAGGAGATGTGAATGCCGTGTTTTGTTAAACAAAACTAGCTCCCCTTTATTGGTAATTGGCTTTCATGCTTTCTTCTTCCTAAAACCACCCTACAAAGGAGAGGAGACCTGGGGCTCAGTGTGGTGAAGAGCAGACTCAAGTCTGTACAGCTGGAAGGCCTGGCTCGGAACTCAGCTGTGTGATGATGATACAGAAGGCCAGAGCACAGGCTCTTCAGACACACACACACACATGTTGCAACTCCTTATTTCTGGACAAAGTGGGACCTGACCAAACTTCACAAGCTTGCTCAACCCGGTGGGGGGGGGGCGGTAGAGTTAGTTCTGTGGTCTCAGTGAAACTGAGGTTTCTGGGTAATGAAATCTGGTGCCTCTTCTTCCAGGGTGTCTGAGGGGATGTGCTCATCCTGGGCACACCCAGCGTGGAGCCACTGGATGGAATTCTCCATTTCTGATTAGGGACTGTGGGGCCTGCTATGGGATTCTTGGCCTGCTTATTCATGAATGACTCATGCATTTCCCCTCTGCTCTCACGGCCCAAGACAGAAGAAGCTTTGCCCTTTCCTTGACCACCTCTTCCTTCTCCCTTCCTGGTCAGTTCTCTGTTGTGGTCCCCTAATCCTCATGGAGGGCACTCCTGGGTGAGAGATTCTATTCCGGAAGTCATGGTGTTGAGGTGGGGCGGTGGACCAGCTCCTCTGGCATTTCCTGGGTGAGTAGGGCAGGCCCTTGACCTGGTAGCCCGAGGGAAGCTGGGGACCTGTGAGAACAAGGGCTGGTGAGAGGCCTCAAAAGTCCTGGGATTCTCCTTTCAGAATGGGATTGAAATCCCCCGTGCAGGCACCTGCTGAATCCAGCTTGGCATGGTTTATCTCAAAGGGTCTCATTCCCTCTCTCTTCAGGATGCTGGGAGCCAGAGCCTGACTCCTCTCCTGAAGTCCTTGCCAGCCCATTGTCTGTGTGAGCCTCGGGCTTCTGACCAAGGTCAACACCAGGGAATTCTTTTTCAAGGGATGGCTGCTGTTTACAGAGGTGCTGGCGCCCTCACCCTGCTATAATTCATATCGGCCATAGACAGAATGCACCCACTTACAAGCCAGCGCATCTCCAAAGCTCTTCCCTTGGGGTTCTGGCTTTTTCTCTTTCTTTCTTTCTTTCTTTCTTTCTTTCTTTCTTTCTTTCTTTCTTTCTTTCTTTCTTTCTTTCTTTCTTTTTGAGGTGTAGTTTCACTCTAACCCAGGCTGACCTGGAACTCACTATATAGTCTCAGGGTGGCTTTGAACTCACAGTGATCCTCCTACCTCTGGCTCCCAAAGTGCTGGGATTAAAGGTATGCACCACTACATCTGGCTTGGGTTCTGGCATTTTAAAATACATATAATTTACAAGCATAGATAGAGGGAGAAACAGAGAGAGAATGGGCACGCCAGGGCCTCCAGCTACCACAAACAAACTCCAGATGCATGTGCCACCTGGTGCATCTGGCTTACATGGGTACCGGGGAATTGAATCTGTATCCTTAGGCTTCATAGGCAAACTCCTTAACCAGTAAGCCCTCTCTCCAGCTCTGGCATCTCCCCCCCACTTTTTTTAAAAGCATGGGTTTTTATACTTTATTTATTTGAGAGAGAGAGAGAGAGAGAGAAAGAGAGAGAGAGAGAGAAAGGGAGGTAGGGAGGGAGAGAATGGGCATACCAGGGCCTCCAGCCGCTGCAAATGAACTTCAGACATATGTGTATATCTGGCTTACATGGGTCCTGGGGAATCAAACCTGGGTCCTTTGGGTTTCCAGACCAGTGCCTTAACTGCTTGGCCATCTCTCTAGACTCCCTGGCATTCTTTCATGAGAGTTTCACATGCTTTGATCTGGACTTAGTCTTGCTGATGCTGTCACTGAAGTTTTCCCTGGGGAATAGGTTGGTCTGGACTTCAGAATAATTGAAAGTGACCAGGTAGCCATGTGATCTGTTCAAATATCATTATGGGGCAGGAAGGAGAGCTTTGACAGAATTCCTTTGAAGGTTAGTAATTGGCCCAAAGAATTATACTTATGCCCTGCTGACTTCAGACTGTTCAATAAACTGGTCAAGCATTTGAAAACATAGAGGCAGAAATCCCAAACAAAGCAGCATTCAATCCGGTAGCACGTTATAAGAATAATGCATTATGGCCACGTCAGTTTCATTTCAGGGAAGTAAAGGCGACAAAGTATTAGCAAGTGCATTAACGTAACTTATCACAGTGACAGGTCAAAAATTTTTTGGCAGTAGTTTGGGAAAGTTTTACTTCCCTAGTGCAGGTGCCAAACAAAAGCCAAAGAGACAGAAGGTTTTTATGTTCCTTTGACAGATTTATCCTTAAGCCATTTGTGACAAGTCTGCTTCAAGTGACCAAAAATCAAGTTGTATCATTATGTGGCTTGTGAGTTTGGAAGAGTTCAAAGTTCAAGGTGACAAAACTCACATTTGAGAAACTCTTCGGGGCCCATGCCTGCCTCTCAGTGGAGCTTACTGCCGTACCTTGGAGACCAGGCAAAGGAGAGGGCTGATCACAGAGCTGCCGGCAACGTGTTGTCTAGGGAGGCGGCAGAGTCACAGAACGTTAGAACACACTGGATGGATGACTTCTAAACACACCAAGACTGAGTGATTTTGCTATTTGATTCTTTCTTTTTCTTTTTCTCCTCCTCCTTTTTTCGAGGTAGGGTCTCACTCTAGCCCAGGCTGACCTGGAATTCATTATGTAGTTTCTAATGCTGATCCTCCTACCTCTGCCTCCTGAGTGCTGGGATTGAAGGTGTGTGTGCCACCATGCCTGCCCCAGCGGTTTGATTCTTGAAGAAATGAAGTCAAGAGACCATATGTTAAAATAATTACTTACAGGAGCCGGGCGTGGTGGCGCACGCCTTTAATCCCAGCACTCGGGAGGCAGAGGTAAGGAGGATCGCCATTAGAAACTACATAGTGAATTCCAGGTCAGCCTGAACGAGAGTGAAACCTTACCTCAAAGAACCCCCCCAAAAAAAAAAAAATATTATGAAATTTACCAATTCTAAGTGCTCGATTCAATGAGTTCTGACAACCATTTCCAGTTCTACAGCTGCCGCCATGATCATGACATAAAGCTTTCCCACCAGCCAAGTGCTTTCCTGGTGTTTGGGCCACCAGTCCTTCATAGGCCTCTGCCCTGGGCGAGCATGAGCTACCTCCTAGGCGCGTCTGCTGTGGGACTCTGGAGCTCTCTAATCCAGGCCTCTGCTTCATCTTTGCTGTGCATCCTGGCACTTTCTTTTTGTATGGGTATATGGTGCGTGTGTGTGTAGATGCATGTTCATATGTACATGTGCATACATGTGTGTGCACATGCATGTGGAGGCCAGAGGACGACGCTGAGTATTTTTCCTCAATCATTTGGGGTCTCTCACTGAACCCAGAACTTGGAGATCTGGCCACACTAGCTTGCTAATAAGTACTGGGGATTCTCCTGTCTCTGCCTCTCCTGGGATTACCGGCACACATCTTCATGCCTGGCTTTTATGTGGGTGCTGGGGATTTGAACTCAAGTCCTCATGCTTGCACCGCTAGCACTTTACTGACTGAGACATATCCCCAACCCTCTTTTCAGGGTCTCACTAAACAGCCCAAGCTGGCCTTGAACTTGGATCCTCATGCCTCAGCCTCCAGAGCATGTACGCCAGTATGTCTGGCTCTCCCCGGCAAGTTCTAGCTTCTTCCATTTCCCTGGATTCTGATCTGGCTCTTATCTACTTTTCTGTGTTTCTGCCTGCAGTCGCAGTCCCGTTTCTGCTGGGTTCTTAGGTGCTTGTAGTAGGGGGACGATTTCCAGAGTGGCTCTTCCTTGGAGAGTTCACTTTGGCTCTACTGTTTTCCTGGTGACCTAGAGCTGCCAGCAATGCCCACTCCTTTCAGACAGGTGCGCAGCTTCAGAACGTGGAGCCACTGTGTTTCTAGCTCGCTATCCACTGCCTCCTCAAGGCCTGAAGCACACAGACGGGGCTGGAGGGATGGCCTAGTGGTTAAGGTGTTTGCCTGCATAGCCAAAGGACCCAGGTTCGATTTCCCAGGACCCATGTAAGCCAGATGCACAAGGTGGCGTGTGCGTCTGGAGTTCGTTTGGAGCAGCTGGAGGCCCTGGCACATCCATTCTCTCTCTCTGTCTCAAATAAATAAATAAATAAATAAATAAAATTAAAAAAAAAAAGAAGTGCACAGCTGGCTCTTTTTTTGAATTTAAATTCTTATTTATTTATTTATTTTTATGTTTTGGTTTTTGGAGGTAGGGTCTCACTCTAGCCCAGGCTGACCTGGAATTCACTCTGTGTTCTCAGGGTGGCCTCAAACTCATGGCGATCCTCCTACCTCTGCCTTCCGAGTGCTGGGATTAAAGGTGTGTGCCACCACACCCAGCTTAAAATCTTATTTACTTATTTTTATTTGTGTGTGTGGCACAGATGGCACCTGATCATCATTCATTTTCAAATAATTTCAAACTTAGTGAAAGGTTACAAGATCAGTAGCCCAGAACTCTTCTTGTTGCCATTTTTCCCAGGCCCACGAAAGTGTCTTTTTTCTCTCTGATCTGGATCCATTGCATTTAGTCAGCCTGTCTTTTCCTCTCCTTCCAGTGGACTGGTGTGCCAGTCTGTCCTGCTCCTTTAGGACCTGGACAGATTTTAAATGACATGTCTTTCCCTGAGCTGGGTCTGTGCAGAGTCTCCTCACATCCACACTCAGGCTACGTTGTTTTGGCAGGACTCACACAGAGCGAGGCGAGGCTCTGCCAGGGTACTGCATCAGCAAGCACATAACACCCTCCCCCCCCCAACTGTTGATCTGACTTAATCCCTGGCTAAATTGTGTGTCAGCTTTTTCCACGTTTGCTTCTCATTGCCCCCTAGGTAATTTGTGAGGATATACTCTGAGAACTGTGTCAACATTGACTGGTGCCTTTTGGAGGGAGGGAGTGAAGCATTTCTGATTTTCCAGGAACAACAGCATAACAAGAAGCCTCATTCAATGGCACAGACCTGCTCCAGGCGCTGTGCGGAGCACAGACACGCCTTAGTCGAATCGGATCCTCAAACCCTGAGAGCTGGGCCTCTCGTCACCTCTCTTCCAGATAATGGCTCTGGAACTGAGCCCTATGTGATGGTGAACTTAGACCAGGGTACCATAGATACCACCTGCTTAGTCTATTTTTTCCCTTCCATTTAGTATAAAAAACAACAGCAACAACTGAGAAAGACATAAGCTAAAGAAGAGTTAAAAGCACCAAACAGAAGTGGTTTGAATTTTCCTCTTGCAGCTTAAATGGTTCTGTTTGTGGCAACTAATGACCCGGAGGTTCCATTTATGTGCTAGTAGATAATGTACCTTAAAATCTGCAGCTGTCTTAAAATTGGGTCAAAGAAATTTATTCAAAGCCACCAGAGTTGTCAAAAATAAACGCCACCAAATCTCATTATTTCTGCCCATATTAGGTCAGCTAGTGCAAGGAAAATGAAGGCTAATGACTAAAAGTGTCAACCCAGTCAAAGCCATTTGGAACTTTGCCAGTGCAGAGACCAACCCCAAAGAAACCTGGAATCTGATTTCTATGTACAAAGAAGAGAGCTACCGTAGGCAGGGGTAAGATGCGAGAATGCGAGGGAACAATTCTGATGCTGGTCAAACATTATGAGAGTGGAATAGTCTCAAATACCCTAGAGAAAGAGACCATAATTTTCTCATGTATTAATTATAAATTAGGCACTGTCTATCAATCTTGGTTTCAATTCTTAATGAGTGTTTTTATCTGAGTTCATTTTTATTAAATCTCCCTTGGGAGAAGGATGGTGGATTTACAGATATTTTACTAGGGCTCATTTATTATGGGCAATTTGCTGTGGTCATAAATTTTCCGGTTGAATGGCAATAATAAGGAGGGAGTGGAGCAGGCAGAGGGTAAGGCTGAGAAATAAGGTAGGGGGAGAAAGGCAGATTGTGCAAAACCAGTTTTTACATTCTAATTCAGCCTCAAAATAAAAACAATACCAGGGCTAGAGAGATGGCTCAGCAGTTAAGGCACTTGCCTGCAAAGCCTAACAACCCAGGTTCGATTTCCCAGTACCCATGTAAGCCAGATGTACAAAGTAGCACATGCATCTGGAGTTTGTTGGCAGTGGCTGGAGGACCAGTTCTCATTCTTTCTCTCTTTCTCTCTCTCTCCCTCCACCTTTTTCTCTGCTTTGCAAATAAATAAAAATAAAAACAGGCATGGTGGTGCATGCCTGTAGTGTCCAAAGACTCAGGAGTTCAAGGTCATTCTCAGCTACGTAGAGAATTTAAGACCAACCTGGGCTATGTGAGACCTTGCGTCACAAAAACAAAATAAAACACCAGGCATGGTGGTGGCTCATGCCTGTAATCCCAGAATTTGGGAAGCTGAGGTAAGAGGATTGCTGTGAATCTGAGGTAGACATGTACATTGAAAAAAAAAAAACCAAAACACAACAAAAACCATTCTGCTATATCTAAAAATTATACAGGTAAATATCACATTAGCATATTTTTTGGATGAAAGTAGCCCCTCCAAGTGCTTCAAGGACCCGTGACAAACATGAACGTGACATGCAGTGTTAACTCTTCTTAAAGACCCTGAAGGCCAGGGATTGGGAGCCTGACTTGGATGTCATATGCTAAACCAAGATAGGGAACTAATGAGAGAAGCCAGCAGGCTTCCAGGCCTGGAGGAAAGATTACATTTCCCACATGTCTCTGGAACTACTGCTCCTGCCTGACTTCACAGGGGAGGGCCATCAACTTCCCATTATTCAAGCTACTATTGGTCTGAGTTTCTGATTCTCTGTTTGGGCCGGTGTCTTAACCAATACTGTAGGTAAGCCAAGAATCTACTGTCATTGTTTCTGTGTTAGTCAGACTTTGTATCCCTGTGACAAGATCCCTGACACTGTTTGAGGAGCGTGGGATTATTTTGGGGCTCACTGTTTCAGAGGTGTCAGCCTGTAGTTTCTGTCTGTGTTGATTTTGGGCCCATGGTGAGGCAGAGCACCACGGCAGCAGGAGCATGTGGCAGAGGCTACTTACCTCTCAGTAGACAGGAAGCGGATTTTCTGAATTTCTCTGGTATCTGTTGTAATGGCACCTTTTTCGTCTCTAATTTTATTGATTTACGTCTCTTCTCTTTTTCTTTTGGTCAGATTTGCTAAGGGTTTATCAATCTTGTGTATCCTTTCAAAGAACCAACTCTTTTTTTCATTGATTCTTTGTATTTTTGTTTTTGGTTTCTATTTTGTTAATTTCTGCCCTAATCTTTATTATTTCTCCTCGTTTACTGATTTTTGATTTGCCTTGTTCTTCTTTTTCCAAGGCTTTAAGGTGAAGCATTAAGTTGTTTATTTGCAACCTTGTTAATTTCTTT
The DNA here is from genome assembly GCA_036346955.1 of Dipus sagitta. Classification (NCBI taxonomy): domain Eukaryota; kingdom Metazoa; phylum Chordata; class Mammalia; order Rodentia; family Dipodidae; genus Dipus; species Dipus sagitta. The sequence continues at coordinate 102,846,980 of CM070770.1, read as the reverse complement.
TTGTTCTTATTTTTAATTTTTATTTATTTATTTGAGAGAGAAAGGGAGGAAGAAAGGGAGGGAGGGAGAGAGAATGAGCACGCCAAGGCCTCTAGCCACTTCAAATGAACTCCAGATGCATGCATCATCTTGTGCATCTGGCTTATGTGGGTCCTGGGGAATTGAACCAGGGTCCTTTGGCTTGTAGGCAAACACCTTAACTGCTAAGCTATCTTCTCCAGCCCTCCCCCCCCTTTTTTTTCTTTTTTGGTTTTTTCATGGTAGGGTCTCACTGTAGCCCAGGTTGACCTGGAATTCACTTTCATGTAGCCTCAGGCTGGTCTCTAACTCACAGTGATCCTCCTACCTCTGCCTCCCAAGTGCTGAGATTAAGGGCATGTGCCACCATGCCCGGCTCTTCTTTCTTTCTTTCTTTTTTTTTTTTTTTTTTTTGAGGTAGGGTCTCACTCTAGCCCAGGCTGACTTGGAATTCACTATGAAGTCTCAGGGTGGCCTTGAACTCATGGCGATCCTCCTACCTCTGCCTCCTGAGTGCTGGGATTAAAGGAGTGCGCCACCACGCCCAGCTCTACTTTCTTAATATAGACACTTAGAGCTATAAATTTCCCTCTTAGGACTGTCTTCATTGTGTCCCAAAGATTTTGGTATGTGGTGTTCTCATTATCATTTGACTCTATGAATTTTTTAATTTCCTTCTTGATTTCTTCATTGACCCATTCATCATTTAGTAGTGTATTGTTTAGTTTTCATAAGTTTGTGTATGCTCTATAGTTTTACCTGCTGTTGATTTGTAGTTTAATCCCATTGTGATCAGATAGAGTGAAAAGAATTATTTTAATTTCTGTGTATTTGTTAAAGTTTGCTTGTATCCTAATATATGGTCTATTTTAGAGAATGTTCCATGTGCTGCTGAAAAAAAATGTGTATTCTGCAGCATTTGGATGAGATGTCCTGTATATATCTGTGGGGTCCATTTTTTCTATGACTTCATTTAATCCAGATGCTTCTCTGTTTATTTTTTGCTGGGATGTCAATTGATGAGAGTGGAGTATTGAAGTCACCCACTACAACTGTGTTTGGTATTATTTGTGACCTTAATTCTAATAGTGTTTGATGAACTTGGAAGTCCCCATGTTAGGTGCATATATGTTTAGGATTGTAATGTCCTCCTCTTGGCATATTCATTTAATCAATATCAAATGACCTTTATCTTTCTTAAATAATGTTGGTTTGAAGTCTACCCTGTTAGATATTAGGATAGCGATACCTGTTTGTTTTCTAAGCCCATTTGCTTGAAATACTGTTTTCCATCCTTTCACCCTAAGAGTATCTGTCTTTTATGGAAAGGTGAGTTTCTTGGAAGCAACAAATAGAAGGATCCTGCTTTCTAACCCAGTCTGCAAATCTGTGTCTTTTGGTTGGAGCATTAAGGCCATTAATATTAAGAGTTATTATTGAAAGGTGTGTATTCATTTTGCCACTCTTCTTGTTTTGTGGTTCTCCTGGTTTTTCCTTTCTTGTGTTAACTATTACTTGAGCATGGTTTATTTTTTCCTGTTTCCTTATGTATGTGCTTTTCTTTCTCTTCAGCATGGAGGATCCTTTCAAGTATTTTCTGTAGAGCTGGTTTAGTGTTCATATATTCCTTTAGCCTGTTTTTGTTGTGGAATGTCCTTATTTCTCCATCAATTTGGGTGGATAGCTTTGCTGGATAAAGTAATCCTCATTGACAGTTGTTATTTTTCAGAACTTGGAATGCATCATTCTAAACCCTTCTGGCTTTTAAAGTTTGTGTTCAGTGATTGTATTAGTCAGGGTTCTCTAGAGGAACAGAACTGCTAGAATGAATTATTTTAAAAGGGGATTTATTGGATCAGCTTACAGTAGTCCAATAGCAGTTGCAGGCCTGAGAATCACTGGACCTGGTAGTTGCTCAGTCCTCGTGGCCAGATGCCTCAGCAGTCCCGACCTGGCACTGCAGATGGTGCTGGAAAGCCTGGAGGCTTCCTGAGGAGCCGCTGGGTTTCAATCCACGGGGGTCTTCAGTTGATGCTGGTCTTTCATCCGCACTGGTCTTCAATCCACGCTGGAAGGTAGCAAGCAGCTCCGGCAGCCAAAATGGAAGGAAGGCAGGCAGGAAGGAAGGAACTCTTTTTACCCAGAGCTCCCTTGTATCAAGTCCCCCTCTGGGCGGGGCCGCCCATTCTGGGGGAAGGGCTCACCCTGGGGGAAAGACTTCCTCCTTTAGTGGATCCTTCCTAGAAGCAACCTGTGGATTACTAAACAGATCAAGTTGACAACACCTTAACTATCACAGTGATATTACATCATCTTGATGGGCTTGCCTTTTTATGTGACTTGATTTTTTTTTTTTTTTACTTTTTTTTTTTTATTAGTCAGTTCTGTATTCAGCAAATACAGTCAGTTTGGTACCATTATTAGGCTCATCCGTGACCTACCCCCTCCCCTTGGCCCCACCTTGTTGAGGTATACGGGTCATGCATTGTGGAGTTAGCCCACAGTTATGGGTAGGCTAAATGTCTCTGCATATCATGACCCAACATGTGACTCTGACATTCTTTCCGCCCCCTCTTCCGCAAAATTTCCCTGAGCCATGTTGGGTTCATTTTTGGTCTGCTTCAGTGATGAGGTGTTGGGGGCCTTTGAGGCTCTGGCTCTCTGATTTGGTAGGAGTTGATTTTTCTCTGTGCTGATCTCCTTCCCCCTTGTGCTGGTATCCAGTTCATCAGGAAAACAGCACCCTTGCTTGTTTCTCCAATTTTTCTTAGTTTCCGCTGGGGCCCTTTTGAGGTATGATGGGGTGGCTCTCTCCTTAGGATCTACATCTATCTGAAAAAGAGAAGCAGATTCTCCAACGGAGAGTAAGTTAGCACCAGGACAAATGAGATAACCCTTACTTTTTTTTTTTTCTCTCTAACAGCTTTTAGTATATTTCCTTTGGTTTGTGTGTTTTGTAGTTTAATTATAATATGACAGTGAGAGGTTCTTTCCTGATTTTGTCTGTTTGGCATTCTATAGGCTTCCTGTATCTGTATTGGCATCATTTTCCCTATTTGGGGGAAGTTTTCTTTTATGATTTTGTTGAAAATACCTGCTTTGTAGTGAAATTATTCTCCTACTATGCCTTGAATTCTTATGTTTGATCTCTTCATAGTGTTCTGAATATCTTGAAACTCCCATTCATGCTTTCCTATTAGTTTGTCTTTCTCTTTGTTGGACTCTGTTATATCTGCCTCCTGGTCTTCTAGTTTACATGTTCTGTCCTCTCTTTGATCCATTCTACTGGTGAGACTTTCTACAGACTTACTTTGTTTTCCATTTCTAGTATTTCTGATTGGTATTTTTTCATTATTTCTATTTCCTTACTCATGTCTTGTATTGACCTCCTTATTTCATTAAGTTGGGTTCCTGTGTACTTGTGGGGTTCTTTTGGAAGCTTGTTTTCTTCTTTGATTTCTTTGAACATAGATATAATCATTTTTCTAAAAAAATCTTTGTCAAGAATTTCATCTAAAACAGTCTCAGTGGAGGTCATTTCTGATGGATTTATAATTTTTGGTGGGATTATATTGTCTTGATTTTTTGTGTTTCTTGTATTATAATGTAGAGATGTTTGCATCTTGAGTTAATTTGATGCTTGGATGAGTTTTCTAATTATCTGCACTGTTCTTAACGGTGTAAGTCTGACCTTATATATCCTCAAGGTGGGAGTTTAAGATGCCAGGTGCAGCACTTATACTCCAAGAGAAACAGCAGAAGTGACCTTATGTCAGTTGAGTTTGCCTGCTATTCCAGTATTCTAGTAGACTGGGTAGAGTAATTTACTGGCAAATTCTAAAATTCAACTGAGCAATACATGCATCCAATCAAAACCAGCACAGAATATGTATGCAAGAGTGAGAATTAAAACAAACAGATAATCTAATAAAGCCAAAGTCCCTAAGGATGTGTGTTGCCCCACACCCTTAATCCTGCCAACTGAGAGGTTGAAATTTCTGGTCTGAACTGGGTTCTAGGTCATCCTAGCGCCAAATCAGACCCTGCTCCCAATAATGACAGAAGAAAAAGGCCTTATAAATCAGGACGCATCAAAGGCAGCAACAGTCAACACCAAAATACAACTTATTTGAGAATGGTAAAGCCAATCAAGAATATGTAACACATAACCTGCCCTGACTTGGCAAGAGAGATTAGCACTTCCAGTGCAGTCCTATGTACCTGCCTTTGTGTAAGAAGGCCCTGTTACCTTTTGGGATGGCTTCCATTCTCACCAGTGCTGACTGCCCACCTCAGTCCCTCTCTGTTGCGCTGTGGATCTGGTGTTCTGATTGGCTGTGCTGGATGCCCTGCAGCTAGAGGCTGGATGAGTTTTTTTTTTAATTTTTTATTTTATTTACTTATTTGAAAGTGACAGACAGAGAGAGAAAGAGGCAGATAGAGATAGAGAATAGGCATGCCAGGGCCTCCAGCCCCTGCAAACGAACTCCAGATGCGTGCGCCCCCTTGTGCATCTGGCTAACGTGGGTCCTGGGGAATCGAGCCTCGAACCGGGGTTCTTAGGCTTCACAGGCAAGCGCTTAACCGCTAGGCCATCTCTCCAGCCCTGGATGAGTTTTCTGAAGGCTCATGGCACTGGCGGCTGGGGCATGGGAGACTGTGCAAGATGCCTGGAGTTGTACCATAGCTGCTCGGCTGGTCCCGTATGTATCTCCTTCAGCAGCTGCTCAGCTGATCCCTGCTGTCTTCCCCTTCAAGTTTCTTGACTCTGCAAGGAGGCTGATTTGAGTGGAAAATCCCTCTACCTGGTTCTGCTCTTGCAGCTCTGTGCCAGCTGGGCCAGGGCCGCTGGCACCTTAGTGGGATTCTGGCCAGTTTCCTCCTTTCTAGAAGATCTGAGCCTCTCCTGTTTCTCTGTTTGTGGTTGATAATAACCCACATACTTTCATTTTTCAGCAGAAGAGTGTATCTTGCTGTTTCTTTGCTTCTTTTCCTCCCCAGGCTGCCTTGTTGTGACTACTATGCTGCCATCTTACCCAGAAGTAGACTGGAAGTTGAGAGAGGCATAAAGAGGCCAGGACAAGACATGCCCTTCAAAAACACCCCTTCCCCAGTGACCCACTTCCTCCATCCAGGCCCTACCTTCCTCAGTTTCCACCGTTTCCCGATAGTCCACCCAAACTTTGTATTCGCCAATAGATTCCTCTATTACTTAAATCAGAGGTCTTAAGATCTAATGGTCTTTGGAAACACCTTTGGGTGTGCTTTACTAGTATCCTGGGAAATTCTCAATTCAATCAAGTTTACTATCAGGATTAAAACGTTTCCATTCTTGAGTTTGAGAGCTCTTCTGACAAGTCTGCCCCACATTCTTCTCTAGTTCCTCCCTGTGGGCACAGCAGTATTGTGGAGCTTGACATAGACAGGTTCTTGTGAATATTTATTGGATGAATAAATGAATGAGTGAGTGAGTAAATAAATAAAAAATAAATGTGTGTGTAATGGGAGGTGAGATGGAGATATCAGAAAAGCTGTGGAGTGAAAACCACTTAACGCCACTGGAATTTTTACCTAGGAATTTGTGTTTAGCTGTTTATAACAGGAACTTCAAATAATGGTGACTTAACCAAATAACAATCCGGTTGCTTTACATGGTGAGGGTATGGGGTGTGGTTTCCTAATTGGGTTTGGGGGTTCAGTATAGTGAGGCTTGTTTCTTCCATTCATTTGGTCTCTATGGTCATAAAATACAGTCAAACTCCAACTGCCATGCTCCTGTTCCAGGAAAGAGGAGGGAGGGAGGACAGTCAAAGAGGTAAAAGGAAGAGTCAACCAAACTTGTCCCTTCTAGAGGACTCAGGCCACTGCTGACTTTTGCAGGGCTCAGGATAAGAAGACCGAAGGTGATTTGCATACTTATTTAACAGGCATAATTCAAGCCAATAGACTATTAAAGCACATACACTTATCTTTACTGTCTTGTCAATTGTCCCCTCAAATGACAAGAACAAAAAAGACATGTCAAGCTATAACTTTTATATGAGTAAAGATCATGAAAGTACCAAAAGCAATTGAATTTAATGATGGCTGAATGTGTCTGGGCATTCTGTTGATGAGCTAGTGGAATCTGAACAAGTAAAAAACTCAAAGTGTACATAATTCATAGCTCATTATATATTTATCCCAATTTGTTTTTCTTTCCATTAGCTCAGTAAAATTCAATAATTATGTTTTTGTCCAGACTTTTGCAATTTTTATTTTTTTTTTATTTTTGAGAAAGTGTCTGGCCTTGAACTCACTTGCTATGTAGCCAAGGATGGTCTTGAACTCTCGATCCTTCTATCTTCATCTCCTAAGATTATAGATGTATGCCACTACTTCAGTCTCTTCAGCAATGTTGTCTATGTCTAACCTCTCCTGGTATATTAAGACCCTCAGAATAGCAAAGAAAAAAGTGAAAGTTCTACTTCCTCCCCCTGTTCTGGCTTCTCAGCCTCACAGGGCCAGGTGGCTGGAAGGAACCAGCCAGGTCAACCTTTACTGAGGCTAGAAGCAAGCTAAGAAATTCACGAGGATGTACAATTATATGTAAGGGAAGGAAAGATGTCTGAGGGGGAGGGTGGTTAGGAGTTCAGCTGCTCTGCACATCTGACCCCTCTGGATGCCACCTTGGACAGTTCTAGCCCTTGCTGCCGAAGGCTTGTTTCCACTGGCAAAGTCACATGGACCTAAGAGATGGCCCAGTTCCCTTCTAATACCTACTCCCTGGGGTCTGTGGCTATTCATAGCACAGGCAGCTCAAGGCTGGGCCTGGACTTGTAAGAGGGAGGCACAAGTCCCCAACCTGCCAGGCCTCTGCCTGTCTGCACCACGGAGAGAACCATGGGTGAGAGGGAGCCACACATGTGGGCGTGGTGGACATGCCTGTCGTCCCAGTGCACCAGAGGCTGAGGCCCATGTTACTGCACAGTCCGGGGGCAGATTCTGCTTCAAGAACAGCTGGAGAGAGGCGTTCACATAATGTTGTCGAGATGCCCTTTCTGTCTCTGATTCAGTTCCTCTTCCTCAATGTGACTCGTTCTCAGACAGGCTTCTAGCAGCCCCCTGAGCTCTTATATTCAAAGCCATGGCAAATGACAAAAATCTTGAGCCAGCATTCTCTGCAGAAGTTCTGGTGTTTACTCTGAGTGAAGCACCCTTATGTTAAGGTGTCAGGGCAACCCAGTCACCGTGGCCCAAGGAGTGCAATGTCCATTGCTGGTCTGAGACTGGGAGACTACACAGACTACCTAGACTGAGAATAGGAGTCCCTGCATCCCACAGGAAAACCTTGGTTGTGTCATGTGAAGAATAGTGTTGCAGTCAGGTTTGCATTGCTGGCAGAAATCACCCAACCAAGAGCAGCTTGTGGGGAAAGTGGTTTATTTTGGCTTACCAGCTCAAGGGGAAGCTCCACGATGGTAGGGGAAAACGATGGCATGAGCAGAGGGTGGACATTACCCCCTGGCCAACATAAGGTGGACAACAGGAACAAGAGAGTGTGCCAAACACTGGCATGAGGAAACTGGCTATAACACCCATAAGCCCACCCCCCAATAATACACTCTCTCCAGAAGGCGTTAATTTCCAAATCGCCATCAGTTGGGAACCCAGCATTCAGAACACCTAAGTTTATGGGGGACACCTGAATCAAACCACCACAAATAGTTAGTATGTAAGCCACTTCATTTTCTTTCCCAAAGTGTTCTCCAGGAAAAGGAAAGAAGGGATTTGCAACACTTATGGTAAGCTTGCGACCAAAAGTGATAAATTCACAGAAGCTAGCTCTGGGTGACTTCTGTGCTCTCTCTACCTGCCTTATTGAGTCAGGGACTCTCACTGCACCCACCCTCACTGAGTTAGTTTAGCTAGCCAGCTTGCCCCCAGGATCCAACTATCTTCACCTCCCAGGTGCTGGGATTACAGGCGCAGGCTGGCATGCCCGGCATAGTATGTGGGTGCTGGGGATCCACACTAAAGGTCTCACAATTGCATGGCAAATATCTTACCTGACTGAGCCATCTCCCCAGCTTCACATTCATTTAAAAATTTTTTTGTTTATTTATTTACTTATTTGAGAGAAAGAGAGAGAAAGGCAGATAGAGAGAGAATGGGCATGCCAGGGCATCCAGTCACTGCAAACTAACTCCAAATGTATGTGCTGCCACCTTGTGCATCTGGCTTACGTGGGTACTGGGGAATCGAACCTGGATCCTTTGGCTTTGTAGGCAAGTGCCTTAACCGCTAAGCCATCTCTTACATTCATTTTTTAAAGGACCACATATTCTATTATAGTTTACAGTTCTTATTATAAAGGAGGTGAGAAACTATACTGTGCATGTTGGGCAACATCTGTATCTAGAACCACAGAGTTGCATTTAAGCCTGAGATGTCTGCTGGCCAAGGCAAAGAGAAACTCCATCAACTCACAGAGCTCTCCATTGACGGAAGCAAACAGATACATGGTACAGGAATTCTGCACCTGACTAAGGGACATTGCGTAGCAAAATGACAATGTCTGGATTGTTGGTTTCCATGAAAGATGCTAGAATGTTCTCATGTATATGTCCTAACAGGCTTCCTTCCTCCTGCTGAGCAGTGTATTCCACCCAGATCATAGTTCAGGGAGGGATGATTTCACAGCCCACACCTTTTTTTTTATGGATTTATTCAATGCAGATAGGATGCGGAGAGAATCCAGGGAATAGCTGGCTGATTATGATGTCCTCAAAGAGCTTCTTGGCAATGGGGATTGCTCTGCCAATGATGGTATATGAGTGTAAGGCTCTGTCAATGATGGTACACGAGTACAAGGCAGCAAATAAATCAAGCAGCAGTCAGAGAGCAGAGCTCGGGTCTGTTCTGAGCACATCAAACAATATGGCGCCCACAGCGAGCACAGGGCCTGTGAGAGGCCTGCCAAATTGGATTAGCGAGAGAGTGTCTGGCCTACTGCCTGAGAGATGGACGCGGCACTTATTAAATGATCCGCAGGCAGGGATGTTTCGAGTGCTTAATCAACTCTTCATTTCCCTCCTCCAGGGAACAGGGAGGCCTCAGTGCCTCACCCATGGTGAGGAATTACCAATCCCGGCAGGCTCTCTCTCTGCCATTTTCACTGAAGACTGTGCATACACCCTGGGAAAGGTCCGAGGAAGAAAGAGTAAGATACTGGACCATGGGGCAGTGTGAAGTGTTTATGTCTGGGCGGTGGGAGGCCGGGTGCTGCCCAGCCCTGCCTCTCCAGCTGCTTCAGGCACAGAACGCTTGCTCTCTGTAGCCTCCAACGCTCTGCCGGCAGCAGCTGGAGACAGTTCTCCCTCGATGCTCTTGCAGTGGGCAAAGGGCCTGTGCAGCCAGCGGTTCGGTAGTGTGGCGTTCTTCGTGTGTGTGGTGGGGTAGGGGTAGATGATGGGGCTCTTTGTGGTCTTTCATGTTATAGAGATAGGGTCTTCTCTCTAGTGCAAGGGGCCTCAAAGTCCTGCCTTGGTTTCTCAGGTGTTAGCATTACAGGTCTGCTTGGGATTATAGGCCTGTACCACCACGCCCAGCTTGCTTTGTGCTTTCAGTTGAACTTAGCTGCCTCTGCTTCCTGCCTCCATCCTCTCATTGGCCCTCCATATTCTTTCCTCCTTACAGAAACTGAAATTTCAGAGTCAGCGAAGAGCTCTCTGTTGACCTCTTTGGGGAATCTCTTGGGACTGGTGTGATCTCTTCTAGAACGGCTTTTGGGTGGATTTACCTGTCTGAGGCTCCCTACTCAGCTCTCCCAAGGATGGGCGTCCTCGGTGAAGCCCATCTGTGGGAACTGCCAGCTTTCTAGGGTCTCTAGCTTTCTGGGAGGAGGCTTAGCAAGATTTCTATCCCACTCCTTATTAAAATGGGCCAACATAAATGTGAGAGTCAGGGAGATGAGATCTTTGGAAGAAACTCACGCAAGCCAGTCTGTAAACTTCTTGTTTGGCCTCCCAGGATGGGGGACGCAGCTCAGTGGAAGAGCACTTTCCGAGCGCACATGATGCCCCCTGAGTTCAGTGTTCTCAGCCCAGCCAAAAACTAAATAAATAAACAAAACGTGTGTGGTGTGGGTGTGTGCAGGGTGGTGGGGGAGCTTGCCCCTCCTCACCAGGCACCCAGTCCTTCTGTTATGCACCAGCATGGGGCCGAGTCCCACTCTTATCACCATACTTAACTAGAACACTTCTTTTAGGCCAGCCTTATTTTTTTTTAATTTTTTGTTTTTGTTTATTTTTATTTATTTGAAAGTGATGGACAGAGAGAGAGAGAGAGAGAGAGAGAGAGAGAGAGAGAGAATGGGCGCGCCAGGGCTTCCAGCCACTGCAAACGAACTCCAGACGCATGCGCCCCCTTGTGCATCTGGCTAACGTGGGTCCTGGAGAATCGAGCTTTGAACCGGGGTCCTTAGGCTTCACAAGCAAGCGTTTAATCACTAAGCCATCTCTCCAGCCCAGCCTTATATTTTTTTTAAGGCTCCAACATTTTTACCTTTGATGTTCCTGCTGACCCGGGGTCCTCTTCCTGTTCTTTACTGAGGAGGTGCCAAGCTTGGCTTCTGCTTCCCAATCTCTCTTACTCTACAGGATGAGGGATGAAGTGGTGGGAAAGAGAGCGAGTGGCCAGGGTGCCCCTCAGGCTCTGGTTGCCCTCCTGCATCAGAAGAGATGAGAGAGTGCCTTTCCTTGGCAAGGTGTGTGTGTGTGGGGGGGGGGGGGTGGCCCTGTGCTCTGTCCTTCCTGGTAGGAGCCAGTTTCTCACCTGATTTATTTACTACCCTGGTCCTCTTCTTTCTTTCTGAATAATAGTTTAGTTGGGGGTTCTGGGAAATTTACATCCAATGGTTACCATAGCAACCAGCTCTCGTACAAGATCCCACAGAAAATGCATTTGAGGCCTTCTAAAGGATCTGGATTTATAAGGACCTCAGCTTATACCAGAGGAGTATAGGCAGGCATAGGCCACTGATACAAATAAGAATTATGGGCAAGGATGAACAATGCTCTCGCCACACTACAAATCAAGAAGGGCTGTTTTAGTGCCTTCTCCCTCCCCTCCCCCCGCTTTGTCTTTTACTGAACACCTCTGCCCATCAGTATTCTCTCTAGAAAAACAGTTCCCCACAGGACTAGGGCAGGACCAGCAGAAGGAAGAATCGTAGTGGGAAGAACAGGTTGAAGATGCGGTTGGCAGCCCTGGGAGCTAGTAATCGCTCTGTCACTGCAGATGTGCACGCCGAGCCTTCCAGGGACTCGAGAAGGCTGAGCAGAGGATGGGATATGGCAGTATGCGGAGGGCCTCTGCATTTCTTTCAGCTGTGGGAAGGGGCACGGAACCTCTGCCACATGTGAGACCAGCCCTCACCGTCCCACTGAGGCAGAATATCTGACTGAGGCACTTCAGTCCCCCCCCCACCGCGTTCTCGTAACGCAGTGCTGAGCACCGCTTCTGGCCCGTGGGAGAATGCATCAATTCCTCAAGGTTTTATATTATTCTATTTTATTGCACTATTTTTGAGACAGGGTCTCTAGCCTAATGTGGCTCAAACTCCCTATGTAGTCAAGGATGACCTTGAACTTCTGATCTTACCATGTCTACCTCCCAAGTGCTGCGACTAGAAGTGTGTGCCAGCATGCCCAGTTTTCCTTGGGGTTTTATTAAGTACGTGGGTACAATCTACTAACCCTATATGTGTTCCTTCGTCATGATAATAACAACATTTTGAGCTGTGGTCAAATCACAACCTGAACTGAGAATGGGGGGAGGGGGTAAATGGCATTGCTTGTAAAACCCCATTCCACATAGAGTCAGACCCCATGACGGGTGACGCATAGAGGTGCTTGCCTTACAGATCATATAGAAGTGATGAGGGCGCCGTGTGATACGGGACAGTATTTTGCCAAAGGGAGCAAAGCAGCTCTGCTTGGACAAACCCATAGCCTCTAGGCAATCACTCCGGCTCAAAGCCTTCGCTTTCTCTCCATGTAATGGGAGCAATGGAAACATTCGGGACGGGACAACTGGCTTCATTTCACAGGCTGACTGACTGATGGGCAGAGGCTCAGCTGAAGGATGTATGTAGTAATCGATTAGCAATGTCTGCCCTCAAGGCCAGATTGTGGGTGGGGTACATGTGCTAAGGATTTGCCATCCTTGAACAGCTTGATCTCAGACAGCCTTGATAGCTCTGGGTGGCCAGGCTCGATGATGCGAGGTCACATCAGATGGTCTTGTCTTCACCCTTCCTGGTCTTTCTTTATGCCAAAGTCAGTAAAATCGTGACATTACTTTGTTAACTTCTCAACCTCATTTCATTTTCTGTTCTGAATAAATTGGTCTGTGTAGATGACTTCAGGGCTTTCTGGAAGCAGCGGAGTGTCTGGGCTTGCTTGTAAAATGACACAGATTAGTAGACGGATGAAAGATGGAGAGTCTAGGGAGCCCCTGGCCTGCAGTACTTAGAAGTAGGGTACAGACAGATGGGGGGTGTGGCAGGCTTCTTCCTTCTTGTGCTTGAGATCTTGTGCTGAGGACCTCACGCCTGCCAGGCAAGCACTCTAGCTCAGGCTGTCCTGGAATTCACTATGGAGTCTCAGGGTGGCCTCGAACTCATGGGGATCCTCCTACCTCTGCCTCCCAAGTGCTGGGGTTAAAGGCATGTGCCACTACACCCGGCTCTCTCTATTTTTTAACTTTTTATTTTGAGATAGGTCTCACTAGATGGTCCAGGTTGACCTTTGAACTTGCTCTGTAGCCCAGGTAGGCTTTGAACTTGCAATCCTTCTGCTTCAGCCTCCTTAGCAGTTTTAATTACAGGCCTGTGCCACCAGGTCTAGCTTGTTACAGGCTTTTGAGGACAGTGGAAGAGCTTCCGCAAGGAGTGAGCGAAGTTAGCCTTGTGGGCTTCTGCTGAGCACCCAGCTGTGCTCCAGGTTGGGATATCTCTATGGTATCAGGAGTTTCACTTCCCCAGGGAAAAAGACCCGGCTGTGTCAAACGCCTGTTATGATTTTACATAGTCTCCCTTCCATCTTATTGCCTCTACTCTTCCCTTGCCTCTGTGGCCTTAGTTACATTGGCCTGTGTACCATGTCTCCTTGGACCCTCGTGCCTTTTGCCAGCTCTATTCCAGCTGTCTGCTATGTACTTTGCATGCAGTAGTCTTCTATTCATGCTTCAAGATCCAACCTTAAAGTGTTGAAACCTCCCCAACCTCCAGAGTTCTGCTTCTCCATGTCTGGTCTTGACAAAGCCATATATATAAATTTTTATTTTATTTTATTTTATTTTATTTTATTTTATTTTATTTTATTTTATTTTATCTTGAGGTAGGGTCTCACTCTAGCTCAGGCTGACCTGGAATTCACTATGTAGTCTCAGGTGGCTTCAAACTCATGGCAATCCGCCTACCTCTGCCTCCTAAGTGCTGGTATTAAAGGTGTGCACCACCACACCTGGCTTTTTTTTTTCTTTTTTCAAAGTATTTTTATTTATTTTAAAGCATATATATATATAGAGAGAGAGAAAGAGTGGGCACACCAGGGCCTTCAGCCACTGCAAAAGAACTCCAGATACATGTGTCCCTTTTGTGCATCTGGCTTTACGTGGGTACTGGAGAATTGAACTCGGGTGGTTAGGGTTTGCAGGCAAGCTTCTTAACCTCTGAGCTATCTCTCCAGCCCTCTTTTTTTTTTTTTTTTTCTTTTTTTTTGAAACGGTCTCACTGTAGCGCAAGCTGATGTGGAACTCATTCTGTAGCTCAGGCTGATCTTGAACTCATGGAAATCCTCCTATATCAGCCTCTCAAGTGCTAGGATTATGGGCTTGAGCCACCAGGCTCAGCAAGGAACACACTCATTTTGTGGAGGGCCACAAAGCTGGCTCAGTGTTTGAATGAGTACAGAAATGCAGGTTTCACAAGAATCTTTCTGTGGAAGTCCTCTCTCTGAGGAGGATAAGGATGAGAAGGAGGAGAAGAGGAGGAGGAGTGCCTCTTGAAGACAAAGGATGATTTTCTTTTTTATTTTAATTTATTTATTTGAGAGAGAGAGAGATACAGAAATAAGCAGGGAGAGAGAGAGAGAGAGAGAGAGAGAGAGAGAGAGACAGAGAGAGAGAGAGACAGAGAGAGAGAGAGAATGGGCACACCAGGGCCTCCAGCCACTGCAAACAAACTCCAAATGTGTGTGCCCCCTTATGCATCTGCCTTATGTGGGTCCTGGGTCCTTTGGCTTTGCAGGCAAGTGCCTTAACTGCTAAGCCATATCTCCAGCTCCCCCCTTTTTTAAAATTAAAATTTAAATTTTTTTATTGACAACTTCCATGATTGTAAACAATATCCCATGGTAATTCCCTCCCTTCCCTCACTTTCCCCTTTGAAACTCCACTCTCCATTATATTCCCCCCCCATCAATCAGTCTCTCTTTTATTTTGATGTCATCATCTTTTCCTCCTATTGTGATGGTCTTGTGCAGGTAGTGTCAGGCACTGTGAGGTCATAGATATCCAGGCCATTTTGTGTCTGGAGGAGCACGTTGTAAGGAGTCCTTCCCTTCCTTTGGCTCTTACATACTTGCCGCCACCTCTTCCGCAATGACCCTGAGCCTTGGAAGGTGTGGTAGAGATATTGCAGTGCTGAGCACTCCTCTGTCACTTCTTCTCAGCACCATGGTGCCTTCTGAGTCACATAGGATGATTTTCTTTGTCTCATTCACAAGTCTTATGGAGCTGGCCTTGGGTGGCCTGTAGATGAGCTTGGCTTCAGGATGGCTGTGTATTTAAGATTCTGATATTAGGTCAACAGCGCTGATCTGCCCCAGTTCAAAGATACCAAGATCCAAGCAGGGAATGTTCACAAGACAACGTGGCATTTGCAGTACTGAGCCACATCACTTGTAGCCCACAGTATGTGACTATGCTTTTAAAATAAATGTCATAATTATCTTATTAGCAATTACATCACATTGCCTTTTCCATATGGTAAGTGTTCCAACCACAATTATGGCCGCTGTCTCCTCATAGTTTCACTTGTTAGTACACCAGGCACTCAAAAGTTGGATGTGATCAGGCTTCTCTTAGCTCCTGACAAGCTCCGCTCACCAAACATATGTTTGCATGAAATCCTGTACAAAAGCTATGTGACCTTAGACAAGTGGCTTAAACAGTGTTGCCAGCCTCAGTTTCCCCATCTATCTTTGGCAAGATGGTGGCAATAACTACTGTGAAGGGTTGCAAAGATGAAGTCCGGTGTGTGGAAATATGTAGGTGTGCTTCGGTACATAAGGTTCCTGGTATGCAGTAGGTGCCCAGTAATTAGTACCAATTATGATCTTCTTATTCAAATCCCAGTGGATATGTGTTGTTAGCCACAATACACACAGGTTAATTATCTATTACTGGGCAATGAAGCATTAAGCTCAGGGTCTTAAAATAACAGCCACTTCAAGTTCTAGTAGGTTGGCTGTTTGGGGTGGCTCTGGGGGCAAGTTTGTGGACTCATTGGGGTTCCTTGGGCTTCCTGCTGAGTTGGGCTGAGCTCTCACATGTTCAGGGCTTGGGTTATGACAAATGGGCCAACTCACTAACCCTCATCCTCCAGCCACACAGCCTAAGTTTGGTCGAGGTCGGGGGAGAGGGAGAGAGAGAGAAAGAGAGAGAGTCTATAAGGCTCAGAACTAGCACAGGGTCATCTCTAGCACATTTTATTGTGCTAAAGCTAGTTACAGACTCAGAGGTTTAGAAATAGACACCACTCTTTTTTTCGAGGTAAGGTCTCACTCTAGCTCAGGCTGACCTGGAATTCACTATGTAGTCTCAGGGTGGCCTCGAACTCACGGCGATCCTCCTACCTCTGCCTCCCGAGTGCTGGTATTAAAGGCCTGTGCCACCACGCCCCGCTTAGACTCCACTCTTGGTGAAGAAAGCTACAAAGGCATTGGCAAGCAGCATAGACACACAGAGGGACTCACCTGACGTCATTTTTGCAACCAATCTACACCAGTTCTCCCTTTGTCAACACAAAACAGTACCTTCATTGTTTATCTCCTGGGTGCTCCAGTGAAGAATGGATGGGGGGGGGGTGGGAGGCATGGGGAGGGGATGAATTCTCTTCCAGCCCCTGGTTCAATCTATTTTTAGATCCAGTGTGAGTTTCACACCTGGGCTATTCACCCACTGACACACACATTGGTCTTATTGATGACTGGGACAAACACTGAGCCAGCCTGGATTTCAAGTTCTGTTACCTCCAAGTACAATAATTGTTAATTACTTGCTTTATTTGGTTCTGTTGCATTTGCCAATAGTCTATTATCTATGTTAAGTTTTCTTGTGATCAGGGGTGCTTATCCAATATTGTAGCTCGGGCCTCTTTTGTTTGTTTTGTTTTGTTTAAGAAATGACTTTTCCAAGGGAGTTAAAGAAAACTCTTGTTCACTAGTTGATTGAATATTAGCTTTTATCTGCTTACTCCGAAGGCTTCTTATTCACTTCTGCAAACTTCAAAGTGCTCAGGTTGAGCTTTTAGAATCAAACTGAAGATAAGCTTCCCCCTTGCCCCATCTGACTAAACTCTGGAATGTGGATTAGAGAAAAATGGAGATTATGAGTTCCCCAAGATGGAACTTTGAGGACAATAGGCCTCCTATCTTCTTCAGGGTTGAAGAAACTGGCTTCATTCCTAGGAACTGCTGTTTCCTGAGTATTAGCTTTCAAGGGACGAGCAGCCTGGGCTGAGCTTTTCCTTTCTGCTCCTTTCCACCTTTCAGTATACTTTACCTTGACGTGCGACTTACGTCTTGCACAGACTTCTCTCTCTGTCTAGGGTCACCCTGATTTATACCTCCTACTTTGTGCCCATTCTGGGGCGTACTTCCAGTGAAGCTGAGGCAGGATAGAAAAATAGGGAAACTTATGAGGAGGGCATGGGAAGGGAAAGGAACCTCCCACCCCAGAGTCTGGTGGAAGCCTCTAGTCAGCTGAGGAGCAAGAATTCCAGCCCAATGAACATGCGCAGTGAGCGTTGTTAACATGGAGACATTCCTCTCAAATATAGGCATTTAATGTCAAAATAGCACTGGCCCAGGCTTAAGGCTTGAATGTCTATGACCTTTCGTGGGGCCTCATTCCTTTTCCTGGTACATTTTCTGAAAATCTAAAACAAGACTGTTAACTGTGTTTGCTGTAAAGATATTCTACCTTCCTGCATCCTATCTATTGTAATCCTGTCAAGTGCCTCTCCCCTCTGAACTACTTTGAGATTTTATTTAGGTTTCTTAGCAACCCTTTGAAGATAATAGCTTCCAAACCCACCAAAATCCTGTATAGGACTGGTATAAAGACAATGAAGTGTGATTCTTCTTTGAGAAGCCCACACCCATGCCCTTGGGGTGTGGCTTACTTTTCTTCTCAGTGACTCTTTCTCTTAATCCTTGTGCTTAAATTCTATATTAAAATATCTTTAATAAAACCCCTGCTTCATACTGGCTAGTACTGAACTTTCTTTCTTTCTTTCTTTCCTTCTTTCTTTCTTCTTTCTTTCCTTCTTTCTTTTTCGGTTTTTCGATGTAGGGTCTCGCTCTAGCTCTGGTTGACCTGGATTTCACTAAGTCTCAGGGGGGCCTCAAACTCATGGTGATCCTCCTACCTCTGCCTGGGATTAAAGGCGTGGACCACCACGCCTGGCTTGAATTCTTTTCTTTATCCATGCCACAAAGCCTAGGATTGCCTGAGTTGGGGTCCCTAAAAGATTAAGGGAACTCCTTCCTCAAGCTCCTGAGGGGGACTGTGGAACTGTGCCTCTGTCCTCTGCACTGATGATGCCATCTAGGAGGGATGGGTTCATTTTCTCTGCCAAGTAAAGAATTAAAAGGCAGGAAAGTACTTGAAAGAATAAAGTTTATTCATTTTACAGTAAAAGGGAAAGAAAGCAGGAAATGCAGGCAAGAGGGGATTTCCAGAAGATGGAAGGTCAGCCCAATGGGAACTGAACATTTTTTTTTTTTTTCTGAGGCAGGGTCTTACTCTAGCCCAGGCTGGCCTTGAACTCATAGAGCTCCCCTACTTCTGTCTTCTAAATGCTGGGATTAAAGGTGTGCACCACCACACTGGAAACTGAACTTCTTTTTCTTTTTTGGTTTTTCGAGGTAGGGTTTCACTCTAGGTCAGGACCTGGAATTAACTCTGTAGTCTCAGGGTGACCTTGAACTCATAGCAATCCTCCTACCTCTGCCTCCCAAGTGCTGGGATTAAAGGCGTGCACCGTGCCCGGCTGGAACTGAACGTTTATTGAATGGGAGAAGCCTGCCCATCCAGAATCTACGATTGGTCAGCTTAAATGAGGTAAAGGTGCTGGTTGGTCCAGGATGCATCCAGTACTATGCGGGTCCCAGAAAGCCTGCCAAGCCAGCCCACCTTTGGGCAAATTCACCCAGGTCTGGAAGAAGTAGAAAGTGAAGTCACCCCTTTCTACATCCTGGGTTTCCAAGGGCCCTATTTCCCTGTCTGTCTGCCTAGCCAAGGAAACTGTCTAGTTCCTACAGTGTTTCACTAACAGTCACATACCAAAAGAAGATGGTTATATCACATGTCCTTTCTTTCCTCTAAGTCCGTATGATGGTCGTTGCTTAAGTTGTTGAACTTCCGGCCTGACTCCACTGTAGGGAAGACTCAGATGAACCTAGGAGTCCTTGGCCTATTGTCTCGGGAGGCTATGCACTCCTCCTGAAAGGCTGATTCTTGGTATGTCACCTCTGCACCTCTAGTGCCAACATCATGCCTGTGTGCAGGCAATTTCGGAAAATCTGCTTATTCAAAGGAACTCTATTTCTGGGACATCCATCAAGCGCCAGACACTGCTCTAGGTGCTGCAGGTGAGCTGGCTGTGAGGGTTCAAGAGAGCTCCCCTCCTCCTCTCTGCCCTTCTCTCCCACCTCCGACCAGCCATGCTTGGACTAGCTCTGGAATTACCTACTTACTGTCAGAATAATTGCATATTTCTGGGTCTCTCCCCAGCTCCTGTCTCAGTCACATTATGAAAGGCCCCCACTCACAGTGCAGTTCCCCTCTTCCTTTCTCCAGTAATCCTTCAAACCACTCCCTCTCCTCTACCCTCTCTCCCCAGATCCTGCCATTTTCTGCTAGTATTAAATGTAAGTTTGGGGCCCAAGAATCAGTTTTTCTCTTCTATCTTGAACCCCGAACCTGATGTTGGCGACCAAGATTGTCCACACAAGGTTCTGCCTTCCCAGAGCATGCATTCCAACTGCAGAAGCAGGAAAAGGAGAGCCAATAACTTAGTTAAATAAAATAATTTGATTTTCCCCCCCATGGCTGGGGGAATTTTCTTCCAATGGGATGGTAGGTTTTTGAATGTTCAACTTTAAAATTTGGCCAGATCTTAAAGGTTCCGAGGAAGCAGAGGGTGGATCTCAGCGAGGTGAGCAGCTGGTCATTCCGCACAAGAGTGGGTCCTGGGTAGAGCAGGAGGTTGGTGACGGTGGCTGGTTCTGTTGGCTATATGATGGGAAGGGTGGAGAAGACAAAGATGGTGATGAACAGTGGTTTTGAATATGAGCCCCATTGTGCAAGGCTCTAGGGCACATTCCAAATAGCAAGCGCTGATTTGCAGTCGAGCTGTTTTTCACTTGGACAACTTTATATATTATGCTCCAGGGTGAACAGCAATGGGGATGTATTTACTTAATGATGTGGGGAGGCCAGCCAGCAAATAAAATAATTACAAAGAGTGACAAGCACTTAATAAAAGGGCTGGAGATGAGGATAGGGGGAAGGCAGGGACCAGATGCATTGGGACTTGAGACCAGAGAAGGTTTGCAATTTTTTTGTTTTTGTTTTGTGAGCGCATAACACAGTAGGGGAAATAGGAATTTGATATATCTTTAAGGGAGATCACGCCTGGGTTGGGACAATAGTTCGGTTAGTAAAGGATTTGTCAAACAAGCATGACTCTCTGAGGTTAGATCTCTAGCACCCATGGGAATGCTGGACATGGCCACCTGTGCCTGTAATCGCAGTGTCCATTGTTTGCTGGGGGCGGGGTCAGGGTTGGACACAGGGGATCCTCCGGGCAAGCTAGCTAGCTAGACTAGCCAAATCAGTGAGCTCCAGCTCATGAAGAGAACCTGAAGATAGGTGGCTAAGCAGACATGAAGTTTTTAGGTGAATGAAGGATTATTGTTGTTGTTGTTGTTTTTGTCATGGTAGGGTTTCACTATAGCCCAGGCTGACCTGGGATTCACTCTGTAGTCTCAGGGTGGCCTTGAACTCATGGTGATCCTCCTACCTC
The DNA here is from genome assembly GCA_036346955.1 of Dipus sagitta. Classification (NCBI taxonomy): domain Eukaryota; kingdom Metazoa; phylum Chordata; class Mammalia; order Rodentia; family Dipodidae; genus Dipus; species Dipus sagitta. The sequence continues at coordinate 102,826,603 of CM070770.1, read as the reverse complement.
TGCCTCCCTAGTGTTGGGATTAAAGGCGTGCATCACCATGCCTGGCCCAACCTCTGTTTTCCCTGGCAAGATTACAGGAAGAAATATCATGATTGATCCACCATAGGATTTAGGCTTCTGAAAACATGAGATTATGGTCCCTCACTTAAGAATTATCCAACTAAGTCTGTGGATCACCTGGCAAGAAGAACAGCCTTCATCTAGAGACTACAAAGGTGGGAGGAATAGGTATTTCCTTGTGGTGGTTTGAATTAGGTGTCCCCCATAAACCCATGTGTTCTGAATGCTAGGTCCCCAGCTGGTAGCAATTTGGAAATTGAAACCTTGCTGGACGAGGTGTGGTGCTGGGGGTGAGAGGAGTCAGGTAGCTTTGTTAGGTAGTTTAGGGTGACTGGGCCCCTGGAAGTCAAAAGCAGGAATGTCTCTGCGCTTGTCCTTACCATCTGTGTTTTGCTGGAGATCAGAGAGAAGTCTGGCTTCTCCTTAGCTTTTGCCTATAGGGGTTCCCTAGACTTGTTTTTCCACACCCTGAGGGGAGGTCTCCCTTCCTAGAATTCCAATGGAATCCTGGCACTGTGGTTGGTCAAGCTTAGACCCCAGAGCTTGGTGTCATGGCTGGCCTCTTCATGAGCCAGCCTCTAGCCCAGACCAGTCAGCCGGCTCACCTGAGCAGGAAGGTGAGACCCATTACAGTGAGGTTATGAAAACCCATATGGGGAATGGGGGGAACACCCTGTCTCTCTCTCTCTCTCTTTCCCTGGGCTGCCTGACCATCACTCTTGCACCTCTAGGTTCTGGTGAGTTTTCCCTCGTCTGAGCCCGGCCAGGCTGAGGCAAGGGGAGAACCCTCCTGAGCCCTACTCCCACATGGGCTCTTTGCCCTCTCCTGCCTCCCACTTGGCAGGAGCTCTCTGCACTTTCTTCTCCTTCCTCTCTAACTCTCTTTTCACGTTTCTTCCAGGCCCACCACAAGGGCCTCTCAGACCATGTGGGTGTATCCATTTCCTTTCCCTTGGTTTTGTACTTCCTTCAATAAATGTGGTAATTTAGAAGTGATCCTTCTTAGTTTGGTTTACCCAGTTCTTTGGTTAAATACAAACACAAACTCAGGGTTTGGAGTTCGAGGACTCTGTGCCCTGAAATGGGGGTAGGCTTAGGGGTGTTAGAGCCAGCTCCCCCTCGCCAGTGTTCTGCTCATTCTCATGCTGTGGTGTTTTTCCTGCTGTGGCCGAGGTGACGTCCAGTCTGCTCATGCCACATTATCCCCTGTCTTCAAGGAGCTTCCTCTAGAGTCTGTAAGCCAAAAAAAAAAAATAATTTTCTCCCATCAGCTGCTTTTGGTTGGGTGCTTCGTGCCAGTGCCTACAATACCCCTTTAATGAAATGATGTATTTAAGCCCAGAAAAAGCCCTTCACTCACAGCTGCCCACAGACCCTACTGCAAGCCTGCCTATCCTTCTGACTTTTCTTTGTTTGCCTCTTTCTTTTCTTTCGATGTCAGCTGAAGTCCTAAGCATGCAACCTGGCCTGATACTTCGGGACTTTTCCACCCTTTCCTCAACAAATCTCTTTGCCTTACTCATGCCTTGCCATCTCTGTGTCTACCTTTTTGGTTGTGAGACAAAGAACTTGATAATACAAAAAATCTGCAACACTCTCAATAAATAAGGTGATTGAGATAGATGCCTGACATGAACCTCTGGCCTCCACATGCACAATGTGTGCCCATACACATCCAAACATCACATACACATTCATGCACACCATACACACATATCATACATATGCAAAAAAGAGCGATCACTTTTGTCCTGGGGAATCAATTTGGATTTAATTGAATCAAATATTTCTGGAAAGCATCTAAACAACTGGCTTTTCTTGAAGCCATCTACCACCTTTCCTTATTGCCTTAGCTCCACAGCCCCAGTCCCAAATTTCCCCAGAAGACAAACATTCTATTTCTGGCTTAGATTTGCATTAGAAAGAGGTCTTAATTACTCTGATCTCTCACACCTCTGAGGAGCTGATTTGAGCTTTTCAGAAGCAAAGAGTGTTAATTGGCTAAGAGGCCCAGCTGAGCTAAACCACCACAGAGAAGGGAGGAGGTGGAAGAGGAGGGTGCACCTCACACTTGTCAAGTTCCCTGGAGATCTGAAGGAGAGCCTGAGGAACTGACATAACCATTGTCTAGCTTTCCATCCTTCAAGATCCCCTCCACTCATACTGTCTCTAAGAAGCCTCCCACCCTCTGTGTCTTACCCCATGGCTTCTTGAGCCCTGCTGTGTTCCCTGGGGTCCTGATTTCTAATTACAGCACTTCCTTTGCTGCTTCACGGTTGGCTGGGAACGGGATGACCCTTTTGCTAGGAGGACCAGGGTCTCATGTCAAGAAGCTTTGTCTCTGCACAGCCCAAGGTGGGTGCCTAAGAAATGTGAAAGGAATGAATAATAAAGCAGATCATAAGGTTAATAATATAAGCCATCACTTATCTAGTTTTCTGTGATTCTGTGCTGTGTAGTCTCAGAAGACATTTACTCCTAGTCTCCAGTTCCCGCCAGAGTAAGTCTGCATGGATTACCATTGGTAATTATATATTTGTAAGATTATTTAATATTTACCTTCCTCATGAAGATAAGAAGCTCTGTTGCTCACTACTTTATGGGCATGCCTTCATGTAACAATGAATATGCAGCTAAAGATTTAAAATGTGGAATGAATCCCAAGAACAAACAATATGACCACATGACATCAAGACATGTTATAGTCCAGTTGCTCAAAACTATTGTTGCAGTCAGGTTCACATTGCTGGTAGAAATCACCCAACCAAGAGCAGCTTGTGCGAAAAAGAGGTTTATTTTGGCTTATAGGCTCGAGGGGGAAGCTCCACGATGGCAGGGGGAAACGATGGCATGAGCAGAGGGTGGACATCACCCCCTGGCCAACATAAGATAGACAACAGGAACAGGAGAGTGTGCCAAACACTAGCAAGGGGGAGCTGGCTATAACACCCAGAAGCCCACCCCCAACAATACACTTCCCCCAGGAGGTGTTAATTCCCAAATCTCCATCAGCTGGGGAATCTAGCATTCAGAACACTTAAGTTTATGGCGGGGCACCTGAATCAAACCACCACAACTATTGATGAAGAAAAGTGTTTAAAAAGTAGCACAAAGGCTGGAGAGATGGCTTAGTAGTTAAGGCGCTTGCCTGTGAAGCCTAAGGACCTATGTCTGACTCCCCAGATCCCACACAAGCCAGACGCACAAAATGATGCCTGCACAATGTTGCACATGCGCACAAGGTGGTACTCACGTCTGGAGTTTGATTATAGTAGCTGTACGCCCTGGTGTGCCAATTATCTCTCTCTCTCTTATAAAAAAAGGCCAGTCTGTTGGGTTTGTCTCAAAAAAAAAAAAAAAAAAAGCAGGAAGAGGGCTTGAGAGAGCTCTTGCCACTACAGATGAACTCAAGATGCTTATGTTACTTTGCACATCTGGCTTTACATGGGTCCTGGGAATTGGACCTGGGCTGCCAGGCTTTATGAGCAAATGCCTTTAACCACTGAGCAATCTGCCCAGCCCCTATTAATGTTCTATCTGGGATGAAGAGGTGTTTCTGTGCATCTCAGGAAAAGTCACACAACACCTGAATTTTATATTCATCAAAAATATTCATGCACTAGAGGGATGGCTTAGCAGTTAAGGTGCTTGCCTGCAAGGCCTAAGGACCCAGGTTCGATTCTCCAGTACCCACATAAGACAGATGCATAGGGTGACCCATGTGTCTGGAGTTCGTCTGCAGTGGCTAGAGGCCCTGGTGTGTGCATTCTCTCTCTCTCCCTCTCTCGCTCTCTGTGCCTCTTTCTCTCTCTTTGTGCCTCTTTCTTTCTCTCAAATAAATACATGATTTTTAAAAGAAGATATAATGGAAGTTTAACTGACTTGAGGAAAAAAGGTCGCACGAGAGCCACGGTGTGGCACGCACTTGTAAGCTCGGCGCTTGGAGGCTTGGACAGTAGCAGCAGGAGTGCAAATCAGCCTGGGTTATGCAGCAACCCTGTGGAAAGGGAGAGGAGCTGTGGGCGGTACAGTGTTTGCCTAGCATGTGCAGGGCCCTGGGTTTGATCTCCAGTACCACAGGTGGGAGCAGCGAGATAAAAAAGACACATTATGCACAAGGGCACAAAGATGAGGTTAACAGCATATTTTTCATCGGAAGCAGTTACAAATGAGGATGCTGTAGGACTTGGGGGTTCAGAGAAGGCCTGTGAACCTCAACTTTTGGTTCCTTATTCAGTTTTTAGCAAAGATTTGATAAAATGGACTCTGAGTGTTATAAATTATGAGTTATGAAGTTTCTTGTAGGGGAAATTAAGATTCAGGGAGGAGAGTAGCTGAAAGATTCAAGCCACAGGAGAATTCTCACCCTTAACTGGTAAGAAAGGGAGAGGGAAGAGAGAATCTCCATCACACAGAGTCTCTGAGGGTGAAAGGCTCTGGAGGAGACACAGATACCATACGTAGAAGACCAGAGAGGATAAGGAGAGATCGAGTAAAGGAAGGGGGGGGGGTGATCAAAATTTAAGATGGTATGAACAAGCTGTATGGAGACCTACTGTGGCAGTCATGTAGGAGGCAGGCATGGAAATACCCAGGCTGAAGGCGTGCTGGGCTGCGGAAGGAGCAGGACATTCCCGCTGGGGAGTGTTGCTTGCAGCCCTCTTGGAAGAGACCGGATCAGATGTGGGTCCTAGTCACGCCGGAGTAGGCAAGGTAGCATCTTGGGGCCTTTGTACCTGGCTGACTGCCTATGAAAAGCTATTTTTCTCCTGGTTCTCTACCAAGAAGACGGTGGAATAATGTCTTGGCTATACCAAAAGATAAAACTGCCTGTGAACTTTGACAGTGGAGTGAAGCTATTTCCTCCAGGCCTGACTTGACCATCAGCCACCATGGAGCAGAGATTACTGTGGGAACCCACAAAACACCTTGACCAGTGCTCATGGCAACGGAATAAGTAACACAACAAGGTGATGGCTAGGTCTGTGGTCATGGAAATGGGGCCGTGAACATGCCTTCATAGGAGAGTCCCCAAAGCCACACCTGAGATCCAGCCACCACTCCTTCCTGCCTCCAGCTATATGTGCACTTGAGGGTTGTTGGAGTATATAGGAGCTAGAGGATTGACTGAGGGATGGGGTGCCAGTGACAGAGTGGGGGTGGGTCCTTTTTGGTGACACAGCTCCTTTTGAGCCAGCCACGCTTCTGTAGGTAACCCCTTTTACCAATGCTCCTGTAAGTGACTGCGTTAAGCCCATTCACCAAGACGGATTGGGATGGAATTATTTCTTGAGTCCATCAGTGTTCTTTCAATTTGTTAAAATTAACTTTTCAGGGCTGTGGAGATGGCCCAGTGGTTAAGGTACTTGCCTGCCAAGCCTAATGAGCCAGGTTCAACTCCCCAGTACCCACGCTAGATGCACAAAGTGGTGCAACATATCTAGAGTCTCTTTGCAGTGGCTAGAGGCCCTGATGACACCATTTTCTCTCCTCTCTTTCTCCATGAAAATAAATAAATAAATAAATAAATAAATAAATAAATAAATATTTTAAAAAATAATTTTTCATGGAGAGAGAGAGAGAGAGAGAGAGAGAGAATGGTTGTATGGGTGCACCAGAGCTTCTTGCCACTACAGATGAACTCAAGATGCTTATGTCACTTTGTGCATCTGGCTTTACATGGGTCCTGGGAATTGGACCTGGGCTGCCAGGCTTTATGAGCCTTTAACAACTGAGCAATCTCCCCAGCCCCTATTAATGTTCTATCTGGGATGAAGAGGTGTTTCTGTGTATCTCAGGAAAAGTCACACAACACCTGAATTTTATATTCATCAAAAATATTCATGGAATGCCTGGCGTGGTGGCACATGCCTTTAATCCCAGTACTTGGGAGGCAGAGGTAGGAGGGTTGCTGTGAGTTTGAGGCCACCCTGAGACTACATAGCAAATTCCAGGTCAGCCTGGGCTAGAGTGAGACCCTACCTCGAAAAAGCAAAAAAAAAAAAAAAAAAAAAAAAAAAAAAAAAAAAAAAATTCATGTCCTAGAGGGATGGCTTAGCAGTTAAGGTGCTTGTCTGCAAAGCCTAAGGATCTAGGTCCGATTCCCCAGTACCCACGTAAGCCAGATGCACAGGGTGACACATGTGTCCGGAGTTCGTTTGCAATGGCTGGAGGCCTTGGTGTGCCCATTCTCTCTCTCTCTCTCTCTGTCTTTCTTTCTCTCAGCCTCTTTCTGTCTGTCAAATAAATAAATAAATAAGTAAAAATTTTTAAAAGTAAAAAAACATATTCAGGGCCCAGAGCTGAGGAGATGGCTCAGTGGTTGAAGGTATTTGCTTGCAAAGACTGCTGACCCAGGCTCAGTCCCCCAGCCATTCACATAAATCAGGAAGGGCAGCAGTAAGAGACTCTGGCATCCTCTCCAGTCAACGTACATGTGCAAATAAATAAAAATTTAAAAGTCTCACCTGTGAGGATGGCTCAGTGGATAAAAACACTTGCTGTGCAAGCAGAAGCACCAGAGTTTAGATTCCCAGAGTGGATGCAAAAGCCAGACACTGTGATGGGAATCTGCAATCCCAGCATGCCCTGGCAAGAAGGGAGGCAGAGACAGGAGGATCTGCCAGAAGCTCATGGGCCAGGCAGACTGGTGAACAGAACAGAGCAGTGAACAGTGAGAGACATTGCCTTAAATGGGGTGGAAGCAAAAACCAACACCTGGGGCTGGAGAGATGGCTTAGCAGTTAAGGTGTTTGCCCGTAAAGCCAAAGGACCCTGGTTCAATTCCCCAGGACCCACGTAAGGCAGATGCACAAGGTAGCGCATGCATCTGGAATTTGTTTACAGTGGCTGGAGGCTTTGGCTGCGCCCATTCTCTCTCTCTCTCTCTTTTTGTCTCTCTGACTCTCAAATAAATAAAACTTACAAAATTAAAAAAAAACACAACACCTGAGAGTCATCCTCTGATTTCTCCATGTGCACTGTGTCACATGCACACCCTCACTCATATGCGTGAACATGCACACACGCACACACATACATGAATATTCAATAGCAAGGACAAAATAAAACTGTTCCAGACATGTAAAACTTGAGGGAACTCAACACTAATACATTAACACTAAAATAATTGCTACAGGAAGCTGACTAGACAGAAGAAAAATAGTATGATCATTATTCCATAGAAAGCAATAAAAAGTGTTAGAAATGGGGGCTGGTGAGATAGCTCAGTCAATAAAAGTGTTTGCCTTGTAAGTATGAGGAACTGGGTTTGAACTGCAATACTCATGTAAAAATACCAGGCATGGTAAGGTGGAGGCAGGCAGATCCCTGGGGTTCACTGACTATCCAGACTAGCTTAATTGGTGAACTCCAGGCCAACGAGAGACTCTGTCTCAAAAAAAAAAAAAAAAAAAAAAAAAAAAAAAAAAGGTGGGCAATGTTCCTGAGGAACAACGTCTGAGGTAGTAGGATTGCCGTGAGTTCAAGGCCTTTCTGAGAATACAAAGTGAATTCCAGGTCAGCCTGGGCTAGAGTGAGACCCTATCTCGAAAAGCCAAAAAAAAAAAAAAAGAGGAAAAGTATTAGAAATAGTCATTGCATGGTAAATATATATATATATTTTCACATTAGTTAACATTCTTTTAATTAACATAGTAATTACAGTGTAACATAGGGTTTATAATATGTGTAAAAATTAATAATAGCACAAATATACAAATCAGAGTAGGGAAACATGCTAATGTAATGTTTCATCCTATACTTTAAATGAAGATGTAGTATAATATTTATTATTGGACAGTAGGCTATAATCAATTTGAGATGTGTTCTAAGCAGAAGGTGGGAAAGACGTAGCATATCTGTAATCCCAATGCTTGGGATGCTGAGGCAGGAGAATTATGAGCTGGAGTCTGATATGGGCTCCTTAGTGAGAACCTGTATCATAAAACCAAAATTGAGTCAAACCAAAAGAAGTATTTTATAATTCCAAAGCCATGACTAGGCCATGAAAACAAACCTTTGTAGCTACTATGTGAATCAAGGTGATCAGCAAATCATATAACATTTAGCAAATCAAACAGCCAGAAAAAGAAGAAAAAAAGAAAAACAACGAAGATCTGGATGAAATAGCAAAGAAATAACGGATTGATAAATTGAATATTAGCCGTGTCAGCAAACACATCCAATGGTGCTCGGGTTTGAATGTGAAACGCTCCCATGGGCTCATATTCAAGTCTGAACGATTGGTCCCCAGCTGGTGGTGCTGTGGTGATGGGACCCCCTGCCTCATGCACTCTCCTCCTTGGACAAGTTGTCCCACAGCCATGCCTTCCCTGCCGTGATGGACTGTGTCCTCCGATCAAAAATAAATCCCTTCTCCCTTAAGTTGCTTCTGTCGGGTATTTTGTCATCATGACAAGAAATGGAGCTAATACAAATGTAAAGGGCCTAAGTGCTACAAAAGGCAGAGCTTCCTATATCTCACAAAAAAGCAAGGCCCAGTTAAATGTCAAGCCCCAGTTAAATGAAGAATCAGGGTGGAAGTGAACGTGAGGCAGGCAAGTGAAGGGATGTCTTAATAACCCGGGGCCCTGTCTGGCTTGAGCTTCACACACCCTTTTCTCAACAGTGCACTTGGTAAGCTGGGCTTTACATCGAGCTGCATGCACATCCCACTTCAGACAACGTAATACGTCACTCCTCCCTAAACAAACCCCTTGGGAGCTTCCCTTTTGTGGTCAAACACATTTTGAAACAGATCCCAAAAGTAAGAGAGACGGGCCAATCCAGTCTGAATTGGTTATGGGCGCATGTGCAGCAAGGCGTACTGTGTCCTCTGAGTGAACTTTTAGGGGGAAACTCCTCTATTTGCTATCTTATGCCTACAAGTTTCCATAATAAGTTCATATGTAAGTTTATATAATCATATGAACTTGGTGTTCATGTGATTGAAATCAGCTCCATCATGGGAAAGGACCTATGTACTGGAGGCTTGTTATATAACCCAAGCCTGTTGATCAAAGCAGAAAGACTACCCCTACCCTACCCCTAGCAACCAACTTGTGTCCTCCTGGACTCCATAAATGAAGGCCCGAGTGACAACCACTGCTCCCTTGCAGTGTACTCTGAACTGGCTCTTTAAATAAAACTTCTGCCGCTTTGCTACTTATATGTGCTGTTTTAATTCTTTCAACAAGAGACCAAGAACCTGGAAACACGCCATTCAGACAAGACCAGCAGCAACAAATGGATGGAAGAAAAAGAAAGAAAGAAAGAAAGAAAGAAAAAAAAGATATCTTCCAAGTTAATAGTCAAAAGAAAGCTGGAGTGCCTTTATTAATATCTAACAAAGTATATTTTAAAGCAATGAATGGGTCACTTATTGATGAAAAAGGGCTTATTTATTCAAGGTTTAATCCTAAATGTTTTGTACCTGACAGTAAAGCTTGAAAATCTATGAAGCAAAACTGAATCAACTGAAAGGAAAATAGAAGACTTCATAATTATTGTTGGAGGTTTCAATAACTCTTTTTTTTTTTTTTTTTTTTTTTGAGGTAGGGTCTCACTCTGGCCCAGGCTGACCTGGAATTCACTGTGTAGTCTCAGGGTGGCCTCAAACTCACGGCGATATTCCTACCTCTGCCTCCTGAGTGCTGGGATTAAAGATGTACGCCACCACGCACGGCCAATAACTCTTTCTTAAAAAGTGACAAAATAATCAAACAGGGGCTGGAGAGATGGCTCAGGCGGAAGGAGCTTGACTATGAAACCTAATCACCCAGGTTTGATTCCCCAGTTCCCATGTAAAGCCAGATGCACAAAGTGGTGCATGGGTCTGGAGTTGATTTGCAGTGGCTAGAGGCCCTGGTGTGCCCATTCTCTCTCTCTCTCTGTCTGTCTCTCTCTGCTTGCACATAAATAAAAAAATATAAATATAATATATATAATATATATAAAAATATATAAAATATATATATAATATATATAATTTTTGTGGTTATTTTTATTTATTTATTTGAGAGCGACAGACAGAGAAAGAAAGAGGCAGAGAGAGATAGAGAGAGAGAATGGGCGTGCCAGGGCCTCCAGCCACTGCAAACGAACTCCAGATGAGTGTGCCCCCCGTCTGCACCTGGCTAACGTGGGTACTGGGGAATCGAGCCTCGAACCAGGGTCCTTAGGCTTCATAGGCAAGCGCTTAACCGCTAAGCCATCTCTCTAGCCCAAATAAAAATATTTTTAAAAGTTTAATAAAAAGCAAACAGAACACTAGTGAGAATATAGAACACTTAAACAACACTATCAATCAATTTGGCCCAACCTTTTTAGAATACTCCTCCCAATGACATATTTCCCTAGACAGACCATATTGTGGGCCATAAAAGAAGTCTTAATATAATAAAAAAAACTATTCACTTTATATAAACTAACTTCTCAAATTACAATGAAACTTTATTTTTTTGTTTTCATCCTTTTTTTTTTTTTTTTTTTTTTTTTTTGAGGTAGGGTCTCACTTTAGCTCAGACTGACCTGGAATTCTCTATTTGGTCTCAGGTTGGCCTCGAACTCTCGGTGATTCTCCTACCTCTGCCTCCCAAGTGCTGGGATTAAAGGTGTGCGCCACCACGTCTGGCTTGTTTCCATCCAATTTTTATTTTATTTTTTTTTAGGTATTTTTTCTTTCTTTATTTTTCTTTCTTAATTTATTTTATTGACAACTTCCATAATTTTAAACAATATCCCATGGTAATTCCCTCCCTCCCGCCACTTTTGCAATTAAATTTTAAATCAATGACATAAAGATCTCTGTCAAATCCTATGGGGGAAAAAGACACTTTTTTTTTTTTTTTTGAGGTAGGGTTTCATTCTAGCCTAGGCTATGTAGTCTCCAGCCTAGCCTCAAACTCATAGCGAACCTACTTCTACCTTTCAAGTTCTAGGATTAAAGGCATGTGCCACCACACCATCAAAATAAAACATTTTAAGTAGCTATGATCAAAGTAAAAATGAAGTTAGATTTTATTTTGAACAGAGGGAAATGAAAATACAATGCTAGAACTGGGGAGATTGTTCAGAGGTTAAAAGTGCTTGCTTGAGGGCTGGAGAGATGGCTTAGTGGTTAAGCGCTTGCCTGTGAAGCCTAAGGACCCTGGTTCGAGGCTCGACTCCCCAGGACCCACGTTAGCCAGATGCACAAGGGGGCGCACGCGTCTGGAGTTTGTTTGCAGTGGCTGGAGGCCCTGGTGCGCCCATTCTCTCTCCCTCTCTCTATCTGCCTCTTTCTCTCTCTGTCTGTCACTCTCAAATAAATAAATAAAAATAACAAAAAGAAGTGCTTGCTTGAAAAGCCTAATGGCCTGTGTTTCATTCTCCAGTACCCACATAGAGCAGGCTACACAAAGTGGCACATGCATTTGGAGTTCATTTATGGTGGTAGGAGACCCTGGCATTCCCATATTCTTGCTCTGCTCCTCAAATAAATTAACTAATTAAATAAAAAAAGAAAATACAAAGCCGGGTATGGTGGCACATACATTTAAATCCCAGCACTCAGGAGGCAGAGGTAAGAGGATCACCGTGAGGTTCGAGGCCACCCTGAGAATACATAGTGAATTCCAGGTCAGCCTGGACTAGAGTGAGATGCTACCTTGGAAAAAAGAAAGAAAGAAAATACAATGTCAGAACTTGTGGTGTGGCTACCAGGTAGTACTTTAGTACTTATAGAGAAATTCATGGCACTAAATGGCTATATTAGAATAACCAGACTTCCGGTTAAGATGGTGACATATGAACCATGCCAAAGCAGCCTAGGGGAGAAAAAGCCAAAACAAAACAAACAAACAAACAAAAAAAAACAAAAAAAAAAGGAAAGAAAAGAAAAAAAAACCCAGCAAAATACACACTTTTACTAAAAAGTGAGGTGCATAAGAAATTAAAATGGCAGCAGAGAAGCAGGAGAGATCCAGAGCATCCAGAGCCCACACAGGCTGGCAGAAGCGGCTCCAGCAGCGCCGGCGCCAGGTCCGCAGGGCCACAGCGGCCAGGCTGGGCTTGAGCCGCAGGAAAAGCCAGGTGAGGGGATTTTCCACTCACACCAGAGCTCTTTGCAAACTCAAGAAACGTGAAGGCAGAACGGCAGTGAACAACGGAGGAGCAGATCGCAAGGTAGAGGATCACGTGGACCAGCGAGAGAACTAGAGCCACCTTTGACAGCCTCCCCTCCCCCACCACCAGTGCCCAGCTCCGGCGAACAGAGCAGCGATCCAGTGACCCAGCCAGCCTACTTGAACCCACAGTGCACCAAAGAGGGACCCAAGCAGGAGCATAGCATAACTGAGACCAAAGTCATCCCAAAAGGTAACTGGGATTACACCAGGTCAGTACCCGCCTAATAAACCTGGTATATAGCCCTGAACCAGAAGTGCTAATTGCACCTTCCATATCAGGATAAATTATATGTTAAATCTGATGGATGGTCAGATTTGCCATTCTTAAATAAGCTATATTTTGGGCTTGTTATTTGTTGCTTCTTGATTTATAGTGGCTTTGTTTCCTCTTCTGTTATACATTAGGGAAGGGTCTCACTTGGTCACAAGCTGACTTGGAACCCTCAACAGGTCAGAAATCTTAACCTCCTTGTTGTCAGTATTAAGGTTGTGGGTGGGGCACCACATACCCTAAAGGACAGACAGAGGATCTGGTTGTCATAATACCTACTCTTGCATAAATACTCTGTGCTGTTTTTCATTAAAATGTGTACATTGTTTAGTTAAATTTTAGAATCTATCTGTATTTTGTTCCACTCAGGCTACTTGAATACTCTCATAGCAGGCAAACCCAACACCTAGGTTCACTTTTGTAGATACTGTTAGAGTCTTAAGAGCCACACCTAGCACAGCACCTTAAGCTCCTACCCTGAAGACATATAACATCAGATTGATTGATACATCTAATAATACCCAGCTAGAATAACCAAAGGCCTCAAATAAATGATTCCAGCTCTCAACTTAAAAGACTAGAAAGGGAACAGTCAGTGAAATCCAGATAAAGTGAACAAAAGACATAATAAATAACATTGAAGAAATCAATGGGGTTAAATATAGAGAAATAGGGAAAGTCGATGAAAGTCAAGACTAGTTCTTTGACAAGATCAGTAAGAATGACAAACTGCTCAGATTCATCTGGAAGAAGTCAGGGATACAGACTTCTGTATCCCTGTATTGGGAGTAATGAGGTGGCATCATTACAGATTCTCCAGATAACGTAAGGTTAGTAAGAGAATATTATGAACAACTTTGTGGCAATGAAGTCAACAGTTTAGATGACCCGAGCTATCCTTTGTAGGGCAGAGATTACCCAAAGAAAAAGTAACCTGAAAAGCCTGGCTCCATTTTCTGGTCTTTTACTAGTGGCCTTCCTTCCACAATGAAGACATGTGAAAACAAAAAAGAAGTTCAATAATCTCAATAACCAAATGAACAAATATAGATTGAATCCAATAACAGAGCAAAAAGGTAACACATTATCATCTTGATTTTGGGGTGCTTTCCCTGAAAAGGATGGTTGGTTTAATATTCAAAAATTTTCAATCAATGTGGTTCATTCTATTAGTTAATTTAAAAGAAAAATAAAACAGGCTGGAGATATAATTCAGTGGTAGAGTAATAGCATGTATGAGACCTTTAGTTCAATGCCAGCACTTAAAACAAGAACAAAAGACATGATGCCATAGATTGTTACTAGAAAATTTTCAGTGCCAGGGATGAGATACCTTCCACTGAATTGTTGGCCATGAAGGTCCCTGATGCCCCCAAAACATTACAGGCCATTGCCAAGGCCCTTAGTTTCCCACCAGGAATAGATGGTAAGACCCTATTGCTGAAGACTCCACATACTTGGGCTGCAAGGCCACTGAGAAATCCTTCTGTAGCTGAGCTGAAAACCTCCTCCATGTAGACCAGCTGACAGAAAGCTGGAAAAAGCCACACTGCATGGAATTCAATGGGAGAAGAGAAATCACCAGTGAAGATACTCAACAGAGGACACTGCAAGCCTTATATTTGGCCAGCCAGGCCAAATGAGCCAACTGGTGCAATAGTGGCACGTCTGTTATGGGGGAAACCAACTGCCCTCTAATTGGACTGGAGGCCCGCTCCATGGGAGGGAATGCATCCCTGATACTGAAAACCTATGACAGGGGTAGTCATGAGCCCTAGGGGTGTAACATCTGTTGTTGTCTGGATAAATGTATATCCTATGCTTGCCAAACTGCCCAGTAGGCCCTTCTCTTAATGTTCATATCCATATATTAATGCTACTCCATATATTAATGCTACTCTTCTGGTTAGAGAACCTTCTCTTTTCATATGGCAGTGACCTTGGGATGACTCTGAAGGCACCATGGTGCTGAGAAGTGACAAAGGAATGCTCAGCACTGAAATATCTCAATCATACCTTCCATGGCTCAGGGTCCATCACGGAAGAGGTGGTGGAAAGAATGTAAGAGCTAAAGGAAGGGTAGAACTCCTTACAACATGCTCTTCCAGACACAAAATGGCCTGGATATCCATGACCTTGCAGTGCCTGATACTACCTACACAAGACCATCATAACAGGAGGAAAAGATGATGAATCAAAATAAAAGAGACTGATTGAGAGGTGAGGGTACATGATGGAGAGTGCAGGTTCAAAGGGCAAAGTGGGGGGATGGAGGGAATTACCATGGGATATTGTTTACAATTATGGAAGTTGTCAAAAAAATTCAAATAAAAAAGACATGATGGTGTCAGTAAATACAGGAAAAAAATAGACAAAATCCAAGTGATTCCTGATTTACAAAAAATAAACACACAAACAACAGCACTCGTAGTGAAGTAATAAGGAAAAGATTTTCCTCAACATGCTTGGGAACATCTAGCACATCTGTGCTGAGAGCATCGTGTTAATGACACACCGACTGCTTTGTTGCTTAGATCAGTGACAATACAGGGGTGTCTGTTCCTGCCTTGTCTATGCAACGTTGGTCTAGAGATGCTGATCAATGCGCTCAAGCAAGGAAAAGGATTAAGAGGCACCCAGATTGGGAAGTAAGGCCTAAACTGTTCACATACAACATACTTATTTACGTGGAAAATGTAATGGGAAATACCAAAAAGCCACTAGAAGTAATAACTGTTTTGGATACAATATCAATCTATAAAAATTCAATGTTTATTACATACTAGCAATGAATAGGTGGAAAATTGAAATAAAACAGACAACTTATAGTAGCACCAAAAGACATTTAAGGGGGGGGGAAGGAAGACATTTAAGGGGCTGAGGAGATAGCTCAGTGGTTAAACAAGCATTGGCTGTACAAGCCTGACAGATGGACTTTTGATCCCCAGAGCCAATGTGAAGCTAGAGCATGTGGCCCATGTGCCTGTTGTCCCAGCGCACCTACAGCAAAGGGAGGTGGAGTCAGGAGAATCCACAGCAGCTGGAACCAAGAGAGACCTTTTCCCAAACAAGGCGGAAGGAGAACCACCACCTTGACGTTGTTCTCTGCCCTCCACACAGGCATGGTGACATGCACACACCCAAACACACACAAGAACACAGAAACCAAGCAAACAAGAAAGATATTTGAAAATCTAAGGTAAGTTGAAAATAAGTTTTGAAAACCTGCATCCTGAAACTTCAAAATATTACTGAGAGAAATTAAACATAAAAGTAAAATTATCCCAGCGTGGTGGCACACACGTCTAATGCCAGCACTGGGGAGGCCGAGGTAGGAGGATTGCCATGAGTTCGAGGCCACCCTGAGACTACATAGTGAATTCCAGGTCAGCCTGGGCTAGAGCGAGACCCTACCTCAACAAAACAAATTAAAGTAAATTAAATTAAAAGAGTTAATCCTGGGCTAAAGGGATGATTTAGCAGTTAAAGCACAAGACAGCAAGGCCCAAAGACCAGATTAAGTTCCCCTGCACCCACATAAAGCCAGATGCACAAGGTGGTGCATGGGAGTCTGGAGTTCATTTGCAGTGGCTAAAGGCCCTGGTGTGCCCATTCTCTCCCTATCTGCCTCTCTCTCTCAAATACATAAATAAGTTAAAATATTTTATTTATTCATTTACTTATTTTGAGAGAGAGAGAGAGAGAGAGAGAGAGAGAGAGGCAGATAGAAAGAGAATGGGCAAACCAGGTCATCCAACCACTGCAAATAAACTCCAGGCGCACATGCTACCTTGTACATCTGGCCTACATGGGTCCTGGGGAATTGAACCTGGGTCCTTAGGCTTTGTAGGCAAGCTACTTAAACACTGAGCCATCTCTCCAGGCCCCAATTTTGTTTCTTTTTTTCTTTTCAAATTTTTTAAAATTAATAACTTCCATGATTATAAAAAATCTCCCATGGCAATTCCCTCCCTTCCCCCACTTTCCCCTTTGAAACTCTATTGTCCATCATATCCCCTCCCCCCTTCAATCAGTCTCTCTTTTATTTTGATGTCCTGATCTTTTCCTCCTATTATGATGGTCTTGTGTAGGTAGTGTCAGGCATTGTGAGGTCATGGATATCCAGGCCATTTTGTATCTGGGGGAGCATGTTGTAAGGAGTCCTACCCTTCCTTTGGCTCTTACATTCTTTCCATCACCTCTTCCGCAATAGACCCTGAGCCTTGGAAGGTATGATAGAGATATTGCAGTACTAAGCACTCCTGTCACTTCTCTCCAGCACCATAATGCCTTCTGAGTCATCCCAAGGTCACGGCCATCTGAAAAGAGAAGATTCTCTACCAAAAGTGAGAGTAGCATTAATATAAAGGTACGAATATTAAGAGAAGTGCTTACTGGGCAGTTTGGCAAGCATAGTATATACTTTTAGCCAGACAGCAGCAGATGTTACACCCATAGAGCTCATGACTACCCCTGTTTTAAGTTTTCAGTATCAGGCATGTGTTCCCTACCATGGAGCGGGCCTTCAGTCCAATTGGAGGGCAGTTGGTTTTCACCATGACAGACGTGCCACTATTGTACCCATTGGCTCATTTGGCCTGGCTGGCCAAATATAAGGCTTGCAGTGTCCACTGTTGAGTATCTTCACTGGTGATTTCTCTCTCTGGCTTTTTCCAGCTTTCTGTCAGCTGGTCTACATGGAGGAGGTTTTCAGCTCAGTTCCAGCAGGATTTCTCAGTGGCCTTGCAGCCCAAGTATGTGAGTCTTCAGCAATAGGGTCTTGCCATCTGTTCCCGGTGGGAAACCAAGGCAGGCTCCAATTTTTTTTCAAAAGAATTAATACTATTTAGATGCCAGTTCTTTCTGAATTCATCTGTAGTTGAGCACAATTCCAGTAAAGTTTCCAGTTTATTTATAGAAATTAATACTTTGATTCTAAAATTTATATTTCAATGCTCAGCAGTCAGAATTGTCAAAACAATTATGAGAAAGAACTGTTACTACACACAGGCTCAGCCTGCTTGCCTTTGACAATCCAGAGGAAAGGGGGAGGCAGAGAAAGAACCTTGATTACCATGAGCTGATCAGGAGATGGTGAACAGCTCTCCGCGGGGACCATCTTGCCAGGAAGCTGTTAGGAGCAGTTTATATAGTAATCACAGGCTGGTGGTGCCTTCTTACAGGTGATGACATCTAATCCTAGGCACATCATCCCAAGAGCTGTTTTAGTTCTGCACATCTCAAGAACAAAGATCATTATTTCCTTGGGACGTTCTTGTTGATTGGTTTGCCCACGTGCAGTTCCTGACATATTTGACAGATCAGTGATGGGGGTTGCCTAGAGGTCTTGGTGCTGGTTACCAAACGCTGTAATCTCTGACCACCTGGTTGTTATGCAAGATAGGGGTCACATGAAACTGAATAGGGATTCCGACATCAGATCTGGTCTCAATGCTCAGTTTCAGAACAAAGTTAAGGGCAGGAGTGATGGCTCAAGTGGCAAAGTGCTTGCTTTGCAAACGTGAGTGAGGGCCTGAGTTTGGATCCCCAGTACCCATGTAAAAATACTAGCTGTATGGGCTGGAGAGATGGCTTAGTGGTTAAGCGCTTGCCTGTGAAGCCTAAGGACCCCGGTTCGAGGCTCAGTTCCCCAGGACCCATGTTAGCCAGATACACAAGGGGGTGCATGCATCTGGAGTTCATTTACAGAGGCTGGAAGTTCTGGCGCCCCCATTCTCTCTCTCTCTCTCTTCCTCCTTCTCTCTGTCGCTCTCAAATAAATAAACAAACAAACAAACAAAAATACTAGCTGTGGCAGGGCATGCCTGTAATCTCAGCGTTCTCAAGGAGGAGTGTTGTAGCTACCTTCTCATTGCTGCACAAACACCTGACCAGAAGCAGCTTACGGAGGAGAGTGTTTTCTTTCAGGCTTAGATTCCAGGAGAAGCTCCGTAATGGCGGAAGAAGCTGGCTCACTTCATATACCCACAGCAGAGAGACCACAGACAACGAGAACTCAAGCTGGTTCAGAACACACCTTAAGATCTGCCCCCAGTGACGCATCTCCTCAAGCAGGACTCTGCCTGCAAAGGCTAAATAGGAAACTTAATCAAAATACCTGAGGGAGCTGGAGAGCTGGCTCAGCGGTTAAAGACACTTGCTTTGCAAAGTCTGATTGCCTGGGCTCAATTCCCCAGTATCCACATAAATCCAGATGCACAAAGTGGCGCACGTGTCTGGGTTCATTCGTGCTAGCTGGAGGCCCTGGCATGCCCATTCTCTCTTTCTCTCTTTCTCTCTGTCTGTGTCTTTCTCTTTGTTTCTCTCACTCAAATAAATAAGTAAATAATAAAATAAAATACCTGAGGCTAGGAGGGCCATCTATATTCAAACCACCACAAGGAGACAGGCAGGTTCCCTGGGGAAGTTGGCTAGCTAGATATGGTGGTTTAAATGTAAAATGTCCCCCGTAGCCTCAAGTGTTTGTAATTAAGCCTCCTCCTTAGTCCTTAGCTGGTGAAGCCTTGCTGGAGAAGGTTGCTAGGGGCTGGAAGTTAAGGTTTATTGGTCCAGCCCACTGGGTGTTCAGAGTTAGCTTGCTCTTGCTGGCATATCTCTCTCTCTTTTCGCTCTCTCTCTCCCCCTCTCTCTTTCCCTCCCACTCCCTTTCTCTCCTACTCTCTCTCACACACACAGTGATGTATGAAGATGTGAGCTGGTTGACGTACTTTCTCCACTACGAAGACACTTCCCCTTGAGACAATAAACCCTTTCCTCCCATAAGCTGCTCCTGGCTGGGTGTTTTGTCCCAGCAATGAGACAGAAACTGCTATACTAGACCAGCTCAATCAGTGAGCTCTGGTTCAGTGAAAAGCTCTGTCAAAAATAAATAAATAAATAAATAAGGCAAGAAGAGACTGGGTGACAGTGCTGGCAGTCGCATTGTGACAGTCCAGGGTCTTATGTAGCCTAGGATGGCCTTGAACTCTTGGTCATCTTGCCCTAGGCTCCTGAGTGCTAGGATTATAAAACTACACTACCACACCTGGCGTATGTGGTGGCAAGGATGGAAGCCAGGGCTTTGGGCATACAGAGCTACTTGCAGAGATTCTTAAAATGGCAACAAATGAAAGAACTGGCATCTTTTTGTGCAGCACTGATGTCCGTGGTGTGTTCTCCGTTACCTGAAAACCACCTGCAAGAACCGTTTAAGAACTCTTACACTAACATGTCAAAGCATTCCATAGCGTTCCCGATCAACATGGGGATCCCTGACAATTCATCAATTCACTTATTTCTTGTTATTTTTACACGGGTTTTATTTATTTATTTATTTATTTTGGTTTTTCGAGGTAGGGTCTCACTCTAGCCCAGGCTGACCTGGAATTCACTATGGAGTCTCAGGGTGGCCTCGAACTCTCAGCGATCCTCCTACCTCTGCCTCCCGAGTGCTGGGATTAAAGGCGTGCGCCACCACGCCCGGCTTTACACGGGTTTTAAAATTACACGAGAAAGTATAAAATTCAAGAGGATAAACCCGAAATGCTGGCAGGCCAGTGGAGATGTTTGTTGATCACTTTTGTATCCAGCTGCCTGTGATTTGTGGAACCTCTTATTTTATAGTCTTTCCACATTCCTTATGATTGGGAAAGAATGCCAAGATGGCACTTGCTTTTGGCAAGGTGTTTAGGCTGTGCAGGCGTTGAGGGTACCTGGCTCGATTTCCTGCATAGACTCCTTCCAGTGCCAATAAAAGGATATATAAATATATTCATAGAGTTTATTGTGAGTTTCAGGCTCTGGTTACGAGGGAAACTACATATGCGTGTACATCCTTTACAAACTGCAACTCTTGGAACTGGGTCTTTCCTTGGACTTGTGCTCTGGTGTTATTTGGGCATGGCTGACCATTCGTTTGCTAGAAACTATTGACACGTGCAGTGATTATATTTCTGCCGACATTTTAAATTTTGTCCGTTTCTGTGTAGGTTTTGGCACCGTGGTTTCCACCACACGTTTCACTGGGAATTATGCATTGACGTTTATGTGTTGGAATAGAATTTGTTTAACAGATGTCCAGTTTAATGCCTATAATGAAAGGACAAAGAAGCTTGCGAAAAAGACTGAATAAATATTTCTCGTCAGTCTTCCGGAAGACACACATTTCCTGACTTAAGACTAGTAGCTAACATTGCTTCTGGGGAGTAGAAATAAGCATGTGTTTTGGCTGCTAAGTGATAAAAAGAATTAACAACCTTTCTCTTCCTAATGGGAGCTTTCCTACTTGACATTCAAGTTCTGTATACGTAGGAATAAGTAAATAAACATTTATGTTTTCATGAGGACATTTGACAGGCCACATTGATACTTATGAGATGGTTTTAAATAATAAAGGAAGTACTAATGTATGACCTCCACCCTGCCCTGTGCCACCAGAGTACAGAAGTCTTGAAGTGTTATAGATATAAATTGGTCATTTCAAATTTTTTCAGTAATGATGTTGGCCTCACATTAGACTTTTAATATTTTTCAGAATTTTCCTGACATGAAAATATTACAAATTGGGCTACATCTGTGGATACAATGAGTGAGGGAAGCTGTCAAGTGAGGAAGGACTTACACCACAACTTTCAGCTCTTGTCTGGAGCTGACCAGTTTAGGGAGATTCTTTCAATGAAGGGTCATTTTTGGTTGGAGTATGTTATTGACATCTATGAGTTAAAGCATCTCTGACATGATGAAGTGGATTATAGTCTAATTTTTCAAATACTTGTTTTATACAATTGAGCCTTATTTATGCTGTTTACTGCTTCATTTTTGTATATTATGTTTTCATTAAAGTTGTATCTTGAGCCTTTGTGAATTGACTTGCTATATTTACACTTTGAACTGTTGAAATAAATATGATTTTTATCTGATTTAAAACATCAGGTACACATTCTCTCTCTCTCTCTCTCTGCTTCTTCTTCTCTCTCTGTCAAATAAATAAATAAATAAAATTTAAAAAGGGGCTGGAGGGATGGTTTAGTGGCTAAGGCACTTGCCTGCAAAGCCAAAGGACCTAGGTTCAATTCCTCAGGACCTACGTAAGCCAGATGCACAAGGCAGCACATGCATCTGAAGTTCGTTTGCAGTAGTAAGAGGCCCTGGTGTGCCCATTCTCTCTCTCTGTTTCTCTCTCAAATAAATAAATAAAATATTTAAAAAAATATGGTAAAGAGTGAATGAGGAGACACCAAATATCAACCTCTGACTTACAAATGCACACACATGTGCACCCACCTCCACATGTGTGCCCACACACGTATGTATATATACGTCACACACTCATACACTTGAAAAGAAATACAGAACAAGCTGGGCATGGTGACGCACACCTTTAATCCTAGCACTCGGGAGGTAGAGGTAGGAGGATCACCATGAGTTCAAGGCCACCCTGAGACTCGATAGTGAATTCTAGGTCAGCCTGAGCTAGAGTGAGACCCTATCTCAAAAAACCAACAAAACAAAACAAAAAACAGAACAAAATTAAAGGATTTACACAAGGAAGAATGCCAAAACGCCTTTGAGGATGGTGGGCACAGCATGTTAATGGTGACAAGGGCTTCCTGAATATACACATATGTCAGCCTTATCAAAGAATATACTGTAAATATGCAGTTTATTGTATGTAAGTGATATCTCATGAAGCTATTTGAATCTTTTAAAAAATATTTTATTTTTATTTATTTACTTGAGAGAGAGAATGATGCAGAGGAAGAGAGAGAGAGAGAGAGAGAGAGAGAGAGAGAGAGAGAATGGGCACGCCAGAGCCTCCAGCTACTGTAAACAAACTCCAGACGCATGTGCCACCTTGTGCAGCTGGCTTACATGGGTCCTGGGGAATCAAACAGAGGTCTTTGGCTTTGCAAGCAAGTGCCTTAACCACTAAGCCATCTCTCCAGCCCCTATTTGAATCTTTATAAAGCACATGTACGTAGACACACACACACACACACACATGCATGCACGTATACATAAGCATGCACACAGTCCCAGTGGGCTTCCATCACCTAATTCTGATTGTCTGGGAGGAGGCTCAGTCTCTGGTTTTTAGTTCTGACACACACCAGGGTGATAGCCTTTGACCAGGAAGCTGAAAATCCTCCTCATGGCCTGTAGGGCTGCTCTCCTTCCCTGCCTGCTTGCCTTAGAAGGTTCACCTCTCCTATGTCTCCATCCCACTTGTGTGTGACCTGGGGCAGGCCTATGGGTCTGCACGTCTCTGGCATGTCCAGCCTTTGGGGGCTCTGTGCTCACTGCCACCCAGCTGAATACTTCCTACTCAGGCTTCAGTACCTTGCTCTTAGGGCTCCTCCTCTGGGAAGTGTGCTGGGCCCCCTGCTGTGGCTGAGCCGTGTCTTCTCCTAGGACCTCTCTGAACACTGGTTTCTTCATCTAGCAAATGGGCTTAAGTATAACACCTACTTCACGGGACTCTTTGGAAGACTCCAGAACATATAAGCTAGTTAGCCTAGTTTCTGGTGTATATAATTCAACAAAGGTGGCCATCAACATGGGGTGATTTTACCAATGTTGTCATCTTCTCCTCTTGTGTCTCCAGACATAATCACGTCCCCAAAACTATGACCCTCTTGCAGGTTCCACATAGCCTCCCACGTACTGGCGTGAACTGTTTGATCACTTGTCTGTTGCCTCTCCCAGACTGTGAATCCCCTGAGGGCAGAAGTGTGCAATAATAAATGAGAGGTGCCAGATCCTATCCCGAGTGCTGGAGACACAAAAGATTAGGAGGAAGAGACCGAAATGGGAGATGAAGGTCGCAGAGAGGTACTGGCGGGGTGTGTGAAGGACACAGACTTCTGAGCCATCTACAGCATCCCATGCTGTGGTGTGGCCTTGGATAGGACTCTTAACCTCTCTTGATCCTCAGCATCCCCAGCTTTAAAATAGAGGTAAAGGATACCTATATCACTAGGCTCTTGCATCATTTTATTTCATGTTAACAGCATAGGTGTGGTGGCACATGCTTTTAACTCCAGCACTCGGGAGGCAGAGGTAGGGGGATCGCTGTGAGTTTGAGGCCAACCTGAGACTACATAGCGAATTCCAGGTCAGCCTTGGCTAGAGCGAGACCCTACCTCAAAAAACAAAACAAGGGCTGGGGAGATGGCTTAGTGGTTAAGCGCTTGCCTGTGAAGCCTAAGGACCTCGGTTTGAGGCTCGATTCTCCAGGACCCACATAAGCCAGATGCACAAGGGGGCGCCACGTCTGGAGTTCGTTTGCAGTGGCTGGAGGCCCTGGTACACCCATTCTTTCTCTCTCTCTCTCTCTCGCTCTGAAATAAATAAATAAATATAAACAAAAATTTAAAAAAAAACAACAACAAAAAGAAAGTCTTGCCAAATGAGCTAATAGCTATAAAACAGAACCAAAGGCAGGGCAGGCAGGATCCGCGGTGTTCGGCATTAGCTGGGTGTGAGGGAGGTATGGGAAGGTGCAGCATTGGAGGGGGTGGGAAGTGCAGGGACTGACAAGCCACAGGGGAGGAAGAGAAGGGAGGACAGAGCTTTAGACCTTTGGGATTGTGGACAGGAGAGGCAGCGGAGTGCTTGATGGAGAGGGTGAGTAAGGGTCCAGGCCTGAGTGTGTCATTAGATTGGAAGGAAGGTCCCTGTAGGACCGTAGATGTGGGGAGAGCCAGGAGGGAACCCCCCCATACATCTGCAAGGGAGGGAGGGAAGGACGGGTGGTTTGTGGAGTGAGTAGGGGAGTATGAAAGAGCACTCTTCGTTCCTTCCCTTTCCTCCCTTTCTTCTTCCCTTCCGTCCTTTCTCTTTTCTTCTCCCTTCCCTTTCCTCTCCCTCCTCCTTCCCTTCTCTCTCTCCCTTCCTTCTCTTTGACAGAGTATTGTTATGTAGCCCTGGCTAGCCCCAAACTCCTCATCCTCTTGCCTCTGCTGGTAATATAGATGTCTATAACCCCATCTGTAAGATAGTCTGGGGTCAGCTATAAAAAGAGGTGATGCGGGGGGGGGCTAAGCAGAGATGAAATCTGGAAGGGGTCTTTCAGAGGAGGCCAGGCTGCCAGTAGAACCCAGGTTGTTTTGGTTCACTAGGACTCACTCATTTTATTTATATGTATATATTTTATTTGAGATAGATAGGGGGGCAGAGAAGAGAGAGAAGGGGCGTGCCAGAGCCTCTCGTCACTGTAAACTAACTCCAGCTGCTTGTGCCACCTTGTGTATCCAACTTTACATGGGTACTGGAAAATTGAACCTGGATCCTTTGTCTTTGCAGGCAAGCGCCTTAATGGCTAAGCCATCTCTCTCCAGCCCAAGGACCCAGTCATTTTAAAACTGAAAGTCCTCTGTTATGAATCCTTCAGGCCAAATCTTCTGGAAGAGTTGAATGTCCTGCTATGAAACCATGGACCCCAGGGCTCTGTGGTGCTGGACCCAATGCTGGGTGAAAGAGTGGCATAGGTGTCCAGAAAACAAAGTGGAGAGTGTCATTCACCTGTCTTCCTAGTGCCTTTGGCTAAGCACTAGCTAAACATTTTCTCAGAGACTAATTTGGGCTGTAGTCTCATAGCTTCTGTATTTACTTCATTTTCTGTAAAATCAGCTCCTTAATACATGTGTCTAACAGAAAACAATCTTCCCTAAGTGGGCAAAAACAAAGAGCCCACACACCGCAGCCCCTCCTGGCTATGCTTGGCTTGTGATTTCGGGGCTGCCGCTTGACAAAGGACCCAAGCCATTCCTGTGGTCCTGGGAGCTGAGCCAGCGAGGCATCGATGTGCGTCCCATCTGCTCAGTCTCCTCCTTGGGCTTGCTCGAGAGGAGGTTTGAAGGGGACACTGCTTTGAGTGTCACTGAAATTTGCATTCCTCCTGCTAAAACCACCTCTTTTCCCTGACTTTGGAAAACGCTCTGAAGTGATGAAATCTGTGGGTCTCTTGTGTTCATAAGAGCCAGCGGCAGCTGTGCATGTCACTATCAAGGACTGTATTTGGATGGAATTTTTCTGCAGAGTCATGTCTAGGCTCAGAGACTATGGTCCTAAGGACTCAGCCGGTCTGATTCCCCACTCTGTCACTTGACTTCCTTTTCATTTATTTTAATATTTATGTATTTTTTGAGATAATCTCTAGCCCAGGTTTGCCTCAAACTCCTTTTTATTTATTTATTTTTTCTGACCTGGACGTGGTGGTGCACGCCTTTAATCCCAGCACTAGGGAGGCAGAGGTAGCAGGATTGCAGTGAATTTGCGGCCACCCTGAGACTACATAGTGAATTCTAGGTCAGCCTGAGCTACAGTGAGACCCTACCTCAAACCCCCCCCCACACAATTTTTTTTTTTTCTGAGAGAGAATTGGCATGCCAGGGCCTCTAGCCACTGCAACTGAACTCCGGGTGCATGTGCCACCTTATCTGCGTGTGTGACCTTGTGCGCATGCATCACCTTGTGTTTCTGGATTTGTTTGCAGTGGCTGGAGGCCCTAGCACACCAATTTTTTCTCTCTCTCTCTGCATCTTTTTCTCTCTCTCAAATAAATAAATAAATAAATAAATATTTTTAAAAAGTTTTATTTGTAAGCCGGGCGTGGTGGCACATGCCTTTAATCCCAGCACTTGGGAGGCAGAGGTAGGAGGATCACTGTGAGTTCAAGGCCACCCTGCGACTAGTAAATTCCAGGTCATCCAGAGCTTGAGTGAGACCCAACCTTGAAACACCAAAAAAAAAAAAAAAAAAAAAAAAGTTTTATTTGTGCTGTTCGTATGTGTGAATGTGTGGGTGTGAGCAGAATGTGCCACAGAGCATGCGTGGAGGTCAGAGGACAACCTTTGGGTTGTGGTTGTCCAACTCAAAAGTGTCCACCTCATTTGAAGCAGGGTTTCTCACTCTGGATTCTCAGTGCTCACCATGAGCTTCTGGGAAGTTCTCTTGTCTCTGCCTTCCATGTTGCAGTCAGTGTGGTGGAATTACAGAAGCCTTCCACTTTTTTTCTCATGTGGGGTGTGGGGATCACACTCAGGTACTCCAGCTTGAGCAACGAGACACTTTATCCACTGAGCCATCTCCCCAGATCCCTGGCTTCACACTCTCTGTGAAGCTGAGGATGACCCCGGATTCTGAGCTTCCACTTCCTAAGTGCTTGTATTATAGACATGCACCACCATATCTGGTTTCGCCTTGTGCACGCTAAGAGTGCTCTTTAACCACTGCGCTACATACCTAGCCCCCTCTTAATTTTTTTTTTTTTTAAGCAGAGGTAGAAACCAAAGTCCCTAGAGAGCAGGGACTCACCCAGGTTCGCCCTGCCGGAGCTGGGACCTAGCCTCTGCCCGCCTAGCCCTTGCCATCACACCTGCTTGCTCGCTCTTTCTTACCCTTTCCCCACTTTGCCTTCGGAGACAATTTTGCTTCTTGATTTCTGACTCCTTGTCAGCTGTGATTAATGAGGAAGGCTCCTGCATACACGATTTTCAGCTGTACCCAGTTTACGACAAACAGATTAGACCATTTAAGTCAGAATAATGCTATTTAGCAAAGCCAGATTTAGTGCTGGCAGAAATTAAGGGGATTAATTTAAAGGTAAAAAGAGAGTGACAATCATAGATCAACACCTGAAAAAAACCTCACCGCCTGTACACATTCCTAATTGAGAAGTATGTGGAAGATTCCATCCGTGAAATTCAATTATCATGCAAGCCGAGAGGAAGCAGCTTCCCTGGGGGACCGAACCAGGCAGGCGAATCAAAACGACCCCACCTGTCTGTTTTCATGTCAGAAGAGTGAGAAAGCCTGCCTGGGTGATGATGAAATATGGACAGTATGTTCATCAACTTAATGAAGATTTCCAGGGGTCCCTTCCTTCCCATAATGGGATCACCCTCCCCCAGCTCCTCCACCCTAGGTCAACATAGGGAAGTCTTGGAGGCTCCTTGAAGCTGTTGGAGACTGACAGCTGCCTGCCCGGGCACCCCACTCCTGACATTCAGTTGCCACAGCTACAAAGAAGGGCAGGACGGGATGGAGTTCTCAGACAAAAGCTCTCGAGCCTCGTGCCCTTCCACTGATTAGGGGCTTCTTAAGCGAGCAATCAGCAGAAAAACCTCGAGACAACAACTGTAACGATTACAAATGAGCCAGTGGTAATTGACCCGCCTTTTAGCGGTGAGGAGGGGGTGCAGGGCGGCAAGCCAATGGGGGCCCCCCCTCTCCAGCTCTGGCTGTGTCTCAGCGCTTCTGCCACCCCGAGCTGGGTTCAGCTGGATGGAGATCCTTTTTGGTTAACACTGCCTCGTGGTTCTGATGGTGAATAAAATCCCGTTTCCTTCTGGGGCTCAGAGACCTATAATCTGCAAAGTGCTTTCCCATCCATCAACTCAGAAAACCCCGAGATAATGTTTCCCATTATACAGAGGAAGAGGCTGAGGTTAAGCGATTGATTGGCCTCATCTATCTGAAAGATCGTTGCTGGATTCCCATCTAATGTGTGTGGCGCCGTGCTGTCCATTTGGAGGGAGGCGAAGGCTTGGTCTTTGGGGAGCTGTATTCTGGTGGGGAGGATTAGACACAGATGATGTGAAGGTCAAGTGCCGGAGGTCCATGGGAGAGGGGTGTTTTGGGAGAAGTCAAACATGGGAGATTATAGCATGATACGGTAAACTCCTGGGTTTTGGGGTGAAGAGTCTATCTTGATTACTGTTGTAGCTCACGTGCTTGTCATAAGGCGGGTTTCAAGAATATCTGCTGACTAAATGAATGAAGGATGATGATGCTTTTTGAGGCAGACCTTGAAGGATGCAAGGCTCCTGGGGATTTGCTGGGGAGCAGGTAAGTCACAGGGTAGTGATCAGAACCGAGTATGCAAACTATAGGCCGTCACAACTACAGCCTCATTGGGTTTGCAGCACGTGGCTGAGGCCAGGCGGCCCCGGCTGATGCTAACTGTGAGGGCCCAAGGAATGTCTCTGCCACATCTCTAGCTCCTGCAGGGTGACAGTCAGGTCTCTCCTTCACGCCCAGCCCCCTTCTGTGAACATCACGGGAGCATTGCTTTGCAGACTGTCTGTGCCTCTTCCTGTGACTTTGAAGTTTCAAATCAGTTTCTCTTCCCAAGAGTGATTGTTGAGTTCTAGTGGCTAATCCCGCACATAGGGGCAGGACTAAAGGAGAAGCTTCAGGGTGTGTGTGTGTGTGTGTGTGTGTGTGTGCACGTGCGTGCGTGTTGGGGGCGCGCGGCCGCGGGGATCTGTGTTTAATTGGAGATGTGTGATTTCCAGCGTACAGTGAGTGACAGGCGACTCATCATGTTTATGTGTGTCAAGAGTGCTTTGAGTCCTCTAGGAAATACTGCATCCTAGTCTGGAAGAGAGATGTATTGGTTCCTTTTCTCATTGCAGTGACTAAACACCTGATGAGAAGCCACACAGGGGGGGCAACTGAAAGATTTATTTTGGTTCTCTCGCCGAGGGCCCAGTCCATCATGGCTGAGAAGACAAAGTGGCAGGAGGCTGCTTGCTCGTGTATGGGTGGATCAGGTAGTGGAGAGGGAAATGCTGGTGCCCATCTGGCCTGCTCCCTTTCCCCCTTTTTATTCACCCCTCAGCCTATGGGATAGTGTCTTCTGCATTCAGGGTAGGTGTTCTTGAAGCTCCCTCCAGTCAAGGTGACAATCAAGATCCAGGAGGGTTTATGTCAGGGCAGACTCTGATATTCCTTCCCCCAGGACTCCTGCTGTATTCGTTTTGGATATCCTGGTCTGATGCAAGATTCTGGCTGTAGGCTCTAAATACTAGATACAGAAGTCCTAGTCTTCCAGGAGCCTTCATGGTTTAAGCGAATTCCTGCCCGCCATGTTTCCCTCATCTTTCAGCCAGCAGTGTGGGCCTCCTCTTGAACTCTGTTGTATCGATCTTCCCTTTGGGCTGGACATGGCTGTCTCACCATCTTGAATCTGAGTAGCTTTGATCATCCGCAAGTGACCCTCACAAGGTCAGGTCTATCGGCATTCCTTATGAAGGGAGGGCGGGGGGAGGCTCACAAAGTCCCTGCCATCCCCTGTCTGGGGTTATAGAGGAGGTTGACTGGGGACTCTTTGGTGGTGTAGCTGCCTGAGAGGAACCGATGCTTCTGTAAGAAACTCTAATAAACTCATTGCTTCACCAAGATGGACTTAGATGGGATTCTCTTTGGTCTGTCCCTGCCCTCTCTATTGAGGTGAAATAGATGTTTGTGAAAGCCCCATTCACAGGCTGTACCTCTGTCACAAGGAGTCTGGGCACACCAGAAACCAGCTGTCAGTGCACACCCTCTGATCCTGGTGGTGTAAACTGGAAGCTGCCAGGAGCCTAGTTCTGCCATCTCTGGAAACAGCAAGCGTACGGTGTGGCTTCCGTGGCGCAGCTGAGGGAGCCCAGACACTGAGGACAAAGACCCTGCACTGCCTTTCAGTTGAGAAGGCCCACGCAGGACCTTGCAGCTTTCATGGAGAAGGAAGAGCTGCCTCTTAGGGTTGAGTTCAGCTGGGTCCTCTTATAAGCTGGGTGGCCAACAAAGGCCACTTCTTCTCTTTGTCTCTTTTCTCATGTGCAAAACAGAGTGATACTAGCTCTGATGCTTCAAGGTTGTGATGATGCCTGTGTGTGGCGAGGGCAGGGAGGGCTGGGACACAGGGCTGGTCGCCAGCCTTGGACTTGCTCATCCTCATCCCCACCCCACACTCCTGAGGAGGATACTCCTAGAAAACATGGCTTCCCCATCTGCAACTTCCTCTCTCGTACAAAGCAGCTTTTAGAATGTTGCCTTCAGGGCTAGAGAGATGGCTTAGTGGTTAAGGCACTTGTCTGTGAAGCCTAAGGACCCAGGTTTGATTCCCCACTACCCACGTAAGCCAGATGTACCAGGTGGCGCACGTGTCTGGAGTTTGTTTGCAGTGCTCTTGCTATGTCCATTCTCTCTGCCTCTTTCTCTGTCCTTAACATAAACAAATAACTTTTTAAAAGAATGTTGTCCCCCAAGGGCAGCCTTTAATGATAAGACTGGCCTCAAGCCTCTGTTTCCATTCTGAGCAAAAGCTGATGGTCCCTAACATTTCTGTAAATACTGAGTATGTTTCTTGTGGCTGCCTTTGACTTTGGTTCTTAGATCATTTTTCCATCTTGTTTCTTACTTGCATTGTTAATGAATAGAAAATGATGCACTGTTTCCCACCTCAACCTTGTTTTTAATTTGAAGACAGGGTCTGGCTGGTCTTGAAGTCTAGGTCTTCCTGCGTCTGTCTCCTAAGTGTTCCACTATGCTGGCACTTTTCCTGTTTTCACAAAAACAAAACAAAACAACAAAAATGACACAGAAGCTGGGCATGGTGACACACACCTTTAATCCCAGCATTTGGGAGGCAGAGGTAGGAGGATCGCTGTGAGTTTGAGGCCACCCTGAGACTACATAGTGAATTCCAGGTCAGCCTGGGCTAGAATGAGACGCTACCTCAGAAAATAAAAAAAAAAAAATAAAATAAAAAATAAAAAAAGGACACAGAACAAGACCTGTACGTTGCCTCCATTCCCATTTTTGTTTTGTTTTGCTTTGTTGAGGCAGAGTCTTGCTATGTAGCCCAGGCTGCCATCAAACACAAGGTAATTCTGACAGGGTCTCAGTCTCCCGGATGCTGGCATTGT
This sequence comes from Dipus sagitta, assembly GCA_036346955.1. NCBI lineage: Eukaryota > Metazoa > Chordata > Mammalia > Rodentia > Dipodidae > Dipus > Dipus sagitta. The sequence continues at coordinate 102,795,410 of CM070770.1, read as the reverse complement.
AAGCATGAGCCATCACATTTGGCTCCTGGTCCGTTCTTCCCTGTTCGCCCTCCCTCCTGGATTTTCTGCCCTCTAGGCACTCCAGGTTCTCTCTGTGGTGCTGGGCCCTGCTGCCCGGCTCCCAGATTCTGCTGGAGCCCCCTGTGGCTGCCTGGGTCTAGAGTGAGAGAACAGAAGGACTGCTCACCTCCTGCTCCTTCCCTCCTTCCATGTGAACAGAAAGACCCCTCCAGAGGGGGGCACGGTGCAACCTCAGGGGTCGGTTCCTGTTCATCCATCCTTTCCTGCCCTTCTGCAGAAGTTGAGGTGGGGGCAAGCCCAGAGGATAATGGGAGCTGCCTTTTCCCTTCTAGTGCTGGGTTCTAGTGCCACTTCATTAGTGGTTGCCTGCGTGACCTGGAGTCACTGTCCGTGTCTCAGTGTTTCTACCGGCAGGTGAGGGGCCCAGCTCTGATAGCCAGGCCAGCAGCTCAGAGGCTGGAGAGCTGGCCAAAGTGCGGGCTGGGAGCTCCAACAGCGCACTGTCATGGGGAGCTTGTGTTTTCTCTTCCTCATATTCTCCTCCTCCCCTTGTCCTGTGTCACTGGATAGGATCCCATCTGTCACACTGTGCCATCTGCTTCCTTTCCTGCCATCTCTGCTGCCCAACTGTGAATGAATTGGAAGACAAAGAGGCAGGAAGCTGCTGGCAGTGGGATCGAAGGGCTCGGCTTCCTGGGTCTGCATACACACGGCATCCCGACTGCAGACGACGCCGTGGGTGCCCATGAGCATGGCAGGGCCCGGGAAGGAAAGAATTTGGAGCAGGTTGAGGGGCACTGGTGGGAAATTGAAATTGGGTAAACCTAGGTTCTGGTCTGTCTTTCTGCCTTTTTATGTGTATGACCCTGGGCAAATCATTTACTCGATATGCCCCTCTGTTTCCTCATCTGTGAAATGGGTGCGATCAGTATTACTGACCACAAAGAGTAGCTGAGAAGCAATAAGTGAGAGATCGATAGTGGTGTGCAGCAGGGGCTCCTCAGAGAACTTGGGGTGGTACAGAGGACAGGGTTGGCACACAGCCACTTGTCTAGGGAAGGGAATTTGGGCGGAATTTGGTGACCTGGATCACTTCTGGAGATCCAAGGCAGTCTCTACATGGTCAAATGAGAGTAGCTCTGTGGAGCCAAGCCCTAGGGAAAGTATAGAAGGAGCCAGAGAGTCGCAACAGATGGGGAAGGGGCAAGTCCAGAGCACAGTGGGTCAGAAGAGCGGAGGACTGGGACAGGGGCCTTCTTGGTAGCTTTCCCTGGATGGCTCTTTGAGAGGTTACTGCTTTCTGTCCCTTTCTGCCCTCTTTGTGAGAGGATTAGAACTGCCCACGCCACTGGCATTGGGTTTGGCCATGCGACTTGCAGTGAACGTGGCAGAGGGCACTTTCGATACTTCGCTTTGAAAGCCATCACAAACTCCAGGTTTGTTTTCCCTTCTACCAAGAGACCAAAGCCAAGATGTCTTAGATTGTCTGGGTCATGCAGTGAACATGGCCTGGGCCTGAAGCAGGTATGGTCATGAACAGAAATGCCCATTCCAGTGAATTCCTGACTTCTTAGGCTCATTAGCTAGAGCTGACTGAAGCAGGGCTGGTGAGCCCAAGCTGGTCCCACCCAACATCTTGGCCAAGGGATGCGGCTGATCCCTACATGCAGATCCCTGCAATCTCTGGTGCCAGCCAGATGGGGTGCCCTTCCTCTCTGACTTCTAGGCCTAAGGCTTTTCTAGCCCAGAGTTTTGAACTCTTGCTCATTCTTCCCCAGACTAGGTCTGAAGGCCTGCTAACTACACAGTCAGCTTAACCACAGCAGTGGCCCTGCTTTACTACCCATTTTCCATATTGGTTACTTCTCTTGAGGCTGTGACCAAATACTTCACAAGAAGCAGCTTAAGGAAGGAAGAGTTTATTCTGGCAGAGAGCTCAAGGGTATACATCTGTCATGGCTGGAAAGTCATGGCAGCAGAAGTGGGAGGTGGCTGGTCACATGACATCCACAGTCAGAGCGCAGAGAGAAGGGCTGGAGAGATTGCTTAGTGGTTAAGGTGCTTGCCTACAAAGCCAAAGGACCTAGGTTCGACTCCCCAGGACCCAAGTAAGCCAGATGCACAAGGTAGTGCATGCATCTGGAGTTTGTTTGCAGTGGCTGAAGACTCTGGTGCTCCCATTGTGTCTCTCTCTATCTGCCTCCTTCTCTCTCTCTCTCTCAATTAAATAAATAAATAAAACGGTAAAATCCCTTAAAGAAAAAAAAGAAACAAGGAAACAGAGAGAGAACAGGAAATATGACTGAGCAGTAAAACTTCAAGGCCCGCTCACACAGATACACTTTCTCCAGCAAGTCTCCACCTCCCAAAGTTCCCATCATCTTTCCAAAGTGTCACCAGCTGGGAACCAAGTGCTCAAACATATGAGTTTATGGGGGGACATTCCATATTCAAACCACAAGCCCCAGTTCCCCGGGGGTCCCTCATGCCTAGTCAGGTATGTGGCATCGCTCTGCTTTCTTCATGTTCTCAGTACCACCCCATCACAGCTGTTAGGGTCCAGATGCAGGCCTCGTTCCTCCTCAGCCATACGGCCATGGAGAGAGGCCTCAGGACACATGGCATGGATGACAAGCTCAGACCTCCCTGGATGTGTGCATTGAAGTCACTCATGCCAGGCCTGGCCCCGGAGATCATGGAGGAGTCATTTTGCTCAGCTTTGAGATGAGAGACTGGCTGTATATCTAAGGGGAAGGGTGTTCTTGTGACAATGCTAATCTTCTTTCTGCTGTCCTACAACATTTACTTCTGGCTCCAAACTTGACCTTTCCATTCTGTAAGGCCAGAGCTCTGTGGGCTGGGAGGTCTCCTTAGAGTAGATGTTTGTCCCACTGGGAGGCCCCTGGCATGCCTGAGTTTGGGCTGATGGCAGGACCTTACTCTATGGAAACAGTAAGCTAGACACTCACTCCCCAGGTCTCCTTTACAGACAGGCATCAGGTGCTCAGTCCACCTACTCTAGTGACCCAAAGAGATGGCTGGGGCTCCAACCTGGTGCAGCAGCAGCATCTAGCCTCCCAGGGCCCTAATGGTGGTGGAGCAAGTGTCAGCACACAGGGCCAGTGTAGCTGTGATTAGCAGGGTTTGGTAGCCATAGTGGAGTGTACCTTTTAAATTATTTATTTGTGAGTGTATGAATGTGTATGTGTATGGCCATGTGAGTGCCATGGTGTGCGTAGAGAAGAAGACAGCCTCAAGCTATTTCTTCTCTCCTTCCACCTTATTTTGACAGGGTTTCTGTCTTTCTCCTTTTTGCTTTGGGGTGTGTGTGTGTGTGTGTGTGTGTGTGTGTAGTGTAATGTGGTTTGGTGCCCCATACGCTTGCCTATGCCATTGGGTACTCACCTCTGGTGGTTGGAGCCAAATGTTGGATGTCCTGTTCCATTGCTCTTCCACCCAGTCTTTGTTTTGAGTTGGAATCCCTGTACTGATTCTGGAGCTTGCAGAGTGATGGTTTAGGTCAGATGCCCCTGCCCCCCATAAATTCATGTGTTTTGAATGCTTGGCCCCCAGGTGATGGTAATTCGGGAGGTGGATCCTTGCTTTAGGGGAGGTGTGTTGTTGGGGGCAGGCTTAGGGGTGCTATAGTCACTCATCCTTGCCAGAACTTGGCTCACTCTCTTAATTGCTGTAGCAAGGATGTGTTGTCTGGCTTCTGATCATGCCATGCTTTCCCCAGCTATCATGGAGCTTCCTCATGAGGCTGTAAGGTAGATAAACCCTGTCCTCCCATCAGCTGATTTGGATTGGGCACTTTGTTCCAGCAAGAAAAATGTTAACTACAACAGAAAATTGGTGCCAGAGGAGTAGGGTCATAACTTGAAAACCTGACTGTGTGGCTTTTGGTCTTTTGGAATGGATTTTCAGGAAGAATGTGGATTTGAACCTTAACCCAAGAGACACCTTGAAGTGCTCTAAGCAGAGCTTGATAGGCCATTCTGGTCAGAGAGTTGAAAGATCTAAATGCAGAAACTACTATAGACTGTGAAGGCCTGGCTTATGAGGGGAAGAAAGAACTTGGCCTGGACTGGCCTAGAAGCAGTTTGTGTGAGAGGCTTGCTGTGTTCTTCCTGTGTTCTGAAAACTTGGGCAGGGTTGCATTTATTAGAAAAAATAGACTGGTATGACCAGATGGATATGGCACAGAAAGAAATGAAAGTTTGGGCTGAAACAGCTACTCATTCAGCTTCAATTACTTGAGAGATCATCACTATTGAGAGTGGGCCACTTGTTTTGCATTGGGACAGCAGGAAGACTGCTGACTCTTTTGACAGTAAGGGGCCAGAATGCTAAAGGTATTTTCTTGCTTTTCAAAGTTAGCTTCATTACCCCTGGATCAACAAATTTGGTAGCCTACCTGGTACTATGGGAGAATAACAAATGCAGAAAAGAGGGTGTCATTGTATTTGCAACGTGGTTTGTTTTCTGCAAGTGGCATTTGGTTGAAGTGAGGCAGAATTCTTTGAGGCCTAGCATGGAGACCTCATGGGACCATGAGGATAAACTATGGTTGCACTGGAGACCCAGGGATTTTGGACATGAAAGGACTATGGGACAGCTGCTAAGGAGAGCTTCTGGCTCAGGATTGATTGTTCCCTGGGCTGTGGGCAGCCCAGTTGGAGGGATAGAACTGAAACCTCAGAGACTTCATTGTGGGTCTCAGGTGGACACAAAACTTGATTTGATGCTTGCTTTGTTTTAGGTTGTGCATGGGTTCAGTCTTTCCTTGCTATGCCCAGTGTCATCTTTTCCAAGTTGAATGTTTATGCCATTATGTTTTTGGTTTTACTGAATCACAGTTAAAAGACTTTGGACTATGGGGATATTTGAACAGTATTGGGATTGATAAAAACTATGGGGGCTTTTAAAACTGGACTGAGGTCTGAAGAGATGGCTTATCAGTTAGTGGTACTTACTTGCAGAGTCTGATGGCCCAGGTTTGATTCTCCAGTACTCACATAGAGCCAGATAAGTGGTGTATATATATGGAGTTGTTTGCAGTGGCAGGAGCCCCTGACATATCCATATTCACATTCTCTCTTTCCCTCTCTCTCTCAAATTAAAAATACTGGACTGAATGCATCACATTTTATATCATGGATGATCATCAGTTTATGGGAGCCAGGGGCAAAATGTGGTGGTTCAAATTAGGTGCCCCACCCCAATAAATTCCTGTGTTTTGAATGCTTAGTCCTCAGCTGATGGTAATTTGGGAGCTGGAGCTGTGCTAGAGAAGATGTGTGTTTCTGGGGGTGGGCTGAGGGGTGTTATAGCCAGGTCCTCCTTGCTAGAACTTGGCTCACTCTCCTGATGCTGTTTGTTACCTGTTGTGGCAAGGATGTGATGTCCACCCTCTGCTCTACTACTTTCCCTACCGTCATGAAGCTTCCCCTTGAGACCATAAGCCAAAATAAACACCTTCCGCATCAGCTGTGGCAGTGGCCATACCCAGCAGCTTGCATGGGATCTGGAGACTTGAACTCTGGCAGTTTCAGCCCCTCTCATGCTTGCACAAAGAGCACACTTCGCTGCTGAGCTATCTCTCTAGCTCCGGGGCTTCTCTTGTTTGCTGCTGTTGTTTGCAGTCTCCAGAGTCAGGCTGGAGAGACGGCACAGCAGTTAAAGGGCACTTGCTTGCAAAGGCTGATGGCAAGGTCCAGATTCTCCTGGCTCTGCCTCCTGTACCACAGGTGCGTTGGCATTATAGATGTGTGTAACACTTTGTGTCCTGTTTTATTCTTTTTTAAAAGATTTTTTTAAATGTGATGATCATATTTTTTTTATTGAAAACTTCCATGATTATAAAAAATATCCCATGGTAATGCCCTCCCTCCCCCTAGATTTTTTTTGTTTTTTTAATTTTACACACACAGAGAGAGAATTGGCGTGCTAGGGCCTTAGTTTGACTGAATCAAACTCCAGAAGCTTGCGCCACTTAGTGGGCATGTGAGACCTTGCACTTGCCTTACCTTTGTGCGTCTGGCTTAGGTGGGATCTGGAGAGTCGAACACAGGTCCTTAGGCTTCGCAGGCAAGTGCCTTAACCACTAAGCCATCTCTCCAGCCCTGCAACCTGTTTTGACATGGGTGCGGAGGAGGATTTTATTTGGATCAGCAGGCTTGAAATTGATGAGCCATCTTCCGGAGGGCTCTTGATCCTCTTCTCTGTGATGGTTTGGGGCTATGGTCCTACTCCTTGGTCACAGCTTCATAGACATCAGTCCTAAGGAGGACCCCAAGAGTCTCATGTGTGATTGTCAGAAGAGTGCCAGCACACCCAATGCACCGGGCTCACTGCGCATTACCAAGTGTCATCTGCTGAATCAGAGGGGCTCAGGGATGCACATTCAAACACAGCTCCGACAGAACCCAGGTCTCTGACCCTCAGTCCACACCATGACCTCTTTGCAGTCCTTCAAGCAGATGCTACACTTCCTAGGTGACAAAGCCTAGTCCAGGATGCCTGCCAGTAGGGACAATGTGACAAGAAGGACTGCTGTCCTGGGGAAAAAAGAAAAACTGTGATGAGCACAGAATTTATAATCTGGCTATTTCAGCAGATATTTGTATGCTTTGCTGAAAGGTGCACTTTCAGATCAATTCCGCACTGCATCTTTTTCCAATTATTATTCTAAGCTTGCAAAATGGAGTTTATTACTGATGTAAAAATAATAAACTCCAGTATCATTCATTACTCTCTGCACTCAAGAGTTTGCCTGGGTTTTTAAGAAGTCAAGGAAGTCTAGGATAACCTTGGGATTTATTTTATTATTTTTTATTTATCTGACAGAGAGAGAGAGAGAGATACAGAGAGAGAATATGAATGAATATGGGCACGCCAGGGCCTCTAGCCACTGCAAACGAACTCCAGACACATGCGCCACCTTGTGCATCTGGCTAATGTGCATCCTGGGGAATTGAACCTGGGTCCTTTGGCTTTGCAAGCCTTAACTGCTAAGCCATCCCTGCAGCCCTAACTCTGGGATTTCTGACCAAGGGACTAGAGGGCTGGTGACGCCAGTCACTGCTGTGGGGCTCAGTGGGGGGAAGGTTTGGGGGATGTTAGTTCCTTTTCTCAGATCTGTGACCAAATAAAGATTAACTTAAAGGAGGAATTGTTTATTTCATTCATGACTTCAGAGCATTCCGCTCATGGTTGTTGGCAGTGTGTGTGTGTGTGTGTGTGTGTGTGTGTGTGTGTGTGCACATGTGTGCTTGTGTGAGAATCTCACTTGAACCCAGGGCTTACTGATTTGGCCAGCCTGCCCCGGAGATCTCCTGCCTCTGCTTCCCCAACACTGGGATTAGAGGTGGCTACCCCAGCCAGCACTTACGTAGGTGCGAACTCTTCTGCAGCAAGCACTCTATCCACTGAGCTATCTCCCGAACCCTTGTTTTGTTTTCTTTCTCTGTCTCTTTCTCTCGCAAGTAACAAGTTTTTAAAAATATTTTATTTTAATTAATTTATTTGACAGAGAAAGAGGGAGAGAGAGAGAGAGAGAGAGAGAGAGAGAGAATGGGTGTGCCAGGGCCTCCAGCCACTGCAAATGAATTTCAGATGCGTGCACCCCCTTGTGCATCTGGCTAACGTGGGTCCTGGGGAATCGAACCTGGGTCCTTTGGCTTTGCAGGCAAATGCCTTAACCACTAAGCCATTCCTCCAGCCCACCCTTGGGGTTTTAACGACATTTAGTTTATCTTATTGTACTGTATTACTTTTTTTTTTTTTTTTTTTTTTAGCTTTTTGAGACAGGGTCTCATTAGCCCAGGTTGACCTTGAAACTGCTATGTTAGCCAAGGATAGTGTTGAATTTCTGTTTCTCCTGCCTCAGCCTCTCAGGTTCTGGGATTACAGGCATGCGCCATCATACCCAGCCAGCCTAGACAAGAACTTGGGCAGTATCATTGGTGATGAGCTCGTGGCAGAGGGGCTTCACCAGTGGCAGCACAGGAAGATGCATCCCCAGTGACCCACTTCCTCCAGCTGGCTACGATGGTCATTGGTACACAGAGGTCAAGGAGGCCTGGAGCATAGGGGAGAGGTCTGGTTTAAAAGCTGTGGGAGTGCTGAAGCAGACCAAAAATGAACCCAACATGGCTCAGGGAAATTTTGCGGGAGAGGGGGCGGAAAGAATGTCAGAGCCACATGTTGGGTCATGATATGCAGAGACATTTATCCTACCCATAACTGTGGGCTAACTCCACAATGCATGACCCGTATACCTCAACAAGGAGGGGCCAAGGGGAGGGGGTAGGTCACGGATGAGCCTAATAATGGTACCAAACTGACTGTACTTGCTGAATAGAAAACTAACTAATAAATAAAAAAATAAAATAAAATAAAAGCTGTGGGAACCTTCAAAACACGGGTACAGTGATTCAGAGGTGGTGTGTTCTCAGAGGAGTGAGCACAGTTGTGAGCTGCTTGAGACTGAGAGCAGGGTAGGGAGGGAGGGCAAGCGGCAAGACGCTACGTGGTTTATGAACCCTGTCTAGCACCAGCAGTGTGCTGCTTTGTGCCACAAACACTTGTCAACGCAACTCAATTCAGTACAGCTCAAAAGCCCCAGTCATCATACTGAGCCCAAGCCAGTACAATGGTCCTCATCCTGCATTGATTTCAACTTGTCATATTTGGAATTGTGTCAGGATGGGTGTGATGTAACTGTCAAGACTGAAGTCCAGAGAGTGAAAGAAATATTCCCAAGGTGATGGAGCAAACATGATCCCTGACTCTGAGCCCAAGGAGGCAGGTTCCTCTGAAGTATGGTACAGGCAGGAAAGATATGAATGATGTGTAAAAACTCCAATTAGCACTTAGTTATTTGTACAGATTAACAACTGGGTTGGGTCTGGAGTCAATGGGGCTGTGGGGGTTTCTGCAGTGATTAAGAGGGCTTCCTGAGATGGCTGGATGGTTGAGAGACTCTCAGGTCTCAAAGGCCATCCCACTCTGAGTAGGTAACTAGGGATGGTGAAAGATGCTTAGTCAACTCTGAAATCAGGTTCTGCCTCCTGGGTAAACCCAACAAAGGCTCAAGGTGGGTGGACATGGACAGGAGATGATCAGCCATCACCTATTTATTTATTATTTACACTTGAGAGAGAGAGAGAGAGAGAGAGGAGAGAATGGGCACTCCAGCCACTGCAAACAAACTCCAGACGCATGCGCTACCTTGTGCACATGGCTCATGTGAGTCCTGGAGAATCGAACTGAGGCCTTTTGGCTTTGCAGGCAAGTGCCTTAACTGCTCAGCTATCTCTCCAGCCCCAACTCCTATTTAAAACAGACTTGCACACTATCATCCCAGGCACCTCGTCTCTTGTTCGGGCAGCTGACTCTTGGGATCTGTATGTTAACCGAGTGAGATCTCACCTACTGTGGCTCCATCCCATGGGTAAATCTTGGCCTGTAAACTGGGTGCCATAGGCTGTGTCTCCTCCAGTTGTCCTGTGAGACTTAAAGGTGACCAGGTCCCAGTGAGCCTGTCCATCTCCTGGTTGATACCCCGGATCCCTCAGTCATGGACTTTCTCAGAATCCAGTCCTGTCCTCTGACACGTGATATCTCGTAATTCATCACTGGCTCTCTTAGAGCTGAGGACAGCACTGTAGAAGCAGGGACTGGGTACATCCTCTAATAAATATGTTCCTTTAATGCTTATTGTAAGACCGAGAGCTGTCTGTGCATTAGACACATGCCCTTGTGACCCACCATCCATCTACCAACGGCATTTTGCTTCCACGTACGGACATAAGTGCCTCCTGACTCCTTTGTGCATGTGAGAAAGGGATGAGACAGGCGGGAACAAGCTTTCAGTCCTGTGCATGTGAGGACCTGGGCGTGCAGGGGTGAAGGGCAGTCTCTATAAATTTATGGCCCCCAATGGCTGAACTGGCAAATGGCTTTAGTTCTCTTGCTCCTCGCCTTACGGGCCATGGGCCAGCAGTATCTGCATCTGGGAGTTTGCTGAACTGCAGAATCTGAGTCCATTTTAGACCTTTAAATTCTTCAAACCAAATCTCTTGGTGCCTCATACACTTTAAAAAATGTATGTATGTATGTATGTATGTATGTATGTATGTATGTATGTATGTATGAATGAGGAATTGAACCATGGGGCATTGAACTTGAGTTGTTAAGCTTTGTAGGCAAGCGCCACAACCTCTGAGCCATCTCTCCAGCCCCGCATCCACTTTTTCTTTACCCTGTGTAGGTAGGTTCTCGCTGTAGCCCAGGCTGACCTGGAATTCACTGTGTGGTCTCAGGCTGCCCTCAAACTCATGGTGATCCTTCTCCCTCTGCCTCCCAAGTGCTGAGAATAAAGGCATGCACCATCATGCCTGGCACCAGTACCAAACATTTGCTTGGCACTTTTTTCTGTGACGGTGTTTCTGGATGAGGTAGATACTTGAATCAATAGACTGAGTGGAAGGGTGGGTTGAATCTGTTGAAGGTCTGCATAGAACAAAAGGTCAGGTAAGAAAGACCTCTTTCTCTGTGTCTGCTGTTCTTTGGGATATTGGTCTTCTCCTGCCTTCAGGCTGCAAGCGTTACCAGTGGCCCTCCTGGGTCTCAGGACTTCAGACTTGGACTGGAACTGCACATCGGCTCTCTGTCTCTCACTTCCTTCTAGCAACAACTAATCTCAGTCTCCCTCCCTCCCTTCCTCTCCCCCCACTCTTGCTCTCTTTCTTTCTCTCTGTCTCTTTCCTGATGAGTACACTTTTATGACCCTCCAGCAAAGCATGCTATACAAATACATTGTGCTGTCATCACACATACACTCCTGTCTTTCTCACTAGATTGCGAATTTCCTGGGGCAAGGTCTGTTTCTGGTTTATCTCATGACCAAGCACACTGGTGCTCAATAAATACTACACTGCTGAGGCAGTCATTAGAGGTCCTGGTGTCCACAGAAAAACCCATAGAGAGGGGGAAGACGGATGAAGAGTTTCTCTGATCCCCAGATAGGAAAGTGATCCCTCTGCCCCATGAAGAATCCTGAGACTTAGCCCTGTATTCATACTACCAGCAGCCAGTGGCACCACTGGGAAGTGCCTTGATCCTCAGAGTGTCCTAGATCCCGGTGATTCTTTGAGTTGTCCCACCCTCTGACCTGTTTGTTATAAGCTGGGCTTCAGTTCCAGGAAGCTAAGATGAAACAGATCAATTCCCTATTTATTTATTTATTTTTGGCTTTTCGAGGTAGGGTCTCACTCTAGCTCAGGCTGACCTGGAATTCACTATGTAGTCTCAGGGTGGCCTTGAGCTCACTGTGATCCACCTACCTCTGCCTCCCGAGTGCTGGGATTAAAGGCGTGGGCCACCATGCCTGGCCAATTCCCTATTTTTGAATAGTTCATGGTTTGGGCATGGAGACAGGGTCAAGTGACTTTCAAACAGTGTTCTGGAGGTTTGGAAAGGGGAGTTCCGTATGGCTATGATGTGACTAGGTAGAGGCAGGTGGGGCACAAGAACAGAGGATGAAGCACAAGCCAGGACGTGGTGTAGGACACAGATGCCCAGCTGGAGCAGAGGGCATGTTAAAGGCTTAATAGCCTTCCCTGAAAACTGGAGGGAACTTAAGCGTTAATAACTAACCTTAAGATTAGAAGGGCATAAAGAATGGAGCCATCCAGTCCTCCCTAGTCCATTCTGCTAAAGAGCCTGTTCTGAGCAAATAACTCTGATGCCTTATCTGCTTCCCTTGGACCTGCGGCTGATTCAGTCTGTTTGCTTTAGGATCCTCCTTATAAGCTTGAACCCCAGCCTGGCTCAGTGCTTCAGCCTTCATCCCGCGGGAAGGCTGCTGCCGCTCACTGTACCTCTCAGTAAACTGTCTGTCTGTAGAGATCAAGTCCGGTGTTCTTCCTTGCTTTTCTGTTTATACTTTTCTTACAACATGAAGGCTGAAAAGGTAGGGTAGAGGCCCAAAGCTAGGTGGGCATCACACTCAGGCTCCATTGTGCAAGCTGTTCAGGTCATTTTCCATAATGATTTTGGCCCCTGCCCCCCCCTTTTTTTCCCCCTTATCCTACCAGTTTGAAATAAAACACGTCAGGTTGGTGCTAAGAAAATTAATTTAAACACGGATGTTTCTGAGAGGGTGTCTGAGGAGTGCATGCTTCAATCAATATTTTCATAAGCTAGGAATCTCCATTATAAAATTTATCCCTCCTTCAGAACTGCAAATGGGACAGTATGAATCACCCCTGTTAGAACAAGACATTTTACTGCTATCTGCCAGAAAACTGTCCTAAATATATAAATCAACCATCTTTAGAGTAAAAAAAAAATGTAATAAAAATAGTTTTTCATTTTCAAAGCAATGAAGTTGTTTGCAAAGCAAATGGCACCCAGAACCATGACCTCTTACACAGGATGAACCCGGGGATCATTCCTGGGTGGTCACAAAAGCCTTCTCTTTTACTGCCAGGGCTGTGAGTTGGAAATGTTAAGTCTGAGCTTGTTGTTGAGTAAATTGAGACACTATAGGAGCCAGAAAGTTTCCTTGGTTATACAGATAGCTAGGGAAAGGGGCCACTGGGAGTTGGCAGTATTCTAGAGTATCCCAAGATGGTGACCTAACTTGGTACAGAGGGTGGTTCAATTCCTGCTTCGTCCCTGCATAAATGAGTATTCCCACCAGTGGGCAGGCTTAGCAGATTTTTCTGAGACCTGTGCAGTCCAGGATGCATTGTCGACCAATCAGTGCCCTCATCTCTGTTAAAACTGACCAATCACAGACTTCAGACAGGACAGCTTCCCTCATTCAATAAAAAGTTCAGCTTCCACTGGGGCGGAGCAGCTCCAGCTCCAGGCTGCCCTCCTCCATGAGAAGTCTTGTTTTCTCTTTGCTTGCTTTTCTTTACTTTTATTTTAAAATAAGCCTTGTTCTTTTAAACTCTTTCCCATCTTTTAGATCTTTAATTGGCAGAGAAAAGAAACCCCCAAACCCTAGATGGTAATAATGTCCTTCCTAAAAACTTCATCACTATAGTTGGAAGTGCCTCAGCAACCCCACAATCTTCAGGCTATTTCTTTTGTAACGTTATACCTTGATGGCCAATCAATCACTTGACTTTCGACAGTTACTTGATTTCAGGGAAATGTAAGGGAATGTTTGGCCGCTTTGTGTCATGGATTATGACATAGCTATCGACTCATTCAGGTCTTCAATTCTAATATGACTGAGAGAATTCCACATCCCCGTTCTTCAGCATTGGTTTCCCTGGACTGCTAGCGGTTTCTGTCAGAACAACAGAGCCATTTACAAGCGTGGCAGGTACAGAGCGGTTCGTAGGCAAAGTTGGAAGCAGCTGTGACTGAGTTCTCACGGGCAAAGTGAAAGGCCGGCGAGCTGGTGCAAGCCTCGCTCCCCAAGCACGGGGGCGGGCGGACGCGTCAGAAACTACACGCATCTAGCCCACCAGCGCGGATTCAGGGAGTAAGAGCTGGGGGTGGTGGGGGGGGGAGGTTACAGGACCTGCCAAAACTGTCACATCTGGTGACACTGCCACAGGGACTGACTGCTACCCCGTCTCCATCACAACAGCTTTCATTTTGAGGTTTTGTAGGAGTTCTTCTGCCTGGCATCTCCATGCTGGAACTGTACAGCAAGCAGCATACTGAGTCCGGTGGTGCCTGCTTGAAACAGGAGCAGCGGTGCCAGGCTAACAGGAGAATAAGCCAGCAGGAGGTCCAGTCATCAGTGGTCAGCTAAGTACCTTATGGTGTAGCCATATAACCGAACCTGGTGAACGGTTCCAGTGGAAAACTTACATACATAAAGCTTATGGACACCAGCACACGTACATGGCGGTTTCCATATGTGTGTTTCTTCATATGTGTGTTCAACCAACTGAGGACCAAAAATATTCAGAAAAAATTGTGTCTGTATTCAATACAACATGTACAGACTTTTTTATTTCCATGATTCCCCAAACAATGCGATATAACAACTATTTACATAGCATTTCCATTGCGTTAGGTATTATAAGCAGTTTAGAGATGATTTAAAGTACATAGGAATATGTGTGTAATGTATATTCAAATCCCGTGCCATTTAATATGAGGAACTTGAGCATCTGTGGATCTGGCATCCGGGAACCTATTCCCTTCAAATACTGAGAGATAAATGAATGTATGTATGAGAGAGGAGGGGGAGAGAGAATGAGAATTTATTGTATTGCAAGGAATTGGCCTGAGGAAAATTGTGGGAGCTGCTTATAGGAGTGGTGTGAAATCTTTAACGCAGCCCCCAGGCAAGGCAGCCTGCGTGCGGGAGATTTCTTCTTCCTCAGGACAGCAACACTTCTGCTCTCAGGGCCTTCTTGTCTAGGATAATCTCCCTTCAAAGTCAACTTTTTATGACTTTTAATCATATCTGGAAAAAAAAAAGCCTTCATGGCAATATCTAAGTTAGTGTCTGAATGAAAAATGGGGAATAGTAACCAAGTCAAGTGGACACCATCCCGGGGCCATTTGGGAGTGAAGTATATATAACATGGCGATTAGTCATGTTCTGAAAGAACATATAATGGTATAGAAAAGTGTTCATAAAATACTACGTTACAAAGGCAGGTTATAAAACAGTGGGTTGGGGAGATGGCTCAGTCGCCAGAGCTCTTATTTCACAAGTGTCAGGATCTGACTTTGGATCCCCAGCCCTTTCAGAAAGGCTGGGCCAGTGTGGCAACCCACCCCAAATCCCAGTGCTTTGGGTGGCAGGAGACAGGACATCCCAGGCAAGCTTACTAGCCAAATCAGCAAGCTCTGGATTCAGTGAGAGATTCTGTTTCAATAAAAAGTGGAGAGTGGTAGAAGACCACACCCTGTGTGTGCACACCCACATGCACCAACACACATGCTAACATGCATACACATACACATCATGCACATAAATATGGGAAAAAAACAGTTTGTCAAGTGTTGTAGTCAATTCCACATTGCTGGGATGAACTTCCAAACAGACACAGTTTATGGGAGAAACTGGATTTATTTCAGGTTTGCAGATCCAGGGGAAGTTCCATCGATGGCAGAAGAACCTGGCCGCCTTTCACAGATCCAAGCAGAGAGGCAATCAAACAGCCAGGACCACAAGCAAGCAAAACCAGACAGCAAATTAGCGGAGAACTGGCAGCCAGCAGCAGGGTCCCAGTCAGAACTCAGACTGCTCCGCACAGCTTTAGGCTGGAAAATCAGATCTGCCTCCAACACTCCTTGGGACTGGATCCCAGGATCCATCCCTAGTGACACCTCCTCCAACCAGGAGGCTGTAAATCCAGGTTTTAATAAAACACCTGAGTCTATTGGGGAACATGCACTCAAACGGCCACATCAAGTATTATTGCTTTGGGCTGGAGAGATGGCTTAGCGGTTAAGCGCTTGCCTGTGAAGCCTAAGGACCCCGGTTCGAGGCTTGATTCTCCAGGACCCATGTTAGCCAGATGCACAAGGGGGCGCACGCGTCTGGAGTTCATTTGCAGTGGCTGGAAGCCCTGGTGCGCCCATTCTCTCTCTTTCTCTCTACCTGCCTCTTCCTCTCTCTGTCACTCTCAAATAAATAAATAAAAATGAACAAAAAAAATTAAAAAAAAATTAAAAAAAAAAAGTATTATTGCTTTTGTATAACAGGGTCTCTACTTAAGCACAGAGCACACAGACTGAAATACTACAGGAGAATGTTCAGGGAGGTAATTACTGAATGCTGAGAGAATAGGTAATGAAAACTTCTTCTTTGTGCTTATGTGTATTGCCTAAATGATTTACAATGAATAAATGGTACTCTATAGCAAGAAGAAATAGAAACATTCTATTTGAGGCACATTAGAAACCTTGCTAATTAAAGAACAAGACGCCCTTAGCTTAGAGAATGAAAGCAGGTTTTTTTTGTTGTTGTTGTAGCTGTTCATTTTTATTTATTTATTTGAGAATGACAGACAGAGAGAGAAAGAGGAAGAGAGAGAAAGAGAGAGAGAGAGAGAGAGAGAGAGAGAGAGAATTGGTGCGCCAGGGCCTCCAGCCACTGCAAACGAACTCCAGATGCGTGCGCCCCTTTGTGCATCTGGCTAATGTGGGTCCTGGGGAATCGAACCTCAAACCAGGGTCCTTAGGCTTCACAGGCACGTGCCCAACTACTAAGCCATCTCTCCAGCCCCTCTTTTTTTTTTAATCTCCTCCCCACTCCCCCAGCTGCTTCTTGCTATCTACTGATAGCAACCAGTCATTTGAAAGGCAGGAAGTTCTCAGGTCTACAGAAAGAGATGCCTCCCTCTTAGTCCTCTCCTTAGCAAGTATGAGTGGATGCTGTGGGTATGGTATTGAAAGTAAGCATTTAATTTAGTATACACAGTGGAGAGAACCTTTAATATAATATTAATTCATTGTGCAAATTAGCAAGGTTTAATAACCATGCGAGCCATCGGGAATCCTGGTGTGACTCAGAATGACATCTGCATTAATGGTCTAATTAATAATGTATATGTTAATAAGAATCTCATTAAAGCAGGGGTACAATTATCAATGTAGGATGCAATTCCATAGCCTCTGTGAGCCAATGTAGTGCCTTGGTGATTCCAGTTGCAATTTCCAATGATAAATGACCTTTTAAGTCTCATTAATTGATTTAGAAGGTAGTGATTAGTGTAAAAACTCAACTCCTTTGAAAGCCCAGACACCACGGGTGTGATGGTGAATACTGCCAATCAGGAGGGAGCAGTGTAATTTATCACAGGAGCAGAAGGTGCACAGTGGGCACGAAGAGAGGCAGACAGGTAAACCCAGGCCACTCTTCCATGCCCCCTCATTGTCTCCCAGGACTGGGCATTTGCCTCTACCGCAATAAGCCTTTCACTAATATTCTTATCAATACTGATTAATTTTTATGGAGAATGTGTTTTTAAAAGCAAGCACCATAAAGTTAATTGACTCTCTTGGTCGCTTTTGTCTTTGGTTTAGTTTCTAAGTTTTCCCGTTTTAACTTCACTAGAGTGATTCCTAGCAAGGCTGGTGTTCCACCATGATTGGTTTCTTGATTACTTGTGTCTTGCTTTGTTTAACTCACTGTGGTGGTTTGATTCAGGTGTCCCCCATAAACTTAGGTATTCTGAGTGCTAGGTTCCCAGCTGATGGAGAATTGGGAATTAACGCCTCCTGTAGGCAGTGTATTGTTGGTGGTGGGCTTATGGGTGTTATAGCCAGTTTCCTCATGCCAGTGTTTGGCACACTCTCCTGTTGCTATTGTCTACTTTATGTTGGCCAGGGGGTGATGTCTACCCTCTGCTTATGCCATTGTTTTTCCCTGCCATCATGGAGCTTCCTTTCAAGTCTGTAAGCCAAAATAAG
Source organism: Dipus sagitta (assembly GCA_036346955.1). Lineage (NCBI taxonomy): Eukaryota > Metazoa > Chordata > Mammalia > Rodentia > Dipodidae > Dipus > Dipus sagitta. The sequence goes on along the minus strand of CM070770.1, from coordinate 102,777,980 downwards.
CCCCCCCTTCTCCCCCAAAAGCTGCTCTTGGTCAGTTGATTTCTGCCAGCAATGTGAACCTTACTGCAACAGTAAAGTTGGTACCAAAGAGTAGTGTCATTTGCTGTTAGACACCTGACTGTGTGGCTTTGGCCTTTTGGAGCTGATTTTCAAAAGGAATGTAAAGGGATTTGAAACCTTGACTAAGAGATGCTTTGCAGTGCTGTAAATGGACTATTCTGGTCAGAGTTGAAAGACCTGAATGGAGTAAGAACTATGGATTGTGAAGTCTGGTTTATGAGGGTGAGAAAGAGCTTTGCCTGGACTGGGCTAGAAGCAGTTTGTGTGAGAGGCTTACTGTTATGCCTGTATCCTGAGAATTTTTGCAGGGTTGCATTGCATAGAAATGGACTGGTGTGAGCAGAGGGATATGGCACAGAAAAAAATGGCTGAAACTGCTGCCTGTTCAGCTGCAATTATATGAAAGATTACAACTTTTGAGGTTGGGGCAACAGGAAGAATGTAGATTCTTTTTAAGGGGCCTGAATTCTTTAGGAGTGTCATGTTCTTCAAAGTCTGCTTTATTTCCCCCTGGATTAACAAATTGGCACCCTACATGGTATTGTGGAGTATAAGAAATACAGGAAAGAGAGGGTCATTGAGTTTGCAACATGGTCTTGTGTTTTGGAAATGGCCATGGGCAGTGTGAAGCAGGTTTGCTGGTTGCCTGTGTGGAGACCTAATGGAGCCATGAGGATGAACCGTGGATTGCAGTGGAGGCCCAGTGAAGATGCTGGGACCATGCAATGGCTGCTAAGGAAAGCTGCCAGTCCCATAAAGTTTTCTAGGACTGTGAAGTAGCCTAGCTGGAGGGGTGGAATTGGAATGCCAGAGACTTGTTGCTGGTTAGAATTATCGGACTTGGAGATTTGTCACCAGCTAGAGTTGTTGGACTTAAAGCTACAGAGTTTGATGTTTTCCCTGGTTGTTTCAAATCTTGTATTGGTTGAATATTTCTTTGCTTTGCCAAATGCCATCTTTTGCAGTGTGAATGTTTATTCTGTGCCACTATGGGTTTTGGGGGGATTTTTTTGGCATTATGGCTCAGTTAAAAGACCTTGGACTATGGGGATATTTGAACATCACAGGGATTGATAAAACCATGGGGACTTTTAAAGATGGACTGAATACATTGCATTTTACATCATGGATGGTTAACAGCTTATGGGGGCCAGGGGCAGAATGTGGTGTCCCCCATAAACTTAGGTGTTCTGAGTGCTAGGTTCCCAGCTGATGGAGATTTGGGAATTAATGCCTCCTGGAGGGAGTATATTGTTAGAGGTGGGCTTATGGGTGTTATAGCCAGTTTCCCCATCCCAGTGTTTGGCATACCCTCCTGTTGCTATTGTCCACCTTATGTTGGTCAGGAGGTGATGCCCACCCTCTGCTCATGCCATCATTTTTCCTGCCATTGTGGAGCTTCCCCTTGAGCCTTTACACCAAAATAAACCTCTTTATCCCAGAAGCTGCTCTTGATTGCCTGATTTCTACCAGCAATGCAAACCTGACTGCAACAAGTAGAGACCCAGTGGAGATGCTGGGACCACGAGATGGCTGCTAAGGAGAGCTGCCGGTCCTAGATGAAGTTTTCCAGGACTGTGAGTAGCCTAGCTGGAGGGGCGGAATTGGAACTGCCAGCGACTTGTTGCTGGTTAGAATTAACGGACTTGGAGATTTGTCATTGACTAGAGATGTTGGACTTGGAGCTACAGAGTTTGATATTTGCCCTGTTTAAATCTTGTATTGGTTGAATATGTCTTTGCTATGCCCAATGCCATCTTTTGTAACATGAGTGTTTATTCTGTCATTATGGTTTTTTGGAGGGATTTTTGGTATTATGGGCTCAGTTAAAAGACCTTGGATTATGGAGATATTTGAACATCATTGGATTGATAAAAACTATGGGGACTTTAGGTTCACATTGCTGGAAGAAATCACCTGACCAAGAGCAGCTTGTGGGAAAAAGAGGTTTATTTTGGCTTACAGGCCCGGGGGGAAGCTCCACGATGGCAGGGGAAATGATGGCATGAGCAGAGGGTGGACATCACTCCCTGACCAACATAAGGTGGACCATAGCAACTGGAGAGTGTGCCAAGCACTGGCTTGGGGAAACTGGCTATAACACCCATAAGCCCACCCCCAACAATACACTCCCTCCAGAAGGCGATAATTCCCAAATCTCTATCAGCTGGGAACCTAGCATCTAGAACACCTAAGTTTATGGGGGACAGCCTGAATCAAACCACCACAGCATTGCATTTTGCATCATGTATGGTTATCAGTTTATGGGGGCCAGGGGTGGAATGTGGTGGTTTGATTCAGGTGTTCCCCATAAACTTAGGCGTTCTGAATGCTAGGTTCCCCAGCTGATGGCAATTGGTAATTAAAGCCTCCAGGAGGCAGTGTATTGTTGGGGGTGGGCTTATGGGTATTATAGCCAGTTTCCCCTTGCCAGTGTTTGGCACATTCTCCTGTTGCTATTGTCTACCTTGTGTGGGCCAGGGGGTGATGTCAACCTTCTGCTCATGCTATCGTTTTTCCCTGCCATTATGGGGCTTCCCCTTAAGCCTGTAAGCCAAAATAAACCTTTTTCCCACAAGCTGCTCTTGGTCGGGTGATTTCTGCCAGCAATGCGAACTTGACTGCCACACTGACTCACAACAGCATCTGCCATTGTGGCTTTTCTTTGCTGTCCTCTGTTTCCAACCAAGTTTTAGGTTTCCTGGGCTATAGTGAGCAAATTGGAATAGGGTCAAGATGTGATTCTTGAGTCAAATTTCAGTCGATACCAGTCAATAAAAATTTCCATCAGATGGCCTTTTAGTTCATGTCAATTGTATTTTATGTTAATTATTGATACCAGATATCTTGATCAGATGTTGGGTGTGCAACCTACAATTAATTTTTATTTCTACGCTAATCCATGGGAAAAAATTGTGAGTAAATTTATGAACTAGACATCGAAAGGGAAGGAAAATGCATTAGTCAGGATTCTCTAGAACAGAACCAGTAGAATGAGTATTATTCAGTTGGCTTATACCATATGGGCTGGAGAGTCCAATAGTGGTTGTGTAACATACTGGTAGTTGCCACGTCTGCAAGGCTGGATGCCTCAGCAGCACCAATCTGGCGCTGAAGGCCTGGAGGATTCCTGGAGAACCACTGGTCTTCAGTGCACATTGGAAGGCTGAAGACGCTGGGTTCCAGTGTCAGCAAAGCATGGCAGCCTCAGGTACATGCACTCGTCAACAAAGCAGGGGAAGGCAGGCAGGCAACAGCTGTGCTTCCTATGACCGCTTATGTATGTGCTGATACGAGAAGGCCTGTCCATGATGGGCGAGAAGCTTCCTCCCTCAGTTAATCCTTCCTGGAAACACACAGACTATCCCAGAGGAGGGAGGATCTCTTACTTCATTTCTGATCCAAGCAAGTTGACACAGACATTTGCCATCACAGAGAGGGCTGGGCATGGAAAAGGCAAGGCTCAGAAAGATGGAGACGGACACACACCAACAGGTTACGACCATTCTGGAATATTGGCTGATGTGGTTTTGACTTTTCATCAGGCCACAATGTCTTGAGGTCAGTCTGATATGGTGGCACATACCTGTAATCTCAGCATCTGGGAGGCAGAGACAGGAGGGTCATGAATTTGAGGCCAGTTTGAGCTATGTAGCAAAACTCTGCTTAAAAAAACAATGCTGGGGATGGAGAGATGGCTTAGCAGTTAAGCGCTTGCCTGTGAAGCCTGAGGACTCTGGTTTGAGGCTCGATTCCCCAGGACCCACGTAAGCCAGATGCACAAGGTGGCACATGTATCTGGAGTTCGTCTGCAGTGGATGGAGGCCCTGATGTACCCATATCTCTCTCTCTCTCTCCCCCTCTTTCTTGCTGTCTGTCACTCTCAAATAAAGAAAAAAAAAATGCTGGAGACGTTGCTGAGTGGTAAAGCACTTGCCTTGCATGTGCAATGCCCTGGGCTCCAATCCTGGCACCGACAAAGATCTTCTTGGGAATCAAAAGCAGAGCCCAAACACTTGCTTCTCTCTTCACCTAATCCCATGGTCCCTGAGGCCCAGCCCTGCGCTGGACTTTGTGCCATGGGGAATGGCCAAGGGAACCAGTGTGGCAGTTGAAAAGCCATAAGCCACGAGCCATGGCAAGGGGCCTCTCTGACACATCTCCATGCTCCAGCCCCAACACAGGAACTGGCAGAGAATGTGCCCACTAATCAATGAGCCTGGCATTCATTCATGTATGTTTCTGGAGACTCTACTATGTCTCAAGTACTGACTTAGGATTTGAGGGTTCAGCAGGGGGCAAGAGGTACGACGAGGAAGGAAAAGAAAGAGACAGAGAGAGAGCAAACATGTTGAATGTAGAAACTTGAATTTTGAAAACACTGATAGTTTAGTAATTGGTTTTAAAAAATATTTTATTTGAGAGAGAGGGAAAGAATGGGTATACCAGGACCCCTAGCCACTGCAAATAAACTCCAGATGCATGTACCACTATGTGCATCTGGCTTATGTGGGTACTGGGGAATCGAACCTGGGTCCTTAGGCTTTGCAGGCAAGTGCCTTAACCACTAAGTCATTTCTCCAGCCCTAGTAATTTTTTTTTTTAAACTTTGAAACTAGTGACACTAACATGGCTGTTTGGAGACAGGGCATGGCCTAGGAGCATGGAGGGACAGCAATGATTGACTCCATCCTTGCTAAAATCTCTTTCTCATCAGCTCTTGGGGCTGGGTGTCTGAAGCTGTCACCCTGCCTTGCCTGCTGGTGTCCTGTTCTGGGAGTTAGTATGTACCCAGGAAGACAGATTCCAGACTTGCCTCTGAGTGCTTACCTTCTAGGCTTGCCTCAGTTTTTCCATCTCTTACTATTGGAAAGTACCAGCTCTGTCCTGCTCAGGGTGTAGGGCTCTGTCCGTGAGTCCTGTCTCTGAGGTCTGACCAGCTCAGGGATGGCTCTAGACAGTTGAGACTGCCCTTTGGCCATATTACAACTTCTAATCTGTGCCACTGAGTGTGGGATTTCCGGTCCCTGTCACTTGGTCCGACTGCACTTCTCCTAGCTGCTGTCAGTCCCCCTCCTGCAGTCACCATGCTGTGCCTGCTTGTTCTGCTAGGGTACATTTTCACTAAGCATGCACCAGGGTGCAACTGGGGTTCTTTAAAGAAAAAAAAACCAGGTTCCTGGAGTTTTGGGGGCGATGCCCAAGGCTGCTCTGCTCATGTGAGCTAACGCTCTTGAGGCAGCAAGACTTAATAATTTTAGGCACTTGGCACATGCCAGGCTCTGTGCTAGATTTTTTTTTTTTTTTCGAGGTAAGGTCTCACTCTAGGCCAGGCTGACCTGGAATTCACTATGGAGTCTCAGGGTGGCCTTGAACTCACGGCAATCCTCCTACCTCTGCTCCTGAGTGCTGAGATTAAAGGTGTGTGCCACCATGCCTGGCAGATTTTTTTTTTTTTTTTAGTATATGTATGTGTATGAGTGTATGCATGTTTCAATGGTAGCATGTGTGTGTGCGTGCGCAGGTGTGCACATACGTGTATGTCATTGTTGAGTGTCTTTCTCGATGGCTGTCCACCTTATTAGAACTCATGGTTTTCACTAGACTAGCTAGCCAGCAAGTCCCGTGGCTCTTCCTCTCTCTGCCTCCCCTGGGCTGAGGTTTCGGGTGTGTCCACCGCAGCCTGCGTTTTTACATGGGGGCCGGGGACCAGAACTCAGGTCCTCATGCTTGACTGGCAAGAGCCTCGCCCATGGAGCCATCTCCCCATCCTGTGCTGGACTATTGATGCCAAAACCTCGGTGACCCAGCAAAATGGAATTTGTTGTTCACATTTTCCTGACAGAGAACCTGAGGATTAGGAAATTTTAGTCATTTTATCTCTATTTCTCATTGCCCAGGGGAAAGTCTCAGGCTGATGCTAGGTTTTAGCCAGCTACAGGGATCTCCTGTAGCCTCAAAGCATTTTTAAAAATTATTTTATTTATTTATTTGACAAAGAGGGGGGGAAGCGAGGGAGAGAGAGAGAGAGAGAGAGAGAGAGAGAGAGAGAGAGAATGGGCCCACCAGGGCATTCAGCCACTGTAATCAAACTCCAGATGCATGTGCCGCCTTGTGTTTCTGGCTTATGTGGGTCCTGGGGAATTGAACCTGGGTCCTTTGGCTTTGCAGGCAAGTGTCTTAACTACTAAGTCATCTCTCCATCCCCTCAAGTCATTTTGTAGGACCTTACCAACCCATTACTTCCAGGGTTAGCAAGAGCAGCTGTGCTAATGGGCTCTGGATGGTGACTCCCAGCTTATCCCTTTTTCTGCTGAGGCCAAAGCAGTGGGGTGGGCATCATACGTATATAGTACAAGTGAGATCCAGCCTCTAAAATCAAGATAAACAGAGAGAGAGACAGAGAGAGAGAGAGAGAGATGCTCTCAGCCTGCTACACCCTCAGAACGCCTGCCCTCCTTCCCCTTCGCACCAGCGTCACACTTGGACAGCCTCAGATCCCTCCCCTCTCCCTTCTGCAGCTTCACATTCCTTTCCTTTCTGCCCCACACTGCAGGCCCTTGTGAGGATGAACCGTCACAATGAAGTATAAGAATGAAACATGAGAATGAACTATGGGAAAGAACTGTGGGACTATTTCTTATGGACCTTACAAAGAACTTTTCTGAGCTTATTGCTGTGAGATACTAAAGTCCTTACTTGTAACTTGCCCTGAAGGTAATCTGACACTGTGTAATCCATCTGCATAAAGCAATGTGACTGGGTTCCCTCTGCCTTGGTGTCCCTTTGGCCTGAACAGCACAGATGAGCAATATTGACAAGCAATGTTATAGAGATGCTGACTCATGTTAAGCTGTGCTCTGCCCAATTTCCTCAGTGACCTGATTGAACTCTCCCGTTAGAGCAGCACACATGCATAAGAAGTGCTGACCATAGCACCGAAGACAATGAGGTCAATCACCGTGGGCCTCCAGATCTGTTGAGACCACAGCTGGGCTTAATGTGATTGCACCTGTGTCTGGAGCGTATGTGTGTTGCGGATGAGCACAGTCTAGCGGGTCATACCCCAGATCCCTTCCTTTAACAAGTGTTTAAGGGTTATCCAAAACAAGACCAGACTGTAACTTGAAAACCCCAAAAAAATAAAATAAAATTAAATTGAGTTAAATTTTCTTATCCTTTGCTCACACAATGAATGTACTACTTACTCACTGATTACTGGGTTTTGGCTTTTCAAAAAAAAAAATGCCGATGAGTGCCCGGATGCTGAGGGAGCCACAGCCGTGGGAACATCAGAACAGCAGTGGCAGCAGATGCAGCAGGTTTACTAACGGCTTAAACTAAACTTCTCTCTAACGTCATTTTTCCTCAGGTTGCCACTAAAAGCAGATTTCCCACCCTTGGGTAGGAAAATTCCAAGGGTTAGTCTATTTCTCAGGCTCTCCTCCTAGAAGCAGTTTGCCAACTTCTGGATAGGAAAATCCCAGGAGTTAGTCTTCTTCATTCAGGGCTGTGTCCTGCAATTAGAGCAGGCCCTCTCCCTTCTTCCCAGTGAGCGTTGGGACTCAGCCTCCCAGGCTGAGCTGAGGGCTTTGTGACAGGGTCCCAGCCCAGACTTACTACTGCACCTTAGTCTGTAGAAGCTTGAGCTTGGAGAGAGAGAGAGAGAGAGAGAGAGAGACAGAGAGAGACAGAGAGAGAGAGAGAGTGTCTTGCTGCTGAGGGGTCTTGAGGCCTTTGAACTTTAACCTAGGAGTGCCATGCTCATCCCTCACCCTTAGCTGTGCTGCAGAGACACGGCACCCAGCACCCAGCCTGGGAGGACTGGGAACTGAGCCCACCAAAGGGCACGTATGACAGTCACACATCATTTGAGCTGAGATGTTGGTAGATCACACTTCAGACACACTGTCAGCCCATGACACATCTCACAGGTGAGGGGAGGGTAACCAGGGTTCCCCACCTCCTTGGTAGTGCACACCTGTGAGTGACTCAAGTTCCTGTCCTCAGCCCAGATGCAGCAGCACAAGTAGCCAGCCGGGCCCTGTGCCCTGGCCTGCTGTTCCCGGGGTGAGGGGGTGGGGCAGGTAACTTTTCCACCAAGGGCACCTCGGTGTCTATCAACCTGGGGAAGTCAACTTCTTTGAGTTTGGACAGGCTGGGTGCAGCATTCACCCAGTGAGTCCCCCGTCATTCTTGCCTGTTCTTTTCCAGGCAGGAAGCGCCCAGCAAAGGGTCCTCTCTTACATTCCTAAGGCAAAGTCTTTGGCCACTTGTCCCAGCTGCCTGCCTCTCAGCCTCACCAGGTTTCTCAGAGGACCCTGGGATTTCTGAACCCCAAGAGTCCTCCAGCCCTCCCTCTGCTCTTCCCCTCTAGCTCTGCCCCCCTGGCTCAAGCACTCTCCTTCTTCCAGCCTCACAGCCGCTACATGAAGCTGCCTATGGCTAAGGCTAAGGGTGGCCCTGGGCCACAAGGCGTAGAGACAGTGACCAGAGAAGAGGAAGGCCCCAAGGGATTGGGCATGTGTCTGGAACTGTGGGTGACTGGATGGTGTGTGAGAGGCCACGTGCATGGTTGGAAAGGGCCACCCAGACTCTGTCCAGACTACCTGGGGTCTGCGACCCAGCTGCCCACAGCATCTCCCTTCCATCTTCCCTTTCACAGTCATCAGCTGTCTGTCAATTTTTCTGGTATCTCTGGCCATGCACACACAGACATGATCTCCTCGGCCCCTGCCAGGGTCAGGGAGGTTGGAGGGGTATCTTGCATTTCCAGCTCTCCTTCTTTCGTCTCTCCCGTTCTGTCTTGGCTTTCCCTCCCTCTGCCAGTCCAAGTCTGCCCTGTCCTGAGAGCCCCAGGCCACCCTCTGATCTCCAGCCAGATCCATCCAACACCTCGGAGGTCCCCCTTACCTCTGCCTGCACAGAAGTCCTGTGACGCCACACCAGCTGCTCTGGGCCCCATCATCCCCTTCACCCGGGTCTTAGTGCATTCTAGTAGTAAGCTGACACTGCCAGGGATGATGTCAGTGAAATCATCTGTCCCTCTGTGGTATTGCTCCTGCCACATTCTGTAAATGAATATTCATAAGTATGCGCACAAATATGGCTGACACAGCCTCACCTGTGGTGTTGGGAATCTAACACCATGCTGCCTTCCAGGCTTGTGGCCCAACTTCAAGGGAGCGCTGTCACCTTGACCCTCCCCAGCATGTGACCTCTGGTGAACCTCCCTGTCCTGTGGGCCTGGGGACAGCCAGCCTCTTGGCCGTGTCCACCCCCGCAGCAGGGCGCTGCACCGGCATCTGTGCTGTTCCCCAACTGCCGCCAGTCTCGCTGTCACATGACTGAGAAGAAAATCCACGTTGGAATAATGAGGCACCATTTGTCTCTACAGGGGTGGGTGAAGAAGGTGTGAACCCTGGGTGGAGGCTGAGAAGGACCCTCCTAGATCCTGTAAGGTGAGGTGACTTGGGAAGAACCTGGAGGGCAGCAGGTCCTCATCCTGCAAACCTAGCTCCCACCAGTAGGAGGCAGGATCATGAACAGAGGCTGAGGAAGGACGTCAGATGAGGCCTGCAGGCTGGAGAAAGACAGGAGGAACAGGCCCGGGGGTGGACAGGCCAGGACAGCAGAGGGATGGAATGGATAAGGCCTGGCCTGAACTCGGCACCCTTAGGTGCTGCATGCTATGTTCCCTCCACACCATACATCAGGCTTGAGTCACATGTGCACTGGAGAAGCCCTGCCGCTGTAGCCTCGTAGTTCTCACCCAGAATCCCGAGGCTTCACCAACCAGTGTGCAGGGGACAAGGTGCCAGACAGCCCTGCCACACACATCAGACACCTGCGCTCCACACAGAAAAGAACCTGCCCTCTGCTGGTACAACTGACCCCAGGACTCAGTGAAAGAACCAGGGACACACAAGGAACAGTAGGATGGTTAATCTATTTATTGATAATGAAATAGAAGGACAGAAGACACATCAGCAAGATGCCCCAAACTATGCTTTCCTACACGGGTCACCCCTACCGCAGAATATACAAAGTGGCACAATATGTACACTGTGAGATTAGAGGCCCAACCACGCAGTAGCCTCTGTCCTTCCCCCAAGTGCCTCTAAATGATGGAAAGCTAGGACAGCCTCACTCCACTCTGTCTTTCCCTAGTCTGCAGTTGACATCCTCTGCCTAGAGGCCCATGAGTATGATGATCACCCCCTGCTCAAAAGCACCTCTCAGATGAGCAGAGGTGGACGGGGTGTGCTGGGCCCTTGATCCCACTCCAAGCATCACCACATACAAAGAGGTAGGTAGTGATGGGGATGTGGCTCAGTTCATAGATAAATGGCCTGGAATACACGAAGCCAAGTTTATTCCCTAGCAGTACCTAAAGTGGGCATGGAGGCAAATGCTTGTGATCCCAAAATTTGGGAGGTAGAGGCAGGAGAATCAGAAGTTCAAGGTATAGAAGTTTCTAGCATGGCCAATGATGCATGTGGCTGTGTACCAAGAAGAAAGAATAAAAGGAATGGAAATAAATATCAAAAAGAAAACGAGAAAGAAAAATTTCATAAGGAAAAATAAGAATAGAGAAAATGGAAAGGAAAAATGGAAATTTAAAAAGGAAGGTGGACTTTCAGGTAAGATGGTGGCATACTAGGCCACACCAAAGTACCCTAGGGAGGGAAATAAACTAAAACGCAGCAAAATACACTCTTGTACTGAAAAGTGAAGGTGTATGAGTTATTATCAACCACAGCAGAGAAGCAGGAGAGACCAAGATCTTCCAGAAAGGAGGAAACTGGCCAGAACTCCACCACAGCGCCAGCAGCCTAGATACATGAGTCCACCCAGCCATTGGCACAGAGTGGCCGGAGCAGAAACAAGGTGAGATTTCCCACTCACATCAGCCTCCTCGCAAAGGCAAGAAACCTGAAAGAGAAGTCAGAGAGACCAGCTGGGCAGCTGCTGAAGGAGAACACAAAGGGGACCAGCCGAGCAGCTCCGGTACAACTCCAGGCACCCTGCAAAGTCTCTCATCCCCCAACCGTCAGGGCTGTGAACGTCTGGAGAACTCATTCAACCCTCCACTCAGTACTGAGAGAGATCAAGGTGGACACTCAGCATTGGTGAGATTTGAAGCCATCCCAAAAGGTAACAGGGCCTACTTTTACAAAACCGATACATAGGCTTGCGCAGAAAGTGTTAAGCTCCCTTTCCATGTCTGGAAAAGTTATATATTACATTTGAATGACATATTCTTGGTTAGCTTTGCCCTTCTTAAATAAACCCTTCTTTGGTGTTGACTATTGTTGCCTTTGATGTTTCCTGATTTTTAGGGCCTTTGTGTTTTTCTGTGATTATTGGGGTCAGGGACTGACTGGCCCCAGCCTGACTTGGAACCTGCTTCAGACTAGAAATCTCAAATTTCTAGTTGACAGGATTAAGGGTGTGAGGCAACACAAACTCCTAAGAACTTTGGCTTTACTAGATTATCTGTTTAGTTAAATCCCCACACTTGTATAAATACTCTGTGCTGGTTTTGATTGAATGTCTATATTGCTCAGTTGAATTTTAGAATTTGCCAGTAATTTGCTCCACCCCGTCTACTACAATACTTGACTATCAGGCAAACTTATCACCTAGGGTCTCTTCTGCTGTTTCTCTTGGAGTATAACTCCTACAATGAAGATATATAAAGTCAGATTTACACGGCTAAGAACACTGCAGATAATTAGAAAACCCAAGCATCAAATTAACTCAAGATGCAAAAATATCTACATTATAATAAAAGAAACACAAAAAAATTGCCAAGGGTGGTGGCACACGCCTTTAATCCTAGCGCTTGGGAGGCAGAGGTAGGTGGGTCACTGTGAGTTTGAGGCCACCCTGAGATTACATAATGAATTCCAAAATCAGCCTGGACAAGATGAGACCCTACCTCAAAAAAAAAAGAAGCATACACACACACAAAATCAATACAATCCCACGAAAAACTACATCCATCAAAAATGACCTCCAGTGAGTCTGTTTTAGATGAAATGCCTGACAAAAATTTCAAAAAACATGATTATATCTATGTTCAAAGAAATCAAAGAAGAAATCTAAGGAATCAAAGGACGAAACAATGGAATCAAAGAAGAAAACAAACTCCTGACAGAGACCATAGGAAACCAACTTAGTGAAACAAGGAGGCTATTACAAGACATGAGTAAGGAAATAGAAATAATGAAAAAAATGCCAATCAGAAATATTGGAAATGAAAAACAGAGTCAGTCAAGTAAAAAACTTGGTAGAAAGTCTCATCAGTAGAATGGATCAAGGAGAGGACAGAATACCTAAACTAGAAGACCAGGTGGCAGATCTAACGCAGTCCAACAGAATGACAAACTAATAGGAAGCATGAATGGGAATTTTAAGACATTCGGAACACTATGAAGAGATCAAACATAAGAATTCAGGGCATAGTAGAAAGAGAAGAATTTCACTCCAAAGGCATAGCAGGTATTTTGAACTAAATCATAGAAGAAAACTTCCCCCAAGTAGGGAAAGTGATGCCAGTACACATACAGGAAGCCTATAGAATGCCAAACAGACAAAATCAGGAAAGAACCTCTCACCGTCGCATTATAATTGTTGCCGTCAGGTTCGCATTGCTGGTAGAAATCAGGCAACCAAGAGCAGCTTCTGGGAAAAAGAGGTTTATTTTGGCTTATATGCTCAAGGGGAAGCTCCATGATGGCAGGGGAAAACAATGGCATGAGCAGAGGGTAGACATCACCCCCTGGCCAGCATAAGGTGGACAATAGCTACAGGAGAGTGTGACAAACATTGTCTTGGGGAAACTGGCTATAACACCCGTAAACCCGCTGCCAACAATACACTCCCTCCAGGAGGCATTAATTCCCAAATCTCCATTAGCTGGGAACTTAGCATTCAGAACACTTAAGTTTATGGGGGACACCTGAATCAAACCACTACGTTCCGCCCCTGGCCCCCATAAACTGATCACTATACATGATGTAAAATGCAATGCATTCAGTCCAACTTTAAAAGTCCCCATAGTTTTTATCAATCCCTGTGATATTCAAATATCCCATAGTCCAAGGTCTTTTTAACTGAGCCATAATACCAAAACATCCCCCCAAAGCCCCTAGTAGCACAAAATAAACATTCATACTGCAAAAGATGGCATTTGGCATAGTAAGGAATTATTCAACCAATACAAGATTTAAAACAGGGCAAACATCAAAATCTGTAGCTTCAAGTCCAACAACTCTAGCCAGTGACAAATATCCAAGTCTGATAATTCTAACCAGTAACAAGTCTCTGGCATTCCAATTCCGACCCTCCAGCTAGGCTACTCACAGTCCTGGAAACATGGGACTGGCAGCTTTCCTTAGCAGCTGTTTTGTGGTCCCCGCATCTCCACTGGGTCTCCACTGCAAGCCACAGTTCATCCTCATGGCCCCATGGCGTCTCCATGCAGGCATCCAGCAAACCTGCTTCACACTGCCCATGGCCATTTCCAAAACATAAGACTGTGTTGCAAACTCAATGACCCTTTTTCCAGCATTTCTTTTACTCCACAATACCAGGTAGGGTGCCAATTTGTTAATCCAGGGGGGAATAAAGCCAACTTTGAAGAACAGGACACTCCTTGAGCACTCGGGCCCCTTCAAAAGAATCTACATTCTTCCTGTTGCCCCAGTGCAGGTCAGCTGCTCCAGTCTCAAAGGTTGTAATCTCTCAATTGCAGCTGAATGGGCAGCAGTTCACCCAAAGATTTCATTTTTTCTGTGCCATATCCCTCTGCTCATACCAGTCCATTTCTATGCAAAGCAACCCTGCACAACTTCTCAGGACACGGGCATAACAGCAAGCCTCACACAAACTGCTAGCCCAGTCCAGGCAAAGCTCTTTCTCACCCTCATAAGCCAAACCTCACAGTCCATAGTTCTCTATGGATAGGTCTTTCAACTCTGACCAGAATAGTCCATCAAGCTGTACTTACAGCCCTGCAAGGCATCTCTTAGGCCAAGGTTTCAAATCCTTCCATATTCCTCTTGAAAATCAGCTCCGAAAAGGCCAAAGCCACATAGTCAGGTGTCTAGCAGAAATCCCACTCCTCAGTACCACTTTAAAGAATCCACTGCCTAGCGTGGTGACACACACCTTTTTTTTTTTTTTTTTAAGATTTTTATTTATTTATTTGAGAGTGACAGAGAGAGAGAAAGAGGCAGATACAGAGAGAGAGAGAGAGAATGGGCGCGCCAGGGCTTCCAGCCACTGCAAACGAACTCCAGACGCGTGCACCCCCTTGTGCATCTGGCTAACGTGGTTCTGGGGAATCAAGCCTTGAACCAGGGTCCTTAGGCTTCATAGGCAAGCGCTTAACCGCTACGCCATCTCTCCAGCCCTCTCGGTACCACTTTATTGTTGCAGTCAGGTTTGTATTGCTGGTAGAAATCACCCAACCAAGTGCAGCTTCTGGGGAAAAGGTTTATTTTGGCTTATAGGCTCTAGGGGAAGCTCCACAATGGCAGGGGAAAACAATGGCATGAGCAGAGGGTGGACATCACCCCCTGGCCAACATAAGGTGGACAATAGCTACAGGAGAGTGTGCAAAACATTGTCTTGGGGAAACTGGCTATAACACCCATAAGCCTACCCCCAACAGTACACTCCCCCCAGGAGGCGTTAATTACCTAATCTCCATCAGCTGGAAACTTAGCATTCAGAACAACTAAGTTTGTGAGGGACACCTGAATCAAACCACCACAATAATTAAACTACAAAACACACAAACCAAAGAAAAATATATTAAAAGCAGTTAGAGAGAAAACTCAAGTCACATACAAAGGCAAGCCCATTAGGATAACAGCACATTACTCAACACAAAATCCAGAAGGGCTTGGAATGATGTATTCCAAGTTCTGAAAGATAACAACTGTCAACCACGATTACTTTATCCTGCAAAACTATTCATTCAAATAGAGAAATCAGGACATTCCACAACAAGAGCAGGCTAGAGAAATATATGAAGACCAAACAAGCTCTACAGATAATACTTGAAAGAATCCTCCATGCTAAGAGAAAGAAAAGCACACATATAAGGAACCTGAGTAAAACAAACCATACTCAAATGCTAGTTAATACAAGAGAGCAAAGGTAAAACCAGAAGAAATACAAAACAAGAAAAATGGCAAAAATAAATACACACCTTTCAATAATAATTCAGTATCAATGACCTCAAAGTGCCAACCAGAAGACACAGGTTTGCAAACTGGGTTACAAAGCAGGATTCTTCAGTGTGTTGTCTCCAAGAAATTCACCTATCCACAAAAGATGGACAGTATCTTAGGATGAAAAGTTAGAAAATGGTGTTTTAGGCAAATGGGACTAGAAAACAAGTGGGTATCACTATTCTAATATCTGACAGGGTAGACTTCAGACAAACATTAGTTAGGAAAGATAAGGAAGGCCACTTTATATTGATTAAAGAAACACTCCAACAGGAGGACATTACAATCCTAAACATATATGTACCTAACATGGGGGCTCCCAATTTCATCAAACAAACACTATTAGAACTAAGGTCACAGATAACACCAAACACAGTTGTAGTGGGTGACTTCAACACTCCACTCTCATCAATTGACAGGTCATCCTAGCAAAAAATAACAGAGATGCATCTGGATTAAATTAGGTCATGGAACAAATAGACCTAGCAGATATCTACAGAACATTTCATCCAAATACTGCAGAATACACATTCTTTTCAGCAGCACATGGAACATTCTCTAAAATAGGCCATATATTAGGACACAAAGCAAATCTTCACAAATACAGGAAAAATGAAATAATTCCTTGCACTCTATCTGATCACAATGAGATTAAACTACAAATCAATAGCATGAAAAACTATAGAGTATACACAAAATCATGGAAACTAAACAATACACTACTAAATGACAAGTGGGTCAACAAAGAAATCAAGGAAGGTTATAAAAAATTCATAGAATCAAATGATAATGAGAACAAAACATGCCAAAACATTTGGGATACAATGAAGGCAGTCCTAAGAGGGAAATTTATAGTTTTAAGTGTCTATATTAAGAAATTAGATGGGCTGGAGAGATGGGTTAGTGGTTAAGTGCTTGCCTGTGAAGCCTAAGGACCCCTGGTTCAAGGCTCAATTGCCCAGGACCCACATTAGCCAGATGCACAAGGGGGCACATGTGTCTGGAGTTTGTTTGCAGTGGCTGGAGGCCGTGGCACACCCATTCTCTTTTTCTCGCTCTCTATCTGCCTCTTTCTCTGTCTGTCACTCTCAAATAAATAAATAAAAATGAACAAAAAAAAAAAAAAAGAAAAGAAATTAGAAAGGTCACAAGTAAACAACTTAGTGCTTCACCTTAAGGTTTTGTAAAAAGAAGAACAAGGCAAACCAAAAATCAGTAGATAGGAAGAAATAATAAAGATTAGGGCAGAAATTAATGAAATAGAACCGCCCCCCAAAAAAAAACAATCCAAAGAATCAATGAAGCAAAGAGTTGGTTCTTTGAAAGCATAAACAAGATTGATAAACCTTTAGCAAATCTGACCAAAAGAAAGAGAGAAGAGACACAAATTAATAAAATTAGAGATGAAAAAGGCACTATCACAACAGATACCAGAGAAATTCAAAAAATCATAGGGACTTACTATAAGAACATATACTCTACTAAGTCTGAAAATCTGAAAGAAATGGATAATTTCCTTGATTTATATGACCTACCTAAATTAAGTCAAGATGAGATTAACCACTTAAATAGACCTATAACAAATATGGAGATCCAAGCGGTTATCAAAAATATCCCAACTAAAAAAGGTCCAGGCCCAGATGGATTCACCAGTGAATTTTACCAGACCTTCATGGAAGAACTAACACCAATGCTTCTTAAACTTTTCCATAAAATAGAAAAAGAAGGAATCCTACCAATCTCCTTCTATGAAGCCAGCATCAACCTGATACCAAAACCAGGCAAAGATAGAACAAAAAAAGAAAATTATAGGCCAATCTCCCTCATGAACATAGATGCAAAAATTCTCAACAAAATAATGGCAAACAGAGTACAAAAATGTAACAGAAAGATAATTCATCGCTGACCAAGTAGGCTTTATCCCAGAGATGCAGGGATGGTTCAACATACGCAAATCGATAAATGTAATACATTATATAAATGGACTGAAGGACAGAAATCACATGACATCTCATTAGATACAGAAAAAGCATTTGACAAAATCCAACATCCCTTCATGATAAAAGTCCTACAGAGACTGGGAATAGAAGGAACATATCTCAACATAATAAAGGCTATTTATGACAAGCCTACAGCCAACATAATACCAAATGGAGAAAAACTTGAAGCTTTTCCACTAAAATCAGGAACAAGACAAGGGTCTCCACTGTCCCCATTTTAATTTAATATACTACTGGAAGTCTTAGCCATAGCAATAAGGCAAGAGACACACATAAAAGGGATACCAATTGGAAAGGAAGAGAACAGGTTATCATTATTTGCAGATGATATGATTCTATACATAAAGGACCCTAAAGACTCTACCAGCAAACTGTTAGAGCTGATGACACACTTATAGCCATGTAGCAGGATACACAATAAACACACAGAAATCAGTAGCCTTCCTATATGCTAACAACAAACACACAGAGGATGAAATCAGAGAATCACTCCCATTCACAATTGCATAAAAAATAAAGTGCCTTGGAATAACCCTAACCAAGGAAGTGAAAGATCTCTACAATAAAATCTTTAAAACACTCAAGCAAGAAATTGCAGAAGACACTAGGAAACGTAAAGACATCCCACGTTCTTAGATTGGAAGAATCAATATCATGAAAATGGCAATCTTACCAAAAGCAATCTACACATTTAATGCAATCCCCATCAAAATTTCAATAGCATTCTTCACAGAAATAGAAAAAAGCAACCCTAAAATTCATTTGGAAGCACAAAAACCCTCAAATATCTAAAATAATTTTTAGCAACAAAAATAAGACAGGTGGTATCACGATACCTGATTTTAACCTGTATTACAGAGCCATAGTAACAAAAACAGCATAGTACTGGCACAAAAACACACATGTAGATTAATGGAACAGAAAAAAGGATCCAGATATAAGTCCAGGTAGCTACATCCACCTGATCTTTGACAAAAATGTCAAAAATACTCCCTGGAGAAAAGACAGCCACTTCAGCAATTTGTGTTGGGAAAACTGGATATGCATCTATAGAAGGGTGAAATCGATCCTTATCTCTCTCCATGAATAAGAATTAAGTCCAAGTAGATCAAAGACCTTAATATCAGACCTGAAACTCTGAAATAGTTAGAGGAAAAAGCAGGAGAAACCTTTCAACATATTGGTATAGGCAACAATTTTCTGAATATAACCCCAGATACTCAGGAAATAAAACCACTAATCAGCCACTGGGACCTCATGAAATTACAAAGCTTTTGTACACTGTGATCAGTGCAGAGAGACAACCTACAGAATGGGAGAAAATCTTTGCCAGCTGTACACCTGACAGGACTAATATCCAGGATATACAAAGAACTCAAAAACTAAATAAGAAATCAGACAACCCTATTAAAAATGGGCTATGGAACTAAATAGAGCATTCTTAAAAGAATACAGATGGCATATAAACATCTAAAAAATATGTTCTACATCCCTAGCCATCAAGGAAATGAAAATTAAAACTACTTTGATATTCCATCTCATTCTGGTCAGAAAGGCTACTATCAAGAAAACAAATGGCAATAAATGCTGGTGAGGATGTGGAAAAAGAGGAACACTTCTACACTGTTGGGAATGCGATCTGGTTCAGCCATTGTGGAAATAAGTATGGAGGTTCCTGAGACAACTAAAAATAGATCTACCATATGACCCAGATATAGCACTGCTAGGCATATGTCCTATGGACTTGTCTCACTACCTTAGAGATACTTGCCCAGCTATGTTTTCTGCCACTCTATTCACAATAGCTGGGAAACGGAACCAGCCTAGATGCCCCTCAACTGATGAGTAGATAATGAAGATGTGGCACGTTTATACTATGCAGTTCTACTCAGCAGTAAAGAAAAAATGAAATTACAAAATTTGCAAGGAACTGAATGGATCTGGAAAGGATTATGCTTAGTGAGGTAACCCAGGCCCAGAAAGCCAAACATCACATGTTCTCTCTCATATGTGGATCCTAGCTACAAATGATTGGACTTTTATGTGAGCTGGAATAAAACTCAGTAGCACAGGCCCGTAAGATAAAAAGGGGATTTAAAGGGAATTGGGGGGGGGGACTTAAGAGGATGGTATTGTATATATGTAAGTATAAGAACAGATTAATGGGGGTGGAAAGGCCTAAGAGAGGTCAGGGGAAGAGACTGAATAAAGGAAAGGTTGGGGGAGGGCTAATCAGAATCTAAGAAGGTATGTATAAGTCATATGGAAACCTACTTTTTTGGACGGTGGAACACCCAGAAGCCATAAATTGTTACTAGAAAATTTTCAGTGCCAGGGATGGGATACCTTCCACTGAATTGTTGGCCAGGGAGGTCCCTGATGCCCCAAAAACATTACAGGCCATTGCCTCGGCTCTTGGTTTCCCACCAGGAATAGATGGTAAAACCCTATTGCTGAAGACTCCATATACTTGGGCTGCAAGGTCACTGAGAAATCCTGTTGGAGCTGAGCTGAAAACCTCCTTCATATAGACCAGCTGACAGAAAGCTGGAAAAAGCTACACTGCATGCAGTTCAATGGGAGAGAGAAATCACCAGTGGAGATACTCAACAGTGGACATTTCAAACCTTAAATTGGCCAGCCTGGCCAAATGAATGAGCAGGTGCAATAGTGGCATGCCTGTTATGAGGAAAACCAATGGCTCTCTAATTGGACTGGAGGCCCACTCCATGGGTAGGAATACATGCCTGATATTGAAAACCTATGGGTAGTCCTGAGCCCTAGGGGTATAATGTCTGCTGCTGCCTGGCTAAATGTATATACTATGTTCACCCAACTTACCGCTAAGCACTTCTCTTAATGCTCATACCCATATATTGATGGTACTCTCACTTTTGGTTAGAGAGGCTTCTCTTTTCAGATGGCAGTGACCTTGGGACGACTCACCATGGTACTGAGAAGAAGTGACAGAGGAGTGCTCAGCACTGAAACATCTCTATCACACCTTCCAAAGCTCAGGGTCCATTGTGGAAGAGGTGGTGGAAAGAATGTAAGAGCCAAAGGAAGGGTAGGACTCCTTACAATGTGCTCCTCCAGACACAAAATGGCCTAGATATCCATGACCTCACAGTGCTTGACACTACCTACACAAGACCATCATAATAGGAAGAAAAAATGACATCAAAATAAAAGAGGGACTGATTGAGAGGGGGAAGGGATATGATGGAGAGTGCAGTTGCAAAGGGGAAAGTGGGGGGGGGAGGGAATTACCTTGGGTTATTGTCTATAATTATGGAAGTTGTCAATAAATTAAATTATAAAAAATAAAAAATAAATAAATAAATGGAAGGGCAATGAAGGAGGGCTGGAGAGATGGCTCATCGTAAAAGTCATTTGCTTGTAAAGCCTGATCGTCCAAATTTGGTGCCCCAATGCCCACGTAAAGCCAGACAAACAAGGTGGCCCATGTGTCTAAAGTTGGTTTGCAGTGGCAGGAGGCCTTGGTGAACCTATACTTTCTGTCTTTCTTTCTCTCTCAAATAAATAAAATATTTTTTGAAAGGGAAAAACAGGAAAGAAAGTTGAATTTTAAGAAGTTTTATTTTTACCTATTTATTTGAGAGGGAGGGAAGAAGAAGATAGAGTGAGAGAATGGTGTGCCAGTGCCTCCAGCCACTACAAACGAACTCCAGATGTATGTGCAACCCTGTGCATCTGGCTTACGTAGGTCCTAGGGAATCAAACATGGGTCCTTTGGCTTTGCAGGCAAGTGCCTTAACTGCTAAGCCATCTCTACAGCCTGAAAATTGTATTTTCAAATATTGTTATTTATTTGAGAGAGAGAGAGAAAGAGAGAGAGAGAGAGAGAAATTGGCAATGCCAGGGCCTCTTACCACTGCAAACAAATTCCAGATGTATGCATCACTTTGTGCATCTGTCTTCACTTGGGTACTAGAGAATCAAATCTTGGCTGTCAGGCTTTGCAAGCAAGCCCCTTTGACCACTGAGCAATCTCTCCTGCCCCAAAATGGTAAATAAAAGAAGATGGTTAAAAATCTATCTTTTCTGAATAGCAATGTATGAGACAGTGTCTTAACAGAAAAGACAGAATGAAAGAAAAGAGAATGAAAGAAAGAAAATGGAAAAAGAAAAGCATAGAGAAAACTAGGAAAAAGAAAAAGGGAAAGAAGGAAAAGTATAAAATGGAAGAAAATTAGAAAGGAAGCAAATGGGAAAAGAGAAAAAAATGGCATTTTTTAACAAGTAAAGAATTTTGTTAAAAATAGAAGTATATTTGCTGAATGTATCATGGATTCTGCCAGACTTTGCTTACATAGCCTTACCGCCCACCTCCCGAAAAATACTGCCAACTTCATGTCAGAGTGCCTCTGAGTAAGATCCGAGGCCATCCAATGGAGGCCTTCTTGGAAAAGAAGGGACCAGGGGGACTCTTGGCCCTCGAGAGAAGCAGTGTGCCACCACTGACTCTGGCTGTTACTCCAAAGGAGTCCCAAAGAAACAACGCCATAGCCAAGCAGACAAGGGCTCTCCACCTGTTGGTGGTCTCACTTAGTCCAGCTGTCCTCGAATTGATTAGGGAGACAGTGGTGAGCTTGAGCTTCTGATCCACGTGCAGGAAGACCTGGGCGTGAGGGCTGATGGTGGCCGGCTCCAGACTCTCACTGGATAAATGGGAGCTCACAGAGCCCATGTCTCCGCACACAGCCTCACACCTCATCATCTTCCGTGACATTTAGACCCCACCTGGGGCCGAGCAGAGGCAGGTAACCCGTGCTTCAGTGCAGCTCCCTAATATCCAACAGTTTCCACAATTTTTCTCATTGAATCCCCAGCAGGTCTATGAGGAAGCTGCTAATCTTGACGTTCAGGGAACTGCTGTAGTCACGTGAAGCATTTCAACAGTGACTAGTGCAGCTCAGTTCTGAATCCAACCTGAACCTTGTGCCTTTACTCTTCACCCCTAAAGTGGAGACTCCAGGCTTCTGCAGGGTCAAGGAGGAGCAGGGATCCCACCTCTAACAGAGAAATAGTTAAGGGGCGGGTATGCAGGACTCTGGGTTTACCTGTTCCCCAGGCTACAGCTGATCTGTGGTGGGCTCTATACGTTCTCTCCCCAGAGAGTGGCAACTGTCTCCTGGCCAGTTTCGTGGTCAGCAAAGACTGGCTAGGCAACAGCATGAGGGAAATGAAGGATTGAGATTTGGGAAGCCCAGGCTATTATTCAGAATGCCCCTAAAAGGCAATAAACTATCATCAGTTACAACTCAAGGTCATCATCATGTAAGAAAAGTATATGGAGGGAGGAGTCATATGGCCTGGGCAGGACATAAAAATGAAATCTATGAAATGCCGCCTTTCTGCCAGACATGGTGGTTCACAAGTGTAATCCCAGCACTTGGAAGAATGAGGTAAGAGGATTGCTGAAAGTTTAAGGTCAGCCTCAGCTACATATGAGTTCTAAATCCCTGTAGCCTAGCTTGACACCTCATCTTAAAAAATATAGAATATACAATGATGGCTTTTCAAAATACTAATTTTAAAACTGTGTCATTGACATCATGACACACAGGTGAGTTCATGTTTCCATTTCCATTTTAAAAATCCTTTCTGGAGAATTCTATGGCAGGATAAGAAGGAGAATCCAACTTGCCCGGCTCTCAGCCAGAGGCACCCCCAGTGCTGGGGATTGTGCGGACAAGCTGGGGCTCAGAGGCAAGGACGCCTCCTCCTCACCTGTTGCTGCAGTTCCTCCATCCGAAACATCACAATGGCTGCCTCAGCTCTCAGATCTTCACAGTTCCTCTCCAGATCACACTGGACCTGGTTCAGCTCATTGCTGATTTTCTGTGGCCAGAGACAAAGCAGAAAGGAATGAACGGAGAACACTCAGAACCACTCTAGGACTGAAGTGTGGGGCATCAGAAGATCCGGGGTTGGGGGTTGGAGAAATGGGTCTGGTTAAAGGCACTTGCTTGCAAAGCCTAAGAGCCTGGGACTGCTTCCCAGTAGTCACGTGAAGCTGATGCACGATGTGGTGCATGTGCCTGGAGTTCATTTCCAGGGCCAGGAGGCCTTGGTGTGCCCATACTCATTCTCTTTCTGTGTCCCTCATTCTCTGTTTATCTTTCTCAAATGAGTAACTAAAAATATTTTTATTTTTTAATTTTTTTTTTAATTTTTATTTATTTATTTGAGAGCAACAGACACAGAGAGAAAGAGGCAGATATATATAGAGAAAATGGGCGCGCCAGGGCCTCCAGCCACTGAAAATGAACTCCAGATGCGTGCGCCCCCTTGTTCATCTGGCTAACGTGGGTCCTGGGGAATCGAGCCTCGAACCAGGGTCGTCAGGCTTCACAGGCAAGCGCTTAACCGCTAAGCCATCTCTCCAGCCCCTAAAAATATTTTTAAAAACAGAAAAAGGTACACCAGAGCTGCTGATTCACCAGGGACAGGTCCCAGAGAGGACACTTGTGACCGTAGACCACCCATGAGTCAGGAGCACGGCTGGGACTACAGCTCGGCTCTCCACATGGCCAAGCCTGTCCCCTGGGCTTCTCCCCAGCCCCACATAGAAATCCCCCAGACTTCCCCCTCCCATCCCTCCTTACTTCATCTCGTCCAGCTCCAGCTTGAGGGCCTCTCTCTCTCCACTGACCTCGGGACACTGCAAATACAGAAAGTTCACTCAGGACCGGGCAAGCGCAGGAGCGAGCTGACGCACCACTGGCCGTCCAGTAACTGACCCGGTGACGCTCCCACACCTGCGGTCACACTGGACATTTTCCACGGCATCTCGAGCCCATGGCCTCGTTTCTTGTGTGCTTTGTTTTCAGGTGGGGTTTTCCTATCTTGCCCAGGCTGTTCGCAAACTCCTGGCCTCAAAGAATCCTCCTGTCTCAGCCTCCCCAGTAACTGGGAGTAACGATCTGAACCACCTTGCCCAGCCTGCAGGGTGATTTTCTGTAGACTTGGGATCAAACTGAAGTCCTTGCACACGCCAGGCCACTGGTCAACAGTCCCGGTCCTCTGCTGTTGATTGTTTGGTTTGGTTTTGTTGAGATGGTGTCTCACTTTTTAATCCAGGCATAGAATTTATTATGTACCGAGTCTGGCCTTGAACTTACAACCCTCCTGCCTCAATCTCCCCAATACTGATCTTTCAGGCACACCCAGCTCTCCTTATTGGTTTTGGTGTTATGAGGCAGGGTCCACGTAGATGGGGGTGTCCATGACTCCAGCTGTCATGGTGAGGTTCCTCCCATGATGCCTAGAGTCAGGGTGCCAAGGCTGTGAAGCTCTGTGTGGGAAGCCAACAAGGCTGAGAGAAAGGGAAGAAATTCTCTCCAGGGGACATGGGGACACCACACCATCCACTTACTCACAGTTGTCCTCTCACAGCTCCCTGCTCCCTTGCTAACTTCTGTGTGTTTGAATGTGTGTGTTCACCAGTCAAGTTCACAAGTCATGTGGGGGAGGAGCGCACGTGGGTGTGCGCAGGGCTGAGGACGGTCTTGCGTGTTGCTCCTCTGGACCACTGTTCATCTTTTTTTTTTTTTTTCTTTTTGACTGAGAGTCTGTCCTGGCTTAAAGCTCACTTAGTAGGCTAACTGACCAGTGAGCTCCAGGGACCCTCCTGTCTCCACCTTCCCAGCCCTGGAACGACATATGGGCGTCACCACGCCCAACTTCTGACATGGGTGTTGGGGAGTGAACTCAGGTCCTCATCTTGTGAGGGAAGCGCTTTACTCACTGAGCATCTCCCCGCCCTCCTTTGCCAAGTCTGACCTTGCACGTCTCCTATGTGCACAAGGAGGAACAGCTCCCACTGGGGAGGCAGAGACGCTGCACCAAAGGACATGTCACCAGAAAGCCACAGGTGGCACAGGACAGTCCCACCAAGGAGACCCAATTATCAAGACCCTGCAGGGGACAGGGCTGGAATGTGTGGCGTGAGCCTTCTTCAGACCAGAAGCTGGGCACAAGGCCAGGCTCTGCACCTCTGATGCCTCCTCAACCCCACCAGCCTTGAAAGAAACAGAGATGTTATGTCACTTTTCCCAGTTGATCAGAAAAGCCTTGGTTCTGTCGTTGTATACATAGAGAGAGTCAAAGGAAGGTGTCTGGGGTTGTCCCCTTATGTGCCAGCAGAGACCAAGCTCCTCTCCTCCACACAACCAACGCAGGGTCCCAGCCCCTTTCTTCACAGCTCCCAGGGGAAACTGCCACCCAGGACTGGCAGGGGAATCTGGGGAACGGACTAGATTCTTAGCAATTCCTTTACACTGCTGCTTGAGGCCTTGACATTGCGTGACTCTGAGGACAAAGCCAGCAGAAGAGATAAGGGAATCGAGAGAGGACACACAGTCTCTTGAAGATGGGGTGTACAGACAGGAGGCTGTGGGAAAGAGGAAAAGGCACAAACCTGAGCTGAGGTCACCCTACTGAGATCACCCTCGGGACAAGGAACACCATCAGGATACGCAGGATCATCAGCGGCTGGTGCAGGAGCAGGGTGGTCTCTGGGCGGCTGTCAGAGAACAGAGCACAGGGTGAGAGGACTATGTGACAGGAGCTGCCTCACAGCCACAGGCAGCAGAGGAGGGACAAGCAGGATAGAGCTGTTTTGTGCAGGGACCGTCACACTACTGGGAGCTGCTGCGAGAGTGGACACAGCTCGCTCAGCCTCAGGTCTTTTACAGCGTGGTGGACTGCAAAACCTCACAGCAGGACTGCAGAGCCTCTTTCCTGACCACCCAGGAACCGTGCTCCTCCTGCTCTGACCTGTGGCCATCACAACAGGTGCAAGGAAGTGCCCAGGTCAGGAGGGCAGCCAGCCAGTCTGTGTCCCCAAGCAACCTCCTCTAGGGTCTTGCTGATGGGACGGAGTACCTCCATGCTCCACGTCACTACGTGCCCTCTCCTTTGCCTTCCTGCCCCACTGTCCCCAAGCACTGGCTGTGATTGCTGGTTCAGAATCAGCCTGGGAAGGCAGAGAGCAATGCCTACCCTTGGCTCTGGGCTATCTGGAGTTCTCGTGGCCACGTACCTAGGAAGACCACCTAAGGACCATGCCAGGATTGAGGACGTGCAGCCACGTGCATGTCTTTCCCTCTTGCCAACTGGACCTATTTGTTGACCGGCTGAGCGGAGTCATTCTCTGGGTTCAGGCCTAACTCTTTTTTTTTTTTTTTTTTTTTTTTTTTTGGTTTTTCGAGGTAGGGTCTTACTCTAGCCCAGGCTGACCTGGAATTCACTATGGAGTCTCAGGGTGGCCTCGAACTCATGGTGATCCTCCTACCTCTGCCTCCCGAGTGCTGGGATTAAAGGCGTGCACCACCACGCCCGGCATTCAGGCCTAACTCTTAGAACAGCTCACGATGAGAGATCTAAACTCCAAGAGGCCACGTGGACAGAGAATGGGAAACTTGTGGTTCCAATGTAAAATATCTCCCATACCTCATGTGTTTTAAATACTTGGTCCTCAGCTGGTGGCAGTTGGGGAAGGGCGTGGAGCCTTTGGAAGGTGGAGCCTTGCTGGAGGAGTTAGGTCAGTGGGGAAGAACCCTGAGGTTTATTAGTCCAGACCTACTGGGGGTTCATAGCTCAGCCTACTTACTCTGCTGTCTCCCTGTTGATATGTGACAGTGTGAGTCAGTGTCTTGCTCGTGCTATGCTTTTCACACCGTGATGAGGCTTCCACTGTAGTCTGTGAGCTGAGATGAACCCTTTCCTCTCATAAGCCGCTTTTGCTCAGGTGTCTTGTCCCAGCAATGAGAAGTAACTTCAACACAGAAGATGCCAGAATCCCAGACTTCCCAGGGAGACAGGTCTGGGGAGGAAGTGCCCTTCAGGAAGAGGGCTTCCTACTTTCGGGACTCTCCACCCCCAGCCTAAGAACACCTCACAGACTTCCCTCCATTGAACAGGTGCCTTGAACCTGCCTTAGCCAACTAACGACGAGCTTGGACATTGCAGGTTTACTAGACCCATGGCCTGGAACTTGGTGGGAATATCAGCCTTGAGTTGACCATAGGTGTTACCTTGATAACATGCCCAGTGGAAACACTGGGTAAGACCAGGGACACAACAAGTGGTCAGACATGAGGAGCCAGTGGAGATTTGACATGCTTAGCCACACACATTCCCAGGATTTGGCTCCCTCGTGATGTCTTGGCTCCCCCTGCTCTCTAGGACTGAACACATTCACTCAAGAAGGGAAACTAATATTTTTTTCCAAGTACCTTTTTGTTTTATGTTGAGATTTAGGTATTTTCTCTCTCTATCCCCCTTTTTCCAGTCCCCTCCCCCATCTTATCATGGCCACTAACTTGCTATTTAGCCTATGTAAGACTCCAGCTTGAGATCTCCTGCCTGAATTTCATAAGTTTATGAATTCTAGGAACAGGCCACCAAGCCCAGTCACAATACTTTCTAATTTACAGAATTATTTTCTGAGTGACCAAGTTATTTCATACAGGTGTCTGGCAATGACATACAGAGCTTTAAAATAATTCTCATCTCTCTCCAAATGTTCTATCCTATCCCAGCAGAAATTGCTTTCATCTCTCCATTACTCTATGTTTCTGGAAATATCTTCAGATCAGCTCCACTCAGGAGATGGCAACCATAGTCCTTCGTTCCTGGAATAGCGAGCATGCATGGGGAACAGTCACTGATGGACAGAGAATTTCAAACACAAAGTCTCACTTCCATAACAGAGGGGCCGGCTGCACACAGATCTTAGCGCATTAAAGTTCACTTGTGTTTTTGCAGTGAGGAAACTGAGGCCCATGACCCCTGCATGGCTGCCCCGTCAGCACAGCAAAGCTGAATATATGTCTGTAAGATTCCTCCAGTCCTGCCTGCCCCTCCCCATGTGCCACCTATGGCCCGACAAGTCACAGCACCTGAGAAGTCCAGGACTCCTGGCCAGGTTCAGCCTTCACGTCTGTGAAAGAATGGGATTTCAGCTGGAAATCCACGGTCTGTCCCTTTCTCTGTTGGTTTCTCCACAACCAACTCCAAAGGGATTCAGGCCACACGGGGGCCTGTTCCTCTCCATTGGCAAATGTCTCCTCAGGACTGTGACCTTTGGCCAGTTGCCTAGGAAGCTCCTTATCAGCCAGCAGCCTTCACACAGCCCATCCCCCTGCGACCCTCTTCCTGCCACTATGTAGATCACCTGACTCTCTACCTATGTACTGGAATGAACGTCCCTAGGCATAGGCTAGCAACCTTTGCACCCACCAATCCCCTTAGGACCCTCTTCCTCCTCTCAACTGCTTATAAACCCATTCCCCCCCCGACAAATCCACAAGCTGTTCGCTGAGACTGCCTCCCGAAAGTGGTTCTCTTGTCGTGCTCTCGGCCTCTCAAGACCCTGCTCTCCACAGTTGCCTGGACACCTTCGGGGAACCATGGCCCCGAGGATCCAGGGACCCACAGAGCCCCATCTCCATTTTAAAAATAAGACTCCCCAATAAGGCTTTTCTGTAAATCAAGCTCGTAAGACACTGACGTAATCCGACATCATCTTGTAAGAAAGAGAAACAGGGCCAGGGGAGAAAGTGGTCTCTCTGAGGTTAGCCAGCAAGCTCATGGCAAAGATGGACTCAACCTTAGATCTCCTAGTACTGTTGGTGCCGGGGGCTCTCCTAAAAGAAGAGCCTGAATGCAAGTGCTCTTCTCGCAGCTGAATGCCCTGACCCACACCTCAACTGCAGCTCTTCCTTTAATCAGTGTTGACTCCAATCAGATCCCCTATCAAGGAATGAATATAAAAGTATCAAATGCCACTTAAACTTTGCAAGTATACATAATGAGTATCACCTCTATTTTATGTGAAAAAGCCTAAAGGGTTAATCCAACTTGCCCTCAATTGTATCATATTCCTACCAGTTAGGGAGGTCAGACTGAATCCTAGAAATGTTTTTCTCTCTGTGCTGATTTAGAACCCAAGGCCTCTCACAGGCAAGCTAGGCAAGCGATCAACCACTGTGGTGTGCTGCCAATCCTCAAAGCCAGAATTCTAGCCAGCACCTGACACTTGTCTTACATTAACCACTGCCCTGAGGCCTCTCCTTAGCAGCATGTCAGCCAAGACACAAGTCCTCTGGTCAGTGACAGTCCACAGCAGTGGTTCTCTTAGCCTATGTCTGGTGAGGTCACAGGACCTCGCTGTGAACCTACTACTGTTGTTTTCCTAGATGGAGAGGCTGTCAAGCTGCCTTGCAAATATTTATGCTTATGCCCACTATTACCAGCCACTTACACCAGCACTATTGTCAGATTTGGTAAGAGAAGGTTCTTTGTGCCATGGGCAGCATTTACGATATAGGTTCAAAACTGGTCAGTGTGCCAAGAATAAATGACTATTGAATGCTCAGCCCTAAATGGGACATCTATACCACCCCCTCTGAGGTCCAGGGAACATTACAGAATTGTGGCTGAAAAGAATATTAAGAGGCAGATGATGGGGAAAGAGTATGGAAGAGCAGATTTCCGAGTAAGACATGGCTGGTGCACTCACGAACACACAGCCGCTGTAGCTACCTGCACGAGACCTGCACAAAATTAGGCCTGTCAGCATTCCCTCGTGGATGGTGGAGGGGCTCATGAGGCCCCACGCTTCACTGGGGAGCAGTTAATGATTACTGGGGGAGGTGGAGATATTTTCTTCCATCCTACAGCCACTGGTAATTTACCCATATTCTGGTAAATAACTCTATAACCATAATCAACTCATTCCCACAAAATCAGCTCACCCCCACAAAAAGGCATCAGAGTAGAAGTAGGACTAGTTGGCAAGAAATAAGGGTTTATGGGGCTGGAGAAGATGGCTTAGCAGTTAAGGCATTTGCCTACAAAACCAAAGGACCCAAGTTCGATTCCACAGGTCCCACGTAAGACAGATGCACAAGCGGGGCACATGCATCTGGAGTTTGTTTGCAGCGGTTGGAGGCCCTGGCACGCCCATTCTCTCTTTCTCTCTCAAATAAATAAAATATATTTTTTTAAAAATAAAGAAGGGTTTATTTAGTAGGTGGGAGTGGGAAAGAGAAAGTATGTGAGGGTGTATGATCAAAATATATACTTATATAAAATGTCAAAAAATAAAAGAAATTTTAAAGAGAACAAGACAGACAGAGAGAAAACTCTTCACAAATTAATCTGGATCAATGGCCAGTGCTAAGTAAACAAAGCCAAATGTAGCCCGGCATGGTGGCGCATGCCTTCAATCTCAGCACTTGGGAGGCAGATATAGGAGGACTGCTGTGAGTTCAATGTCAGCCTAGGACTACAAAGTGAGTTCGGGGTCAGCCTGGGCTAGAGTGAGACTCTACCTCAAAAAAAAAAAAAAAAAAAACCTCCAAAAATTGGGGAAATAAAAAACTCCACATCAACAAAATCCGAATGTAAAAATCACATACTATATCAATATGGTGACTTGCAGAAGAAGCTAGACACAAAGGAAGACATATTGGCTGACCACGGTGGCACAAGCCCGTGGTCTAGTGCTTGGGAAGCTGAGGCAGCTGAATCATAAGCTTTAGGCCAGTGTGAGCTACACAGCAAGATGCCAAAGGGAGAGAAGGAGCACGTGCAGAATGCATGAGTCATTGACAGCAAGTTCTAGAGCAATAAAAATAATCCATAGTGGGAATGGGGAGATGGCTCAGTCAGTAATGCACTGGCTTAATGAATTCACAACCTGAAATGTCCCTGTAATCCCAACCCTGAAAAAGCAGAAACAGGGGAGTCCTAAAGGCTTGCTGGTTAGTTTGTCCAGCTGAATCCGTGGGCTCTGGATTCAATGAGAGACCCTATGTTAAAATATAAGGTCGAAGCCAGGTGTGGTGGCCCATGCCTTTAATCCTAGCACTTGGGAGGCAGAGGTAGGAGGATTGCTGTGAGTTCAAGGCCAGCCTGAGACTACATAGTGGAATTTTAAGTCAACCTGGGCTAGAGCGAGACCCTACCTTGAAAAAACAAACAAAAGAAAATAAGGTGAAGAGTGATAAAAAAAAAAAAGATACCCTACATCGACCTCTGGTATTCAACACTCTTCAGGTTACTTGCTATTCTGTGCCCACAGCACTCTGGGATCTTGTTACATGCAGCTTCAAGGATATGACCTAGGCATTGTAATTAAGTTTTTAATTTACAATTTTAATTTAATTGGCACAAAAATTGTACCCACTTATGAGCTATAGTGGGAGAGTTCAACCCATGTATACAATATGTAATGATCAAGATCAGTGTAATTGGCATACCCATTATCTCAGTCGCTTATCATTTCTCTTTTTTAAAAAAATTTTTGCCCATTTTTTTGCTTATCATTTCATTGTGTTAGAACATTCAAAATCCTGTCTGCCGTTTTGAAATATTCAATTCAATATTGTCAACTGTATTTATCCCACCGAGGGACTCGGGATTCATAAAGTTTTACAGCTGATGCTGGTCCAGGGGACACAGCAATTAGCAAGGTATTCACAGGTCATGTGCCCCATGCCTGTATGCCTCTCCCTCCTTTCTTCTTCCCTCTTCCTCTCTTTCTCTCTCTTCCCTCCTTCCCTCTCTCTCCTTCCCTGGCCTAGGATCTTACGTGTCAGACTTCAAACCAAGAGGAATTTCCATTTCCCACTGAGGACAATGGTGGTCCCCCATAGAAACACTGTCTGCTGATAGATTCAGAGGCACCAGGGGCAGAGTTGGGACTGGAGTGACACAAGCAAGACGCTACAGCACATTTATAGAGATGCTCCCTTTCGGGTTCTTATAGGCGCTGACCTGCGTAAACCTATGAATCCATGCCCCTTAAGTCAGCCTCTCTCTTCCCTCACTCCAGCCTAAACTTCGCAGGGAGCCCCTCTCCCCTGTCCACATGTCTTCCCCTGAGGCCCACCCATCCTAGAACCTTCTAGTGCATTTACCTGTGCTGTCTATTTCCTGCCAGAATTCAGGGTCTTCCCAGTTCTCATTCTTGGGTTCTATTCCGTCTTGCTCAGAACAAGTTGTCAGCTTCCTAGAACCATGGCCTTCAGTGTGGTCCCTGGACTGGCAGCATTCAGTACAATTCAATACGAACCCTCTGGCCTGACACCAGACTCACTGAGATAAAACTGGGCCCTTCTGCTCAAGTTCAGGACCTGCTGTCATTGGAGGAGGGCAGTCAGCATCCCCAGATGGAAGGCCGGGTGACAGGGGCCTCTGGGCCTGTTCCCTCATTCAACATAGGAGGTGACTGCGGGAGATTCATGCAAAGACAGGAGTCTTGACTTCCAGACACCCCTGCCCTCCTGGGATGTGCTCACAACCTTACTTGACTTCAGCCTAAAGCGCTCCTGGCAAACTGCTCTCCAGGGCATCTCCTGGGCCAGGATGTGCACTGTAGCCTCCACCATCTCCATGGACATCATTAGCTGAAGAATGCCTGGCTGAGGTCTGACTTTAGAAATGAGAGTCTAAACACAATGAGAAATTTCCACAGCTACAGCCTCAGCCAGAGAGGCTCTGTGTGCTCCAAATACAACGGGCTCTACAAAGGACACACTGTGGCTCATCCTGATGGGATCTGGACAACTAGGAAAGGGCTTGAGAGAAATGAATATTCCTATAGCTGGAGGTGAGGTTCGCTCCAAGCATGCATCGGTACACTTGCTGGACTCGCCTCTCCTCAGTTCTTTGTCAGAGTGCCAAAGCTTGAAATAGCGCAAATATGCTGGTGCATTCTCTTACTCAGCAACAAGCCCCAGGCACTTGCAGTCTTGGACCTGTGTGTGTGTGTGTGTGTGTGTGTGTGTGTGTGTGTATTTGGGGTGGGGTGTAGGTAGAAAGAGGAATTGAACACAGTCCTTGCTTCCTAGACTGCGGGGAGGCATCATGCTCATCGCTGACATTTATGGAACACCTGTTGTTATAATACACTCTTGCTTCTATAACAGAACATCTGAGACCAGGCAGCATAAAAAGAAGAATTTGGGGGCTGAAGAGATGGCTTAGCAGTTAAGGTGGGAAGCCTAAGAACGCATGTTCAAATCCCCAGGTCCCATGTAGCCAGACACAGTGACACTCAGTGTGCAATGTCACACATGTACACAAGGGGGAGCATGTGTCTGGAGTTTGTTCACAGCGGCTGAAAGGAGCATCCATTCTCTCTCTCTCTGTCTGCCTCTCTCTCTCAATAATAATAATAATAAAACAGAATTTTTCTTTCTTACAGTTTTGGATGCTATGGAGGTACTGGCAGTTTAGGGCCTCGTCTCTCTGATTCCCAAGACAGCACCTCAAATGCCACAACCTCTGGAGGAGAGGAACACTGTCCTTGTACGGCAGGGGAGTAGAGGAGGGAACTGTCCTCACAAGTCTTTTATAAAGCAGCATCAATACCTCGACTGGGTGGAATCGAACCTCACCAAGGCTGCATGCACTTAAGTCTCCACTTAGGCTCTGTGGTCACCTGTAGATGGTGACCCTTCTTCAGATCTAATGGGAGATGCTCAATGGCTCTGGGCCTAAAGCCTTGGATCTGGCCACCCCGTAGTCTAGTTGTTTACTGCCTCACCATTCTCAGGAAAGAACTTAAACTGGTAGGCATGAGTTCCCAGACCTGCTCATGGAATGTTTGGGCTCAGGCATGGAACCAGCTTTGAGGAAAATGTCATTTCCAAGGTTTTATTCTGCCATTTAGTGTGTGGTTGGGGGGGGGGATGGTCTAGACTTTTCTGGGGAGAGATAGGAACATTGACAAGGGAGCAGTAGACCATGGAATAAAAGAAATGGAGATGCTCAGCCCTTCCCTATGGATGTCACAAATACTGAGGCATGCCAAGTGGTCTAGATTAGTCCTAAGCAAGGCTTAGTGACATTAGTGAACAGGGGAGGAGGGACTAAGAGGATCCACCATGAATGGATGAACAATACCAAGTTGGCCTTTATGTTGGGGCAATGAATGGGAGGGGTACAGGAGCCCCTGGTGTGGGAGGTGAGCCGTATTGAATCTGTCTTAAAAATCTAAGTATTAGGCTGGAGAGATGGTTTAACAGTTAAGACACTTGCCTACAAAGCCAAAGGATCCAGGTTTGATTCCCCAGGACCCACATAAGCCAGATTCACAAGGTGGTACACGTACCTGGAACTCGTTTGCAGCAGCTGGAGTCCCTGGCACACCCATTCTCTTCTCTATCTGCCTATTTCCTACCCCCCTCAAATAAATAAAGAAAAATAAAAAATTTAAATCTAAGTATTTGGCTTGGAGAGATGGCTTGGAGGTTATGACATTTGTGTGCAAAGCCAAAAGGACCCACGTTCAATTCCCCAGGACCCATGTAAGCCAAGTGCACATGATAGTGCATGCGTCTGGTTTTCATCAGCTGGAGGCCCTGGTATGCCCATGATCTCTCTCTCTCTCTTTCTCAAATAAGTAAAAGTAAAAATCTAAGTTTTAACCTCCCTTATAAACCAGAAAATCTACTCTTAGGGTTTTACCAAAGACAAACAAAAACATGACCACAAAAAGAATTGTTTAAGATATAAAATGTATAATAGTCCAAAGCTAGAAACACCCCCATGTATATTAACAGGTAAACTATGGTCCAGCCACACAATGGAACCCTACTGGATAAAAACAAAATCCAAACTATCGATGCCACACAGCATCAGGGAAGCTCTTTAAATTAGTGGGCTGGCAGAAGGATGCCTTACACAGTAGAACTAAATTTGTAGAACATTCTAGAATAGACAAAATGAAGGCAAAGAACCAGAGCAGTGCTTGCAGTGGCAGGAGAGACAGTGGGGATCAAATTGGAAAGAGCACGAAAGAAATTTCTGGAGTTCTTATGTCCTCTATCTTGATGGGAGATTTGAATTACACAGGTGGGTGAGCTTGGCAAAACTCTTGGCAAAGTAGACATAAAATGTGTACGTTTGATTACATGGAAGTTTACCTTACATGTAAACACAGATGGAACTGTAGTCAATAATGCTCATGTTGGAGTGTTTTTAGGTAAGACATATTGCTGTCTGTACCTTATAAGGAAATGTATCCAAAAGTCAGGTGGATAGACAGATGGATAGATGAGCAGATGACAAAGAAAATAAGGCCAAATGATAATGTTAGTGGGCATGTGGTTGTTTACTTTATAACTTTTTCAACTTTCCTGTATGTTTGACAATTTGTGTAGCAGAATGTTGTTGAGGAAATACTTGGTGCTAATTGCACTCCTTGGCTGGACCCTGACTGACAGTCTATGCGCTTTGCGTGCTGATTTATTCAAGGATTCTTCCACTGATTGACATTTAGGCTGACATTGCTCACCATAGCTAGCAGGAAGCCATCCTCATTTGTGTCTCTGCGCACACGAAAGAGGACATTTCTCACAGACTTGGAAGTGGCTTTGTTGAATGAAGGGGTCTCTGTTGCTTTAGAAGGAGTCTGGGAGGGTGCGGGGGGAGGAACTAGACCGAGAGATGGAGAAGACTGATGCAGGCTCACATAGCAAGTCTGCAGTAGAGCTTGAAATGGGCTCTTGCTCCCATGCTCAAACTGCAAAAGGGAGCCTTCCCTTGCTTCCTCGGCCTCCAGCGGATGCCCAGACATGGTGGAGGCTGAGTTAAAGTGGGATGATGGGATCCTTAGAGGGAAGTGATCAGCCAGGAGTGGGAAGTCCAGAGAAGGTAGCCACTGCCACCCTTACCCCAGTGATGGCTTCTATGACTGACTCAGAGATGTAGCAGAGAAGTAGCCGGCAGATGTAGGTGGTGCCCCTCCTAACATGCATGTCTAGGCCAATCAGTGACCTCTGGCAGTGAGAGCCGACTGGGCTGTTTCACGGAGGTGACAGCCACTCTAGATGAGGCGTGATTTGGAGGGAAGTACTAACTACAGGAGCTACAGTTGCCTTTGGCTAGCAGATAGAAGCTGAACTCCACTTTCCATTTAGCAATGTCTTTGCAATTCTCCTAATGAAAAGAAACAAAGGGCTGAAGGGACGGCTTAGTGGTTAAGGTACTTGCTTGCAAAGCCAGAGGACCCAGGTTCAATTCCCCAGGACCCACGTTAGCCAGATGCACAAGGAGGCACATGATCTGGTGTTCATTTGCAGTTGCTGGAGGCCCTGGCACGCCCATTCTCACTCTCGCTCTCTCTCTCTCCCTGTCTCTCTGACTCTAATAAACAATATATATATATATATATATATATATATATATATATATATATGAAAAAAAGAAAGAAAGGGGGAGAAAAGGAAGAAAGGAAAGATAGATAGAAAGAAAAAGAGGGAATAAAGAAGGAAGGAAAGAAAGAAAGAAGAAAAAAACAGATTCAGAGAGACCCTATGAGGTGGATGAACAAGCTGGGTGAGGACTGGTGCTGGTAGAAGAGGAGTCAGGAGGAGCCAAGAGGGCCGGTGTGAGGACAAGAAGGTGTAAGGAACGCGCTGCTATTTATAGTGGAAAGGAGTGCGCGTGTAGTAACACTGTTCACCGTCCAGTAAGTGAATGTGGGGTGGAAAGCAGTGATGGCTGTATTTGCAGACATGATGAGTGTCAGAGGGAATTCTTGATGACTCGAAAATAATATTTTTGATGCAGAAAAAACGTAATAAAACCCCCTATTTTCCTAAGCCCTTAAGCTTAATTTCAAATTTGAATATCCTAATTACAAATCCAAATTCCCTTAACAGTCTCATTACAACTCATTTTATTAAATTCCTTTAAGCATTTTGAAGTGCATTTATAAATTGACGCATCCTGTTTTCATTTGGAACGCTTTGCATGCCTGACCTAACAAGCAAAACCTTTCCAAGCACTTGAATTACTCTTGTAAACTTAATAAATAAGAATCATAAATTTGGTGAATCTTAGGTTCTCATAAACATTCCAATACTGTTTACAAAACTAATCAAATTCTCTTACAACCTTTAATTTAAAATCACAAGTCTAAAATCAATTACCCAATTACACATTTACAATATAATCTATGTCAAATTCTCTTACACATCACAAACTCTGAAAATACCAAATATCTACAGATTGTTCCCAAATTTAACATGAATGCATTAATATCATGGGTTTAGTTAGCTTTATTAATTCTGCATTTAACTTACACCTTCAGGGGATTTTAAAGACCCATTTTTGCTAAACATATCGCTTTCTCATCACAAGAGAATTGAGGTTGCTGCACAACACCACCCCTCATTTCAAGTGAGCTGCAGTTCATGGCCATAGTGTAGTTCTCATCTTATAGTACCCTGGTTGCTTGTTATGATATAGATGTGAAATGTCCCCCGTGGGCTCATGTGTTGGAACACTTGATCACTAGCTGCTGGTGCCGTTTTGGGCGGTTGAGGAACCCGTTGGACATGGGCCCTCACTAGCAGACATGGGGCTATAGGGGAAGAACTTGACATTTCTAGGTCGACTCCAGTTCTGGTCTGAGTTCCTTCTGCTTCCTGGTCCACTAAGCTGTAAGAAGCCCTGTTGCAAGTTCCGCCACTTTAGATGGTGGCCCAATTTGTCACCTTCCAGGTTGGGCTGTATCCCCTGTACCATGAGCCAAAAACAACCTTCCTCCCTTAAGTTGTTTTTGGCAGGAATGCTGTCACAGCGGTGAGAAAAGTCACAAAGACATTGCTCTTGCCTACTAGAAACTTGAGCCATTGTCATCCTGGCTGGTTTTTCTCATGGACTTCTTAATATGATGTTAGTGGATTCCAAGTTCATAGTGCCCACATGCAATCGTACTGACAATTGAGTTCTCTTATATTCAAGTCACACCATTAACTAAATGATATGCCTACTTTGACCTTGCCCCATCTCCTTGCCCCACTGTGACCATGCTGCATCCAATTTCATCCAACTAATCACTTGGTTCAATATCTCCTGGAATTCTCTCTTCTTTTCTAATTTCTCCTTTCTGGCAGGGGCACCACTTGTAACAAGATTTAAAATAAGGCTTGATTGGATTTAGCCTGACTCCTTGCCTTTGTTTGGCTCAAAGATCAATAAACTAATTTAAATGGCATTGTCTCAAAGGTGGGACAAGCCGGTGGAGATATTGTGGTGGCCGTGGAGGTCATTTAAGAAAGCCAGTGGTGGAGTAGAATCGACTGACTGTTGGCTCCATCCCGATATTCACACTAAAGCCTTGCTTCCTTGGACTGCTCCTAAGGAACGAGCACAGTGGGAACTCTGGAGCTGGCCCCTTCCTTCTCATCATGGAATTTCTCTAAGAAGCAGCTTTTTCTCCTGGGAACTGCATTGGATCTGGCACTCTTCCTTCCTGACCATCTGCCCTTCCCCCTCCTGTCTTACCGTAGGTGTCAGCCCTGCATCATTGTTGGAAGGCTCCCCCTCTCTACCTCTCCTGAACCCTCTATGTTTCCTGGGAGGGAGTTTCTTCCAGTCAACCTCTTGCATGTCTAACCCCATCTTGATGCCTGAAGCACCTGACCTAGCAGAGATGGCGTGCAAGAAAAGAGGCAGCAGGATGTGGCAGTTAGGGGTCTGGCTCATTCACTGGCTGGTTGTGTCAAGGAATACCGACCTCGAGTGAAATGTGGAGCACTGATTGTCTTCGACACAAGGTGGATGACAATCTCACAATTTCTCATGTGACGAACTTGGAAAAAATGTCCCCGTGAAGAATAACGCCCTTGATGGCACAGTGCATTTGAAGGATATACAGGGAATGGTGCCAACAAGGAGAATGAAACTGGCTGGTTTTTTAATAAGCTGTGACATCCTGCAGAGGGATAATGAGAAGTCACAGGCAGTCAACCAATAGTTAAGGGCTAAGTGTGAGAGCCGGAGTTTTCTCATTGGTGGATTGCAAAGAAATTCTGATCCTTGCGATGAAAGCAGACTCGGGGCTGTAGACGGAGTGGCGGAGGGATGTAGATGCCCATATGTTCAGCAAAGGCAGGTCTGTTGTGCTAAAAGCAGGCTCTGGTTGGGAATCCTCGAAACATGGGTGGGGATTTGGGTAATATTCCTAGGAATTTGGACTGTGTGACGCCCCATGAACTGCCAGGCTTTCCAGAGGTGGCGCACCCCTATGCAGTGCGCTAACACTTCGTTTTCTTGAGAGAAAACTACCACTTTCGTTTCCTCTACCCATTCCTCGAGGAAACAGAAGCTTTCTCCTTCAGAGCTGTCCCAGCTTCCTCAGCTGCCCGGTTGGGTCACACGGGCTTAAATCTTGGCAGAACCTGGTTTGGGCCCGTGCTGATTCTGATTAAGAGAGAAAAGAGATTACATGTCGAATATGTGCAAGAGTTAGTGAACACACACTTGTCCAAAGCAGTACCCCCAAACTGCTTTAGCGGAGCTGAGATTTGAACTCAGTTCTGCCAAAGTGCCAACCCAGTGTTCTTCCTCTCTCTCTCCCTGTCCTCCTGAAGAAGCTCGAAGCAGCAGAACATTAGGACTGGCAAAATGCAGCCTATAGCTGCTCATTCCGGCTGCATCACTTAATTAATTCATCCACCAACTGGCCGGGAGGATGAACAAGTGACTCAGCTGGCATTACGAGGAAGTGGCCCGCAGCTGCCTCCTTCGAGCCAGAGCTGCGTTGTATTTGAAGGTCAGACATCAGAGCCCAGCTGTCCATGTGCAATTTAACCGCGAGGGCCCACGTGACTGCAGGCAGCCAGACAGAGATGGGGGGAGATACCCACAGACTTGGGGTCCCAGGCGCCCAGAGCTGCTCAGTCACCTCCCTATCTTTCCACGTGGGCCTCAGATGATTTAAAAATCACAGTCACAGGAGCCAGACACACGTTTCAATGTCACCCCAATTAGGGGGCTGGCAAAGTTGGATGGGCCCTCGAGGAGGAAGCACAGGGACTGTCTACCGGATGAAAGAATGAGGTCCCACAGCCACAGCGGCCTGGCACCCAAGGGTTCTAAGGAAAAAGGGAAACTTCAGGGCGCTCGTGTGCTGCTGAAAAGGAGACTGCTAGGACCTCAGCGGGCATATGGGACGGCATCCTTCTGAGGCACAAGAGCCAAAGGAAGGTGAGAACGCTGTGGGAATGGCGAGGAGCACAGCATCGCCACGGTTACGAGCTGGGCCTGCAAGGTGGCAGGTAACGGGAAGGCAGACGGAAGTGTTTTCTAAGGAGTGACTTACTGTTGCTGTCCTTCCCACTCCTCGAGAGGGGAGCAGAGCCGACCCCAGAGCTCCAGAGGCAGGTGAGGGCTGTTTTGGTACCAAAAGGAGGAAGACTTTTGTAGCGGAATGAGGGCACTTGCTCCGAGTCCCCTCTCAGGTCCCTTTGAGACTTCATGTCCTTAATTTGGATTCGGTAGGAAGTAGGGATAAATGTGAGA
The DNA here is from genome assembly GCA_036346955.1 of Dipus sagitta. NCBI lineage: Eukaryota > Metazoa > Chordata > Mammalia > Rodentia > Dipodidae > Dipus > Dipus sagitta. The sequence continues at coordinate 102,737,314 of CM070770.1, read as the reverse complement.
GGCGGAAAACAGGGATTCCAGGCGCGGAACTAGCTTGGTCTCAGCTTGCAGACCCTTCCCCCACCAGCTGCTCCCTGTCTTCTCACCTTTCCCCATCCCCTGACCCAGGCTGTACAACCCAGAGAGGTAGCTCCATTTCACTGAGACTCTTCCGGTCTCGGATGTCTTTTCAGGTGGCCATGTATGTGGAAAGCCAAAAGTTCAAGAGCTAGCCCAGGGCCTGGAGAGATGGCTCAGTGGTTAAGGCACTTGCCTGCAGAGCCTAATGACCAGAGCTGGATTCCTCAGTGACTGCTGGAGTCAGATGCACAAAGTGGCACATGCATCTGGAGTCCCTTTTCAGTGGCTGGAGGCTCTGGGGTGCCCATTCTCTCTGTCTCTCTTCTCTTCTGCTTGCAAATAAATAAATAAAAGTTTAAGAGCTAGCCTAGAGTTTTGCCCCTGCCCTTTGAGTGAACTTGGTGCACAGGAGGGCTGAAATAAACCCAGTTTGGAGACTACTTGGAATCAAAGATCCTTTCTTAGCTCTGGCTGTCCATGAGTATTAGGACTGGGTTCCTGCTGAACAGGGAAGGCAGGAATCGTCACAGATTCCCAGTTCTGTCACATAGGCACAGCCTCTCATGGTCCCAGCCCCTGGTCCTTGCCTACCCCATCTTTGGGGCCCTGAGAATCAAGGGTGGGAGTGTGGATTTGCACAGGAAATGACTTGGCCCTATCAGATGAAGGGTGAAAGGTGGTTGTCAGAACCATAAAAACATGCCCAGATCCCCTGGGGAAATCAGTCCAGGTTGAGATCTTAGGCTTGCAATTTAGTCCGTGGGGAGCCAGGGCCCTGTGATTCCTGGGGTGTCCTACCCATCTAGGCTGTCTGAGCCATCTTGCTGGCTGGTGCGGTGGAGAGCGAGTCACCAATCAGGCTTGACAATCCAAGCTCAGCCTCCCCTCCCCCCCGCCATCCACGCAGCAGGAATTCTTCCTCATCACTCCCTGCTGTGCAGGTGATAGTCATAAGTCTGACAGACAGCTAATTACTCAGGATCACAAATGAGACTGAATTCACCTGGCTGTGGATTCATTTCTCCGCTGTGAGCAGGACCAGTGTTGGTCTCTGAGGCGGACTTTGTTAGGAGCCTCTCAAGCGCCTTTTGCTGGGCCTGGGCGCCTCCCCTGTCATTGTGAGCAAGAGCTTCCAGTGGACTAGACACAAGACTCTTATTTCAGCAGCCTGCCTGGGCTACTGGAAACTTTTCCTGTATGTGCAGACAGACTAAAGTGTCTGGGAGTTCACTTCCCCGTGGCTAATGACTGGCAAGGGCAGTGTGGACTTGGTACAGGACAACCCGAGGCTTTACACTTCAGAGCCCAGAGGAACCACAGCTGCCTTCTGGGGGAACCCCTTGTTTAGCTTCCTCCTTTCTCTCTCCTGCACTGAGTTTTCCCGGGAGCATGTTCTTGATATGTTACTTGCACTTGAGTCCTTTGGTCTCATGAATTTCTTTTATGTCCCCAGATGCTAAGTCAGGGCCTGAGTGGGGCAGGAGCTCAGTGATTGTGGTGTGGAGTTAACCCGTGAAGTTATAGGAAGGACTCGAGATGCAGCCCAACTCCTCTCCCATGCATGAAAACGCATCCCCAGAACAGGGAAGGGGCTTGTCCACAGTCTGAGCCTGATCCAGAATCCTGGCTTCACTGCCAGGCCAAGGGGTCATCTCAATGCTGAGTAGCAGGCACCTTCCAGAAATTCTGTCATAACTGAGGCAGACAGTGTTCGGAACCTCCAGGGACAAGGAAAAGGACCATGAGGGCTCACAGAGGGAGAGGTCTCTGCCAAGTAGGAATGAGGGTGTTGGGCAGGACTTCCTACAGAAGGAGTAGGTGGGCTGGACCCGGGAGGAAGGACCTTAGGTGGGCAAGGACAAGGGCATGATGGCATTCTAGCAGAGAGAACTGCACAAGGCAGGACATAGAAGCTAGAGTGCGTAGGTCATGTTTGGTGCATTCGTCTACTTTCCCTTGGATAACAAAATACCTGGGCCTGGGGTCATCTTCAAAGACCTGCCCCAGATAATCCACTTTTACCAGCCAGGCCCCACCTCTTATAGACTGCACAGTCCCTTCAAAATAGCACCACAAGACAGACCAAGTGTTCAAAACACAAGCCTCTGGAGGACACTTCAGGTTCAAACCGTGGGAGGTCATGAATTCGAAGGTAACATTTGACCTGGTCTTGAAGTGGAAGGAAACATCGCCGGGCTAGAACAGTGGTGGGAAGACACACAGGAGGTAAATGAGTACAGATTAAGGCCCAGAAAGGGAAGCCAGGCTGTATTCCCAGGGCAATATAAGGCTGCCAGTGCAGATGGGAAGGGAGGTGGGAGCCCTCTGCAGAGGACTTCAGCCATTCTGAGAAAAGAATAAAGCAGAAGGCCACAGTAGCAAACCTCAGTGTCTGAAAAGGAATGGAGAATGGTCCTCACATAGGGGCCCCTGGGGGTTGGCAACACTCAGAGGAGGGAACAAGTATTCTGTCCCTAGCTCTGAGACTGACCACCTTGTATGAGTTTGGGCACAACCCTTGCCTTCTACCAGTCCCAGTCAGCCAATGTCCAATAAATCCTTGGCCTCGGGCCCTGGGAGTCCGAATGTGTTAAAAACAAAACAAAACAAAACAAACAAAAATGTTTAACTGAGAGGGATTCCTAGGCCAGGGGGAGATAGGAGGTTCACAGTCCATTTAAATACAGCCCGGAAGGGTGGGGCCTGAGGTGAATGGAAGGTTGCCTGGCCTGCTGTGAAGATCTGTGGTGTGGATGCGAAATTAGGGAAATAATCAGACATATGGTTTTCACAAAACCCAGGGTCCCACTGTAGCCGGCACTCGGGCCACCTCAGAGTCATTGCTGTAGTGGTTGGGTCTAAGTGTGTGGTACCGGTGGTTAGTGTTGGTAGCATCTGGGAGCTGTGAGAAATAGAAACCTTGGGCTCCTTGCCAGACCTTATGGATCAGACGCTGAAGCGGAGCTGGGAGCTGGCAGCCTGGCTATCCTTCAGCCTTCTCATGACGCTGGTGCCCGCAGACTGCAAATCCCTGTGCCTGGCGATACTTGTGTATTGGCTAGAGGCTTCGGGAAGCAGTATTTGGTATTTGTAGTTTGTAGAAAGTGATCAGGGGTTATGACTTACTTCAATAAATTTTGGAGTGTGTTCTATTTCGCTACCTAGTACTTGGTTTATTGGTCTGATATTGACCTCTGGTCCTGTGGTATACCCCTCATCTGGGAAGGGTTGTTTGTTTGTTTTTCAAGGTAGGGTCACCCTCTAGCCCAGACTGACCTAAAATTCACTACATAGTTTCAGTGTGGCCTTGAACACCCAGCCTCTGCCTCCTGAGTGCATGCACCACCACGCCTGGCCAAGAAGGGTTTTATTAGCCTCTGCTCTGTGGCTAAGGCCAAGCCTGTTACCTGTACTGGCCTCGGTTTCCCCTTGGGCATGATTGCAGATGTTTTGGGCGCTGGTGACTGTACTGATGGAGCTAAGAGCTTTGTGTTGTTCTGACAGACAGGAAGAGAGGGCAGGCAAGGAACACACCAGAAGCACGTGGGCTCCGCCATAAGACCAGGCCAGGTGTGGAAAGCACGCCGAAGGAGAACTCTGTCCTGGGGCTGGACGCCGCTGTTCCCCAGTGAGCACACGGCCTAGCTGAGAGTAATGGCCACGCCGGGTAGGCACGGCTTTAGACACCGGGGGACTCTTCTGCCTGCCGCACTGCCACGCTCACCTCTGAAGAACGGCTAGAGTTGTCGCTTTGGAGCGTCATGGTGGGTGGCTTCTGGGGAGAAGAGGCAAACAAGGTGGGTCTGGAAAGTGCAGGAAATGTCTCCCAGGCAGAGCAGTGGCTTGAGCCACGGTCCCAGAGGCCTGCACCAGCAGGGCACGCTCTGTAGCACCAGAGACCATTGTGGCCGGCACAATGGACAAATGGACAGGATTGGGAGAGGGGCCGAGATAGGACACACACAGAGAGAAGAGCTGCACATGCTAGGGAGAAACACTTTCTATTTACCTTCCATGGCACGGCTTTTTGTTTTATTTTATTTTATTTATTTTTGCCCCACATTCTTTAGTAGCCAAATCTTTAAAAAAACAAAATAAAACAACAACCACAAAAAAGAAAACAAACTTTGGAGCTGGGCGTGGTAGCACACACATTAATCCCAGCACTTGGGAGGCAGAGGCAGGAGGATCGCCATGAGTTCAAGGCCACCCGAGACTATAGTGAATTCCAGGTCAGCCTCAGCTGGAGTGAGACCCTACATGGAAAAACCAGAAGAACAAAACCAAACTCCTTGGGCCAGAGAGGTGGGATGACACTGCTCGCGTCAAGCACGAGGGTCTGAGACTGTGTGAGTTGCACTCCCTAGCCCTCGTGTAAACAGCTGGACGTGGCCACGCACGTGTGTAATCTCTGTCCCGTGGGGAGCAGAGACCAGAGAAGTGGTGGGTCTCAAGCAAACTGCAGCTCCATGTTCAGCGAGAGATTTCAGCTCAAGGCAACATGCAGATGAGCAATACAGGACGGACACCAATGTCCTCTTCTGGTCTCTGTAGACCCACAAGCGCATCTGCACGTACGTAGGTACACCACACGCGTACGACACATACCCCACACTTTGTATCTATTCTTTACTTTCAAATAGGCAATGTGTGCGCCTCACACGAATGGGTTTCCTAAATTCTAACACCACTGTGTAGGTGTTACTACTGGGAACAGGGGTGTGGGCTTTGAACCCAGATGTCCCTTCAAGATGCCAGGGCCAGTGAGTGGCTGCACCACGGTGCACGGGCAAGATTGCTTTGTTGGAAGGAGCTGGGGTTGGGGCTATGCTGGTGCTCTTCCCTGTGACAAGTGGAGCCAGGGAGAAGGGCTCACATCAACGCTGTGACCTGCCCCGGGAGTCACAGCTTAGGCTGCATGGAGAGGGAAGGGTGGGAGAGCGAAGGAAAACCCAGAGGACATCCTGAGAGGCAGGCCCACGGCAGGCGGAGGCAGAGGCAGGAGGCATTGTCCCTGTGGCCTGTTGATAGCTCTCACACAGCCTGCATGGAGGTTGGGGAATTCTTTATCTAAGTCCAGCTCTGCTGTCCACTTACTCTGTGGCCCTAACCATGCCCCTGTCCCTTGTGCTCTGTTTCTAGATTTTTCCATGCCTAGGATTGACTGGATCAGTGGTTTCCAACCATTTCATCAGTAATATTCCCACACATTTGTAGGCGGAAATCCATTACATCAAACTGACAAGAGTGACATTATTATAAATTTACATTTCAGTTCAAATTTATAAGCACTACTTATAAAACCAACCAATGAGAATAATGAGGTTATTTCAATAACCCAAATAATTTGACATTGGACATTATAAATAATAGTTGCAACCCTGTTTCAGCATCAATATCCAATTCACTTTAGCATTTAGATTGGTTTTCCTGGATTATAGAAATCCTTCTCCACCTTGAGATGTAGTCGCACATGGTAACGAATTTCTTTTTACCTATACCCTTAGACTATTCTCTAATTAGATGCATGCAAGAACTTCAAGAGGAATAATAGGCAATTAGTTTGTTTCAGGGTTGAATTATTAATAATACCTGAGCCCTGCTCTCATCCCTTAAATGGTGAGTATTCAATTTTAAGGGAGATGAGGAGTTGCTTTCTTAGTTTAAGTATTCATTCTTTGGCAGAAAACCACCTTTCAAATATAGCTTGAAGGATGTTCAAGATTGTCATTTAAGAAAATCTCACGTCTCAGCGCCCTTGCCTGACAGCTACTCACTCAAACTCCCAAACAGTCAAATTAATCCTGTTTGCATGTTAAATCCAAGCCTTTTGGATTTGAATTTACCCTAAACATATTCCGCAGTGTTTCCAGCAAGGTGACAAGGTGACCCTACATGGATAAACTGGACCCATGCAAGTCAGCAAATCAGACAAGAGGCCAGCCAGGTTCACAATGAGCTCTGATAGGTTTTTCCCATCTGACGGGGCAAGGCATAGGGCATCTTTACTCGTGGCTGGGTTGTCCCCAGCATGTCCAGGGGGTGCAGAACCAGCTTATTACCGTGCCAGGTTCTAATGGAGCATGATGTATGAGTCAGTTGGTTGTGGGCTCGCATAGCTAATGGAACATGCATGCTCATGTGGAAGCCTCCCTAAGAGGGAGCAGTGTGGGTGAGCAATGGTGGGTGCACAGAGGCTCCGGGCCCACTCGAGAGGCTTTGTCCAGAGAGGCACACGCGCTAACATCTGCATGGTAGCAAGAGCGCAGGCATTTTGCAGCCCTGGAGAGCCTGCCTAGCATTTTCTTGGTGATGAACCGGAGCCTGGAGTCTCCAAACAGCCTGGTTTGGAAACTCTAAGGCTGGACTGTTGTTCAAGGTCCACGCACTGGACCCTGGATGGTAACAGGGCATCGTCATGATTGATTCTATGTTGTCCTCCCATCCCCCACCCTGGGTGTTTTCAGGAATAGAACCCCTTCCCCAACCAACCCCCCCCCCCCAGCCTGTGGGATTCCCTTCTAGAAAAGTCATTACTGTCTCTCTTGGTTGTCTGCCAGCTCTAAAGTGTCTTTTTAATTGCATCTAATTTGGCCTCATCTCATTAAATCCTTAATTTAAACGGGAGTGATCCCTCCAGCTCTGGCTGCCTAATGACAAAGGGCCTGTGCCGCCCTTCCCCCCTCAGTGTGGTGCCCCAGTCAGGGCTGCTCTCATTTCCAGGTGGTCTCTCTGGGAGGCTTCTGACAAGTGGCTGTCGTCCTCACCACACTGGGCATGGAGCCGAGCCAAGAGGGCTTCCTGGGAGCAGTAATTACTGGGAAAGGCTCAACCCGCCACCCTGCTGGCACCCCAGTTTACAAGCCCCAAAGTGGCTGCAGCGATAGCAGCCAATTCTACAGGTGCAGGAATGGGCGATGCGTAAGGCAGAGACGCTGAGATTGTACAACCGTAACGCACCATTGGACCAACCACTGGCACACCCTGCTTTAGACACAGGATCTCCATGGGAAGCTCTCACTGGCCTCATGCCATACAGAGGAGGGCATCCAAGCTCACGGGTGAAGAGACAGGCCTTGTGTATAAGCACAGATCTATCTGGCCTCCACAGACGGGTTCTTCCCTTATCTCCCCCAGTCCAACCTCATAGTCATTCCTCTAATTTCCAGCACCTCGGTACTCCAGGAACATGCCTAGATATCTGCTTTGTTGTGCCTCCTCTCTAGAATGTTCTTCCTCTACATGCTATCTGGCTTACTTCCTTTTCCCATCATCTCAGACTTCCTCTCCTCCAGAGGTCTTCCTTGCGTCTCCTTTCTTCCCTTTGTCCCCTGTCTAGTTTCTGTTGTGTTGTTGGTAATCACTGCCAGTATTTATCTGCATTCCTGCCCGCATGTCTGTATGGGCTGGAGCATTGTAAGAGCAGAGCATTTTTTTTCCTGTCTTGTTCACTGCCCAAGGCCAGCATATACTAGGTCTTTTTTTTTTCCTTTTCCTTGGTTTTTCAAGGCAGGGTCTCACTCTAGCCCAGGCTGACCTGGAATTCACTATGTAGTCACAGGGTGGCCTTGAACTCATGGCGATCCTCCTACCTTTGCCTCCTGAGTGCTGGGATTAAAAGCATGTGCCATCACGCCCAGCATAGGTCTTTGGTTCTTATTTCACGCTTGACTCCTTCACAGAAATGTCTAAACCATTTCAGAATACCCACATTCCAGCAGTTCTCAACTCAGATGCTCATCCAAGTTTAGTTAACTCAACTCTTTTTTTGTTGTTGTTTATTTGTTCATTTTTATTTATTTATTTGAGAGCGACAGACAGAGAAAGAGGCAGATAGAGAGAGAGAGAGAGAGAGAATGGGCACGCCAGGGCCTCCAGCCACTGCAAAGGAACTCCAGATGCGTGCGCCCCCTTGTGAATCTGGCTAACGTGGGTCCTGGGAAACCGAGCCTCGAACTGGGGTCCTTAGGCTTCATAGGCAAGCGCTTAACCACTGAGCCATCTCCCCAGCCCTAACTCAACTCTTTTATGGTGATCTAAAAGTGTAGCTATCTTTGCCGCAGAGTGGAGACATTGTCTTTATTGTACAGGGCTATAAGCAAATCTTCCCTCTGCTCTGGAAGGAGAAATGGGAGCTCTGGGGAAAGCTGGTCCGGAGTCAAGGCTACCGGTGTCTCTGCTTGGAGGAGTATGAGAAATCGATGGAAGGCTGACAGTGTTGGCACATGCTTGTATTTGTGGCACTTGAGAGATAGAAGCAAGAAGATCAGGAGTTCAAGGATAGCTTTAGCTACATAGTGATACTGAGTTTGAGCCGGGGCTATATGAGGACCTGTTGAGAGGAAGAAAGAAAGGAAAGAAAGAAAGAAGGAAAGAAGGAAAGAAAAGAAAGAAAGAGAGAAAGAAAGAAAGAAAAAAAGATGAAGACAGGGAGGGAGGGAGGAAGATATCTATGAACAACACAATGAATTTTATTTTTTTTTTTTTTTTGGTTTTTTGAGGTAGGGTCTCACTCTAGCCCAGGCTGACCTGGAATTCACTATGTAGTCTCAGGGTGATCTTGAATTCACTGCGATCCTCCTACCTCTGCCTCCCGAGTGCTGGGATTAAAGGTGTGTGCCACCACGCCCGGCTTAACACAATGAATTTTTTTAAAGAAGCATGTTCTGGGAGCGAGGGAGTTACAGTTTACCTCTGTTCTCCTGTGTTAAGGTTTGTTTCCTGCTATGGTGCTACTGGAAAGCAGTGGGACCATTAAGAGGTGAGGCTTAGAAGGAAGTTTTGGGTCACTGGGGTGTGCATTCAAAGGGGATTATGGAACTCTGGTCTTTTCCCTTTTTCTTGTCCAGACTATGAGGTACACAGCTTGTCAGTGTCACACACTGTCCACCATGATGGGCAGCCTCATTATAGGCCCCAGAGCAACAGAGTTAACCCACCATAGACAGGACCTTCAAAACCGTGAACCAAAATAAATCTTTTCTCTTTATAAGTTGGTTATCTCAGCTTTCTGTTACAGTGACCAAAAGTTGGCTAACATAGAGGATCTCCTTGCATTTGGTTCTTTCCAGAATATGTTAGGCTGTGTGGCATGCCTCATGGGCCCTCCTGTGCACAGCCCCACCTCCGTGGGTTCCTATACCTTCAAAAACCCCAGCTGGGGCCTTTGGAACTGTGATGTTCTGTGGCCATCTCTACGGCGCATGAATAACCTGCTAAAAGACCACCGACGTCTGTCTCACGGGCTTCCCAAGCCAAACTGCCCATGATCACAGGGCCCATCAGGCACGGCAACACCCCAGAAATTAGCTGACCTGTCACAGTCCAATTCTAACCATCTGCAGGTATGCGGTGCAGGCACTATCCATCTAATCCTCCCCCCACCCCTGAGGAGGGGAGGGGCTGATGTTGTCCCAGTTACTGAGCCAAGAGCTAACGAACGCCAGCTGTGTACCCTGGCTTAGGCCAGAGCCACGTGCATCAGACCTGGTTCCTGCCTGTGGTGCTTCCAGACTGGCTGGGCAGACATGTAGGCACAGCCACTGCAACACGGGGGGGAAAAGGGGACACGGTGGAAGTGAGCAAGGAGGGCAGAGGTCTCTGAGGAGGGCATTTCTGAGCCAAGCTGTGACGGCAAGGACAGGGAAGGACAACACAAAGAGAGGATAAACTCAGGGAGCTTGAAAACGATGCTAAGGGGCCGGGTGTGGTGGTGCACGCCCGCACTCGCAGCTCTTGGGAGGCTGAGACGGAAGGATTATGGTGAAGTTGAGGCCAGCCTAAGCTACCTAGCGTCTTTTAGGCTCAGCCTCAGAAACATGAGAACCAGAAAGGAAGGGGGGGGGATGGGATGGGAGAGAGAAGAGAGGGAGAGAGAAGGAAAAGTTCTCCCAAGGGTTCTCAAGTTTAGCCTGCACGTGATGAGTGACTGCTGGAAGAGGTAGGGAACATACATCAATTCTAGATGCTTTCCTAGTATTAAAGCAAAACAGCTTATTGGAGAAGACTTATAAGGCATCAGTTACAAAAAGCACAAAATACCAGGGCATAATGGTGCATACCGGTAATCACAGCACTCGGGAGGCAGGAAGATGACCACAAGTTCAAGGCTAGCCTGTCTACATAGCGAGTTCTAGGCCAGCCAGGGGCTACATAGCAAAGACTCTGTATTTAAAAAAAAAAAAAAAGTAAGAAAGAAAGAACAGGTTTGGAGAGATGGCTTAGTAGTTAAGGCATTTGCCTACAAAGCCTAAGGACCGAGGCTCGATTCCCCAGAACCCACGTCAGCCAGATGCGCATGGTGGCCCATGTGTCTGGAGTTCATCTGCTGTGATTAGAGGCCCTGGTGTGTCCATTCTCTCTCTTTTCTCTCCCTCTATAATAAATAAATAAATAAATAAATAAATAAAAGAACAGAAGCTGGGCGTGGTGGCACATGCCTTTAATCCCAGCACTTGGGAGGCAGAGATAGAAGGATCACTGTGAGTTTGAGGCCACCCTGAGACTACATAGTGTATTCCAGGCCAGCCTGAGCTAGAGTGAGACCCTGCCTCAGGGGGAAAAAAAAGAAGAAAAAAAAAAAAAGAACGGAATACCAGTCGCCCATAATTCTTTCACCTCGGGAAAACCACTGCCAGTATTTTGCGCATTTCTTTTTCCCTATCTTCATACAAGTAGCCGCTCCCCACCCAGCCCGCCCTGGGACAGCTCATTCTGGTTCCATTTTTCACATCCTGCATCTTCTTTCAACAGCTTGTACGTGCAAAGCAAAGTATGCTGCTTGCTTTCTCTGCAGCAGGCCCACGACCTCGGCCCCCCTGCACTCCCGCTAGGATGGTAGGACTTTGGGGCTCACTGTGGAGCGGGAAGGAAGCAGCTCACCCTCCCTAGGCCCATGGGTACAGGGGCACAGGGGGAGGGTCTATGGGCCTGTAGTCCTCGTTCTGTCATGGCTGTCCCTTTGGCTTGTGTGTGGTCACTGGCCATCCATGGTGCCCAGGATCTCTGCTGAGCCTGGCTCCTAGTCTCCATGTAGACTCTCAGCCACTGCCTCTGCATCGGCATGGCTGGGGATTGGAGCCTCTATCAGTCATTTTCTCATTGCTGTGAACAAATACCTGACCAGAAGCAACTTCTGGAAGAAAAACAATGTTGAACTCAGCTTACAGCTCCAGAGGGCAGCAGCCATCACCGTGGAAAAGGCATGCAGGCCAGGGATGAGAGCAGAGCCGGTCCACTGTCAGGCAGGTGGCAGAGGGCACACGCAGCATGCGGACAGGCTACATCACCTTATGTGACCCACCTCCCCCAGCAAGGCTTTGCCACCCCAAAGTTCTACAACCTTCCCAGACAGTGCCACCAGCCGGGGACCCAGTGTTCAAACACAGGAGCCTATGAGGGGCATTTCACATTCAAAGCACATGAGAGCCATTCCAGGTCATGGACAGTCTCCTGTCATAGGCCAGTCCTGCCTCCTGCCCTCCCTTGCACAAATCCCTCAAGCAGCTCAGGTATTGTGAAAACAAAGGCAGCAGAGGAAATCGTGCTTACAAAGTAAAACAACAACAACAAAAAATAAACAAACCTCAAATCAAGAGAGCAAAGTTTTTTTTTTTTTCCTCCTTGAAACTGAGAAGGAAAAATATATTTAGAAGAGATCCAGGCAAATATTCAAACAAATTAGTTTTCAGAAACATACATATATTAAAAACGACACCCTCGGGCCTCTGGCCCGTTGTGGCAACAGCGCGGAGCGAGCCTCCTTCCTTGCAGAGGGCAAAGAAACCACAGCAGGGTGTTGCTCGCCTTGACCCTCCAGGCCGAGGGGAGCAGGGCCAGGCTCCCCCTCTCTTGGCTGCTCGAGGGGAAAGTAATGAAGCTGGGGCTGATTTCACACTTATTCCTGATAATTGCTCACCCCTTTCCAGAGCAGGTGGCTCCTCGATGCCGTAATTGGCAGGGGGCAGCGCCTCGCACCTGGGGACTGGAAAGGTGTTAATTGCTGTCCTCTCTCCTCCATGCCCATCCGTATTTGGGGAGGAAACCAGAAGGGTAAGGGATGCTCAGGAAACTCTCAAGTACCAAAGGGCAGGGGGCATTAGGGAGAGGGTGGCATAGAGGGCAGGGAGAACTCATAGGGACTCACAAACCATGACTGGGAGACCTGGCGGCACGTAGCCATCCCAGCGAGGCTGGCAGCCCCCAGTCTGCGACCTGGAGTCTGGTTCAGCACCTCAGGTCCGCCCACCTCAAAGGTCCCCTCATGAAGCCGGCTTGGCAGGTGGCTCTCTTCAAATAATGCTCCAGACCCAACACATTGCGTTCATTGGAACTTGGATGCTTTTATCTACCCAACCCAGGTTTTTGGGAACAAGCAGGTTTTCTTCACCCACAATCTGCCCTGGACAATATGCATCCCATTCCTCTCAGTGGGCCAGGAGGTCTCAGCCTACAGGGGATGTGTGTGCACCTGGGGCCCAGGCGCTGTTTGGCCTGGTGCTTGGCTCTTTAAGGGCAACGTCTGCATAAGGCTCACCTTCAGTCACCTTTGCCATCTCAGGACAGCAACACACACACAGACACACGCACACACACACACACACAGCATTCGGAACACCGGGCATCCCAGTGAAGGGAGTCAGCACAGGCTCTTCCCTGAGGGGTCCAGCTCTGCCCTCCACATGATCATCCGAGCCAGTGTCCTGCCGGTTAGTTTGCTCAGACTTCTGTTTTCACACCTCGACCCCACTGCTCACCATGCCTCCTGCCTCCGTAATCAATGTCACAGCCAGCAGCTTAGCTCAGATCTACGTGAAGGCCTCTACAGCGGGCTGTTTGCTGGCGCAGCTGTTTCCCTCCTCATTGCTGGGACAGAACACCTGACCAGAAGCAACTGATGGGAAGAAAGGGTTTATCTCAGGCTTTCAGGTTCGAAGGAACAGTCCATCATGGAGGAGGAGGCGTGGAGTCTGGCTCATATCCTCCTACATCAGCAGCGGGGCAAGAGAGCAGCAAGAGCCACTGGGCTGGAAGAATGGTCGTCAAGGCCTACCCACAGTGACACTCCTCCTCCAGCAAGGCTCCACCTCACAAAGGCTCTACCAGCTGCAGACTATGTAGAAGGCCCAGTCATGAACACCTGAGGCTATGGGGACGTTTTACATTCCAACAAACACAGCTGCTGTCCCTGACCTCGATTTATCCCCTCCTATTTTTAACCCCTAACTTGTAGCCAGAATGACCTTTATGAAATTCGATTTCCATCTCATTGTCCTCTTGTTGAAAATTCTTCTGCGGTTGCTCAACTCAAGCATGGCATGTCCTGACTGCTTCCCCTCTACCATCCACCCATGGGGCATCTCCAAACATACTCTACTGCCTGACACCTTCTGGCCTTTTGCCTATTGTTTGTTCTTGTTGTTCTGGAAAGTTCCTTCCCTTTCTCCAGAAAGCCAAGTCCTACGCATGCTTCAGGGCCACTTTTGGTAGCGCCTTTGAACTGTCCTAGGAAAGTCATTCTCTAGTCCTCTCATTCTCAACTTTAGGAGTATTCTGTTTTGGTGGAGGGAAAATAATACCATGCTTTCAACGTGTCTATGTCCAAATCCATGAAACCTGTGGATATGTTACTATACATGAGGTATTAGCCTGTTTTCTCTTGCTGCAACAAAATACCTGAGTTTGGGTAGCATATGAAGAAAAGAGGTTTACTTAGCTCACAGTTTTGGAGGCCCAAAGGCATTCCATTGGCATTGGCTCAGCTCTGGCAGGTGTCTCCTGGCAAATGGCATCACAATGGCAGGCAGTCCATACAAGAGGGAGAGATCACGTGTGAGATAGGAAATACGAGAGAGAGACTGTGGAGGGGCCAACCTTCTTTAACAACCCTCTCTATAGAATTGACCAGGTCCCATGAGAACTGCTTTGCTCTATTCTGAGGGTGGTGCACCAAATAATGTAACAACTTCCTACCTAGCCCCAACTCTTAAAGGTCCCAGCACTTCTTAGCAGGGCCACACTGGGAACCAAATTTCCAAACCCTGAACCCTTGGAAAACAAGCCACATCTAAACCAAAGCACATGACAAAAGGGATTTTGGACATGTGTGGTGGTTTGATTCAGGTGTCCCCCCATAAACTTCGGTGTTCTGGAGGTTAGGTTCCCCAGCTGATGGCAACTGGAAATTAAAGCCTCCAGGAGGGAATGTATTGTTGGGGGTGGGCTTATGGGTGTTATAGCCAGTTTGTCTCGTGCCAGTGTTTGGCACACTCTTCTGTTGCTATTGTCCACCTTATGTTGGCCAGGGGGTGGTGTCCACCCTCTGCTCATGCCATCATTTTCCCCTGCCATTGTGGAGCTTCCCCTCAAGCCTGTAAGCCAAAATAAATCCTTTTTTCCCAAAAGCTGCTCTTGGTTGGGTGATTTCTACCAGCAATGCAAACCTGACTGCAACAACAAAGTGGTACTGAGGAGTGGGGTTACTGCTAGACACCTGACTGTGTGGCTTTGGTCTTTTGGAGCTGATTTTCAAGAGGAATGTAAAAGGATTTGAAACCTTGGCCTTGGAGTTGAAACCTTGGAGATGCCTTGCAGTGCTGTAAGTACAGCTTGAAGGACTATTCTGGTCAGAGTTGAAAGACCTGAATGCAGTAAGAACTGTGGACTGTGAGGTTTGGCTTATGAGGGTGAAAAAGAGCTTTGCCTAGACTGGGCTAGCAGTTTATGTAAAAGCTTGCTCTTATGCCCATGTCCTGAGAAGTTGTGCAGGGTTGCTTTGTGTAGAAATGAACTGGTGTGAACAAAGGGATATGGCACAGAAAGAAAAATCTTTGGATGAACTGTTGCCCATTCAGCTGCAATTGAGAGATTATAACCTTTGAGATTGGGCCAGCTGACCTGCACTGGGGCAACAAGGAGGAATGTAGACTCTTTGGAAGGGGCCTGAGTACTCAAGGAGTGTCCTGTTCTCCAAAGTCTGCTTTATTCCCCCCTGGATTAACAAATTGGCACCCTACCTGGTATTGTGGAGTATAAGAAATGTAAGAAAGAGAGGATCATTGAGTTTGCAACATGGTCTTGTGTTTTGGAAATGGCCATGGGCAGTGTGAAGCAGGTTTGCTGGATGCCTGCATGGAGACCCGATGGAGCCATGAGGATGAACCATGGATTGCAGTGGAGACACAGTGGAGATGCTGGGACCACGCGATGGCTGCTAAGGAAAGCTGCCGGCCCCGATGAAGTTTTCCAGGACTGTGAGTAGCCTAGCTGGAGGGGTGAAATTGAAACTCCAGAGACTTGTTGCTGGTTAGAGTTATTAGACTTGGATATTTGTCACTGGCTAGAGTTGTTGGACTTGGAGTTACAGAGTTTGATGTTTGCCCTGGTTGTTTTAAATCTTGTATTGGTTGAATATGTCTTTGCTATGCCCAATGCTATCTTTTGCAGTGTGAATGTTTGTTCTGTGCCATTATGGGTTTTGGGAGGCAATTTTTTGGTTATTATGGCTCAGTTAAAAGATCTTGGACTATGGGAATGTTTGAACATCATTGGAATCAATAAAAACTATGGGGGCTTTTAAAGTTAGATGAATGCATTGCATTTTACATCGTGTGTTATTATCAGTTTATGGGGGCCAGGGGCAGAATGTGGTGGTTTGATTCAGGTGTCCCCCATAAACTTAGGTGTTCTGGAGGTTAGATTCCCCAGCTGGCAATTGGAAATTAAAGCCTCCTGGAGGAGTGTATTGTTGGGGGCGGGCTTATGAGTGTTATAGCCAGTTTCCCCTTGCCATTGTTTGGCATACTCTCCTGTTGCTGTTGTCCACTTTATGTTGGCCAGGGGGTGATGTCCACCCTCTGCTCATGCCATCGTTTTCCCCTGCCATCGTGGAGCCTCCCCTCAAGCCTGTAAGCCAAAATAAATCCTTTTTTTTTTTTTTCCCAAAAGCTGCTCTTGGTTGGGTGATTTCTACCAGCAATGCAAACCTGACAATATCTGATGGAGAGGTCATTCTGAATGTTCTCGATGGGCCCAGGAACTCACAAGTGTCCTGCTAGTACAATAGGGTGAGAGACAGAGAAGGAGAGGAAACTAGAAACAAGAGGAAGGTGAGGTCACCAGTCGAGTAAATCTGGCAGCCTGTCAAACTGGGAGATGCACCTCAATTTAAGCCCAGCAGATCCTATAGTGGATCTCTGACCTGCAGAACCATAAGATAGTACATTTGTATCATTTGAACCCACTGAGTTGGCAATGATTTGTTACAGCAGCCACCGGAAACTAATACATTCTATTGGAGTTGGTTGTTCATTAGATGAGTCTCTGGAGGACAGGCAAGGTTGGGGCCAGTCCAGCCCTGTGTCTCTACTTCCAGTACAAAGTGAGGCACAGAGACGAAGCATAGTAAACTCTGGGGGAATGAGTAAATGAGTGAAGGAAGGAAAGAGACCTTACCCAGCCAGCAGCTCCACAGTGCATACCAGGCCTTTGCGATCTCTTGGGCTGAGATGAACAGGAATGATTTTATTTTTATTTTTTATTGTTTTGGTTTTTCGAGGTAGGGTCTCACTGTAGCCCAGGCTGACCTGGAATTCACTGTGTAGTCTCAGGGTGGCCTCGAACTCACGACAATCCTCCTACCTCTGTCTCCCGAGTGCTGGGATTAAAGGCGTGCACCACCATACCCAGCAGGAATGATTTTATTTTACAGCTAGAAAGCATGGTTTTCTATGCCTCTAGCCCTACCTTCTTGCCTCACCCGATCCCAAACTATCTGTTACATGGTCTCAAAGCCAACCTTCCCTGGGTTGTTCCTAGCTCATATCTAGGAACTCCCCCGCACATCAGCTAGGATGTCAGGCTCAGAGCCCCAGGGAACATTCAGGCTGCAGGAGTGTTCATGACCACATCAATCATCTTGCAATGGAGAGACTGAGTCCGAGAGAGGAAGGGAGCAAAATGGTCAGACTGTGGAACTGAGGGGCCAAGACAAAAACCTAGGCTGACCACTTCCACATGCCCCTCCGAGGGGCCCAAACACTAAGATCAACAACCCCATTCCACAAATGAAGGGACTGACTACAGGGAGTCAAGTCCCTTGAGCTCCAGCTCTCTTCTTAACCTCTGCATTATACAGACAGATGGGGAAACTGAGGCCCAAGAAGGTGCCCTAGAATACTGTCTGAACAGAAAACAGGCTGTGCTGAAGTTCAAGTGAGAGCCCTCTAAACCCACAGGGGAGGAAATGCCTGGGCTGAACGAAGCCTTGGGAGCTTGCCTTCCTCAATTAGGTTGTTTGCTTTTCTGACCAGAGGATAATTTAACTAATGGCGCTGGTTTTCTGACACTATCGATCGGCCAAGATTAAATATGTTTGTCACAGTCAAGTGAACTAATCACTTTATTGTATTTCAAATACTAATTTCATCAGATAGATGTTGTGGGGGGGGGTGTTGACCCAGGGGAGGTGCAGGGATACGGGCACATGCACAGAGTGGGTGCTGGCAGGGGCGGGCTGGGGGTGGGGGGAGCACAATCGATGCAGAGGCTCTGCAAAGAGGTGGCTGGAGCTGCGGGCTTTTCCTTATGCCCCGGCTGCGCTGCTCGGCCATGGGAAGGCTGCATCTTCTCTACCCTCCAGGCCCACTTGAAATTTCTTTTCTCAGGAGAGGCCATTTCTCAAGCATTATCGGAAAATGGTAGATGTTTCCCAAATAGCTATCCTAAATCACCCCTGAGCCACGCATCCCATAGCTGCTCTGACTCGACTAGATGCAAATGCTGCCTCTCTGAGCCATTAGCCATTCCGGGAACCCCCGATTCACAGCACAAGCTGAAAATGAACTCATCTGTCTTTCGGGTTTGGTTCTGTCATTTCCATAGCTCAGCATGTTGGACAGAAGACATCAGGCTTCTCCAGTCATGTCTGGCCTGGGGCTCAAGAGAGTGACCCTGTGCACATACACTCATGGACACACATGCATGGGCCTGTGTGTGCTCAGGTATAATCACACATGTGTAAACACATACACAACTGTATACTCAAGTCCAGCACATTCACAGAGCATGTGTGCACATCATACATGACATATGGATATCATGCACCTACATATATATGCCCACACGTGCCTACACCTACCTATATATGTTCATATACAGGATACAGAAGTTCCCAGGAAGTAAAATGATTCTTTTTAGCCAGGTGTGGTGGTGCACGCCTTTAATCCCAGCACTTGGGAGGCAGAGGTAGGAGGATTGCCATGAGTTCGAGGCCACCCTGAGACTCCATAGTGAATTCCAGGACAGCCTGGGCTAGAGTGAGACCCTACCTCGAAAAACCAAAAAAAAAAAAAATTCTTTTAATATTTTTGTTTTTATTATTTGTGTAGATGTGCACATGTTGGTGGCTGCGTGCATGTTCTTGTGTGAGTGTATGCCCGTGTGGAGAGGCATTTGCCATGGCACCTGTATGGAGGTCAGAGGACAACTCAGGTCAGTTGTGCCTGTCCACCTCATTGGAGATACGGTTTCTTATTTTGCAGTCTCTCTTTGCTGGGCTCACCACAAGCTTCCAAGAAATTCTCCTGTCTCTGCCTCCCATCTCACCGCCAATGTAAGCTTCAGCATGCTGGGGATATAGGAGTTTGCCATGGCTTCTGGCTTTTTATGTATGCCTGGGGATCAAACTCCAGAACTCCAGCTTGGGTGGCGAGTACTTTACGCATAAAGTCATCTCCACAGGCACGAAGAAAAATGTTTTTAAAGCATCCGAGTCTTTTTTGTCTCCCTGCACACACAAAGAAAAAAAAAAATACCAGCGACTCCGGGACCAAGTAACCTTGAAGACAAAGCCCAGTTTTCGAAGGCTGGTCACAAGCTCACTAGCAAAGCTCTTCTGGTATGAGTAGATTTAACCACACCAAAGGCAAGAGCTGGTTTCTGGTTGAGCTCCAAGTGCTGGGGAGTAGTAACTCCCACCATCTTCATGAGTGCACAATGAAGAAGGAAACATGTTCCCGTAGCCCTGTAAGCTACCCAGAGGAGTGAGAGGCAGAGAGAGAGAGAGAGAAAATGGGTGTGTCAGGGCCTTCAGCTGCTGTGAATGAACTCCAGAAGCATGCGTCCCCTTGTGGCACATGTGCGACATTGCATGCTTATGCCACTGTGAGTCTGGCTACGTGAGACCTGGAGATTCGAAAATGAGTTCTTAGGCTTCTCAGGCAAGTATCTGAACCACTAAGCCGTCTCTCCAGCCCAGGAGTGAGCTCTTATGCCTGGATCCTTAATGCCTCATATCACTAGATGGATGTCTTTGAACGCTAGATGCAAGAAGGCTCTGATGCCTCCCAGTCCTATTTTATAAATGGGAGCACTGATGATGTCTGGAGAGGGGAGAGACTCACTAGGTACACCCACACCACCAGTTGCCAGCTGGAGCTGGAGTGGGGGTTTCCTGATTCTTAACACTAGTATCCTGGCCCCTGGTGGTCAAGCCCACCCAAGCCACCAGAGCTGGCCAGTACTCCCTGCTCTTTCCTGTCTGGTTCTTGTGGCTGCGTTTCCTGACCACAGTTTGCCCTTGAGCAGAAGCCCCTAAACCCCCCAACAATCTGTCCCTTGCAGAGTCCTCTAGGCCTGTGCAAGAAAGGCTGCCTGACTGGCAAGGCTGAGCAGGCCAAGACTCTATCCCTGCCAGGTACGCTCTATTTTTAGAAGTGTACTTTTGTGACTTGGAATTGGTGAGGTCTGGAACCTTCCTGGGGAGTTTCTTCAGGCTTCAGAAGATCATCTATCTCCAGGAATCCTAGCGGGTTAAACAAGACAGAAAAAACTAGCAGCATCTCCCCAGGGGAACGCTGAAAGTCAGAGCAGCAACAAACAGATTTGCTGAACACTTCAAATCTTTGAGCATCATTAAAACCCAGAGAGCCGTGGGGTTAAGCATGTAACCTGGCCTCTTAGTCTCTTTTCATGCTATGCAATTCCAGATGTTTTACCTCCTGAAAAGATCTGTTTTTCTACATGATGGAGTACCCAATTTGCAAGAAAATATCCTGGTTCCCCCCTCCGAGCCAGCAAAATGTCGGCAGCATGCCAACCTCCAAGGCGTTTGTTAAAAGCCAGACCTAGGAAATGTTCCACCCTTGGATTTTGAGGCCTCATGGATTTAGACTCTGAAAGGCCTGAGCTCCAGCTCTGTTCTCCCTTTGTCAGGTGAGTTGCCCAAGGCCCCGTGGGACCCAGACTCAGAGCTGGCATTGAAGGCTCAAGTACAAGGAAGTCAACAAGCACGCCTTGTGGAGCATGCGCTGGGACCAGGGAGGAGTGTGTGTCCACAGTATCTTTCGGTCAGGTCCCTGTGGGTCTCGACAATGCCTTCTGAGAGTTACCAGCGTGTGAGACCTATGCCATAGAGAGGACCTGGGATGGGGGCAGGGGACGGTAGGGCCCCGGATCGAAGGGACTTGACATGTCAGGATGGAGTCATCAGTACTGTCCGTTTGGTCTTCAGAATTACTGCCAACGTCCTTTTTTCAGTAATGCCATAAGCTCTCGGTTGTGCCTACTACTGATCACTTGTCACTTCCCAAGTCCCTGTCTCCCTTGGCTCCTAGGAGCCCAAGTTCTTTCCCTCTTTCTTATTGTTCCCTCTCTGCTGGCACCTTTCCCTCAACCTGCTCCTTGAAGGTCAGTGTTCTCAGGACTGTCTTTTCTGTCCATCCATCCATCCATCCATCCATCCATCCATCCATCCATCCAACCTTTATCTATCATCTATTATCAGTATCAACCACCTATTTATCCATCTATCATCTCTCTTCCTCTATCATCTATATCTTCTATCTATCTATGTATCTATCTGTCCATCTGTCCGTGTTCTGTCCATCCACCTCATGTCCTCTCTCACCCCACATAGTTACTGATGGCCCTCCAGCACTGTAGACTCACCTGTCCACCTGCCTACTTTCCCACCTGGTGCACTGACGATGTTTCCCTCATTTCCAGAAACCTGCAGTGTCTGGCATTTGCTCAGCACCTCAACCCTGTCAGGCTTAGGTCCCTGTAGTCATCTTGGCTTCTCCCTAACGGTTGTTTGAAGGCAGCTTAGTGCAGTGCCGTCTGCACTCTGGGCAAAGAGAAAGAAGGCGTGGCGAAGGGGAGGGGAAGTTCCCATGTCTTAGTATTCTTTTCTAAAGAGTCCTTTAAGAACCTCCACCAACAGCTTCCTCTCCGCGTCAGCAGCCATGCCCTCCTGTCAGGTGAGAGTTTCCTGTCTACATAGAGGTTTATTGGACATGCTGTCTGTCACTGTCCTAGAAGCAATAAAAGATCAACAACCAGAGGTGAGCTTCTCCCTAGAGTTGTCCTCAGATCCTCCCCTTTACCCGGGTCCCTGAGCCCTTCTGCTGAGTCCCACCCATGGCAGAGTGACCTTATTAACTTGAAACTCTAGTTTCATCTCCCTCACCAGCACCTCCACTAGGAGTCTACCCCCTAATGCTCCTAGATAAGACCAACTCTAGGGTAAAATTCCAATGTTGACATATATTGACATATAAGACTCTGAACTCTGAAGAATGAGTGCGTTGTTTTTGCTTGTTTGTTTGTTTTGTACCATCATGTTGCTGGTGGATTTAAAAAAAGGGGGGGGCCAGCAATGCTTCTGGGAAAAGGGTGGCTGATATTGGAGTAAGCAAACATGTTAGCTCTGGCCTGCCCAGATAATGAATAGAGGAGAAGCTTCCTGGTCTTTCTGATTTATATTGTTTTGGTTTCTTCCACAGGCCAAGGCGGGCGCATACTTACACCCCCGACTTTCCATGTCCGCTGTAGCAAGGGAATCACATTTTTCATGACCCTATGGGAATTACTGTACCGCTGCGGCTGTATCTGTGAAGGATTGAACCCAGCCATTTCTCCTATCGGGGCCGAGTCCCGCTGCTATGCACAGCTTCTTGGCTAGAGAGACACTGTGGAAAAGAAACAAGACGAGGAACTCCATGCCATAGCCACAATCCGGCAGGGTCCCCAGACCTGAGGGCTAACAGGGTCTCACAGCAGGGAGGACCTGATGCAGCTGGGCTGGGAAGAGGCAAGGGTGAGACTCTGAAAAAACAAGAGGAAGAATTGTGTCACCTCATAAGAGCACCAGGAGCAGACGAATTAAAAACCACCAGAGGCTATGTGACCTGGCCAGGCCTGCACCACAGGGGAGCTCAGGGCTTGCTAGCCTCAGGCTATGGCTAGGATTTACAGGGGCGCATGAACCCATGAACCTGGGTATAAATTTTTCTATGCATATATGCATTTTCCTGGGGTTACAGCTTAGAGTGGTCATCAATCCTCAAAGGTTCAGAAGTGCTGGTCTGGTTCAACCCTCTCTCCACAGGGAAGGGGAAATCATAACGTCCTTGGAAGAGAAGACGACAAGAGACAGGTCGTTTTGCCCTCGTGGGAAGGAGGCAGGACTGGGATTTTGAATTAGGAGATTCAGGTTCCACTGTGTGACCTTGAGATAGTCGCCTCACTTCAGCGAGTATTCTGCTGCACGTGCACTTACAACGTCGTCGGGTCTGGGGAGATGGCTCAGTGGGCGAAGCACTGGCTGTGCAAGCGTTAGGACCTGCGTTCAGATTTCTAGAACCCATGTAAAATGTCGGACATGGTGTGAGCACCTGTGGTCCTAGGGCTGGGGAGGGCTAGGGCTTGCTGGCTAGCTAGTCTAGCCAGATTGGTGAGCTCTAGGTTTAGCAAGAGATCCCTGTCTCAAAGAATAAAGTAGAATCTAAGTGTGGAAGACACCTGATGTCAATCTCTGGTCTCCACATACACACTTGAGATCACACAAACATAAGACACACATACACGCATACACACACACGCACACACTGGAAAAGGAATTCATGAATTTCAACAGCCACTCATAGCAGGTGAGGCACTAGTGCTCAATAAATAGTCTTTGAAGTTTTATTTTATTTATTTATTTATTTGAGAGAGAGAGAGAGAGAGAATGGGCATGCCAGGGCCTCCAGCCACTGCAAACGAACTCCAGATACATGTGCCACCTTGTGCATCTGGCTTACGTGGGTCCTGGGGAATCGAACCGAGGTCCTTTGGCTTTATAGGCAAGTGCCTTAACCGCTAAGCCATCTCTCCGGCCTAGTAAATACTCTTTGAACCACTAATCTGGTAGTTCCCTTCTTGCTGCTGGACTAGAACATCTAACTAGAGCAGCTTATGGAAGGAAACAGTTTATTTCAGCTGACAGTTTCAAGGTGGAAGTTATTTAAAAAATATTTTATTTATTTGCAAGTGGTGTGTGTGTGTGTGTGTGTGTGTGTGTGTGTGTGTGACGTGCACTAGGGCCTTGTGGTAGTTTGGATGTCTGTCCCCCATTGACTCAGTTGTTAAAATTAAACTTATAACTTGAATCTCCAGCTGCCTGGTGGGAGGAGGTGTCACTGGGGGCGGATCCTGGAGTCCAGCTCTAAGATGTCACTGGGGGCGGATCCTGGAGTCCAGCTCTAAGATGTCACTGGGGGCGGATCCTGGAGTCCAGCTCTAAGATGTCACTGGGGGCGGATCCTGGAGTCCAGCTCTAAGATGTCACTGGGGGCGGATCCTGGAGTCCAGCTCTAAGATGTCACTGGGGGCGGATCCTGGAGTCCGGCTCTAAGATGTCACTGGGGGCGGATCCTGGAGTCCGGCTCTAAGATGTCACTGGGGGCGGATCCTGGAGTCCAGCTCTAAGATGTCACTGGGGGCGGATCCTGGAGTCCAGCTCTAAGATGTCACTGGGGGCGGATCCTGGAGTCCAGCTCTAAGATGTCACTGGGGACGGATCCTGGAGTCCAGCTCTAAGATGTCACTGGGGGCAGATCCTGGAGTCCAGCTCTAAGATGTCACTGGGGGCAGATCCGAATTCCAGCCCAAAGGTGTAGAGAGTGGTCTGAACTCTGGGGGTCCTGCTTGCTGCCGGTTCTGTGCTTGCTGCTGGGTTTTTTTTTTTGTTTTGGGGGGGTTTTTTGGTGTTTTTTTCTCTTCTTGTAACTGTGAAAGGGAGCTATCTTCTTCCACCATTAGTGCAATGTCCCCTGGATCTGTAAGTTTGAAGTAAATCCCTTCCTCTCATCTGTGTCTGCATTATTCCCCTCTGGATTAACAAATTGGCAACCTACCTGGTATTGTGTATAAGTATAAGAAATACAGGAAAGAGAGGGTCGTTGAGTTTGCAACATGGTCTTGTGTTTTGGAAATGGCCATGGGCAGTGTGAAGCAGGTTTGCTGAATGCCTGCATGGAGACGCCATGGAGCCATGAGGGTGAACCGTGGGTTGCAGTGGAGACCCAGTGGAGATGCCGGGACCACGATCTGGCTGCCAGGGAGAACTGCCGGCCCAGGATGAAGTTTACCAAGACTGTGAGTAGCCTAGCTGGAGGGGCGGAATTGGAACTCCAGAGACTTGTTGCTGGTTAGAGTTATCGGACTTGGAGACTTGTCACTGGCTAGAGTTGTTGGATTTGGAGCTAGAGTTTGGTGTCTGCCCTGTTTAAATCATGTATTGCTTGAGTATTTCTTTACTATGCCCAATGCCATCTTTTGCAGTGTGAATGTTTATTCTGTGCCATTATGGGTTTTTTGAAGTTATATTTTGGTATTATGGCTCAGTTAAAAGATCTTGGACTATGGAGATGTTTGAACATTATTGGGATTGATAAACACTATGGGGACTTTTAAAGTTGGATGAATGCATTGTATTTTACATCATGTATAGTTATCAGTTTATGCGAGCAAGGGTGGTTTGATTCAGGTGTCCCCCATAAACTTAGGTGTTCTGAATGCTAGGTTCCCAACTGATGGTGATTAGGGAATTAACACCTTCTGGAGGCAGTGTATTGTTGGGGGCGGGCTTATGGGTGTTATAGCCAGTTTCCCCATGCCAGTCTTTGACATACTCTCCTATTCCTGTTGTCTACCTTATGTTGGCCAGGGGGTGGTGTCTACCCTCTGCTCATGCCACCGTTTTCCCCTGTCATCATGGAGCTTCCCCTTGAGCCTGTTAGCCAAACTAAACCTCTTTTTCCCACAAGCTCCTCTTAGTTGGGTGATTCCTAGCAGCGATGCGAACCTGACTGTAACAGAAGTGAATATAGATGCGCCTTGCTGTGTCAGAGGCTGCAGGCAAACAGGAAGCCATGCTGAGAGCCACAGAAAACCAGCACGCCTGCCGCCCCGTCGCCTCTCACCACCAGTCGGGCATTGCATCTATTTATTTAGTGTTGGGCGGGTCAGTGACTTTCTCAGGTGATTCTGCAGTGAGTGCCCAGGTGGAGTGGCCTAGCAAGGTCCCATGAACAAAAGGCAGACAATCACTGTGTGGCTTGCTGGGTTGACCCTGGCTGGTGGAGCTCCCAGGGTGGCAGTTCCACCAGGGACAGCCTGAATGATCACCTCCGAGATAATTGATGCTGCCTCCCTGGCCGGCCCTGGGTCTGCAGCCAAGTGCTGCTGTCATCTCTTTATACTTCTGCTCCACCATTATTGAAAATCAATAAGCTGTCCCAGCCGGATGAAGTTCAGTGACTGAGACCGAGTCCATAAATCAAATAACAACTAAATTATATTTAAGAAGGGAAATAAGAATAAGATGGCTGTGTTCGGGTATGGCTGGAGGGCCCAAAAGTTTAGCTCTTGGCTGGAAGAGGGAAACACTGGGAGCCCCTGAGAGCACCTCACCCAACCTCCCTATTGCCCAGAGCAGACCAAAACCTGGCTGGGAGAATTGCCCTCTGGTCACACAGTATGAGGCCCATTTGACTCCAGGCCCAGGCTTTGCCTCACCCCACCCCAGGGCCTATTGCTCTTCTCCCTCTCCCAGCTAGCCTCAAATCAACTCAAAACAACAGCTGAAGTGAAGCGATTGAAGAGAGCTTGTGTTTCTGTGTCATCAAGCCCAACATTGTTCCTTCACAGATTCTGCCTTCGTATTAGGTGTGAACATCTGCTGCCAGAGAGTCGCCAGAATCATTCCTGGAGCTCACACCAAGCTGGGAATGCTTTTGTTGTTGTTGTTTTGTTTTGTTTTTCAAGGTAGGGTCTCATTCTAGCTCAGGCTGTCATGGAATTTACTATGTAGTCTCAGGGTAGCCTTGAACTCATAGTGATCTTCCTACCTCTGCCTCCCAAAAACTATTGGGACTAAAGGTGTGCAGCACCATGCCCAGCTGAGAATTCTTTTTTTGTTGTTGTTGTTTTAAAAAATATTTTTCCTTCCAGTGAGTTGTTGGCCAGGAAGGTCCATGATGTCTTCCCCAAAACATTATAGGCCATTTCCAAGGCTCTTGGTTTTCCACCAGGAATAGATGGTAAGACCCTATTGGTGAAGACTCCACATACTTGGGCTGCAACATCACTGAGAAATCAAGCTGGAACTGAGCTGAAAACCTCCTCCATGTAGACCAGCTGACAGAAAGCTGGAAAAAGCTGTGCTTCATGCAGCTCCATGGCAGAGAGAAGTCATCAGTGGAGATAAACAACAGTGGACACTGCAAGCCTTATATTTGGCCAGCCAGCCAAATGAGCCAATAGGTGCAATAGTGGCAGGTCTGTTAGGGGGAAAACCAACTGCTCTCTAATTGGACTGGAGGCTTGCCCCACAGGAGGGAATACATGCCTGATACTGAAAACCTATGATGGGGGAGGTCATGAGCCCTAGGGGTGTAATGCCTGTTGGTGTCGAGCTAAATGCATATATTATGCTCACCAAACTGCCCAGTAAGCACTTCTCTTAATGTTCATACCCATATATAAATGTTACTCTCATTTCTGGTTAGAGAAGCTTCTCTTTTCAGATGGCAGTGACCTTGGGATGACTCAGAAGGCACCATGGTGCTGAGAAGAAGTGACAAGAGTGCTCAGTACTGCAATATCTCTATCACACCTTCCAAGGCTCAGGGTCCATTGCGGCCTGGATATCCATGACCTCACAGTGCCTGATACTTCCTACACAAGACCATCATAATAGGAGGAAAAGATGATGACATCAAAATAAAAGAGAGACTGATTGGGAGGGGGAGGGGATATGATGGAGAGTGAAGTTGCAAAGGGGAAAGTGGGGGGAGGGAGGGAATTACCATGGTTTATTATCTATAATTATGGAAATTTTCAATAAAAATAAAAATATTGTTATTTAGTGATGAGAGGGTGGGGGCAGAAAGTATGGGTGCACCAGAGCTTCCTGCCACTGCAAATCAACTCCGAACACTTGTCTACTTTGTGTGTCTGGCTTTACATGGGTACTGGGGGATCAAACTTGGGCCATCAGGCTTTACAAGCAAGTGCCTTTAACTGCTGAGCAATCTTTCCAGCCCAAGGCTAGGAACTCTTTCTGTGGCTCCAACCCACATAGAAAGACTTCTCAACATCCTCAACAGTGGTAGGATTCTTTAGAGGCTTTTGCCTCACTAGTGAGGCCAACTTAACCCTAGACTAAAAGTTCTGGAAGCCTCAAAAGAATCCCATTGATTTGTTCTCCAAAACAAAGTTCAGTGATATTTAAAGGAACACAACAGAGCTGTGGAAATGGCTCAGAGGTTAAAGGGGTTTGCTTGCAAAGCCTGCTGACTCGGGTTCAATTACCCAGTAGCCACATAAAGCCAGATATACAAAGTGGTACATGCATCTGGAGTTTGTCTGCAGTGGCAAGAGGTGCTAGTCTACCCATATACTCTCACTCTCTCTGGAACACAAGACAATCCTATAACCTTCAATATAAAATGTACACTGTCTAACCTCAAGAAAAAAAAAATTACCCAGCACTCAAAGAAGTAGGAAAATATAAGTTGTAACTAAATATAAAAACTAACTAATAAAAATAAACCAAGAAAAATGGCCAATGGAATGAACAGATAAGAACATTAAGACCACATTATAATCCACAGGCCCACAGGTCTGTGAGAAAATGTGATGGTGACAGAGAGAGATTTAAGATCTGAGGAGATAAACAAGATGGGTGACATCTATGTAAGTATACTTCTTATCAGTAAAAGGAATGAGTTACTGATGCTTGCAACAACATGAACAGATTTCAACAAACATTAAGCTGATTGCATGTATGTGAAATTCCAGGAAAGATAAAGCTATAGTAATGGAAAACAGACCAGTGGTTGCCTGGGGTGGAGAATGGGGGTGGAGGGGAGGGAGCTGACCGCAAAGGGCGTAAGGCAACTTTTACCGGGTGAAGGAAATGTTCTTATCATAATTGTGGCGATGCTTACATGACTGACTATACATTTGTCACACGTCATTGTGCGAGGATATGGGCATGATGATAAAAGAACAACGTAAAAAACCAGTAGTGGCAGACCTCATCAGTATCTTGACCTTGGTGATGGACACACCAACCTACACGTGTGTTGACGTGGTGTAGACCTAAAGACACACGGATGAGCACAGGCACAGCTGGAGAGTAGTATCGATTTTGTCCATGTCAGTGACTTTATGGTACAATGTTAGAATGTGCTGGCCTTAGGGGAAGCTGGGCATGGTAATGGGTACATGGGCTCTCTCCGGTGTCAGGAGCTGCAGGAGGGGGCAACAAGCCAAGGGCATGGCATTCCTTCCAATGGCATACAGATCTACCATAGTCTCAATAGAATTTTCAATGCAAAGCTCATTTCAGTTTTATTGTATGTGCATTATGGTGTGTGCGAGCTGTTGAAGGTGGTTCCCCTTACGCCTGCTCTGCGACGTCATGTCAGCTTCAATAGGCGTTTGCTGCATGGAGCTGACACACCAGGGACATGTACGGGTTTTGCATATATTTTTTGAGCCACAGGGAAAATGACTGTTTTTTTTTTTCTGTTACCCAGGGAGGACTAGAAAAGTTGAGGGGCACACCCAAGGTGTTATCCAAGGGCTGGGGAAGTAATGAACTACAAAGAACCAATCTGAAGGGACATTGGAGAGAAAAAATATTAACTTATTTGCTACTTATATCTTATAGAAGTGCTCGATGAGACAGCTATGGTCTATTATGTCATGGTAAAGAAGATGGCATGCATCGTTCCTGCTCTTTGAAATTGTTAAATTTCTTTCACGATTTGATATACCCCAGGAGTAGACATTGACTCTTCTTTTTAGCTATTCAGTATATCAATTCCATTTCTGCATTTGGTATTAAGTGGGCCCCAATATGGTCAGCATTCCATATCTATGGGTTCTGCATTCACAGAGTCACTTCACTCTGCATCAAAAAAAGACTGAGCATGCACAGCTTTTTAAAAGCTTGCGGCTATTCCCTAAACAGTACATTATAACTGCTGCTTACATAGCTTTTACATTCTATCATATATAAGGAATCTGGGAATGATTCAAGGTATATGGGGGGATTGTGTGGGTGGCTGTTCCTGCTTTCCCAGACTCCCTTGCTGCTGGTACCTAGGTGCAGCCAAGCCCATGTAGCTGCCTTGGGCAGAGCCTATTTTTATAATGAAATAGAAGCTTTGAAAAGCTGGCACATCCGGGTACAATGATGGGGGCCGTGTGGTCTTCTCCAGGCTGAAATCCTCTTCGATATTGGGTCTTCCTTTTCCTTGCCTACCCTTCAATCCTATTGAAATTCTTCCTGACAATGGAGTGGAGGGAGACAGACAATAAACATGATAAATAAATTACATGGTACATTTGAAAGTAAGAAATACTATAAAGTAAAAGAAGACCAAGTGAGGGAAATAGGAGTCCAGGGGGCTGGGGGAGCAGCTCTGTGGCTCATGTAGAAGTAACCTGGGCGAAGCGCTCAAAGGAAGTGAGAAGGTGGGCTGTGTGGCTATCCCGGTGCCTTCAGAGAAAATGGGCCCTGAGATGGGAGGGCATGTACTGCTCGGAGAACAACAGAGACAGCAATGTGGTTAGCTTAGAGGTAGGAGATAAGGTCAGGAGGTCACAGGCAGCCAGGCATGGTGGGTCTTAGCAGTGATTATAGACACCTTGGGTGTTACTGAATGAACAAGCCATAGGAGGGGTTAGAGTTTGGATAAGAAATATCTCCCAGCTGGGCGCATGTCTTTAATCCCAGCACTTGGGAGGCAGAGGTGGGAGGATCGCCATGAGTTCAAGTCCACCCTGAGAATACATAGTGAATTCCAGGTCAGGCTGAGCTAGAGTGAGACCCTACCTCAAAAAAACAAAAAAACAAAAAAAAAAAAAAAAAAGAAAGAAAAGAAAAAAATATCCCCCAAAGACTCATGTACTAAAGGTTTGGTCCTCATGTAGCAATGTTCTGGGGCCTTGAGAGGTAATCAGATCACGAGGGTTCTAACCTCACCCATTGATGAATTCCTAACTGAATGCACTATTAGGAAGCAGAACCTAGTTAGGTCATGGGGGCTGTGCCTGCGAAGGGTATACTTGTCCACAGCCCCTTCACACATTCTCTGTGCTTCCAGATTCCTCCACCCCACCCTTCTTCCATGGTATTTATGCTCCACCACAGGCCCAGAAACAGTGGAGCCAGCTGACTACCTACAAACCTTTCCTCCTTTAAGTTGTTTGCTTCAGGCAGTTTGTCACAGTGGCAGCAAGCTAACATAGGGAGTTTTGAGCAAAACCTACCATGCTCTGCCTTATGTTTCAAGGCCACTCTGAGAATCCCTGAGTACCATGCCATAGATAGATGAGATCAGGAGCAGGAACACTAGGTCATGGGCTGTGGCTTGGGCCATAGTAATTAAGACGAGAAGATACCAGATTCAAGTAGACATTGAAAGCATAGCCAACAAGATTTGCTGCCAGGAGCTGGAGTTGATGCCAGGGTTTCTGGCCAGAGCCACTGGAAGACAGTGTTGTCGTTTACAGAGCGAGGGAGGACATGTAGTATGGCCCGCAGGTGGCCAAGTGAACGCTGACCATCAGAAGTTTGAGCTGACTCTGCAATCGACTGAACTGGTTTGTCAACCCCACTGCCTCCAAATAGACACCCGACAGCCCTAACTCCAGATGTGATTACCTAGATGAGGTCACAAGGATGGAACCCCCATCCTAGTTTTAATGTCCTCTTGAAAGAAACTTCATAGAGCTTGTTCACATGAGGACCCAGCGAGGTGACCATCCTCTCCAAAACCAGAGCACCCCGGCCCCAGACCTCGGACTTTTCGTCTCTAGCACTGTGGGCAATGTTTGTGCCCGCGAGGCCAGGCAGCCTGTGGCTGGTAGAGCAGCCGAGCTGACAAATGCACTCATAGCCAAGCAGAGAGGTTGAGCTGGTGGTTTGAAACCCAAGCCAGGGTCCAGTGGGAAATCTGGATGTGGATGTAAATTTGGCGTTCGTTAGCAACTAGCTGATGTTAAAGCCATGAGCCTGAGATTATGTTAGCATGGGCAGCAAGGAGAAACCATACACAAGGCTGGGCGCGGTAGTGCACGCCTTTAATCCCAGCACTCGGAAGGCAGACGTAGGAGGATCGCCGTGAGTTCGAGGCCAGCCTGAGACTACATAGGGAATTCCAGGTCAGCCTGGGCTAGAGTGAGACCCTACCTTGAAAAAGAGAGAGAGAGAGAGATGCCATCCACAGATAGTGATAGTGTGGCTAGCAAGGAGAAACCATCCACAGAGCCCTGAGGAATGGCACCTCAGCAGGCACAGGAAGAAGAGGACTCTGTAGAAGACTGCCAAACAGCCCCCACTGAGGGGGAGTGGGACACCTGGCCCCGGGGTAGTTTTGTGGGGGACAGGCGAAGGAGGAGGAGGGACGCCCCATTGTATTAAATTCCAAGGAGAATTCACATATGGTAAGGCAAGTCACCGTGAACCTTCAAGGCTGGGAGGCTATCGGGGAGGTCATGCCCCCTCCACACCTCCACATTCCTACTGGCAGGCTTTCCTCACCATCTGGTGGGTGTGGATGGTGTGTGGTTGCTGCCTTAATGTTCCCTGAGACTTAGAAAGCCGTTTTCTTTGAGATTCTGGCAGGAACTTAGTAAAACGATGGTGCTGGTGGGGGGGGGGGGCACTGAAAGTGTGGCCGCGCTGAGAAGCAGCCTTCTAGTCTTTACGCGGGGTCAGAGGGTGGAGGAAGGATGAAGGGCTTCCTGTCTGTGTTTCATGAAATAAACATAAGAAACATAAGGAGGGTTTTCTCCCTCGGCTTTCTTGTCATAACAGGAGAGGAATGTCCTCTAAGAGTTGGAGAGTCACTTTTTGGCCTCTCTTTGTCTTCTGGACCCTGTGAGGGACACTGTGTCTTCACCATTGTGTTTATGACGCTATGCGGTGAGTGGGAAAGTAGGAAGGGGGGGGTTGTTGACAAAGTGACATTTTGCTGTTGCTTTTTTTTGTTGTTCCTGAGGTAGGGTCTCACTCTATTCCAGGCTGACCTGGAACTCACTCTGTAGTTCCAGGCTGGCCTTGAACTCATGGGGTGCTGAGATTAAAGGTATGCACCACCACACCCGGCCCAGATGGCATTTTAAACTAACTTGCATAGAAAAACAATTCTTTTAGTTCAGGTTAACCTTGAACTTACTATGTGGCTTTAAATTTATGGTCCTCTTGCCTCTGCCTCCTGTGTGCTGGGATTATAGATGTGTGCCGCCATACTAAAAGAAACATTCTATTTTTTTTTTTTTTTTTGAAGCTAAACCAGGAGGCTGGGGAAATGGCTTGGTGGGTAAAGTGCTTGCTGTGCAAGCATAAGGACCTAAGTTCAGCTCCCCAGCACCCATGTAAAAGCCAGGCGTGGTGGTGCGCAGCTGTCACCCCAGCACCGGGGACGTGGAGACAGGGGGATCCCCAGAGCCGCTGGCTAGCTGAATCGGTGAGCTCCGCGTTCAGTGAGAGCTCTTGTGTCAAAAGTTAAGAGTAACTGAAGAAGACACGTGACACTGACCTCTGGCCTCCTCATGAACACTCACCCACGTGTGCCTACACGCACGCCGCACGCACGTGCACTTGCAAACAAGAACAGAGAGGAAGAAGAGAAGGCCGAACCACCTTCCTTCAAACTAGCTTGTGTGTGAACTAGGCTCTGTCTTCATCATCATGTGAACCAATAGCAATTACAGTAGATTTTTTTCTTTAGACAGGCAGACAGACATCTCTTGTGTTCTGTTCCTCTAGGGTACGCTGACTAGTGCCGTGAGGAAAAAGAAAGAACCCTAGAACTTTGCCAGTGGGATGCTGCCTAGTGGCCTGGTCGCTGCAGGGGTGTTTGGCCCGCTGCTCAGGGGCAGGACCGGCTTGGCCTCTCTCAGCACCCGTATTTCGACCCATCAACTACTTGGGCTGTATGTTCCCCTAGGACCTTTGTAGTCCCAGCATCCCAGGTACGCTGAGATGCTGGGCGCTGGAGGAGGGAACAGAAAGAAACTTCTATACCAGTCACGCCTTCCAGACTGGCGAGGGACCACGGTCACCCCCACCTCTAGTCCCCAACAGATAACAGAAATGTTAACAACGATGTGGGGGAGCTAAGCAGTTAGAGACAGTCTAAGCAGAAACCACGGTGCTATAGGTATAATAGCGGCAGTGGGCTGAAGTTGACAAGATCCGTTCGTGTACAGGGAGTATTTTACTATGTATGTGGCTGTTTGTGGTTTACAAAGCCCCTTTATACCTTCCGCATAATCACTCCGTGCAATCAGTATTTGTATGCTTATTTGACAGAAGAGGAAACAGGCTCCAGGCTAACGGCTCTAGGGAAACCGGTAGGCCTGAGATTTGAATCCAGATCTCTTTGTGTTCTTTCCAACCAAACCGCAAGGAGCCTCCGTGGCTGCATGGTTGAGCACATCTCCTCACCTAGTTTGCATAATCCTAACGACAAATGAGCGTGTAATTCATTAGGCCAGCCACACTGTCTTTCTGATTCACAGCCAGAGTGGGGGTGGGGAACCAATCCATCACTGCTTGACGCGAGGTGTTTTTATTTTGATCCCCGTCCTGGCGCTCCCCGGGAGAGCGGGGAGAAGAGATTCTAACAGTGCTGTGTACCTTGCTGCCAGCCGGCCCCTGTGTAAGGTGAAGGAGAAATTACAACTTCATTCTCGCTTGGGGGCAACTGGTTATGTCTGGAAACATTTGAACATCCTATAAAGCTCATTTCTTTTGCAAATGAGCCAGATAACACAGAACACTTCAAAGTGAAATTCCGTTGGGTTTTCCATCTGGCTGGCGGGCCTCTGGGGGGAATGTGCCTTTGTTAATCAGGTCCTAAGAGTTAGGATTTTATGCTGAAATACAAATAACTATGCATTTGCGGGGAACAAAGCCAAGATATGATCTCAACTGCATTTGGACTGAAATTCCCCACCTCCCCCACTGCGCCCCAACTTCCCAACAGAGAGTGGTGATCCAGCCATCATTTCCTGGCTCCAGGCAGCTGTGATCTTTCACCTGTGCACCTAGGCCGGGAGGGGCGGGTCCCGGCACCACCTGATCACCTTGCCTCTATTACTATCAGCTCTTACAGTACAGACGCTCGCCTACGTGAGCCTTGCCACTGTCTGTGTGTCCCCAAGGCTACCCACAATCTCCACACACAGTTCCTTGGAGAATCCCAGAGAGTGCTTGCCATCCCCTCACCCCACCCCCGCCCGGGCTTCTAGTGCACAGTCTGGGCTGTCAAGGTCACATTTGCCAAGAGTCCCGGCTGCAAAGTGGATGCGTTCATTGAGCGCACGTACATGAGGTTGGAAGTCAGCGGTGACAAGCTCCACAGACGGGAGTGACAGAATCATTCACGTAATCCCAGAACACAGGAGGCTGCGACAGGAGGATTGCTGGGAGCTTTAGACCGGCCTGGATTACCTAGTGAGTTCCAGGCTGCCTAAACTGTGCAACTGTGTCTTAACAAACAAATGAGATCCATTCCCCACTCGCTGCTCGTTGCTCCTTCTGGCAAGCCGGGTCAAGAAATGCAGGGTTCCCTTGCAGTGTGTCCACGTCTGCCCTCCAGGTTCCTGGTACCACAAGTCTTTTGCAGCAGCGAGGCAACAATGGCACTTCTGCTTTTGTTCCCAGCGGCACATAGGGGTGTCCTCAGAGTGACTTGCCATACAGCCGAGCTCTTCGCTGTCCTGGGAGCTCTTCTGGGAGACTGGCTGGGAGCCCACTCCTCTATTCCTTCTGCTGACTGTCAGCTCCCGGAGGGAGTGTGCAGCGCTCTTCCTGCCTACAGGACCCACGCAGTGTCACTTGCCACCCAGGTTTAGGAGCAAGGCTGTGACCAGGTTATCTAGGCTACGTGGTTCCGAGAGAGGACTACCGCCGTCATCCAACAGCTGACCTCTGGGTGGGCTGGGATAGGGCCAGCCTGCCCACTTCTGGAGACTCGCAGCCCTGCCTTGTTCCTGTCCTCCTCCAGTGGCAATCTGGTCTCCTGACACGCCCACTGTGGAACTAGTTGGTGCTGACCATCCAGTGCTGTTGACAGCCGTGCAGAGGGGGCAGGCTTCAGCCCACCCCGCCGCTTTTCTTGGCTTCATTATGGCCATGTACTGATAAGGTCTTGCCATCACCAGAATAGCTCCTTTCCTTCTGATCTGGTTTCTGTCTCATCAAAGTCACAAGAATGGTTGAGAGGCTCAAAAATAGAATGTGTAAGGTTCAGGAATGACCAAGACCACGGAGACCACTCTGAGGCAAAGATGGAAACTTTTATTCGGGGAAAAATACGAGCTGCCAGGACTGACCCTCAAGAGCGGAGCAGTCCACTATGAGATTACAGATAGTGGGCCATATAGAGTTCTTCGGTTGGGGGGAAGGTGAGGAAGGGAAATAGCTAGGGTGTGAGATCAGAACAGTGACCAGGTGGGAGATAAGGAGGCGGGAAACCTAGACCTGGGGCATTGTTAGGCAAGGAAGGGGTGATGGCTGTGGCTTCTTTGAGGAATGTGGATGACCCACTTCCTTATGTCTCTGTTGCCCTCCTGCTGTCCTCGGTGACTCCATTTTGTCCTGACCTAACAGTATGGACAGGGAGCAGAGGTCTGGCCTTCTGGTACCTCCTTCAGAAGTAGGGTGCTGGGGTTATAGGGCACAGGTTTGGAGTCAGACAGGCCTGGGTTTGAATCTTGGCAAGGACACACCTAGAAAGTATGTAGTTCCACTCTGTGGGTCTTAGCTGCTTGCTCAGAAAGGATTTAGCCAATCCTTAGCTGACCAGAGCATTGTAAATAGAGAGGGGGGAGTTAAGGGCTCAGTTATCCACATCCATAACTTGGACCACAGAGGCACTGGGGACGGAGCAGGAGGCTCACAACACTGGGATGGGATGATCAAAGCATGAGAGTCACGCACAGGCCACTTGACATGCAGTAGGTACTTGACCCTGAGGGGCAGAGGCTATGAGGCCGAGGAAAATCACCCCAGATACCAGGCTCTTGGCTCCCGGGCTGTGCTCTGCAGAGCCCCATATGCCTTGCCAATGGCAGCATTTGCCAAATAGCCGCAGATGGAAATCACACCAGATGTGCACTTGATGTGATCACACACTTCTAATCCCAGCACTTGGGAGACTGAAGCAGGGGGATTGCTATGAGCTAAAGACCAGCTAGGGTTATATAATAAGATCCCATTGCAAACAAACAAACAAAACAAAACAATAATAAAAAGTACATTTGAGGGCTGGAGGTATGGCTTAGTGGTTAAGGCGTTTGCCTGCAAAGCCAAAGGACCCAGGTTCAATTCCCCAGGACCCATGTTAGCCAGATGCACCAGGGGGCGCACATGTCTGGAGTTTGTTTGCAGTGGCTGGAGGCCCTGGCATGTCCATTCTCTCTCTCTCGCTCTTTCTCTGTCAAATGAATAAATAAATAAAATATACTTTTATAAAAAGTACATTTGATCCCAGGTTTTTAGCATCTTCTCAATCTATGACAAGCATCTTGTTTGTGCATATCTTTGACTCAAGAGGTCCTTATTCTTAGTGCTCCCTGCAGCCTAAGCTTCTGGGCCATGGCAGATAGCATATGCACACCCCTGAGCTGTTTGCAGTCCTGGCGTGCCTAAGGGCTTGAAGAGCAAGCACCAGGAGGCCCCCTGGTAGGCCATGGAGAGCCACAGGCCAGATTCCCCTATGCCAGAGCAGCTGTTGGAAGGTGAGAAAGCAGGAGCAGGCAACCAAGGAAGACAGGTTACGGCAGCCGGACGTCAGTCTGTAAGGCTATTGGTCTGCTCATCTCAGGGTGTAAGTCAGAGAACATGTGTCCAAGTCTCCGGAGTCCTGCTGACATTTCTACGCATAGCCCATCCCCACACTGGCCTTGTGACAGCTCCTCCGCAGCAGGGCCTTTGCCTCACTGTCCTTCTGTTTGTCACAGCCAGTGAGCATGCCCTCTCCAGAGCACTTCCCAATAGCCTAATGCCTAGTACAGGCAGCACGCGGTTGAGCAGAAACCTACGTGAGCAGCTCCTCAGCATGGACGGCCGTGAAAATGACTGCCACCTACAGCCATGTCTGAGCCCGTGTCTATAACCCCTGGCTCCCATAGCCATCCCATGAACATTTGCATATTCATGCAGCATCTTTTGCTTCCCAAGCTCGCTGCAACATGAATTCAGGGCTTCTGGCCATCCCTACACACTCTGAGCTTCAGGGACACTGTTAAGCCACGGCATCATTAGGAATAAGAAAGCCTGCAGGTACGTTTTAATATAACCCACACAAGGAGCCGTGTGCTTGTCTTAGGTCCCCAGCATTGAAATAGACACTCTTTCCTCGTTGCCTGGCTCCAACTGTCACACCTTCCGACAGCTGCTGTGGCATAGGAGGGCTGTGCTGACAGACAGACGGGCAGAGAAGAGCTGCAGCACTTCCAGGCACCAAGGACAAACTGTGGAGAGGTGACCCAAGGTTTCTAGCAGTTGGCTGAAATGTCTGGCTGTACAGCTGTGGAGAAATTGTGAGGAAGAGAGAACTACCTCCTTGCAACAAGCCTGGGCACTGGAACTCTCTTGGCCCTGATGTGGTCTTGCTAGTTCACAGTCAGTCTGCCAGGGGCTGTTCATAGATGGTGCGGTGGGAAGCGAGCCAGCAGTTATCTGGTTCCGTGCCCTCGTTCCAGAGACTGAGGCTCTGAGCAGATACTGACACTGGTGTCAGTGGCTGAAAACTGAGCCCAGGCTCACTGAAAGATAAATAACCTAATGACCATCTGCCCAGCCTAGCACTTCTCTCAGGACAGCGCCCAGCTCCACCTTGTGATGGACAGTGAAGGCCCAGAGAGGTGGCATAATTTCTCCTGATGTCTTGTATAATGGGTCCCAAAGAGCAAAAGGGAACTTCAGCCATTCCCTCTTCCCTCCCTCTGCTCCTCCCTCCTTCCCCCTTTCCACCTCCTGCCTTTCCTTTTCTTCCCATCTCTTCCTTCCTTCTTGCTTTCCTTCTATTTCAGTCTTTCTTCCTCCCTCCTTTTCCTCTTCCTTTCCTTTCTTTTCATCTCTTCCTTCTTACTTTCCTTTTTTTCTCGTCCAGTCTCTTTTCCTCCCTCCCTTTCTTTAGCTGAAAAAATTAATGCATTTCAGAAAAATGTTTGTGCATAAGGATTATCCAAGACATCTGGACCTTTTAAAAAGTTATTACAATTTCAAGAACTAAGATGTACTTTAAAATAGGTGAGACAGATTCCATTTTGTTAAGATCAGTGATTCATTAAACAGCCTTTAAGATCATCTCTATAGTATGACGTTTTGAACCAAGGTAAATTTGTAATAGTTTAGTTGTATCATTTCCATATGGGTCTCTATAATTACATTCATTTGCTATCCTCTAAAGCCTCATAAATATCAATGAAAATATTCATCTCTTTTTGTGTTCTAAGTGTGGACCACATGTAGGAGATATGGAGGAAACATGCATGCAGAGAAGAGAACCAGAGGAAGCAAAACATTGCCCTCCACTTGATCCCAGGACGTTGACTCCTTGGCCATTGTGTTTCTTTACCAAGATAGAAAGCTCTGGGCTGGAGAGATGGCTTAGTGGTTAAGTGCTTGCCTGTGAAGTCTAAGTACCCTGGTTTGAGGTTCGATTCCCCAGGACCCACGTTAGCCAGATGCACAAGGGGGTGCACACATCTGGAGTTCATTTGCAGTGGCTGGAGGCCCTGGCACGCCCATTCTCTCTTTCTCTCTATCCGCCTCTTTCTCTCTGTCACTCTCAAATAAATAAATAAAAATAACATCAAAACATTTTTTTATAAAAGAAAGTCCTGATCAAGCTATACTCTGCTTCTATAATCTGTAACCCCTAACTCCCCCCCGCCTCCCCGGCAAGCAGTAGAACATTAGGACAGACTAGTGCTAACCCCTTGCCAAACCTGGCAGATCTGGCACTCAGCCAGTCTAGCCAGTGAGCTCAGGCTCCGCCTTCTTTGGGCCTGAGTGGCTGTGTCTGACAGTGCGTGGCTGGACCAGGTACTTTCCCAAACTTTTCTCAGCTCTGGCTCTTTTTTGCTTCTGGACTCCAACAGCAAAGCACAACAAAAGCTTTACACTCTGCAAACTGAGCAGGTGGCCCGCTTGCCAGCCGGCTGCCCAACCAGACATCCATGGCTTGTCCTAAACTTAGTGCTTGGCATGGGTCAAAGGAATAGTTTGGGAACAGGCCCCAGCAGATTGGCCTCACAGATGACTTCCCAGCTGCCATGCCAAAGGGAAACCAGCAGAGGCGGGTGGCCAGTGTAGACAGCCTCAGGGGCAGAGCAGGTGGCCTTGGCACAGCAGGTTCGGGCAAGTCATGCCTGGGTTTCGTTCTGGGGTCAGGCTGCTGGAGGGAGAGAGGGGAACAGCCACAAATGTGCAGTGCATGATGGGAGAAGTCTGATGGGGACCGGGGTATATGTCAGGCAGGATCTATGGAGACCTAGGATAGCCGCCTGCACACTGGGCAGAGGCCATAGTCAATGCCAAAGTCAGGTGCCAACTCTGCAGCGTGGAGAGAAGGTTGGCCTACCAGATTGGAGGGAGGGAAGTGGATGATCAAAGTCCACCTGCCTGAAGGTAGGGAAGCAAGTTGGGGGTGAGGGTTGGAAGTAAACCTTGAGTGGGACACTATAGAAATCCAGGGTAATGTCCAAGTCCTGACACTGTAACCGTAGGCATCTTCCCACCCCTCTCTGGGCCTCAGTTTCCCCAGCAATGTGAAGGCAGCAGCTGCTCTGTGTTTGTTCTTAGCACAGAACTCTTGGAAGCAAAGGAAATAGTGGAGCCAGACCATGGATGGATATGAAAGGGCTGGTGAGCAGCTGAGGCTGGCCTGAGTCCCAGGCCCCTGGCTTCACTCCTCAGGACAAGCCATGGATGTCTGGTTGGGCAGCCAGCTGGCAAGCAGGCCACCTGCTCAGCCTTGGTCATCCCACCATTTTTCTTTTCTGTGACAGGATTTAGCTGAGGCCATAAACTGGGAAGCAAGGTGTGCGTAGCAGGGGCAGCTCTGCTTCCATGACACTCATCTGAAAACAGCTGGCACCCTTTGAAGTGGGTGAGGAGAGATCACAAGATGCTTTTGTAGAGCTCCGTTTCCGGTTATCTGCTCCTCTCACTGAGTTTGAGTTTTCTTACAACTTTAGACATCATACACCTGGTAGTAATGAAAATGATCCCTATACGAATGAATTGTGCCCATGGGTTGGTGTGGTGATCACTGCTCTGTGGATGTTGACGGTCTTTGTATCATCTCAAAGTTCAGGATGGCCTTCCTGTGCGGCCCTGGGAATTCTTTTATATTTATTGTTTATTTATTTATTTATTTAAGAGAGAGAGAGAAAGAGAGAGGGAGACAGATAGAGAAAGAGAGAGAATGGGGGGGGGGGCTAGATAGATTGCTTAATGGTTAAGGCATTTGCCTGCAAAGCCAAAGGATCCTGGTTTGATTCCTCAGGACCCACATAAGCCAGATGCACAAGGGGGGCGCATGCATCTGGAGTTCATTTGCAGTGGCTGAGGCCCTGGCGCACCCATTCTCTCTCTTTCTCCCTCTGCTTCTTTCTCTCTCAAATAAATAAATAAATAAATAAATAAATTTTTTAAAAAGAGAGAGAGAGAGAATGGACACTCCAGGGCTTTCAGTCACTGCAAACAAACTCCAGACGCGTGCATCACTTTGTACATCTGGCTTATATGGGTATTGGGGAATCAAACCCGGGTCCTTTGGCTTTGCAGGCAAGCTCCTTAACCACTAAGCCATCTCTCCAGCTCTCCAGGAATTCTTTGAACCAGCGGCAGTGGCAACCGGATTCCCTTACTCATTGGTGAGTCAACAGTATGACAAGTTCATTTTGTCTGCATGGGAGCCTCGTCATACTTATGTCTAACGCTGCATAATAAATCTCCACAAACCCAGCAGCTTGAAACAAAACTCATTTATTAGTTCAAGTTCTATATAGGTCAGAAGTCCAAGCTTGACAGGCCTGGATTAACCATTCAAGTCTGCCGAGTCAAGGTGTCGGCCAGGCCGCATTCCTTCCCGGGAGTCTCTGCAGGAAGAACCAACTTCTGAGCTCACTGGGTTCCTAGCCAAGTTCAACTCTTGCTGGGGCATGTGGGTGGAGATCCCTGCTTTCTCTCCAGCTGTCAGCTGTGGTCACTTGGTCACTCAGGTGATAGAGCCTGCCTCTCCCCGTGGGCTGTCCCAAATAGCAGTTTGCTTCTTCCCCGGCCAGTGGAAGCAGGTCTCTGGCTTACTTTTCTGTGACCACCTGAGAAAATGCTCTGCCTTCTGAAGGGTCTTGCTTTATCACAACCTGCTGTGTGAGAACTGACTCAGCCTAGGAGACTATCACTAGTCTTTTCTGCAAGCAAGCCCCATGTGACCCCACTGGGTCCTATCCTTCCACGTCACCACATTAGGGACCAGGCTTCTAGCACATGAACCCTTAAGGGACCTGTAGCAGACAGCTTCAGGTTCACTGAGATGAACTTCCAGACCAGACACAGTTATGGAGGAAGGGATATTTATTGAAGCTTACAGATCCAGGGGAAGTTCCATAATGGCAGAAGAAGCTGGCCTGCTTTCACAGGACCAAGCAGAGAGAGAGAGAGAAGCACAAGCCTAAAGGTCAAAAGCCACAGCACACTTCAGGAACTCCTGCTAGGCACACTTTGCATATCTTTAGATTGAAATCTGAAACCCACCACCACACCTTAAGATCCACCCAGTGACGTTGCCTCCAGCCAGGTGGCTACAGATGCAAACTACAAACAAATAAACAACGGAATATATTGGGGGCCATCTATCCTATTCAAACCACCACAGGACCATAGAAGGATGTGAGAGATTTTCCTTCCCACCTTAATTCTCGCTCTGGTTGGTAATAGAATGAAACTAACACAAGAGAATTCTTGCGCCCACTAGACAAAGAAATCCAGAAGGCCTCTAACCATGACCATGGTGTTAGTCAGGTCTCCTGGGGACTCGC
This sequence comes from Dipus sagitta, assembly GCA_036346955.1. Classification (NCBI taxonomy): domain Eukaryota; kingdom Metazoa; phylum Chordata; class Mammalia; order Rodentia; family Dipodidae; genus Dipus; species Dipus sagitta. Next base: position 102,694,846 of record CM070770.1, on the reverse strand, counting down.
AGAGGTCGTCAGCCCATGTCCACAAACAATGGGATGCTGCTTCTGATTCCCATTTGCTATGATTCAACTCTAGGGTGAGCAGAATCCCTGACCGTCCCTCTGGGTTACCCGCGTGGCCTCTGTGTCATCATCCTCTATTGGAGGCAGCTTTGGGACCCATTCCGTGATATAGCTGCACTGCCTTGGAAGACACAGCGTTTGTGTTTCCACATGCGGCTCTATTCCCTCTAGGCCCAGGATTGAGTATGGTTAGGAGCAATTGCTTTTCAAGCAAATTCATGAGCCACCATGGCTCTTTGTGGGAAGTGACCAGAGTGTAGTTGATGTGAGACGGTTATGAACCACACACGAACAGAAGAGTGAAGATTTCCTCCTATCCCCTCCCCTTCTTGTCTTGCTATCTGGCTGTATTTCAGCTGAAGCGACAGGCCCCACAGGAGCCGGCACCAGGCAGATAAAAACATCAAGGCCTGCTACAGCTCCACACCATATCCTGGAATTTAATTTAACTCCTACAGACAGCATGCTGACGGTTCCTGGGGGCTCCCAGAGCAGTCTTATGGAACAGCTGGTAACAGCTGCGATGGCTCTGCCTTCGCATCTCCCACTGAGGCCCAGGGGATCCCACAGAGGCAGGGCCTGGAATCCGCTTGCAGAAACAGTCAGATGCCTAGGACCTTAGCCGGGGAAGGAATTACAGAGATCACTCAGTGACCCCTCTTGGTGTTTTTAAAACAGCCAAAATGAGGCCCTGGGGAATCTTCCCAAAGTCACGTGGCTCTCCCTGGTTTTGATGACTGGGAAATAAGGATATAAACAGGTGTGTCATTTTATAGCTTGATGTGCACACTTCTCGCATGGGCATTCCTCCAACCTCCCCACGTGTCTGTCACCATTCACGCCACCAGCTGAGGCCAGACGCAGTGAGTAACGTGGTGTGCCTCACCGAGTTCCAGATAACTGCCTGAACTCCCCACTTTGTTATCTTTATATTAAATTCTGACTTTTTATATTAAACCATGACTATTTTTATATTGAACTATGACTCTTCCATATTAAAAATTCTGACTCTAAAAGTAGATAATTCAGTGACAAGACCAGCTTCCAAAGTGAAACAAATACAGAACATTGCTTTTATGATCTTTTTTGATAATTTTCTATTACCAGCTGAGTTTAGCCCTGATCTTATTCCACACACTGATTAAAATTACATTTTCAAATTCAACATGCATTTGGGTTTATAGGCCAAAGTGCCTTGCAGCTTTTTCCTCAACCTCAACCTTGGAATGAAATTTTCTATGCCTGCTTATTTGACAACACACTGAACTCAATTCATTAAAATTTTAAGCTGTGTTTATTTATTACTTATCATAGCAAGGGCTCTAAGGTGAGTGATTTCTAGAGCAGGAATCTACAGTTATGAATACACTTTAGTTCATGTCCCCCAAATAACTCATGATTAACTAAAGAGGAAAATCATTTCCCAACAAAGATCTGAAATATTTCATTAGTTTAAAATTTCATCTGTTCGAGTGGATAGCCTGGTGTCCAAGAAGTCATATCTCTTTGTATATCATGTCCAAGGACACACTGTCCATTGTCCCCTCTGCCCAGGTTGGTGATATCCTGCACTCATGTCTGCGGCTATCCACAGTCCTGAGTGTCCAAGGGGTCAGATCCTCACATCAGCCTCAGGCTGATCTCTGCAGCTGGAAGTGTGTAGGCACAGTTTTATAAAATCCAGCCTTGGAAGTGCATTCAGAATGATTAGCCATTTGGGGAAGTCACTGCCACTGGGCCTGCTTCCTCCGGTTTTACTTGCATCTGGTATTAGGGAATGAGGCTGGTACCCTTTCTCTCTGTTCTCATGCCCTCATTTCATTTTCACCAATGGTTAGTTTCTGAAGTTGCACATTAGTTAAATTAGTAATTGTGTAATATTTTTACTGCCATTCATATTGCTATATAGACAAATACTCTAACCATTTTGTGATGTGAATAACCATTAAATTCCTTTCTAATGACATACAAAGTTTAAAAAAAAGAGTAAAATCATTAGCAGATCATTAAAAATAAGGTGGTCAAATGAACTAAGGTATGAAATAATGAAAAACAAGGTTTAATTGCATGAACAGTTGAAATGTCTTTGAGGCAAAAGATGTTATAACTAAAACTAAAATACAAATGACAAGCTGAAGAAAAACATTTTTAGCATTTATTACATAATAAAGGCTAATAGTATTAATGTACTGACCTTTTTACACTCAATAAAAACTAAAAACAACCCAGTAGTAAACGTGTGGGAAACTTGCACTAGAAATTTAGTTATAAAGAAAGACAGCATGCTCAAACTAATAAATATAAAGACAACAAAATATATTTTCACTGATTAGATCAGCCAGTATTGAAGGTTAATAAAACTTAATCCTAGTGAAAAAGTAGGGAAAAGATGTTCAGTTGGAAAAAGGGTATATTGAAAGAATGTATTAAAGGCAACTTGGCATAACACATCAAATATTAAAGTGTGAATCTCCATTGACCCAGACATTCTACTTCCAGAAGATTTTTCTGTGGATTCCCTTTCAACTATACAAAGATACTCATTCAAGGTTATTTGTTGCAACTGTTTGCACAAGTAGAAGTTTGAAATATCTTACATGCCCATTAAGAGATATGCCAAATGATTAGACCATATTCTTAAAGTGGAATATATCTACAATAAGAAGAAGTGATATGAAAAGATATCAACATATATATTAAGTTAAAAAATATAAGCCAGGTATGGTGGCACATGCCTTTAATCCCAGCACTGGGGAGTCAGAGGTAGGAGGATCACTGTAAATTCAAAACCAGCCTGAGACTACATAGTATATTCCAAGCCAGCCTGGGCTAGAGCAAGACCCTACCTTGAAAAACCAACAAAACAAAACAAAACAAAAAACCACTAGAACTGAACATAAAACACACTCAGAATTGTGAAGAGGACTTACACTAAATATACCTATATATGGAAATGTGTATATTTTAAAGGTCTGGAAGAATGAACTCTGAGGAACTGCAACTAACAGCTTTTTTTGTTTGTTTGTTTTTTTGTTTTTTTTGTTTTTTCGAGGTAGGGTCTCACTCTAGCCCAGGATGACCTGGAATTCACTATGGTGTCTCAGGGTGGTCTTGAACTCACGGCGATCCTCCTACCTCTGCTTCCTGAGTGCTGGGATTAAAGGCGTGTGCCACCACGCCCAGCTCGAACAGCGTTTTATGCATGCTTCTTCTTGTATGATTTATAGTTAGAGAAATTGTAAACATGTAGAGGACTATGTTCCAACTCCTATTCCTGTCCCCCATGCCTCTTCCCGAAGGCCACTGGGCACTCACCAGGCACACACCTGCAGATGCTGGGTGCTGGTGCACTGGAAGACTCTGTTTTCCAGTTTCAGTGAAGAGTTGGTTATGGCAGCCTCACAAATCAGGGGCACAGGGAGCCATGGGGGGCAGGTGGGGTGAAGAGTTGCATGGAAGGTTCCTAGGACACTGGCGGAAATGCTCAGCAGAGAGGTGGTGCATGAATTATTTTTCTTATCACTATGACAGAAGCCGTGTAAGAGAGATCGTATGTGGCGCACAATTTCAGGGGCTACCATAGTGGGGGCGACAGGGCGCCTGGGGTGGCTCTGCTCATGGTGATGGGAGCTAGCTGCATGGCTTGTCCATGTTCTGGTGGATCAGGTAGCAGAGAGCCTGGGACAGCTCCAGAGAAGATATAATCTTCAAGGCCTGCCCCATTGACCCATGTCGCCCCTGCTAAGGTCCCAGGTCCCAAAGGTTCCATAATCTCCAAAAACAGCATTGCCAGCCAGAAACCAGGTATTCAAACCCAAAACCCTGCAGTGCCATTTCAAACTCAAGTATAACACATGTAAGGTCTGGGAGGAGATTATGGAGTATTTGGCTTTTAGACAATTACTGGGTTGAGCAGGGAATACTTGGCCCAGCGAGGGATGTAGAGTAAGGGGACAAGATGCCGCTAAGTGAGACAGTTTGAAGCCACCCTGGCCATCTCTCTTTCCTCTCACTTCACTCAGCCTCGAGCTTCATACCGCTGAGACTTTACAGATTTCTCATTCATTGTTCCCATTATCATGACGCAGTGATGACCATCATCCCTAGTGATGCTGTTAGCATTAATGTTGATTGATTTTGTCTTAATCTCTGCATCACCTTTCTTTTGATCCAGATTTGTCTAGACTAGATAGCACAGAAAAGTTGGGCGGGGTGGCACACGCCTTTCATCCCAGCATTCCAGAGGCAGAGGTAGGAGGATTGCCATGAGTTCAAGGCCACCCTGAGACTCCATAGCTAGCACAGGAATTTCTATAAGGATTTGAGCCTGAGAATCTCTCCTCTCATCAGAGGCTTTGGTCTGTTTATGTATATTGTTCCTACCAATCTAATTAGATCTGTTGTTATTTAAGGCTTTATAGTTACATGCATTTTTCACCTTCTGTCAGTGTGAGTGAATCTTCTTTTATTATGGGTTTTCCCTCCACTCATTAAGAGATAACACATACTATTTTTATTTATATTGGTTGCTCTTGACTTTTTTAAAAAACATTTTTATTTATTTATTGAGAGAAAGAGAGAGAGAGAGGGAGAATGCATGTGCTAGGGTTTCCTGCCTCTGCAAACTCCAGGTTCATGCGCTACTTTGTGTATCTGGCTTTACCTGGGTACTGGGGAATTAAACCCGGGTCATAGGCTTTGCAGGCAAGTGCCTTAACTGTTGAGCCATTTCTCCAGCCCTGCCCTTAACTTTTTTAATGTGCATATTAGACTATATCAAGTTAATCACTCTAGCTTCTTTCAAAACACTTGTTAGAACACTTAGGGTTTCATTATGTCTCTCCTATCTTATTGTTATCTAACATTTTAGAAATCTTAAATAAGAACCTAGCTGGGCATGGCAGCATGCACCTTTAATCTCAGAATTTAGGAGACAGAGGTAAGATTGCCATGAGTTCGAGGCCATGAGTTCGAGGCCACCCTGAGACTACATAGTGAGTTCTAGATCAGCCTGGGCTACAGCAAGATCCTACCTTGAAAACTCCAAAAAGTAAAATAAAAATAAGAAGAAACTTAGTTTTAGATCCCTAAGCTTTTAGTTAGTATTTTATGCATTCAATGCATGCTTGCATTTTGTTTAGTACTGGAGAATAAACCAGAATCACTGAGATTGATCCCCAGGCTTTTATTTTTTATTTGTTTCATTTACTTATTTATTTTTTTCTAGCATTGGGGAAGGGAGCATGTTTAGATTTAATAACACTTGCTGTTCCTTTCCTGACAGTTTCTTGTGTTAAACTCCTCCTTTCTGGAATTGAACTTCTTTTCCCTATAATTTATCCTAGCATAATTCTTTTGGAAAAAGACTATTAGTGGTAAACTTGCTTAGTACTTGTCTGAAATGACTTTATTTCAACCTTTGTTACAGTCTAATTAGTTTTTGTTTGTTTTTATTTGTTTTTAGTGGACGGGTGAGTTATAAAAATCTAGAGAGATACCAGACAGACAAAAACCTGTGAGAGGGCTGGAGAGATGGCTAAGTGATTGGAGGTGCTTGCTTGCAAAGCCTGGCAGCCTGGGTTCAGTACCCCAGTATCCATGTAAAGCCAGATGCACAAAATGACACATGCATCTAGAGTTCATTTGCAGTAGCAAGAGATACTAACATGCCCATTTCCACTTTCTCTCTCTCTCCCCCTTTTGTAAATAATGTTGCTTTTTTTTTAGAAAAAAAACTGCTAAACTTCATTGCAATTATACTTGCCTTCTAGAAATGCTAAAGAGAGATTTTCAAGTTGAAAAGGGGGAAAACAGTATTCTTGACTAAAAATATGAAGACATGAAAGTATAAATTCACTGTAAAAGTAAGAAGGGAGTCAAGTTCAGAATACTCTAATGGTGGGGTATAAGTAACTTTTATCTCTAGTATAAAAGTTAAAAAACACAAATACTAAAAACAATAGATAGTATCATTTGTTAATGGATATATGCATGATATGTGACATATAAAGTGTGACATCAATGACGTAAACTGTGAGGAGGAAAGGAAGTTGAGGCATAGAGATTTCATTCAAAATACAGTTGTTAGCAGTATAAAATAGGCAGACTAGGCTATAAGGTATTTAATGTAAATGTCATAGTAATCACAAAGAACAAAGTAGACGTACAGAAGCAAAATGGAATCAAAACACAATACTACTACAAACAAAAAAATCACATGTCACAGAGCAATGCAAGAGAGGAAAAACGGAACAAAGAAACTATAAAGCAGAAACAATGTACAAGAATGTCAGTAATGAGTCCTTGTCAACAAATGTAACTGGGTCAAATTCTCCAATCAAAAGATAGAGAATGGTTGGATGGTTTAAACATAAACATGATCCCATTATATGCTACCTACAAGAGACTTAGTCTAGTTTTAAAATATTTTTTTTAATTTTTTTGTTTGTTTGTTTATTTATTTGAGAGCGACGGAGAGAAGGAGGCAGAGAGAGAGAGAGAGAGAGAGAGAGAGAGAATGGGGCGCCCAGAGCTTCCAGCCTCTGTAAACGAACTCCAGATGCGTGCGCCCCCTTGTGCAGCTGGCTAACGTGGGTCCTGGGGAATTGAGCCTCGAACCGGGGTCCTTAGGCTTCACAGGCAAGTGCTTAACCGCTAAGCCATCTCTCCAGCCCCTAAAATATTTTTTATTTATTTATTTACAACCATAGGAAAAGGGAGAGAATGGGTACGCCAGGGCCTCTTTCCACTGCAAATGAACTCCAGACACATGTGCCACTTAGCGCATCTGGCTTTACATGGGTTCTGGGGAATCAAACCCAGGCCATCAGGCTTTGCAAGCGAGTGCCTTTAGCCACTGAGTCATATCTCCAACCCCCTTATTTTAGTTTTAAGGACACAGAAGAAAGGAAAGTGAAGGGCTAGAAAAAAAAATCCTATGTAAATGGCAATCAGGAGAACAGGAGTGGTTACACTTATGTTAGAAAAATTACACTTCAAAATACTGTCACAAGAGACAGTGTCATTGTATAACAATAAAATTGTCACTTCATCAAAGGATATATAGCATTGTAAATATCTTTGTACCAAATAGAGCAAATATTAACAGAACTGAAGGGAGAAATATATAGTAAATAGTAATAGCAGAGGACTTCAATACTTCACTCACAACAATAGATAATCGGTCACCTAGACAGATGTCACCAAACAGCAGATAATAAATGGACCTAAAAAACATACGCAGAACATTCTATCCAACAGAAGCAGTATACACATTTTCTTTTAAAAAAATATTTTATTTATTTGAGAGAGAGAGAGAGAAATATGTGTATATATTATATGTATATATAATTATATGCATATTTATTATATGTATATATATACATATAATCTCTCCATGTGTATATATATATATATATATATATATATGTATATATACACACACACATATATATATATACACACATGGAGAGAGAGAGAGAGAATGGGCTGACCAGGGCCTCTAGCCACTGCAAATGAACTCCAGATGCATGTGCCCTTTGTGCATTTGGCTTTACATGGGTACTGGGAAATTGAACCTGGGTCCTTTGGTTTTGCTAACTTCTAAGCTATCTCTTCAGCCCCACATTTTCTTTCAAACATCCACAGAACATTCTCCAGGACAGATCTTATGTTAGGCCACAAAACAAATCTGTAACAAATTAAGAAGAGAGAAATTATATAAAAGATTATTTCTGATTAAAGTGGTATGAAACTAGGAATAACAGGAAGAAAGCTGGGAAATTCACAAATTTGTGTGTGACATTTAAACAGCACACTTCTGAACAACCAATAGCTCAATGAAGAAATAAAATCAAAGGGACAATTAAAAATATCTTAAGAGGTCTTGAGAGATGGCTTAGTGGTTAAGGCGCTCACCTGCGAAGCCTAAGGACCCAGGTTTGATTCTCCAGGTCCTACATAAGCCAAATATACATGGTGGCGCATGTATCTGGAGTTCGTTTGCATCGGCTAGAGGTCCTAGCGTGCCCATTCTCATTCTCTCTCTCCCTCTCTGTCTCTAATAATAAAAACAAATCTTTAAAAAATATCTTGAGAGATAATTGAAAATGGAAACACAAAATACCCAAATTCATGGAGTACAGCAAAAATTCTAAGAGTGAAGTTTAAGGTGATAAAAAGAACTTGATTTTCAGATATACTGCAAGGCTATAATTTTAGAGCATAAGAACAAACACATAGACCAATGGGACATAGTGGAAAGTCTAGAAATCAACTCACACACTCATGATCAACTGATCTCTGACAAAGTACCAAGGGCACACAATAGAGAAAGAACAGCTTCTTCGATAAGCATTGTTGGGAAAACTGGATTTCCGTATGTAGAAGAACGAAACTGGACCTTGTGGTTTGAATGTGAAATGTCCCCAGCGGTTCACGTGTCTAAATACGTAGTCTCAGCTGGCAGAGCTATTTTGGAAAGTTGTGGAACCTTTAGGAAGTGGAGCCTTGCTGAAGGACGTGAGCCACTAAGGACAGGCCTTGACATCTCATAGCTCAGCCCCATTTTTTCTGGGGGAGGGGGATGTTTCGAGGTAGGGTCTCACTCTAGTCCAGGCTAACGTGGAACTCACTATGTAGTCTCAGGGTGGCCTCGAACTCACGGGGATCCACCTACCTCTGCCGCTCAAGTGCTGGGATTAAAGGCGTGCGCCACCATGCCTGGCTCAGCCCCATTTTTTTTCTGTCCTCTCCCTGCTTCCAAACTCAATGTAACCAGCTGCTTCGTGTTCAGCCACCATGCCTTCTGTGCCATGATAGAATGCATTCCTTACTAAACTGTGAGCCAAAACCAACTCCTTCCATTGCTTCTTGTCAAGTATTTGATCATAGTAATGAGAACAGGAACTGACATAGACCCTTATCTCATACTGTATAAAAAAAGTCAAATTCAAGCCGGGCGTGGTGGCGCACGCCTTTAATCCCAGCACTTGGGAGGCAGAGGTAGGAGGATTGCCATGAGTTCAAGGCCAGCCTGAGACTCCATAGTGAATTCCAGGTCAGCCTGGGCTAGAGTGAGACCCTACCTCGAAAAACCAAAAAAAAAAAAAAAAAAAAAAAAGTCAAATTCATAATGGATTAAAGATTTATATGTAAAGCCCTGAAACTGTGAAGCTTAGAAGAACATTATGTTATCTTTCCATGACTGTGACAATGTACCTGAGATACTCAAAAGAAAAGAGGGTTCACTTGGGCTTGAGGTTTCAGAGGTTATATTTCATTGTCACTTGTCCCACTTGTCTTGTTGATTGTGGCCTGTGGTGGCATGGTATATCACAGTGGGAGCAGAAGAGGTGTTGTTCAGTTCGTAGTGGCCAGGAAGCAAAGAATCAGATGGGAGGGACCAGGGCCCTAGTATTCCCTTCAAGAGCACAACCCCCCCCAAAGACCTGATTTCTTTCCTTTCCACTAGGCCCCACTTCCTAAAGGTTGTACTGCTTCCAAATAGCTCCACTGGTGACCAAGGATTCAACACGTGGGTCTTTGAGGGAATATTCAATACCAAAACTACAACAAAACACAGGAGAGAAGCTTCTTGGGATTGGTCCAGGTAACTATTGTTTTGTTGTTGCTGCTGTTTGTTTGTTTGTTTTGATTTTATTTTTGTTTTGGCTATGAGCTCAAAAGCATAGCCAATAAAAATAAAAAATAGGGCTAGAGTGATAGCTTAGCCATTAAGGCATTTGCCTGCAAAGCCAAAGGACTCAGGTTCGATTCTCCAGGACCCACGTAAGCCAGATGCACAAGGGGGCACATGAGTCTGGAGTTCATTTGCAGTGGCTAGAGGCCCTGGTGTGCCCATTATCTATCTATCTATCTATCTATCTATCTATCTATCTACCTACCTATCTATTAAATAAATGAAAATTTTTTTTAATATTTTATTTTTATTTATTTATATGAAAGACAGAAATAGGCAGAGAGAGAGAGAGACAGAGTGAGAGAGAGAGAGAGAGAGAGAGAATCGGTGTTCCAGGGCTTAGAGCCACTGTAACGGAACTCCAGATGTGTACACCCCCTTGTGCATCTGGCTTATGTGGGTCATGGGGAGTTGAACCTCGGTCCTTTGGCATAACAGGCAAATGCTTTAACCGCTAAGCCATCTCTCCAGCCCGAAAATATTTTTTAAAATAGATAAATGAGATTAGATCAAACCAAAAAGTTTCTATACAGGAAAGAAAACAATCAAGTAAGTGTAAAGATAACCTACTCAATGGAAACATAAGATTTGCAAACCATTAAGGAGTTAATATTCAAATCTATGTAAGAAACACAAATGATCTAGTAGCAAAAAAATGACTGAGCCCTTGTCAATAGAAGCAGGGTCTGAATTAAAAGGCCAAGAAAGGCTCAGAAGAAGATACACAAAGTGACCACCATCACTCATCATGGGGACATGCAAATTCAAACCACAGGAGTTAGCACCTCATGCCTATGAAAGTGACTTCTACCAAAGTGACAAAGAAAAAGGTATTGGTAAAGAAAGGAGAACTCGGGGCGGGGGCGGTGGCTCAGCAGTTAAGGTACTTGACTGCGAAGCCTAAGAACCCAGGTTCGGTTCCCCAGGACCCACATAAGCCAGATGCACAAGGAGGCGCATGCTTCTGGAGTTCATTTGCAGTGGCTGGAGGCCCTGGTGTGCCCATTCTCTCTCTCCCTCTCTGTCAAATAAATAAATAAAAATAGAAAATATCTTAAAAAGAGGAGAACTCTTGCACACTGTGATTACATCAAAATCATCTAACAATCCAGTATAACCTTCCTTTTTTAATCTCTGTAATGTTAACCACATCTGCAAAGTCCCTTTGATCACGCAAGGTCGCATGTCCCCAAGCCCTGGGCCATCATTCTGCCTACCTTGGGAAGTATTCTAGCCAGTGAGCAAGTGGGTCAAAATGAAGGTCATGAGGGACAGGATGGCAAGGTGTTCCCCAGAAGGGAAGACAAAACATGAGACAAATTCTCCAGGGGTACATCTGATGAATGAATATTTACTCCTGTTCACGGTTGCGAGCAAGGTGGTGGGAGGTGAGATGTGGGATGAGGGGGATGATGGTCTGCCATCATCCTATCGTGGTCTTGAACGCCGGATGCAGGCCTGCTACTAGATAAGGCCATGAGCAGGTCAGAGAGGTACACCATCCTGAAGAGGAAGGCTTGGTGATTGAGCGCAGAAGGGAATGGCCATGGGGCATCATGATCCCTTGTTAACCCACTGAAGTTGGCACGGAGGAGGCCAGGGCAAAAGTGGACACAGACTGGTTTCTGTCATTTTAAATTCTCCTTCAAATCTATGTCAATGCCCTGCACAAGTTGTGACTGCTTTTCAAGAAGACGAGGCAATGCCTGGTAGGTGATGCAGACCATTACAGAAGAAAGTGCCCTAGAGGCAAAGCGAGCACATCTCCAGCTTCTTCCTCCCAGCAGTGACAGTGAATTAAAGACCCTGCTTAGGGGTTGCACCCAGGAGAGTGGGTGATATAATGATGAGGGACATGTAGAACTGTTCACGGAAGCAGTCCCTTTATGAGACAGTCATTCTTGGCCTGAGCGACACGATTGTTCTCCCCTTGACCTTGTGCAACAGTTTTGATTTTGGGGGATTTTTGTTTGTTTGTTTTGAAGCAGAGTCTCACTCTAGGCCAGGCTGAATAGCTTTGATTTTTGCTCATTTTCCAAACACGTTCCTCTAGCTTCCCATCAATTCTGTAAACCCAATTACCCTTCCAATAGATCTCTAACAACTCTGCTAAAGAGTAATTTCTTTTGCTTGTGAAGCAGAAGGAAGCCTGATGCAGCTGGAGCCTCTTTCACGCTACGGAGGGCTGCGTGGCAAGCTCTTACTGTTGAGATCCCTATGTGAAGGACATAGCCGGTTGCCACAGTGAAGACTGTGGTAGGTTGAATGGATGTTTCCTCTATAGATTCAGAAGGTTTTTTTTTTTTTTTTTTTTTTTTTTTTTTTTTTTTTTTGAGGTAGGGTCTCACTCTAGCTCAGGCTGACCTGGAATTCACTCTGTAGACTCAGGGTGGCCTTGAATTTATGGTGATCCTCCTACCTCTGCCTCCCGAGTCCTGGGATTAAAGGCGTGTGCCACCACGCCCCCGGCTAGATTCAGGAGTTTTATTCAAAGTAGTAACTTGAAATTTCCAGCCTCCTGGATGAAGGAGGTGTTATTGGGGGTGGATCTGCTCCAGCCTACAGGTATGCAGAGAGCTTGAGCTCTGCCTGGGGTTCCTGGAGGGTGCTAGCTTACGGTGCTGCTGGTGGTCTCTCTCTCTGCGTGGACCTGTGAAAGGGGGCCAGCTTCTTCCGCCATTATGGAACTTCCCCTGGATCTGTAAGCTTCAATAAATCCCTTCTTCCGCACACAAACTGTGTCTGGTGTGGAGGTTCATCCCAGCAACGTGCAGCTGACTGCGCCAAGGACATACCCCTTTGACCAAGTGTGCCAAAGGCTCTTGCCAGAACATCTTGTTGCAAAGACTTCCAAGCGTAAGCGCAAAAGGCACCTTCCAGAGCTTTGATTCAAACCACTGGCAACAGAGACCGTCTAGTGGTCACTGTGTACTCTTAGCTCTGTCCCTGAAGTACAGTACCCTGTCACGCTTTCTAAGCTTGTCCCGCTTACAAAATATATTCTCCCCCAAGTTATGGTGGGGTCACGAGCTGTCACAGCTATCAGATTGCACGTGGAGCACTGCACGAACAGTGAGCGGGGTTGCCGCCGGGCACCACAGGGATGAGCTGGGCTGTCTCAGTGAGGCTCGGTGTCCCCGTCCACACACCCGAGAAAGTAAGCCTTGTATCCCTGGGAGGCTCCGATGAGCTAATGGGCTTTGAAATAAAACTTCTGTAAACTCTAAAAAGCTATGCAGACATGGGAAACCAGGCTTACATCATTCAAGGCCTTGCAATATGAAACCAAGTAATGAATTCCTTCTGTGATTTGGTTCTAGGGAAAAAAAAAAAAAAACTGTCTTCACCAAAAGAGTGATCTATGTGGTCCCTGTTGTCAGAAGTGACAGGTGATCATTCTGGTAGCCAGAGCTCTTTGACAGCAGTGATGGAAACACAAGCAGAAAAGAGTGGAAGTCCAAAGCGAGATGGATTGGCCAGAAGAGGGCAGGGGTGAGACTGGGCCTCGCCACCACGGACACCCAGAATCCATCCATCCTTCCATACCCGTCACCCTCTGCCTTACAGTCTCTCACCTCGTGTGTCTGCATACTGGCTTTGTTCTCCCTGTTGGCACATGCCCTCTCCGCATGCTGGCAGGTCCACTCTACAGGGCTTCAAGCCCTCTGGACCCTTTTCAGCTCAATAGCCATAGAGGGAAAGGAATCTTTCTGTTGAGCTACAAACTAAGCCATCCTGGGGCAGAGCTTAGGTGTCAGCCTGGGCCAGTCTTGAGCCAGGAAAACAGTATTTGATGTGTGGCAATAACCATCCTTCCATTCATACTGAGCCTTCCCTTCTTCCCTCCCTCTGTCTCTGACTTTCTTTCTTGCTTGCTCTCTTTCTTTCTTTCCTTCCTTCCTTATTTGGTTTTTTAACTTTTTATTGACAACTTCCATACATATAGGAAATATACCATATCCATAATCCCCTCCCACACCTCCCCTTTGCCCCTCGTGAATTCCCCTTCCACTGAATCCCTTCTTCTTTCCAACTAGTCTCTCTTCTATTTTGATGTCATCAGTTTTTTTTTCCTCCTGTTACACAGGCCTTATGTAGGTAGAGTCAGCCACTGTGAGGTCATGAATATCAAGGCCACTTCATGTCTGGAAAATAGTATTCTAAGCATTCCTCTCCTTGTTTTGGCTCTTACATTCTAAAGAAGTTAATGTCACCTCTTCCTCAATGGTCTCTGAACCTTGCAGGGTGTGGTGATTTGAACACCCATGTGTGTCACCCGTAGTCTCAGATACTTTTATTAAACTTCCCCTTTAAGTCTCCAGCAGGCAGGTCTCTGCTGGAGGAGGCGTCGCTGAGGCCGGATCTTCAGTCCAGCCCTAGGGCTGTGCAGAGAGCCAGTCTGAGCTCTGGCTCTTTGTGCTTGCTGCTGTTGGCTTCTTTCTGCTATGGATGCTGAAGTGAGCCAGCTTCCTCTGCCACGGTGAAACTTCTGGAATCTGTAAGCCTAAAATAAACCCTTTCCACCCATAAGTTGCTTCTGGTTGAGTGTTTGACTCAGCAATGAAAGGTAACTGCAACAGAGCGTGAGAGATGACTCAGTGCTGGACACGCTACTGTCACTTCTTCTTGGCACTTTGATGAGTTCTGAGTCACACCAGTAGTCACCCCATCTGAAAAGAGAAGCTCCTCTAACCAAAAGTAAGAATAGCATTCATCTATGAGCATACACTTAAGTACTTAGAGGGAAGTTTGGTGGGCATGGTATATCCATATAGCCAGACAACAGTAGTAGTTTCCTCTCTGGGACTTATGACCTTCCCAGCCATATACTTTTGATTAGGCTTTCAGTATCAGGCAGAAATTCCCTCCCATGGAGTAGGCCTCAAATATAATCAGAGAGCAGTTGGTTTCCCCCATAACAGTTGGTACATTTGGCCTGACTAGATAGCCAGAGAACTGTCAGGGGCCACTGTTTGGTTAAGACCATTGATGACTTTTTCTCCCCTAACAGGCTACAATAGATCTTTCTAGCAACATGACAGCTAGTCAACAAGGCGGAAGCTTCTAGCTGAGCTCCAGCTTGATTTCTCATTGTCCTACAGCCCAAGCCTGTGAAATCTTCAGCAATAGGGTCTTACCATCCAGCTCTAGTGGGGAATCAGGAGCCTGTAGTGGTTGGGAGTATCAGAGGCAGCCCTAACAAGTAGCTGAGAGGTATCCCACCCCAGTACTGAAATTTTCTAGCTGCAATCTATGGCTTTTGGGCACAATATTATCTACCTCCACAGGATACTCCTGCCAAGATTCTCTTTTTTTGAACATACATATGTTACTTAGCTAGTAAAGAAGTAGGTTTCCATATGGCTTATTCATAACATCTTTAGTTTGAATTATCCTTCCTTCCATCCCTGCCTCTCCTCCATCCCCTCCTGACCCCCACTAGACCACTTAACCTCCAGTATTCTGCTCCTCTATTTATATATCTACTGCGTCCTCCCCTTAAGCCTCCCCTCCCCCTTCTTTCCTCTCTTCCTCTCTATTGCTTAGCATGCAGACCCAATGGTCAGAGCTCCAGCGGCTAATCCTGTACAGTGAAATAGCTTTGGGAATAGCTGCATATGGTGGAGGACCAAGAATCAGAAGAACCCGGTACCACATCTATTCCCCACCAGCCTTGACCTGCCTTCTCTGCGTATAAAAATAGACATTTACTACTTCCAGGCACTATTGTGGAGTCTTCACTTGCAGCCCAATCCAATCTTAGAGTAATTTACAACTCAGGTTAGTGGCAGAGTATGAATGGATGGAAGAGACTGGGGAGGAAACACACACAGAAGCACAAACAGTAGAGATTAGAGCATCCCAGTGCCTCCCCCCCCCCCCCCGCGGGGTACCTTAGGACCCTCCCAGCAGCCTGGGGGTGTTCACCTGCCTTGCTCCCTCTAGCCTCATTCCGTGAATTTTAAAATATTTTTATTTATTTATTTAAGAGACAGAGAGAAAGAGGCAGATAGAAAGAATATAGGCATACCAGGGCCTCCTGCCACTGCAAACGAACCCCAGACACATGTGCCACTTTGTGCATCTGGTTTTACATGGGTCCTGGGGAATTTATCTAGGGTGGTCAGGCTTTGCAAGCAAGTGCCTTTAACTGCTGAGCCATCTCTCCAACCCATCATTCTGTGATTTTACTTACCCTTCCTTCCTTCCTTCCTTCCTTCCTTCCTTCCTTCCTTCCTTTCTCTCATAGTGGTCCTGGGGATTGAACCCAGGGCCTTGCCTATGCTAGATAAATGCACAACCACTGAGTGACACCCCGAGCCCTGCCTCACTCTATAATGCCCCGTTCCATTCTTTGGGGAATGCCAGCACTTAGGAATGTAGGCAGGATGTACAATGAAAACCACTTTCAACAATGTATTCAAGGAGGTCCTGGTCCCCTGAGGTACTCTGCTGCGAAATGGACCTATGACCCCACAAATTTGGAAAAGGCCACCTACTCCTCTCAATGAAATTCATAAGGCACATTAGCATATTAAAGGCTCTAGAACGTTTTGTTGTTAAAGAAACAAGGGAATTTTCTTCGCTACAGCACCCCCACATCTTATTTTGCCACATAAACTGCTTTCTCTATGTCTAACACCTATTACTATCTGTCACAAATTGAATACGAAATGTCCCTCACAGGCTCATGATTGAACACTTGATCCCCAGCTTGTGGCACTTTTTTGGAGGCTGTGAAGTCTTTAGAAGGTGGAGCCTGCCTGGCAGAAGTGGGCCACTAAGGGTAGTACTTTATTTATTTATTTTTAGAGAGAGAGAGAGAGAGACTTGGCATGCCAGGGCCTCAGCCACAGTTATCGAACTCCCGACGTTTGCACCACCTAGTGGGCACGTGTGACCTTGCTCATGCCTCACCTTTTATGTGCCTGGCTTATGTGGGATCTGGAGAATTGAACATGGGTCCTTAGGCTTCTCCGGCAAGTGCCTTAATCACTAAGCCATCTCTCCAGCCCTGGGTGGGACTTTGAATGTCATACCCACCCCCACTTCCCTGGTCACTTCTTGGTCTGCCATAATGTGAATAGCTGCCCTGCCTCGTGCTCCTGCCACCATGGATGGCCATGATGCCACCACGCCTTCCCCACCACGATGGACTGAAACCTCTGAAGCCTTAAGTCCAAATAAACCTCCTAAAGTTAACTCTGCCAGGTATTTTATCACAGTGACAGGAGTAGTCACTAATGCCACATCCTATAGGGAAAAATGCCCTGGAGAATGTTGGATTAGGTCAAGCATCAAGAAAGCAGTAGCTGTGACTTGCAGACTACCAGTGTGACCAGGATGCATTCAAACAGGACCAACGGCACTGCTCCTGTTTAACCCAGGCACTCACAGGCTGGTGAGGTGGCTCAGTGGTTAAAGGTGCTTGCTTGCGAAGCCTAATGGCTCAGTTTGACTCCCTACTACCTATGTAAAAAGCCAGACACACAAAGTAGAATTGGTTTGTAATGTCAGGAGGTCCTGGTATACCCATACACACATTCTCTCTGTCTCAAATAAATAAATAATATATGTTTGGTTTTTTTTTTAAAAAAAAACAGTCACTCACTAGCCTTCAACATCTGTTTTGTGCCGATTGCACCTGGATCATTAAATCATTAAGTCCTAGCTATGGCCAAGGCCAAGATGGGACCTTGACCTCCCTTGGTCTAGACCTAACAGTCTGATGTACGCAAAGACAGTTTGTTTCCTTGCCACTTCATTCCATTGATTGATTGATTGATTGATTGATTGATGTGTGTTCATGAGCACATATGAGCAGTCATACAAGCGGGCACCAGGACCTCTTACCACAGAGTGCCAGAGGCTTGCGTCTCTTTTGGGTCCAGCCTTACATGGGCTGCTGGGGATTTGAACCCAGGCTAGCAGGCTTTGTACGCAAGCACCTTCAGTCACTGAGCCATCTATCTCTCCAGCCCCTCCTCTGTCTCTTCTAGGGAAAAAATTGGAGACAGCTCTCTGTCTGCTTTTGACAGGTACCTGCCTAAGCTCTGATACCTGAGCCCTGTGGATTATTACCTCCCCCAATAGCCCCAGACATGTGAGCTGCAAGCCTTGCTCTTCCTGAATTGGGATGCCAGGCCTCCTGGGCTGCTCATTCAAGCTCCCACCACAGATCACTGGGCCCTAACGAGGCCTAAGGCCTGTCCTGCAGACTGTGGGGAGGAGATTCCAGCAAACTGACAGACCCTGGGCTGCCAAAGAGAGGGACTGAGGACAAAGTGAGGGAAGAAATTCCCCAGGCCGGCTGTGGGGAAGGCCCCCTTCCTTCTGTCACCAAAACAAGCGGCAGCAGGCACCTTCTGCTCTTCCTTCAAATCAAACCTCTCCCTCCTGCCGCCTCCCAGATCCAACTCCTCAGAATGGTTTTGAATGACAGACCTGTACTGTGAGGCTCAGGAAAGCCCCTTGACTTCCCTGGACCACCGAGGCCTTGGCTGTCCTGAAGAAGCCCCCCACAATCCAGAGCACATTGGGGTGGGGGACGGGTAAAGGGCGCCCTATTCCTGGTTTCCAGCCTTCTCTGATCCTCCCACCCCCAGTTCCTTACACATAACTCCATTCTTCACAGAAGTGGGGTTGTCTCCTTCCACTGTAGGGTAGGGGCGTACTACATCTGAAACGGAGCTCACCATATTCACAGTAGATTCTTGGGAGGCAGCTTTGGAACCCATCTTGATTAGTCCCAGAAGTTAATTCTTGGGATGATCTCTGCGCATGGCGTTCCCTGGGCCTTCCGGGGTTTGTTCTAGTCTGCAGTGTTTCTCCATGGATGCGCTTCTATCTTAATTCCATGAACAACGATCCTGGGCCCAGTGCAATTCGCTCTCCTTTAGCTGGGATTTCCAGAACAAAGACGTATCGATTTGCAAACTGGACGGCCTTCATATGTTTCGGGGCAGTGAGGCGGGTATACCATGGAGACATGGAGGGGGTGGAATGAAAACAGAAAGAGAGAGAAATAGAAAGAGAGAGAGAGAGAGAGAAAGCCTAAGCCCCAGACAATGGTGGGGCGGGCTGGGAAGACAGAGGGAGTGATTGGTTTTCACATCTGTCCTGAACCTCTAAATTTTATTCATAGAAGTCGAGCCTGCCTTGGCTGTGAAAGCTGCAGGTAGCGGAACTGCGGGCCTTTGTGTGAGGCTCACACGCTGTGGGAGGAGATGGAGCCCAGCGTGTCCACTCGGAATTGCTTTCTCCTCCTTCCCCTGGCCACAGACCCAGAAACTGACCTGTTGCCCATGATGTTGACGGTTCTCCATGTGAATCCCTTCTCCCTGACATCACATTCCTCAAAGGTAAATGGGACCCTGGATCAGACCCTTCAAGCTTTCCTACTGCTTCAGAAAGCGACACCCACCCTGGAGGTCTCCCCAGTGGCCTGCAGCACACCCTGAAGAGAGCTCCACCCTCTTCTGCATCACCCCGTAAGAAGACTCCTCGAGCCCCAATGCAGCCAGATCCTTGACCTTGACCTACTCCAGGCAGCCCCAAACCTGCTTACTCATCACCTCCACCACCCCCCCCCCCCCGCACAGATTGGAATGGATTGCAATGTCCAGGCACATCAGGGGCCCCAGACAGGTCCCGACACTTTGAAGTCATTTAATGTGTAATGCATGTTAGTACAGTAAGGCTCTAAGAAGCCCTGCGCAGAGTACCACACTTAACTTAGTTTAACTAGGTACTTTACTTGTCCCAAACCACTCCTCCCATGGGATTCCTATTACCTCAGTGAGTGGCATTTCACAGAGCCTAAGGAAAGGATGTGCTAAAAACATTCATTGTCATGCTCCAGATAAGAGTTTGTGTGGAATGAATGAATGAGTGAATGAATGAAACATGCCATTTTTTTTTTTTTTTTAGCCCTAACCTGGTAATGATCACCGGATGCCAAACACTCTTTCTCAGGGCAATTAAGTCTGTGGCCAATGCATATAACCTTGTTAAGTAAGACCAACCCCCTCCCCCCCCCCACAGCATTTATACCAGTTATAAACTGGCAGGCCATGAACCAGATCTGGGCAGCATATGTGTTTTGTTTGGCCTGCATAGGGAGTGATTGTTTTTCATGCCTTTTGCTGGGGTCTGAGATCTACAGCGAGTGCTGCCAGCCTCTGGCTCCCTGACCTGCCCTCCTCTCATTGCTCAGTCACATCCCCCTCACCACTTAGCACATGGAGTTGCTGCCCTGGGTTTAAATCCTCCTAGGAAGGTGCTTTTCCATAAACATCACAAATGTATTTGGAAATGGATTTGCCTCTAAACAAGAAATCAGGCAGGTCTGAAGCCTTCACATCCAAAGGCCGCGCTTCTGCCCTAGTTTACCAAGCTCTTTCCCACCTGTTAGAGATGCCGGCGACCAACCTAGGAGAGGAACAGAGGGGGGGAAATGACAGGCAAGTTTTCTACTGAAGATGGGAAAGTTCAGAGAGGATTACGGGTGACCCACGGTCACACAGCTTGACATGAACTGATGTCTTGAGTCCCAAGTAAAGCTTCTTGCAGGCCAAGAAGTGGGTTTGAAAAAACCTGCCCGGCATCTTCTAAGACAAGGGCGCTGGACCAGTGAGCAACTGATCCAACAGTTCAGAAAGTCACACGCTCAAGAAAAGGCAGGAGCCTGCCTGCTTCCCGCCCAGCTAGGGGACTCCACACTGTGGCTGTGTGGAGATGAGGAGAGAGAGGATCCAAGAAGCACAGCCCCCCCCCCCCCCCAGTTCACCAGTCGTGGTTCTAGGCAAGGCCAGAGGAGAGTAGAGATGCCCCCGGCTGAATCCCCCTCGCTGCCGCATTCTCCGTGTACCACAAAGCTGAGTGAGAGACAGGCACAGACTGCAGGCTCTGGGAGGGAAGGGGGGGGGGAGCCAGGCCATATGGAGCAGAGTGACAGGATTTGGCAGCGCAGGCGCTGCAGATGGGCCTGCTTATGTCCAGACGCAATCTGAGGCCAAGGCCTGAATTATCTCTCTAGCAATTTCTTGTTTCCAAACACGTCTTTTGAAGAATGAGGGGCTGCTTTGTGCAGATACCAGAAACTCCTGCTGGGAAGGGTAGGCAGATAGCAGAAAGAAATGTTGCTTTTGCCAGGGGTGGTGGGGAATGGGGGGGACCAAACTGTCCACTGATGGGAGGGGGGGACGGGGGCGGCTACTGAAGCATGAGGCACCTGGTGGCTTGGGAGGCACTGAGAGTCCAGAACAGGGGCGTTCTGTGCTTTCTTGGGACCTTCACAACCCTATAGTGCTGTCTGCATTTGTAAGCAGCCCATTGCATAAGCTGCAAGGGAGACGGCTCAGCGGGTAAAGTGCTTGCCATGCAGGCTTGAGGACCTGGGTTCAGATTCCCAGCTCCCACATAAAATCTGGGCGTGCCAGCACACCTACTACCCCGGTGCTCAGGAGGCAGAGTCAAGGAGGCCCCTGGGACAAGCTGATTAGCTATAGCCTTGCTAAAGTGGTGAGCTCTAGGCTCAGTGAGAGAACCCATTAAAAGAAAAAAAGATGGCGGGGGGGGGGTGTGCAGGAGAGATGGTTTAGTGGTTAAGGAGCTTGCCTGCGAAGCCTAAGGACCCAGGTTCCATTCTCCAGGTCCCACTTAAGCCAAATGCACAAGGTGGTACATGTGTCTGGAGTTTGTTTGCAGTGGCTTGAGACCCTGGTACTCCCATTCTCTCTCTGTGTGTCTCAAATTTAAAAAAAAACAAGTAATTAAAACAAAAAATAAGGTGGGGCTGGAGAAATGGCTTAACGGTTTCGGCACTTGCCTGAGAAGCCTAAGGACTCAGGTTTGATTCCCCAGGACCCACATAAAGCCAGATGCACAAGGTGGTGCATGTGTCTAGAGTTTGTCTGCGGTGGCTAGAGGCTCTGGTGTGCCATTCTCTCCGCCCCCATAAGAAAATAAATAATATTTTTTAAAAAATAAGGTGGTCTGAAGAAGACACCTGATCTTACCTCTGCCCCCCACCCGGCCCCCACATGCTTGCACACATATATGTGTACTTGCACACACACATATCCAGATATGCTCATACATGTGCAGACACCTAAAAGATCACAGAGATAAATGACTTGCTCAAGGTCTCCTGCTACGAGGGCTGAGTGGGTATGAGGGAGAGTGAATGGGGCATCCTGGTGCGTCTCTGCCCTAAAGTTTAGGAATCTAGGGGGTCCTGCAGCATCCCCTCGGCATGGTCTTTCAACAGCTTACTGGAACCTTGCTCCTCTGGACCCTTCCATCTTCAGAATGAAGTCCTGAGCTGTTTTGACTGACATTCAAGAGTCTGCCGGGCCGGGCTCCAGCCTATCCACACACTCTATCCGTGAGTGTGTCCCGCCCCTGTGAGTCCCTAGTTTGAGCTTGACTAGGCAGTGCACTGTCTCCTAAACACCTTCAGGCTACCCAGCCTCTGGTGTTGATGTGGAGCCTCCGTCTGCCTTCCAGTCTTACCTCGCTACAGCCCTCCTGCCCCGTCCGGCTCCCTTGCCTCTCCTCATTTGCTTATCTGCTCCTCAAGAACATACAGCCCTGTTCCATGCTCCTCCCTGTGGCATACTGGCGGTGCTTCCCTGTGTGCCCCACCCTCAGGCTTGCAGGGGGCGCTGACAGATACCTCAGAGTCATGATTAGCCTATTCTAGACCGAGGCTGAAGGGAAGGGAGCTGCCTCACACCTCCCCCAACCCCATCTGGCTGTGAAGCAGTAGAGAATGAAGCCAGGTGCCTGGTTCGAGGTCTAGGTCTTTCCCACTATGCCCTGGCCCTGCTGAAGAGAGCAGAGCTCACACTCATGATGCCCATTCCTCCATCACAGCATCATAGCAGGAATCACAAGGGCCATGGGGCAATATGCCAGACACGTGATGGGTAGTTCACCTGAATGTTCCTGTAGACCTCCCTACAGCCCCATTATACAGGTGAGAAGACTGAGGACAGAGGGCTTCACTGACTTGTACAAAGTCACCAGGTCTGTCACTGATCCAAAATGAGAACCATAGTGTCCTCAGCCTGACTCTGGAATAATCGAATAATCGTATTCGTAAAAATGTATCCCACATACATAACATTTTACAGACAGTAGAGCTCTTTCTTTTTGCCTTTGCTCAATTCTGTGGACTGAGTATTGCCAGCCCATTTATTCAGAGGGGATATGAAGACACAGAAGTAGCAATTGTCTGGCTCGTATCAGCAGGTATATGAATTAGCTATTGCCATGTGACAGACGGTCCCAACATGCAGTGGCTCAAACAGTTCATTTATGATGTCCTGGTTTCTGAGGCTCAGGGACCTGAAACAATTTAGCTTCTGCTTCATGGGCTTTTGTGAGACTATAGTCGAGGTGTCCATCCAGGGCCTGTGGTCTCTTCTAAAGGCTCATCTGGGAAGGGGTTGGCTGCCCTTCACATTCACAAGATTGCTGGCAAGATCCAATTCTGTGTGCGTGGTGGGGCCGACGGCTCAAGCTCCTCACTGGCTGTGACTGGTTCTGAGCCACGTGGGCTTCTCCAATATGGCAGCTGCTTCATCCACAACTGAACTGAGATGGCCAGGGAGAGAGAGGGCTAAAAGAAAGAAATCAGAGTCCTTGAAACTCAGCCCTGGAAGTAGTGTCTCCTGTCTCTTACTGTGCTGCGTCCATTGGAAGTCAGTTCTGAGGTCACCCCTAGACACTTGAGCTCACAGCCCAAGGGAGGGGACTACATGGGAGACATAGCGGGGGGGGGCGATATCTGCTGACCACAGTGGGGGGCTGGCCAAGCTGGTGTGTGCAGCTCAGTTTGGCCTTTTCCTGCAGGCCTGGGAACGTGCCAGGCAGCCCACGGACCACTACAGCAGGTGGCAATCACTGCCTCTTTCGCGTGCTCCAAAAGGGCTCTTAGGAAGAGAGATGGCCCCGTTTTTAATTACAGTGCTCCCTCCAGGGAGGCCCTGGCTCTTCTCTGGATAGTCTTGTCCACTCTTTACTGCCAGTCTTGCCTTTAAATCAAAGTTGCTCTCAGTTCAAGGGCTCCTGGCCCCAGGCAGGAAGAGGATTTACGAGCGGGCAATCAGGAGATATAATATAAGGGATTGGGACCCAGACAGCAATGTAAGTTGGGAGGTCCTGCTAAGGTGGGCATCTAAGGCCCTGTGACCTCTCAGGCCTGGCAGACATCCCAGCCTCTGCCTTTATGAAAAGCTTCCATCATTCTCCTTCCTGCCTACCACAGTGGCCCTCCTGGCTGCTCACCCCACAGCCCCCACCTGCACCAGAGCCTGAGCCGTCTGTATCTGCAGGAGTCTGTCTTTCTAGAGCTCTGCCCTGTTACCCCCCCTCCCCCATCACTCCCGCATCTTCCTGGTCCCTAGTCCAACCTGGACAGACTCCCATCTCCATGCCTGTGCCCAGGTTGGTTCCTCTTCTCAAGTCTCTAGTCAAACCACCCCAGGGACACCTCCCCTCACCTACTCTACATCGCAGAGCCATCCTCCTCTCATTAAACAAAGCCTTCTTTAAGGACAAGGCTGGGTCTAGAAGCTGCCAGGGTGTTTGTTTTGGGGTTTTTTTTTTTGCTTGTTTTTTGGTTTTTCGAGGCAGGGTCTCACTCTAGTCCAGGCTGACCTGGAATTCACTATGTATTCTCAGGGTGGCCTCGAACTCATGGCGATCCTCCTACCTCTGCCTCCCCAGTGCTGGGATTAAAGTCGTGCGCCACCATGCCAGGCCCCAACATATTTTTAATGAGAGAAGGAAAGAGAAAGAAAGAAATAGAGAAAGAAGTGGCACACCAGGGCCTGCCACCACTGCAATCAAACTCCAGACATGTACGCCACCTTGTGGGCATGTGTGACCTTGAGTGCTTGTGTCACCTTGTGCGCCTGGCTTATGTGGATCTGGTGAGTTGAATATGCACCCTTAGGCTCCACAGGCAAGCGCCTTAACCATTAAGCCATCTCTCCAGCCCCCAAAACATTTTTTTTTTGAGGTAGGGTCTTGCTCTAGCCCAGGCTGACCTGGAATTCACTATGTAGTCTCAGGGTAGCCTTGAACTCATGGCAATCCTCCTGCCTCTGCCTCCCAAGTGTTGGGATTAAAGGCATGTGCCACCACGCCCGGCTTGCTGCTGCCAGGGTTTCACCACCACCTGACACAGGGAGTACCACTCTAGTGACCAGTGTCATCATTCTTATCAAGGTGCCTCCCTTCCTCCCTCAAACATTTCAGTGGTTTCCCACTGCCTGCAAAGCCAAATTTATATTCCTCATCCCTGCATTCAAACCCTCTACCCTCTGACTGGGATGGGGCCACCTGGCCTCATCTCCCTTTTTCTTCTCATCTCCATCTATACTCTTTTTTTTTGTTGTTTGTTTTTGCATTTTTTATGAAAAGAGAGAATTGGTGCACCAGGGCCTCCAGCCACTGAAATTGGACTCCAGACACCCGCACCATCTTGTGTGCATGGGCGAACTTGTACTTGTGTCATCCTGTGGGTCCGGTTTACATGGGATCTGGAGAGTTGAACATATGTCCTTAGCCTTTGCAGGCAAGTGCTTTAACTGCTAAGTCAACTCTCCAGCTCCATCTATACTTTTTTTTGTTTATTTTTATTTATTTATTTGAGAGTGACAGACAGATAGAGAAAGAGGCAGAGAGAGAGAGAGAGAATGGGCACATCAGGACCTCCAGCCACTGTGAACGAACTCCAAATGCATGCATCCCCTTGTGCATCTGGCTAACGTGGGTCCTAGGAAATCGAGCCTCAAACCGGGGTCCTTAGGCTTCACAGGCAAGCGCTTAACAGCAAAGCCATCTCTCCAGCCCCTATACATTTTTTAAAAAGTTATTTATTTATTTGATAATGAGACAGAGAGAGAGAAAGAGAGAGAAAACATGGGCATGCCAGGGCCTCTTGCCACTGTGAATGAACTCCAGATGCATGCGTCACTTTGTGTGTCTGCTTTTTTGTGGGTACTAGGGAATTGAGCCCAGACTGGTAGGCTTTGCAAGCAAGTATCTTTAACTGCTGAGCCATCTTTCCAGCCCTCCACCTATACTCTTGAGGGCCACCACACAGAACCACTCCTTGTCTCCCAGCACAAGGGGATTCTGGCACAAGGAATTGTCTTTGTCCTTCCTACTGCTGAGCTGTGGGTCATCTACTGCTGCACTGGGCATGCTCCTGCACTTCTCTGCTAATCTAACTCATTGTCCTGCCAGGGTAGCCCAAAGGCTGCCTCCTCCATGAAGCCCTCTCGGACCACCTTCCAGGAGGCAAGGAACTCAGTACTCTAGCTGCTCAGGCCCCAGGTCAAGGTGACTAAGGTCTCCAAGGCTTTGCATTAAAGGTACAAAGACATCTGTGTGCAGCAACCCCTTCCAGAGTTCAAGGATGCTCTCATTTCCCTTTTGTCTAGAGGCAAAACCAAAGGCATCTCTGGAAAGGGGAGCTCAGGACATCTCCAGCAGGCGCCTGACAGCTCTGTCCCCCTGGAAGAAAGCACCCAGAAGGCTGTGTTCCCTAGGGGGAAATCTCACCAGACGGCCATGTTGGGCCTGAGCCAAGGGGGTTGTGTAGGCACCCAAGGGTGTGTGTGTGTGTGTGTGTGTGTGTGTGTGTGTTGAGGGGTGGGGACTTGGCAGCCACTGGGACAATTTTGATGACTCTTGTTCTGGTTCCTAGATGTCTTTGTTTAGACTCACTGGGAGACAGCCTCAGAGAAGGACTAAAGGATCTCAAGGGAGCAGGCTCCCTCCTTCTCAAGGAGACCCAGGGACAGAAACAAGCACCACTGTGAACGTGTCCCCTGTGTGCGGATGGCTCAACCTCTTGCACCCGACCCACTCTAAACCAGGCCTCCCCTGTCTGCTTGGGTGGAGCTACAGTAACCTCGTCCCTTTCAGGTGAGGACCCCAAGTTCTTTGAGTTCTGGCTTGTGGTCTTCAGTGTCTGTCTGTCTGACCAGAGTCTCTAGTCTCTCCTCTGGTCTGGCTGCTTCAAACAGCCCACTGAAGCTTCCCTTCCCTTCCTTCCCAGCCTCAGTGAAGTGTTCCCACCAAGGATGCCCCCAAGGCAGTGTTCAGAGCTCACACGCCTCCCAGGCACCCCAGCCTATCCTGTCAGGTGGGATGCCACACCCACCTATGCCTCTTACCAACCAGGTGACCTTGGGTGATTCCCTTCACCACTCTGTGTCAGCTTCCTCAACTAAAACAGGTATGATTGTCTCCCTGGTGAAGAGACAGTGACTCAAAATGCTCAGAGCAGGGCCAAAGATATTTGATAGTGTGGTGTGTGTGTGAGATATTCCTGGCTGCCTTATAAACTACCACAGATACAGGGCTTCCATCTTTTTTTTGTTTGTTTGTTTTGTTTTTTTGAGGTAGGGTCTCACTCCGGCCTCCTGAGTGCTGGGATTAAGGCGTGTGCCACCACACCCGGCTCAAGGCTGCCATCTTATAGATCTTTCCTCACAGTAGCCGATCTTCCCATCCGCCTTCCTCTGTCCCCTTCCCAGTATCCTCCCTCTCTATCCATCTTCTCACTGCTGGTGGCTCCTCCCCACCACTCTCCTCTTGCTCTGCCTGGACCTCAAAGCCATCTCTTGGCTTCTGCAGTCATGGAGACTCTATCAGCTTCCAAGTATGCATTCCAACCAGCCCCTCCTGGGCACTGCCTGCCCTTCTTGATCCAGTAGTGCCACTCAGTCGTCTGCAGCAGCGAAGGGGCTGGGCTAGTGATTCTAGAAGGTTACACACTGCATGGATCCATGTAGGTCGCATTTCTGCAATGGCAAGATGCTCAGGTTTGAGGCTATTCCAGTAGTTGTTGTGGTCAGTGCTGGAATGGAGGTGGATGTAGTTGTTAAAGGGTGTATTCGCTTCCACTTGCTTCTGTGATGAGTTCCCATAAACTCAAAACAACACAAATGTGCTCTCGCACAGTTCTGTAGAGCAGAAGTCCAAAATCAAGTCTCACCGTACTAAGGTCAAGGTGTTGGCAGGGCTGGTTCCTTCAGAACGCTCCGAGGGAGAACCTCTTTCTTGCTTCTTGTGGCTTCTGAGGACACATGCACCCAGGTGTGTGGCTGTCCCCTGCATTGCTAAGCCTCTCGTGACTGTATTACACTTCTTACTTCCTTCTTCCTGGACCTGGTCTTCCTCTTATAAGAATGCTTGTGATTACATCCGGGCCCCGCTGGCCAGTCTAGGATAACATTTCCATCTGAATTCAGATCTGTAACAATGTCTTTTGCAGAGTCCCTATTGCTATAGAAGATCACACTCACAGATTCTCATCACTAGGGCCTTGGCTATGTGGGGGAAGCCGCGGTGGCACTAGTTAGTCTTGAGCAGTGGTTCACTCAGGGATCTAAGTGACGCTGGAGCTGGTTTGCATCTTGACTACAGTCTTGGATACATAGCCTTCACAGGGTATGGAACTGTGTGCCATTCAGCACACACACACACACACACACACACACGGTGAAACTGGTGAGGTTTGAGTTGGAGTTGGTGGTTATAGCACATCAGTATCCTGGTAGTGATACTGTGTTACCACTTTACAAAATGTCACAGTGGAGGAAAATGGACAAAATGCGTGAAAGCTTTCTCCTCATTCTTTCATGTAGTCAGTTGCTAACTTGCAGTTACCTCAACAAAAATTTCAAAGATTAAGGAAGTGCAACTGGGCATGGTACTGTACACCTATAATCCCAGCACCCAAGAGGCTTAGGTAGGAGGATGGCCAAGAGTTCAAGACCAGCCTTGGCTACATGACAAAACTCTAAAAATAAAGTTTAAAAAAAAAAAATAGCCAGGCATAGTGGCACATGCCTTTAATCCTAGCACTTGGGAGGTAGAGGTAGGAGAATTACTGTGAGTTTGAGGCCACCCTGAGACTACACAGTAAATTCCAGGGCAACCTGGACTACAGCAAGACCCTACCTCAAAAAACCAAGTAATAATAATAATAATAATAACAACAATAATAATAATAATAATAAGAAGAAGAAGAAGAAGAAGAAATAGAGAAAGTTCTAGATTGAGGGGAAAGCAAAAGCTTGTTTCTTTACTCACCCTTCCTTGAGTTTCCCAGTCCTGTCCACTCCAGCTGTCCTGAGTCAAGAAGGGAGCTCACCATCTTGGCCGCAGATGACCCAGCGGGGAGCAGACACTGACCCAAGCTGAGCACCCATAAAAGCCCATTCTGGCATTTGGTAATATGGAATTGAGACACGAGAGAGGGCCACCCCGTGGACGGCTGCCTTGTCACAAATAAACATGGCACTTTGGGAATCCATCTTCCATTTTGCAGAGGGAGGAACGGGGGACACTCACTAGCAAACAGGTGATAGGGGCCCTCTCCAGAGAGAAGCAGACGTAGAGGAAGAGGGCTCCTGGCTTTCTACCACCCAGCCTGCTTCCTGTCCTTCCAAAGCCCTGGGATGACCCAGTCATTGTGTTCCATGAGGTTCTTTATGTCCTGGCACCTATCTTTCCTCTTCTCCTACCCCATCCTCCAGCTCACCACGAGGACTTCCAGCCAGGGCTGCCAAGCCCCATGCCCTCTTGGGCTCCACGCACGGTGTGAAGAAGTGCACGGGCCACCGTCTCCACATCCTGGAGCAGGGAAGACGAAGGACCCTTTTTCATCCGGGACTTTCAGCCTCACTCCTGCCTCCACTCCAGACAATTGAACAACACACTTGTCAGGCTCTACAAAGGAGAAGAGGGGCAGCAGACCCCTTAAAGCCCTCATGTCCCCTCTCTTAACTCTGTCCCACACAGCGCACACATTAAGACTTGGTGGCTGGTCCTGGGATTGGCAGATGCCATCCCAAGAACGCTATCTGTAGCACCAGGACATTCTGGGGAGCCAGGGTAAGCCTCAAACACTGTCACAGTGTAGAGAAAAGGAGACTGAGAAGAGCCCAAGTCAGCTCCCCGAGGCAACCAGGAAACAATTTGCAAGATGGAATTCAACAAGCAATGCCAACAAGATCATAATGACCATATTTATGGGAGAATGAGGAGGCCCGAGCATGGGTTTTCATTATCGTGTGTACAAATGCGATCGTCTCCTCGCAGCCCGCCTCCCGCTCCAGGCAGCAGCTGTTGGCTGGTGCATGGTAATTTGATGTAAATTGCCCCCAAATATGGTAATTCCCTCCTCTGCCAGGGGAGTTGGAAGTCACAAACCTGGAGAGGTTGGCAGCAGATGTTTCCTTACTGCTCTGCAGGCTGCTGAGATTGTGCAAAAAAAAGAACAGCAAACCTAGAGACAATGATGCCTTTGCCACCTCCTGCATGTGGGGGCTGTGCGACCTACTGTGGGCACTTCACCGCCCGGACCCTCCATGTCCCCACCTGTGAAAGAGACAATATGTCCCGGCCACATGGAAGATCAGAGAAAATAAGCTCACTGCGCCCAGTCCTGGGCTGTTATTGATACAGACCTTTTGTGGGGCTGGGCAGTCAGTGTCCAGTGTCATCCCTTAGTCCTCAATGACAGGCTGGGAAGGATAGAACATGACAAAAAATAAAGTAATTAAAAATAAAAGTCAGGCTGGAGAGATGGCTTAGTGGTTAAGGTTAAGGACCCAGGTTCAATTCTCCAGGTCCCACATAAGCCAGATGCACAAGGTGGCACATGCATCTGGAGTTTGTTTGCAGTGGCTAGAGGCCCTGGCGTACCTATTCTCTCTCTCTCTTTCTCTCTGTCTCTAATAAGTAAATAAAAATAAAATCTTTTTTTTGTTGTTTTTTTGAGGTAGGGTCCCTCTCTCTCGTCCACGCTGACCTGGAATTAACTATGTAGTCTTAGGGTAGCCTTGAACTCATGGAGATCCACCTACTTCTGCCTCCCAAGTGCTGGGATTAAAGGTGTGCGCCACCACTCCTGGCTAAAAATAAAATCTTTAAAAATAAATAAATAAAAGTCAACAGCTGGGTGCTGCGGCTCCCACTTGTAATCCCAGTACTCAGGAGGCTGAGGCAGGAGGATTAATGTGAGTTTGAGGCCAACCTGGGCTATGTTATGAGTTTCAGGGCAGCCTGAACTACAGAGTGAGACCCTATCTCAAAACAAAATAAAACAAAACTAAAGAAAATAAAAATGACTCATGCCGATGGAGGCCGGGAGTGCCTGACCAAGAACACATGAGGTGTAATCTTTACAGCCTGAGAGCAACCTAGACCTGTAAGAAAAATATCAATACTTCAATATGGGAATGAGTAAAACCTGCAGATGAGTTCTACTAGAAAAGACAAATGATAAGCTCAAGGAAAAATGTGTTTTTCTCCCTTGTTTCTTCTCTCTTTATCTTTAATCAAGAGTGAAAGACGTCACATTAAAACAACCTTGAGATGGCTTTATACCTACCAAATAGAAAAACTATGAAAAACAGAATGCCCAGTATGGGCACATCACTTCCAGTGGAAATGGTCTGCCCTGCTGCATTGGGGGTGGAGGTGGCAGCCTGCCCAGCGTGGACATTTTGTGAGGTGATCTAACAGCATGTCCCAGAAGCCAAATCAAGATAAATGATGCAGGTGTCTCACTAATGTGAATTTCTCCGGGGGAAATTAGCCAATAGAAGGGGAAAGGCAGATGGACGATGATGCTGAGGACAACTGAAAAGCAGGGCAGGGCCCCTCGGTGGCGGTGATGCGTGGGGACGCAAGCCAGGACACTGCCACCCCACATGCGAAGAAGCGCTTAAAGCAAAGTTATGTTCTGAGGCGTGTACATTCCATGTGGAAGAATGTTTATGGTGTATTTTTAATCTGGACAAGGAGAACAAAAAGCTCTTTACGGCTTGATGGAAACTATATGCACATGTGCCTTGTGGGGCCCAAGAAGGGGTGTGGAGGGCAGTGGGGTACTCAGCATAGAAGGAGGCTCCCCTGGGCTAAACATGACATTTCTGCTTCTCAGTCACAAAGGTCACCACAGAACAGCAGTCACCTGCCTTTGATGGGCCCTGGGAAGTAGGCTGAGGGGAGGGTGCAAGGGGAGCCAGGGTAGATGACAGCTCAGCCTAAAAGACCCTTCTTGCGCTCAGGGTCTAATGCGGAAGAGGTGGCGGAAAGAAGGTAAGAGCCAAAGGAAGGGCAAGGACTCCTTACAGTGTGCTCCCTCCAGACACAAAATGGCCTGGATATCCATGACCTCATAGTACCTGACACTACCTACACCAGACCATCATAAGAGGAAGAAAAGATCATGACATCAAAATAAAAGACTGATTGAGATGGGGAGGGGATATGATGGAGAATGGAATTTCAAAGGGGAAAGAAGGGGTAGGGAGGGTATTACCATGGCATGCTTTTTATAATCATGGAAGTTGTTAATAATAAAAAAAGACCCTTCTTGTGGCCAGAGGATTCCAGCAGTGACATGGGCTGGCTCCTGAGGTAGTGAGCTCCCAGGGGCTGGAGGTATGCAGGCACAGGCTGCAGAGTCACACATGGTTGGACAACGAGATTAGACGTCCCCTAGGATGGCTAGATGATACCAATAGCATGCCTACTCATTCCAGCCCATCTGTCCAAATAGCTCCCAAAGAGAAACAGACAAATGCCGTTCATTCATCGAACTTGGCGAAGGAAAGAGAGGGAGAGGGGGGAAGAGAGAACGAAGAGAATGAGGGGCAGAGAAAAGGAAGAGAGGATTAAGAGATGGCTCAGTGGGTGAAGTGCTTGTACTAGTGCGACAACGTGCGTTCCGCCCCCAGGACCCATGTAAAGTCGGGTGCGGTAGCATAACGCAGTAGCCCTCCTACTGCAAGATGTGAGGCGAAGACAGGAGAATCCCCAGAAGATTGTGGGCCAGCTACCTTGGGCTTCTCAGTGCTGAGCAGCAGGGACCCTGCCTCAGACAAGGTGGAAGGTGAGGACCAACAGGGTTGTCCTCTGATCACACACACAATGTAGCACATGTGTGCCCATATTCTCTCTCATACACACACACACACACACACACACACACACACACACACACACACACACACACGAGGAGGAAGAAGGGAGGAGGAGGAGGGAAGGAGGAAAGAGAGGCCAGGCCTGTGACATGCTAAGCCTAATCCCTCTGTAAACACTGGCAGAAACTTGTCTTCCTAATTGAAAAGCCCATGTGGGCTGGTTAATCCAGTCCATGTTAATGAGACCAAACCACATTAAAGCAGATATTGACTGCAGTCTTCACAGCGCCAGCTCTGAGAGCACCAGGG
This sequence comes from Dipus sagitta, assembly GCA_036346955.1. Taxonomy (NCBI): domain Eukaryota; kingdom Metazoa; phylum Chordata; class Mammalia; order Rodentia; family Dipodidae; genus Dipus; species Dipus sagitta. The sequence continues at coordinate 102,661,810 of CM070770.1, read as the reverse complement.
GGAATATATTGACAAGAGTGTGGCTGGGTCATTCCTGACCCTGTGGACATCATCTTGTTTCCTGTTCATTCAAAGCATCCCCCTCACCCCCCCCGGCGTGACTGAATCGTGCACTGGGGCTGCAAGAGTTGCACGGGGACAGCATCACTCCCACGATCTGCACTGCTGTCCCCTTCAACAGGACAAAGTGGCCTTAAGATAAGATTTCAGGTAAGAAAATAAGGTAAATGATCATGCGATTAAAAAACATGCACTCATAAGTATGGCAGAGAATAAATTTTCGTGGACTTGTTTTTTAATGACTTCAAGGGAATTATTTCCAAGACAAAAATGGGTCTTGGCAGGCAGGAGGTGAGGTTCTGCCCAGCCAGTTCTTGTCCCCTGCTCCTGACAAGCCTCCCGAGCAGGTTAATGCTCTTGTAAAAGGGTGCTTGGGGTTCAGAAAAGTCCTTGAACCTAAAACCCTAGGATCATGCCTAATTTTAATCAAAGAATTGAATAAAATAAGACTGAGAAGGATAATTATTAAATTATCATATTTATTGAGGGAAGTACAGAGCCAAGGAAAGGCACCCACATGGCTAGAGCTAGTGCATGGAGGGCCTAGGGAAACCCTGGAAAGAAAAGAGAGAAAAGAAGTTCAAAGAGCTCCTGCCCTGTGGGGAGCTGGTGGAGGTAAGGAGCCCATGTGGAGAGTGAGGCCTGGGCTGGGGGAGCTCACCCGCCACGGGAAGTTCCCAAGGGATCAGGCAGCTCAGAAATCACGCCCTCCCCTCATCTGTATATTTATAACCCTATAGTGGTGGCCTGGCCTTCTGGCTCAGGTGAATCAGAGGGACAGCTGGTTGGTTAGGGCTAGGGACTGTCTCAGAAAGGGGCTAGTCTTGACACCAAGTTCCAGGGACTGAACTTGACCAACCACAATGTTTAAATCCTAGGAAAGACCTCCCTCCCAGGAGGCGTCCAGGTTGCTTGTGGAAAAACTTCTAGCAAGTACACATCATCCTGCCTGCCTAGTTCAAGAAACCAGCTGGGCGTGGTGGTGCACGCCTTTAATCCCAGCACTTGGGAGGCAGAGGTAGGAGGATCACCATGAGTTTGAGGCCACCCTGAGACTACATAGTGAATTCCAGGTCAGCCTGGCCTAGAGTGAGATCCTACCTTGAAAAAAAAAAAAAAAAAAAAAAAAAAAAGAAAGAAAGAAACGGACTGCCCACTGTGGAGGCCCCCACATCTTACTCTCAGCAGCAAGCCCGTCAGCGTCTGTGCCATGAACGAGGGAGCAGATGCATTGTGACCTGCACCAGACGCCAGTCACTCAGGCCCGTGGCCTTGACATCCCTTACCTGGAACTCATCATAACTGAGTGCCAGTTTCCCCGGCCCTCCCCCATCTACTCTCAGCGTGGGCTGATAGAATGTTCTTTCTGATTCACATCTCTAATCATGTCTTGCTCCTACTCAAAGACTTTACATGTTCCTCATCACCCTCTGGTCAGAGCCTAATATCATTCATCTTCACCTACCATATTTTTTTTGTAGCATTGGTTGCTGTCATTACAGCCCCTAACTTTCATCTCAAAGTCCCCCTGCAGCACACACCCAAAGCCCCCTTACTAGACTCACCGAGCTGGACTCCAGCCACCACACCCAGGCCAACGCACTTTGCAGTTGGTGTAACTTATTCAGGTTCAAAGAATTTTCAAATGTCTAGTATTAGCCCCATTGCATTATAAAGTGGTCTTACAATCTGCTTTTTTTTTTTTTTAATGATTTTTTAAGCCTTTAATGGCACATGCCTTTAATCCCAGCACTTGGGAGGCAGAGGTAGGAGGATCACCATGAGTTTGAGGCCAACCTGAGACTACATAGTGAATTCCAGGTCAACCTGGGCTAGAGCAAGACCCTACCTCAAAAAAAACAAAACAAAACAAAAAAACAAAAAAGATTTTTTATGCATTTGTGTGCACACACGCACATGTGTGCATGGGGGGGGTCACATGTGTGCGCATGCCTATGGAGGCCAGAGGACAACCTTGGATGTCCTTCCTCAGGAATATTTGTCCACCTGCTTTTGAGACAGGGTCTCTCACTGGACTAGAGCTCACTAATTAGGCTAGACTAGCTGTCCAGGGATCCCCAGGGCTCCACTTGGCTCTGTCCTTAAGTGCTGAAGTGACAGGTGTGCAGCCACCACACCGAGCATTTTTACGTGGGTACTTGACACCAAACTCAGGCCCTCATGCTTATGAGGCAAGCCCCTTTGGGACTGAGCTATCTCCCCAGGCCCCTCCACTTACAAAGCTTTTAATGTAAGTGATCTCATTGAACCTTCCCTCTGCTCCTGGGATGGAGTGATCAGGAGTCTGAAGTTCAAGGGCTGGGAGTTTGCAAGGGTGTTTAGTGGCCGTAGGCAGAGCTGGACTCCCAAGGACAGGACCCCAACTGAACTAAGTGCTTCTTATAGTCTGGCCCACAAGACTCATATTATTTCTCCTTACAGGGATGGGCTAAATTAATGCAGATCCATCAGCACCATGTAGTCTCCTCACACCGTAGCAGCTCTTCCAGGGAAGTCATTATGAGGCCCAGTTGGAGCTACTCTTTGGCCTCGGTAGTCATTCTCCCCTGGGACCTGGGAGCCCAGTAGAATGGACAGGAAGCCGCCAGTGACCCAGACAAAAGCTGTCCTGTGAGTGGAGTGACTCCATTGTCCTGGAGAGGTGGGAGTGTTCTGGAAGCAGCTTCCGGCCCTTTCTGTCCCTGGTCTGTGGTAATTAATGGGACTTGGTGGCAGAGGAGAACCTAAAGAACCCACCGCTCAGCTCTGGAGGATTGGAGGCTTTGCAAGAGGTACCCTTTCCAGTCAGTCACACCCTCCGATCAGATCTGAGGTCCCAGGACAGGACAGCTGGAGTCACCTTTGCTCACTCACTCACCCCTTCAGGCATTCACACCCATTCTGAAGAAACTACACCAAGGCAGAGCACCCTGGCCTCCCCTCAGTGCCTTTGGTCCAGTGGAAGAGAGAGAGAGGTGGTCTATTGACCCAAGGCCTTCTAGCCAAGTCCTGCCTTCACTGTATGAAGCAGCAGGGCCTGGAGTTGCCCTTTCTGCTTTCAAAGAAGAGACTGGCTTCAATGCTGCATTCAAGCCAGAGGCCTCACCTGGCAAGTGTTCAGGAGACTGAAAGGGGTTGAAATTTCAGTTTTCCCCTGGGCAAGCCGAGCCTTTGACAAGGTAGTAAAACATCTGTGTTTACAAGAGAGATAAGGAGGAAGCTGGCAGCGGAGGGCCTCTGCGGCTGTCTCTCAAAGGTGTTGCCTTGAAGCGCACTCAGAGGTGGAGACATCCAGGGACTAGCAGCCTGCAGGCCCCTGGTCTTCCGGATTCCTCCTGTCTCCCACCTTTGGCACTCATCTGCCAACTCTGGCTTGGGGCCTAGTCTGGTCTTGTTGGTCACTGGGTAGATTGGCTTCGTCTTATCTGTGTCCTCCATCTAACACGCAGTTTTACTGAAGCTCAGATCACTTAACAAGCATTCTATTATTTCCCTTTTCCTACGTAGTCACGTGACGTTTCCCCCTCCACTTGAAAGCCTCTCACGCACTCTGTCTTGATGGCCTCCTCCATCCCTCCGGCTCCTATACTCACGCATCCCAGCCGATCCCGGATCAAAGTTTTTCTGTTGCTCCCAAACCCTGGGCCTTCTTTCTTTGGACCCTCGTCCACATGCTTGCCTGTGGCTGAATGCTCATCCCTACCCTGTCTTTTAAGCTCCTGCCTCTCCCTGGCCAGGAGGACAAAGCTGGTGCAGCTGGTGCCTCCTTTCTGTTCCTGGGATGCTTGGAGGCCATGGCTTACACGCGTGGATGATATCAGCGCTTGCCTCTGTTTGTCCCACTTGACTTTGAGGGGTAGGGCTTGGCACCCGGTTCCCCTGGGTAGCGTCAGAGCCCAGTCTGGTGCCCTCCAGGAGGGGTGGCCAGGGCATGCTTGTTGAACGCTGCGCACCTGGAGCGGGACTCTGTGCGTCTTGCAGCCAGTCCCACAGCCCGGAAGCAGGGCTGTTAGTGACAGCGCGCTCGGGTTCCTTGTGGTGAGACTTGTCCTCGGGAGACACCTGTTCATCCCAGAGAAGGTCCCAACAGACCAAAGGACGGTTCTGCCCAAGTTTAGCTTGGTGAACCGGTGAGTTTATTGGGGTGACTGACAGGAGCATGGGTGACTGAAAGGCAGCTGCTTCACTGAAAAAACAAAACAAAACAAAACAAAACAAAACAAAACAAACCACCCACCCCAGCATGGGTGCTGACCTGTGAAACCTACATCCCTGGGGCTTCCTACACGAAAGAAGAGCTTCCCCTGTCCCAGCCATTGTTTAGAGCTCGTTTAACCTTGGACAGGAGCCTTGTGCATTGTGGAACTTCTGAGCTGCCTGAGCCCTGTAAATTTAGTCAGCGTCTCCTTGCTCCAGGAGGGAATGTGTCAATTCAGAGGAAAAAACTGTACGGCATTTCAGCAGCATTTCCTTTCGCAGGGGATGGTGGAGAGGGAGAACAGCTGTCACTCTTGTATTTTTTCCACATCTCTGATGTTCTAAAGTGACACCAGTGATGTGCTGTGGGAGATGCTCTGCCACGTGACCGTAGGGGTGTATTTGAAGGCACCGATCCCTCCGTGGGCCCAGATATACTGGTCAGTTGGACAGCTTGCCCTGGCCCCTGGACAGCACCGGCAGCAAGGGTCTCCTCTCTGGCTTGGTCGGGGGCCCTGTGTGGACAAAAAGGTGGGAGGGGGCTGGAGAGATGGCTTAGTCATTAAGGTGCCTGCCTCTGAAGCCTAAGGACCTGGGTTTGATTCCCCAGAACACATGTAAGCCAGGTGCTCAAGGTGGCGCATGCATCTGGAGTTCATTTGCAGTGGCTGGAGGCCCTGGCACACCCATTCTCTCTATCTGCCTCTCCCTCTCCCTGTCAATCTCTCTTAAATAAGTAAATAAATAATAAAGTATTCATAACTTTAAAAGTGGGAGGGAAGGAAGAGCACCCTAAAGAGAATCCCCAAGGTCCCTTGCCAAGTATTTTTCTGGGAGCAGAGAGACACTGGAGTTCTGGTCTGACTCACTGTCTAGATCACTCTATAGATCATGACTCTGGGACTGTTGGATGAGTCCCAGGAACAGCAGCAGGTACCTGGCTCAGCCCCTGACACCCTGATCCACCACTCCCACGGGTCTGTGGGCTGCTGCCTCTCCTGAAGCAGTAACTGTGACCCTCCCAGCCGGCAGAGGGGCAGGTGGGGCCCTGGGAGGAGCAACACCTTGTGATAAGTAAGGCGCAGGACAGAGGAAGGAACCAGGCTCAGGTTCAATTCCAAATGTGCAACATCTGCCCAACATTGAGAGCTAGCCTGGGCACCTTCGATAATGAAGATGGTAAGGATGCCATCCAGCCACAGGGGTCCTCTGAGCAGGACCTTCTCCATTCTGCACCATTCTCTCAGGTCTCCGGGACTTACAGAATGAGACTGTGAATCGCTGAGTGGTACTTGGGGCCACTCTGACCTCCCTTGGGCAATATGTGGCTATCCTTTGAGCTTCTGGTCCTACTGTAGATGTGCAGCATGCTGGGAAGCCGCAGGGAGTCAATGGCCTGGGGGTGGAGCTTGGATCAATGAGAGCAGAAGCCAGTGGGCAATACTCCCCTCTGACAAGAGAGAAGTGGTGCTACTTCAGTGGCTCCTTGGGGACACCATCCCAAGGGACCAGCAGTGAGTGGCATCTAGAAGTGTCCAGATCAGAAGTATATTCTCACTATGGCTCTGCCTCCTGGCTGCTGTCCTGCTGTCTCCCTCCCCTGTCCCTGCATCTCTTTCCTGGGCTGTCCCTTCCTTCTGCTGCTTTGATTCTGTCTCTTGGAGACCCCAAGCCAGATACTTTGTTCTCTACCTACCGAGATCTTTCTCCTTAAGTCACCTGTCTCATGATGACATTCTCCCAGGTCATGAGGGCTTAGCATGAGAGCAGGGGTTCTGGCTGGCCAAGTGGATGTGCATCCTGGCTCCATTCCGCTGGCTCCACAGTCTCCAGGAGATGGCTTAGGTGGGCACTGCTTGCTGGGCACCCTCCCCGTTCCTGCTGCAGGGAGAGCTTGAAAAGCTGACTTCTACACACTGGGTGCTCACCATGTTGCCAGCCGGGTCTCTGGACAGACCCGTTGGAGACCTAGAAACCTCAGGTGAGTTGGAGGCCACCTTCCTGCCTGAGGCCACCACTGGCTGTTCTGGGCACACAGGGCCGTGGACATGTGAGGTGTTTCTGTAACAGGGTTCCAGCATCTGCTCTCCACGTCCCTGGGTGTTGGGACAGTGGCTGCAAGAGTGGACAAAGAGCTGTGGGAAGAAAGCACTGGGCCCCACACCATCCGCTAAGTGACCAGGGAGAGTGCAAGTGGGTTCTTTGCTCTTCCCAAGACATGACAGGCAGCTCAGTGGACCCCATGACTTTGGCAACTGCAGACAACCATCTGTTCTTGATACAAATGCCCCTCTTTCCATGGAGGGGCACACTTGTATCTAGATCCTACCACAGCCTGCTGAGAGGTGACCCTCAGAGTGTCAGCTTCCCCTCTAGGGCGGGGTAGACAAGCACCCATACACCCATACTCCAGAGTGGAGTGCCCTACTATAGAGTGAGCCCAGAAGAAGGTCCTAGGGACCCAGTGCATCTGAGTTCTGTCTCTGAACAAAGGGATCCATGAGAATAGCAAAAGGGCAGCAGGGCACCTCGCCCTACAAGATTAGACTTGGGCACCTCAGCAGTCATTCTCAAGAATGGTCAGATGGACTCCTGCCAAGGCCTGGGGACCCCAAGGCCATAGAGACAGGCTCTCTGCACACTGACCTGAGCAGTTCTGTGATCTGTGGCTGAGCACAGGAAAGAGCTATAGGCTTGAGCAGGGCTGAGTTCAAGGGCCCGGGGCTGGGTCTAAGGTAACAGAGCAGAAGGAGACCCCATCCCTGTTCTCTGCAAGGCGATCTGTGATGTAGAAAGACAGAGGGGAGAAAGAGGCCAGGGTAGAAGACATCAGGGATTGACTCTCCTAGTGTGGCTCACTGTGTGCTCTTGGGAAGGCTCCTTTCCATCCCTGGGCCTCAGCTTCCCTTCTTGTAAAAGAAGAACTGGGCTTGGCCTGTTAGCACATGCCTGTAATCCTAGATACTTGTGAGGCTGAGGTGGGAAGATTGCAAGTTGGAGGCCTGCCTGGGCTACAGAATGAATGCAAAACCAGCCTAAGACACTGTCTCGAAATTAAACAGCTCAGCGGTAGAGCACTTGCCTTAGCATAGGCAAGGTGCTGGGTTCCCCCAGCACAGCACATGGGGAATCAAGGGGAAGAACCAGCTGGCCTTTCAGCGCCCTGAACTTTGTGGGTCAGCGAGGACATTCCATGCATGAGGAAGCTGCTCCCCACAGACCCACAATCACATAATTCACGAGAATACACACTGCTTCCTGCTCATTCAGAAATGTACTCCCTGGTCGTCTTTTTTTTTTTTTAATTATTTTTATTTATTTATTTGAGAGCAACAGACAGAGAAAGAAAGAGGCAGAGAGAGAGAGAGAGAGAGAGAACGGGCACACCAGGGCCTCCAGCCACTGCAAACAAACTCCAGATGCATGCACCTCCTTGTGCATCTGGCTTACGTGGGTCCTGGGGAATCAAGCCTCGAACCGGGCTCCTTAGGCTTCACAGGCAAGCTCTTAACTGCTAAGCCATCTCTCCAGGCCCTGATCTTCTTTTTCTCCAAGTACTGCTACTACTGCTGCTCCATGCCACAGCCACATGCCCTTGTCATTCCACATTTGATGGAAATTCTCATCAGAACAGAACCACCTCTTCCATACCAAAGCCAAATGGAGCCTCCCATAAGAGGAAGCTGGAAATAAAGATAACTGTGTTGTGAGTGGAGAGGAGCCCAGAAGCCCTGTCACAAAACCAGAGACAACACTGGCATGCCAGCCTTGACCAGAGGGAGAGACCATCTGCATCCCCGAAAATGTGCCCCCTCCCTCGCCACTACAACACCATCAGGAGTTAGGTGCCATCTTCTGCATTTTAGAGGTAAAGAAAGCAAGACTCAGAGAAGTGAAGTCACCTGGCCAAGGTCACACCGCCGCCAAGTGCCCAAATCAGGATTCACAGTGAAGTCGACGTGGCTATTCCACTGTGCTACACAATCTCCCATGAATGTTAGTCTGTTCGAAAGCATGTCCCCCGCAGTAGAGTCACCCTTCAAGGTCACGCTGGGTGGACTCCACTCTTCCATCAGGATTCACACAACTCAGTGTAGAAGCTCAGAGAGTGGTGGCAGAATGGAACTGAATTCCACCTGACACACTTTACACTTGAAGGTGATGGACAGGTGATTCCCATCCGGGCTGTGGTGTGTATCATCGCCGCGGTGGCTCCCGGGGAGTGGGGCAGACAGGCAAAGTGTTCTGGTCCCAGCGGGAGGAATGAGGGCAGACTCTTAGAGGAATTAATAATACCCAAGGAATTCCTCCTTAACAGTGGGGGGGAATAAAGATTCTTCAAAGAAGGCCTAATAGCAAATTTTCTGGATTTTCCAGCTAATTTGAAGGTACCTACTTGGAACATTTTCTTGTCAGAAAAGATTTTAAAATGCATTCATTCGGCGTGACATGATAATTGGGCCTGGCTGTCTGATGAATGCCTTTTATCTCTTCCTGAGCTATTGTTCAGTGGGATGGAGCCGACGGGCTGCAGCAGGCACTTTGTTAAACGCGCAAACAGAGCCACTCGCGATGATTCGGGTCACAGGAGGCAGCAGGGTCTCAGACGTGCAGATGGGAGCTTGTAATGATCAAGTGTCCGAGAGGGAAGGAAATTTAGAGGTTAGAGAAGACATCTTCCTCGTGGTCCACCCGGGAGGACTGAGGTCCGGGGAGGTGCAGGGAGCTGTGAGCATTGGAGGTGGCAGAGGTGTGACCTGGTCCTGTATTTCCTGAGCTGGGTGCAAGGGTAGGGTAAGAGGAGGGGTCCCTGCCCTCCGCTTCACGAGGCAGTGGAAGACTGACGTCCAGAGAAAGCTGCCTGCTTGCTCTTCCACTCCCAGCCCAGGCCACAGGGCAGGGCTGTGTGGACAGAGTGGCTGCATTTCCCATAGCGGTCTGATCGCGTTTCTGCAAGGTTGCTATAGAAGCAGCTATTTTTCATAGGCCTTTCCCCTCTCTCTCCATCTTTTATGTTTTCCTTTCTTTTAATGCCTTTGTCTTATCAAAGGCAAATTTCCAGGCCTGGCCATATGATAGTCATTTGCAGAGGCTCCAAATTTCTTTACCACCCTTTCTGAGAAGGCAAGACTTGTTTGGATTTATTATTTTTCAACGTTACATGATTTTTTTTTGTTGCTTTGTTTTGCTTATCTTGATTTTTCTGCTGAAATTGTTTCAGAATTGTTTTTCTAAAATCAGATCTGTTTTAGAGTCTCTCAAAGCCTTCTATATGCTAATACGGTGTTTGCAGAACTGTGGCTTGGGTTTTCTGCTCGGTCAGAGCAGGGCTTCTGTTTATCTCTTAAGAAACTCCGTGCATCGTCTGAACTGCCTTTCATGAACATTTAACGAGTGAAATAGTTTCCGCTGGGAGTAAGAAGTTGGCATTTCCATTGTTTTCCTTAGAAAACAACACAACATTAATCATCACTCAGGGGATTGCTTTTTTTTTTTTTTTTTCACAAAAGACCCGCCAGGGGTGCCTGTATGGACACACGTGTTGCTGTTGACATGTGTACGCCTATGTTTTAATGAATAATTATGTCTCTGTGTCTGGATGTGTGTTTATGACATTTCACACATGGTTGTGATTATCTGATAATGTATATCTGCCTATCTATCTATCTATCTATCTATCTATCTATCTATCTATCTATGATGTGTGTGTGTGTGTACAGATGAGCCTGTATATGTCTCGACATGTGGGTCTAAATTTATCTACTACATTTGTGGATAGGTACATTGTGTATGTATGTTATGCATACATATGTGTGACTGTGTTCATCCGTCTATGTTTGTGTGCACCTGTTCTGGGGTGTGTGTATATAGAGATGTACACTTACGTGGGTGTGGGTGTTATGTGTGTGGCGACTTGTGAGTCTGTGTGTACCCAGTGTGTCAATGTAGGCGTGTGTATGTGGACCTGTCTTTGTCCTTGTTTGTTTGCCTCTTTGCATGGCTCAAGGATGCTTGGATTTCTATGTTCAGAGCCCCCTATAAACATATACACAGCACCCTCCAGTGGACATCGGTGGAACGTGCCCCAAAACAAAACAAAACAACAGAAAAAGACAGGCTCATCATCAGCTCCCAGTTGAAAACGAGGTTTGTCATCACACGCAGAGGGACATTTTCAAAATGGTCCTTGAGAAAATGGGGACGGCTGTGCTTCTGAAATAAGGTATACACCCAACATTGGCCCCATAGGGGCTCTGCTTCATGATGCTGGGGTGAAAGGACTCATTCTGTAGTTTGGGGACAGGATCACTGGTCTTCCACTTAGCCGGGAGGGAGGTAGGCAGCGCACCGTCCAACAGTGGCCTGGAGTGGCCTTGCTCAGAGTGTGCACGTTTCTGGAACCCTGAACTCTGTCATCCTCTTTAACCCAATTCCAAGAGCAAGTCCAGCTCATGGTCCTTCAGGTACCCCGCCCCCAGTCCTTTGCCTGAGAAATGAGGTCCCTTCACTTGAGAAGTTGTGTTCATTTCTTATTGCTCTTGTCATGTATATGGTCATAGATGGTTAGAATTGGTCAGATGTCTAGAATGAGGTGTCAGGAGGCTTAGGGGAGAATGTGTGTTCTGGCTTCTACCACTTCTAAAGACCGATTGAGCTCCTTGTCTGGTAGCCCACATCTAACCTCTGCTTCTATCGTCATACCTCCTCCTCTGACTCTCCCCATAGCCTCCTTCCGAGGACCCTTGGGAGTACTTAGGGCCTGCCTGACACTCCAGGGTCATCTGTCTCCTCAGCTCCAGATTCTCAGCCCAGCAAAACCGCTTTTGCCATGGAAGCGGCAAACTCGCGGGCCCGGGGTTAGGGCGCGGGCGTCTCAAGGAGCATCACTTTGCCATCACGGATAACAGTAGCCCTCACTTCATGGGTTGGTAGGCGCACAGGTGCTGTTCTTGGAATACGTTCCCTGCCCTGCCATTACACAGAGCTCTTTCTGTCCCGCCCATTCCATTCTCTCAACAGTTCTACAGAGCAGCTGCTGTCATCACAGCTGTATGATAAGCGAAGCGAGTGCTGTAGTTTGGACCTTAAATGTCCCCCAAAGGCCCGAGAGTTGGAGGCTTGGTACCCAGCCTCCAGCACTATTGGAAGATGGTGGCCATTTTAGAAGGCGGAGCCTTAGTGGAAGGAAATGAAGTGATTGAGAGCACGCTTATGGGGGGATCCTGGGACCATGGCTCCTCCTCTTCCTCTCTTTCTTGCTTCTCAGCATCCGTGAGGTGAGCAGGCTCCCACCATGATATTCTGTTCTACCACAGACCCAAAGCAACAAGGATAAGCAACCGGGGCCTAAAGCCATGAGCCAAAACCAGTCTTTCCCCTGGCTTACTACAGGGGATATGATAATGACAGAGAGCTGACTAGCACAGCAGGTAAGACTAAGTCATGTGCTAGAGTCACTCAGCTTGGAAGCGGTGGAGGCAAACTTTCGAACCCAAATAATCAAGCTTCAAAACCATGCTCTTCTCCAGTAAAGGACATCCAGGGTTGGAGAGGTGGTTCAGCGGTTAAAGACAGTTGCTTGACAAGCTGGGTTCAGTTCCCCATGTACCCACACAAAACCCGGTGAACAAAGTGACACATGTGTCAGGAATTCGCAGTGGCAAGAGGCCCTGGTGCCCCGATTCATTCATTCTCTAGCTCTTTCAGCTTGCAAATAAATAATAACTAACTAACTAAATAAATAATAATAAGTAAATAATAACTAAATAAATAATAAATAAATACAATTACTTTAGAAAAAAGGACATCTCAAGGCTGCGTGTGGTGGTGCACACCTTTAATTCCAGCACTTGGGAGGCAGAGGTAGGAGGATAGCTGTGAATTTGAGGCCACCCTGAGACTACAACGTCAATTCCAGGTCAGCCTGAGCTAGAGTGAAACCACTCTACCTCGGGGAAAAACAAAAACAAAAACCATCTATCCAAGTGCTACCTCTTCATTTTACAGATGAGAGAGAGGCAGGAAGTGTAATGATAGTTTGATGTGCAGTATTCATGCCTTGAGAAAAATGTGTGCATCTAATACTCAAAACAATCATGGGAGACCCAGGGCAGAAAGATTTTTTTTAAGTCAGCTACATTGAGGCTTTACACACAGTAAAATCCGCTTTTTAGATGTATAATTCTGTGGAACAGAGACAGTCCCATGGCCATCACTACAATCAAGTGATGTATTTCCCTTACCCCCAAATGTAAACCCCTGCCTCTTTGTACCCCACACCCTTCCTCCATCCTCAACTCTTACACTCTGATCTAGTTTATGTCTCTTTAATTTTGCCTTCTCTAGAACATAAGTGGGAGAAGAGATTGCCTTTTTTAATTGAATCATCATTCTTCATTTATATATAAGCAAAAGAGACATGATTTACACATACAATTTATAAATAATTTCATGCAATAAATGTAAGCTTTGGGGTATAGAGCTCTATGGATTTTCACAGTCACGTGACCACGTGCTGGTAAGACCACAGTCAAGACTCAGAACTGTTGTTGCCACAAAAATTTGTAGTTAAGATATAGTTCTGCTCAATTCGGCTAACTGATCCTCTCACTGGTATGGGACCCATAGCTGGAGCTGGGAAACAAGTCAGAACCATATCCAAACATAAACCCACTCTCCAATATCAAGCTACCGTCAATTGTGGGCTACAAGAGGGCCTACACCTATTAAATTCTCTATTTAAAAAAAGGGTTATCTCATTTGTCCTGATGCTAACTTACTCTCCGTTGGAGAATCTGCTTCTCTTTTTCAGATAGATGTAGATCCTAAGGAGAGAGCCACCCCATCATACCTCAAAAGGGCCCCGGCTGACACTAAGAAAAATTGGAGAAACAAGCAAGGGCGCTGTTTTCCTGATGAACCGGATACCAGCACAAGGGGGAAGGAGATCAGCATAGAGAAAAATCAACTCCTACCAAATCAGAGAGCCAGAGCCTCAGAGCCCCCCAACACCTCATCACTGAAGCAGACCCAACATGGCTCAGGGAAATTTTGCGGAAGAGGGGGCGGAAAGAATGTCAGAGACACTTGTTGGGTCATGATATGCAGAGACATTTAGCTTACCCATAACTGTGGCCTAACTCCACAATGCATGACCCGTATACCTCAACAAGGAGGGGCCAAGGGGAGGGGGTAGGTCGTGGATGAGCCTAATAATGGTACCAAACTGACTGTAAAAAATAAAATAAAATAAAAAATAAAAATGAAAAAAAAAAAGATATAGTTCTGTTGGTAGAATGCTTGCTTACCATGCAAGACACAGCCCAACATAAACCAAGTGTGATGGCACATGCCTGTAGTTCCACCACCTGGAAGGTACAGGAAGGAGGATCGTAAGTTCAAGGTCATCCTTAGCTACATACCAAGTTTAAGGCTGCACTAGAATACTTGAGACCAAGTCATAAATAAAACAAACCTTCCGTGTGTCTTAGTAATAGTCCCCCTTTGCCCATTCTGAGGTCAGTAGCTGCTTTCCATTCCTATTATTTTGTCTTTTCCAGAATACCATATAGGAAAAATCATGCAGCCAATATCCTCTTGAGTCAGTTTTCTTTCCCTCAGTGGATCGCATGTGAGGCGTCTCTGTGTCCTGGCGGGTGTCTGCATGTGAGATGTCCTCATGTCACAGCGGGTGTCTGCATGTGAGACATCTCCATGTCACGGCAGGTGTCTACATGTGACGTCTCCGTGTCACGGCGGGTGTCTGCATGTGAGACGTCTCCGTGTCACGGCGGGTGTCTGCATGTGAGACGTCTCCATGTCACGGCGGGTGTCTGCATGTGAGACGTCTCCGTGTCACGGCGGGTGTCTGCATGTGAGATGTTTCCGTGTCACGGCAGGTGTCTACATGTGACGTCTCCATGTCACGATGGGTGTCTGCATGTGAGACGTCTCCATGTCACGGTGGGTGTCTGCATGTGAGACGTCTCCGTGTCACGGCGGGTGTCTGCATGTGAGACGTCTCCGTGTCACTGCGGGTGTCTGCATGTGAGACGTCTCCGTGTCACGGCGGGTGTCTGCATGTGAGACGTCTCCGTGTCACGGCGGGTGTCTACATATGAGATGTTTCCGAGTCACGGCAGGTGTCTACATGTGAGATGTCCTCATGTCATGGCAGGTGTCTACATGTGAGATGTCCTCATGTCATGGCAGGTGTCTACATGTGAGACGTCTCCGTGTCACGGCAGGTGTCTGCATGTGAGATGTCCTCATGCCATGGCAGGTGTCTCCATGTGAGACATCTCCGTGTCACGGTGGGTGTCTACATGTGAGATGTCCTCATGTCCTGGCAGGTGTCCGCATGTGAGACGTCTCCATGTCACAGCGGGTGTCCGCATGTGAGACGTCTCTTTGTCCTGGCAGGTGTCTGCATGTGAGACGTCTCCGTGTCACCACAGGTGTCCGCATGTGAGATGTCTCTGTGTCACGGCGGGTGTCTACATGTGAGATGTCTCCGTGTCATGGCAGGTGTCTACATGTGAGATATCTCCGTGTCACGGCGGGTGTCTGCAGCTTGTTTCTTTTCATTGCCGAGCAGTGTCCCATCGTCAGAACGTACCACAGCGTGTGTCCAAGTCACACCCTGACAAACAGCTGTTTCCCATGTGGCAATTCTGAGTGACCCTTTGCACACACTGTTTTGCTAATATTTTCCTGAGGACTTTTGCATCTATATTCATGAGGAATTTTGGGCTCTAGTTTTCTTTCTTTTTGGAATGTCTTTGACTGCCTTTGATATTGGGAAAATATTCAGCTTGTGAAATGATTGAAGTGTTTCTGCCTTTTCTATTTTCTGTAAAAGTTTGTGTAGAATTGGTATTATTTTTTCCTTAAATAACTTGGTATTAGAATTCACAGTGAAGCTGGCAGAATCTTGGGTTTTCTTTGTTGGAAGGTTTTTTTTGTTCTGAATTCAATTTCTTCAGGTCGCATAGATGCAATTCTTCTTGTTAACTTCTTGAGTGAAGCTTTGGTTGTTTGTGTCCTTCAAGAATTGGCCCTTTTCATCTAAGTTATTCAATTCATCATAAAGTTGAGGAGAAATCAGTGCTGGATTACCCTCTCATGCAAGCAAGCCGCTCACCTAAGAAGACTCCAAGAACAAAGAACAGGAATTGTGGGCTAGAAAGTTGTCAGAAATTCATGAAAAACTTTGTGCTTTTTTGAAATGGAAAAGATTAGTCAAAGTACGATTATGCACAAAGATGTAAGGAAAAATCTTACTCTAAAAAACTGGAAACCACATAAATGTCAAAGAGAATGAATGTGGTGTATTCACTTGGTAGGAGAGATATCATTTAAACGGCATAAAAATCTGTGCAGCAAATCAAAACAGGAATGCATCAGAATATAATAGTTATATTTTTGAGGTTTGAGTCTACAGAATTGTTTTTTCTTCTCTTTTCTATCCTCCTGTGTTTCCAGCATAGTTTTTTTTAATGTAGGAGGTCCAGTAGGGGAAAAGAAAACAGTATTTCTTCCACCTTTACCTAGTTCCTGTCAAACCTGAGACCTGACGCATGGAAGTACATCAGGAGATGCAATGATGATTGCGAATGTCTGGAACCCCAACACTCAAGAGGCCAAGGTGGGAGGATCATGAATTTCAGGCCAGCATGGGTTACATAGCAAGATCCTTGTCTCAAGCGAAACAGAAAAACAAACAAAAATTCCCGTAGCAGTAATGTACCAATACCTGAGGTTTGCAGGCAGCTGCCTCAAATGTTCCTGTCTTCTAGAAGCACGCTGCCTGTCCTGTATGCTAGTGGTCTGCAGAGAGCCTATCCTGAGCCTGCAGGGCAGAACACATGGACACATGGTTCTGCCTCTGCTGGAAGGACTGTGTCATCTTTGGTCACTGACATTCTGCTCCATAAGCCTTTTTGAACTCCCATTCCTTGTTCCCACTGGCCCACCTTGAGCACCAAAGCTCTACTGCTCGCTTCTCCTTGGAAAGGCTACCTTCATCCCCTGATGGTAAGCATCCTCCCTCCTGCGGACATCAATTCTGCACAGAGAGTCTGACAAACTGACCCCTCATGGAAGATCTCATTGTCTCTATGACTAGACCTGCTATTTCCAGGACACTGGACTTCTCAAGGGTCCTTCCAAAACCATGGGACAGCTGGAGATAGGCCACCATCTGGGCCTTTAACTCTGTCTTTGTGAAGGAGAGAGAGGCAGAAGGAAGGGAGAGAGGATCAATAAAGAGGGAAAGGAGAGGAGAGGAGAGAGAAGGAAAAATGAAGAGCAAGAAGAGAAGGAAGAGGACTGTGGGAGGGGGGGAGAAGAGAGGGAAGGAGAGAAAAGAGAAGGAAGGACTGGGGAGTCCTTGTGGTGCTACATGATGGTACACCCATCCTTCCCTTTGAGTCTAGGTAGGAAGGAGCCTTTTGGTCACCAAATGTCTCCCACAGGCTTCCTGGGCCTGGCTTTCCTCCTAGGACTGACCACACACACACACACACACACACACACACACACACTCATGCTAGCTACGCCACCAGAGAGAGGCCCATTACAATCACTGTCAGTGTCTTCAATACCATGAAGATTGTGGAGCTGGATCTGGGCCTGGGTCAGAGGTAAACACTAGGATTCCCAGAGACATCTTTGTGTGTGTGTGTGTGTGTGTGTGTGTGTGTGTTGTAGGCACATGTGTATGAAGATGCATTTGCCCCACGCATGTGCAGTGGAGGCCAGAGGAGAGTGTCAGATGTCTTTTACTATGGCTTATCTGTATTACTTCCTTGAGACAGTCTCCCTCTGAACCCAGAGCTGCTAATTTCCCCACGTGTCAGGTAGTCTCTGGTCTCTGCTCCCCACAGGACTGGAGTTATAAGGGTGCATGGTCATGCCCAGCTGTTTATGTGGTGCTGGGAAACCAAGCTCAGGGCAAATCGGGTCCTCTCAGACCCTCATGCATGTGTGTCAAATGCTCTTACCCACTGAGCCATCTCCCCAGAGGACTCTTCTTACCTGAGTCCAGTCACTGGTAAAACCTGAGGCGCTTCCTGCAGGACGCTGTTCCTCCTAATGTGAAAACTAGGGGGCCTCCTGAGCAAGGCCATCTGCTAATCCCCTGGCTGGGGCCGGGAAATCTCCACTGTGCACCTCCGCTCCATGCTCTCCTGCTTTAGGGGTTTGATGAGGCTCAGCATAGGTTGTGACACTCTGTACAAAAGGAAAATGTGGGGATCCTTGCTAAAATTATAAATACTGCTGAAAGTCTAAAATATAAACTTTCTGATCTGGGGAGGTGGCTCGGTGCTTAAAGGTGCTTCCATATAAAACCCTCTGGCTCCAGTTTGATTCCCCAGCACCTATGTAAAGCCAGATGCATAAAGTGGCACATACATCTGTAGCTCCTTTACAATGGTAAGAGGCCCTGGCATGCCCATATACATGCTCTCTCTTATTCTGTTTGTAAATAAATAACAACAAAATTATTTAAAAGTTATTTAGGGCTGGAGAGATGGCTTAACAGTTAAATGCTTGCCTATAAAGCCTAAGGACCCCAGTTCAAGGCTTGATTCCCCAGGACCCACGTTAGCCAGATGTACAAGGTGGCGCATGTATCTGGAGTTCGTTCCCAGTGGCTGGAGGCCCTGGAGCACCCATACTCTCTCTCTCTCTCCCTCTTTCTCTCTCTGTCTGTCTGTCGCTCTCAAGTAAATAAAAATAAACAAAAAAATTTTTTAGAAGTTATTATAATTCTTAAAATATTTCATTTTGTTTGTAATATTTAAATGTAAATTATATATAATACATTTATAATAAACATGAATATATTATATATAATAGTTGTGTATAATAATCTATTATCTATATAGAGAAAGTAGACTTTTTTTCCATTCTGGGGATAGAACTCGGGGCCTTGTTCCAAGGCTTGCCTTGAAGGCAAGCACTCTAACACTCAGTGTGGTCAACATAGTCCAGAGTCTCACTATACTGGTCTAAAACTTGAATCAACCCTCCTGTCTCAGCCTCCCAAATGCTGAGATTCAGGTGTCTGCCACCACATTGGCAATAATTGCTCAATGAATGAAGTGTCAGAAACCCAGAAATACTTTAAGTCAGTTGCCCCCTCTACCATGGTTACTGACCATTAGTCACCTTGGTGGCATTCTTGAGATTTCCACTGCCATCGCACTAGCTTGCTTGCTTTGGTGGTTCACAATTCCACACCCACCCACCCCCATTGACCCTCATAATTAAGAATTTAGTCCTAGGTGGGGGAGGGGCAAGCACCACCTCACTGATCAGTTCCCAGCATCAAGCTCTGAGCCTAGTAGACAGATTGCCACTAGGAGAGATGTGATGGAGATGTGATGGCTGAGGGAGCAAGTGAGTGAGAGAGTGAATATGTGAACAGATACCCTCCCAGCAGAGAGAGGGATAGGCAATAACTTGAGCCCATCCTCCTGCCTCAGCCTCCCCACTGCTCAGATCCAGGTGTGTTCCACCACGCTGGCCATAATTTTGAAATGAATGAACATCCCACAGCCTCTCATGGTCCTGGTGGAGCTCCCGACACTTCTTGTCTGCTGCTGTCTTTGATTCGGGTTTTCAGACAGGAGAGGGAGTTGAACCGGTGAATAAAGCAAGGGGCTGGGCCAAACTTGTTCTGAGGCCATCAGCTTCCTGTAGCCGCCCTACCTCACACCCTGGAGGCTAGAGCCACGCCTGCCACTCAGCCAGCCCTTAGCTTTCAAACCCTACTGCAAGCCAAGAAGTGTGGACCTAGCAGCCCCTGAAGAGACCTGTGAACCGAAGGTCCCAGAAACAGCTGTATCTGCCGCACCTACCTCCAGCAAGCCGAATGGACTGATAAAGCTCCTGTGGTCACAGAGAGATGGGATGTTGCACGTCAGAGCCAAATCACCTTGGGCTGCCTTTAGCCCCTTAATAACCATTTAGTGCCCACCTCTGTGTCTGAACTAACCACCTGGTGACTACCAGTTGATCAGGTGAAATCCTTTTTGGAATGAAAAAAACACACCCCAGCTTCCACCAACCTAAGGACCACGAATGTCATCTGACAGCATCTCAAGCCTATGGTGGAGATTTCCCTGCCTACCTGATGGTCAGCCAATGTATTTGAAAACATGAAGTATGATTTTCTTTTGTTCTGTAACTATAAAACCTATAAAACCTTCACGAAATTATAAGCTCCCAGGTCTCAAGGACACAGAAAGGCATCCTGGGCTAAAGTTAGAGCCCTGGGGTCAGTCCCTAGCCTTGTCCCGCGGGCACGGCGATGTGGGCAGGTTGCTGTCTGTTTCCTAGAGTGAGCGTGGGTCCGCTGCCCTTCCCTGTGCCTCCGCCCCCAGCTGAGGGCCTGGTCACAGCAAGCGCCTGCCTGAGAAGTGCTCACAGAGAGCTGAGGATTAGCAGCCCTGCAGGGGTTGGCTTAATGGCGCCCTTGGATCTAATGGTGGTGAGCCCCGGGATTGCTGTGTATTTACAGCTCTAGTTCTCTTCCACTGTTATTTCCAGACATGTCTCTGCAATTCCTTGTGGTGTGCTGGGGCGGTACCTCAGGAGGTGAGGCCTTCCTTACAAGCCTCGGGAGAGGATAGAGTCGGAGCAGAAGAATGAAACAGAACCTTCCGCCGGAGCCAGGCTACTCTCTAGAGGCACGCTAGGAATGCCCAGGTCTCATCCTCAGCGGCTCTGTCCCTTGAATTCACTGACTTCAAATTGAATTCAGTTGAAAACTGGAGAGCTATATTTTGTTTAGCCTGCAGAGGGTGTTTAAAAATTTAAGAGTTCATATTTAAACATGGGAAGGGTTGGAGCCATGAACCCGTGCATTGCTATTGGGGTGTAAATGCATACAACACTCCCTTTGAAAATTTGGTACATAAACTGGCTGAATTCTTGAAGGCCTCATATACATCCAACACACGTGTACATACATGACATGACATGAGCCACAATGTTCAGGCAGTGTGATTTGTAATAGACCCCAATCAAAGACATGCCCATCAGCAATAGAGCAATAAGTAAATTGAGGTATAGTCATCCCCCCCCAAGCAACTAAATCTATGCAGCAGTGAGGATGGGATGAAATAATAGCAACAGCATGGAAGAATCCCACAGGGTGCTGAGTAGGAGAAATGAGACTGTCCCAGGACTCCCACTTACAGAACACATCCCGTGTTTATAAAGTCCAGAACCAGGCTGGGCCGGTTTCTGGTGTCAGCGGTCTAAGTGAGTGAAGGTGGCTTACAGGGAGCGTACGACTGGAAGGCATCCGAAGCAGGCGGCGGTTCCTGGTGCCCCATCCTGCCTCTTGACCTCCGTCCTGGTTGACAGGGCGCTCACCTCCAGACAGCTCTCAAGCTGCACGCTCCTCCAGGCTGTGCTTTGCTGTGTGTCGTTTTCGAAAGAGCAAGTTTTCTTTGTTTGTTTGTTTTCGACTTAGGGTTTCTCTCTAGCCCAGACTGACCTGGAACTCACTCTGTAGTCTCAGGGTGGCCTCGAACTCATGGCGATCCTCCTACCTCTGCCTCCCGAGTGCTGGGATTAAAGGCGTGCGCCACCACACCTGGCAAGAAAGTTTTTAAGAAGCAGAACACCTAAACTTCTAAAGAGGAGAACAGGGGAGATTGTTTCTAACGTCCCAGATGTTCTGCTTCTCTGGAGAGTGGGAAAGTACTGAGCACTCTGGCCTGGGACCCTGCTTGGCTGCTCCTGGGACTTTTCTCTCCACGATGGTGTGTGAGATGTCTGCGGCGTGGCTCACTGTATCCTCGCTCCCTGAGCCCTGTCCACTGATGCCGGGCTAAGGTTGCTGTTTATCATCCTAATGGCTCCTTCCCCTGCTCTTCTTAGACGTGTATTTCCCTGCTCTATTTATCAGAATTAGGAGGGCTGGTTTACAGCTCACTTCTAGAGTACTTACCCAGTATGTGCAAGCCACTGGGTTTAATCCCCAGGGTCATGGGGGTAGGGAGGAAAACGCGTGGATCAAAAGGGCCGCTTTCTTAGGCTCCTTTTAAAAGCAAGAACATGAAGCATTTATCTTTCCGTGTGATGGGCAGATAACTGATGGCTACACATAATGGAATATTATTCAGACCTAAAAACAGAAGGGAAGTCTTTCATTTGTGACAGCATGATTGAACCTGGGGACATTGTGCAAAGTGAAATAAGCCAGAGGATTCTTACTTGCAGGTATAAAAAGTAGCCCCTTGTGTATTTATAAATCCATTTCAAGCCCCCCCATCAATAAATAACAGACAAGGGAGAACAGTGGCAGAGAGGCAGCTGCAATGAGTTAACCTTTTAGAATTAGAGTTTTATTGGGAGAGTTATAGCACCATGCCAAGGTGTCATGGTGGTGGTCTGAAGCCAGAAAGAGAGAGAGAGAAATAAAGAGGCTCTTCAAATTAAGGAAGCTTGCTTTTATGGATTCCCATGGTGGAGGGGCAAAATTTTCCCCCCACATAACTCAGCCTACATGTTAGGAGCCTGGGAATCAATGGAGAGTGGGAAAGAGAAAAGATCTCTGGTCCTCAAGGTCTCTAAGGGGAGGGGCTGTTCTGCTGCTGCCCTGCTCCTAAATAAGACCCAAGGCCATAAATCAGGTGGCTTTGGGTTACCCTGGCAACAAGAATCTGGTCTTGTCCTCTGCCTAGCCCTGTGCCCCAGGTGGCAGGGGCCTGTTACAATGACTACATCTATATTCTAACACTGATCACCTGCCAGGCCCTGGACATGGTTCAGTTTGCAGTCTACAGTATTCCTGCCAATCATGTGTCTGTTTACACACTCTTGATGGGTAGCTTGCTTCCTCCCAAGGAGATGCCTTCTCTCATGGGACAGTCTTGCTGGCTGGAAAGCGTTTTCTTAAGCCCATGGACTCTGAGGCACTCACAGCTGGACAGGACCTTAGAGGGTTCTCAGCCCAGAAATCCTCAGCCTTGTCTTCCTCTGGTCATTACTCAGCTCCTTGGGTTCCCTGCAGGGATCTATTTGTATTTGTCTCTCACCTGAAATGCCTCATTTACAAGGGACAAGGTCCTCTCAGCTGTTTTAACTATTGAAAGCCTCTGGCTGGGAGTCACTGGTTTAATTCAGCCCCTGGCTTTGTAGATGGCAGCTGACATCTAGAGAGGAGAGGCAATGTGTCCAAACTGACACAGGGACTATTGTGGAAAAATATGGTCTGGTGTAGAAGATACAGCCATTGAAGTCAGAAAATGCCATTATGGGGGCCGGGAAGATGGTTCAGTGGTTAAAGGAGCTTGCTTGCAAAGACTGCTGGCCCAGGGTTCAATTCTCCAGCCACCCACATAAAACCAGATAGATATTCATTTGCAAGAGACTCTGGTGCACACACACACACACACACACACACACACACACAAATAAATAAATAAATAAATTTATAAAAGTGCCATGAAATCTAAGAAAAAAGATGGCAAGTCCAGAAAGAACTGCACAAAGTGCACTTGCTGGGGACTTAAGGACAGAAGCATGTCTTAGATATAGCAAGATAGATGGATCCCTGCACCCTACAGCAGGAGAAAAGGGTTTCCATGCTCAGCTAGACAGAGGTGAGACACAGCCAATCAGAATATACCCAATCTTTTTAAAACCAAATCAAAACTAAATAGTAACATGTCCAATATTAGTTTAAAAAAACAGCGCACTCTGTGGCCGAACATGCTTAGCTGGCTATCTTGACAGCTTGTTTGTGCTACAGCGCCAGGGTCAGCGAGTGGGCAGAGTGTGGTGGTTCTGCTCGGGATGGCTGCAGCGATGTCGAGCGGGATGCCCACAGTGACAAAGCCTTGGTAGACAGCAGCTCTCTGTCCGGCCACTCGTGTCCTGATAGGTCTCAGATTGTTCTCGCGTGGCTGAAATTTAGCACAGAAAAGGAGCAGATAGAAGAGGGACGAAAAGAGGAAGGGTGTGAAGGATGCCCAAGGTGGTTGGCACCTCTCAGAGAGGACAAGGAGAAGGGAGGCCCAGCACCTGGGCAGATGGTTAGGGGCACATGTAGGGTGGGAACAGGCTGGGCTGGCAAATAAAGGGCATGTCCCACCACTTCCTCAAGAACAGCTACATGGATGCTGCCCCAGCTCCACGCCCCTCGCCCTCTAAGCTATAACCCCATCTTCTGCCTATCCCCCACTTCCCTCCCCTCCGTGTCCTTCTCACCTCTGCTCCGCCCCTCCTCTCTGACACTCAGCTGTATCACCAGCCAGCATACACAGTGGCATGCTTGTGACCTTTTCAGTACTGGTCACCCTTTGTGACTGTGGCCCTTTGCATATTTAAATGTTCCCCAAAGTTGTATATTCTTACCCCTAACTTACAACCAAGAACATTAAGGCTTGAGAAGGTAGATTTTAAAAGTCTAGGATCACAAAAGATTGTGGAGAATGCAACAGATACTGCA
The DNA here is from genome assembly GCA_036346955.1 of Dipus sagitta. Classification (NCBI taxonomy): domain Eukaryota; kingdom Metazoa; phylum Chordata; class Mammalia; order Rodentia; family Dipodidae; genus Dipus; species Dipus sagitta. The sequence continues at coordinate 102,638,079 of CM070770.1, read as the reverse complement.
CATCAACAAGATTCATGCTCAGTCTTTGAGTGGCTTTTGTTTACTGTACTGGGGATTGAACCTAAGACCTCACGTATGCAATGCAAGAGCTTCTCAGCTGACCTGTAACCATGCCCGGCCCTCTTTTTGCTTTTTATTTTGAGATAGGTCTAAGTTGCCTGGGCTAGCCTTAAGTTTGTGTTCTTTTTTTACTATATATGTACATGTATATATATATTAATTTATTTGAGAGAGAGAGGAGAGAGAGGCAGATATAGGGAGAATGGGCACACCAGGGCCTCCAGCCGCTGAAACGAACTCCAGATGCATGTGCTACCTTGTGCATCCAGCTTACGTGGGTCCTGGGGAATTGAACTTGGGTCCTTTTGCTTTGCAAGCAAGTGCCTTAAGCCACTAAGTCATCTCTACAGCCTGAGTTTGTGTTCTTCTACAACACTTCAAGGTCATACTTTTCATGTGAAAAATGATTCAAACCAGAAGAATCTATGTGTATGCATGAAAACCCAGCTGGCTAGAAACAATGGTTATTACCATATTTTTTTAACTTAAAAATTTTTTTGTTTATTTTTATTTGTTTATTTGAGAGCGACAGAGAGAGAGAGAGAGAGAGAGAGAGAGAGAGAATGGGCGCGCCAGGGTCTCCAGCCCGTGCAAACAAACTGCAGATGCATGTGCCACCTTGTGCATCTGGCTTACATGGGTACTGGGGAATTGAGCCTTGAACTGGGGTCCTTAGGCTTCACAGGCAAGTGCTTAACAGCTAAGCCATCTCTCCAGCCCTGTTTTTTTTACTTTTCATCCCAGTTCTGTCACTTTAATCCAATTTCTTTACAATGAGCATGAATACCTTCTATAATCAGAACAAAAAAGAGTTAATATTTGAAGTAAGATCCTCTCATTCCCCAAAGCCCAGCTAGCTTACTGGCAGCCAGTGACTCTGTCCTGTAAAGCTCCCTTGATAGGAACTGAAGTGTGGCCCCTCAAATTCCTACCCTGGAGCCCTCATCCCCAGAGGTAATTCAGGTTGTGCAAAGCCATCTGGTATCCAGGAGAGGAGCACTCACCAGGAACCCCACTCTGCTAGACCTTGATCTTGAACTGCTAGTCTCTAGCATTGTGAGAAAATACATTCTGTTTTTGAAACCACCCAGACTGGGACATTTTAGTATGGCCCGAGCAGAGGGGCTTGGGGATAAAGCATGGTAGCTTTTCAACAATAGAGGGGCTTGGGTTGTGCTTAGGATAAGGGGACTCAGAAGAACCCAGAGGTACCTGTCGGGAGGCAGACCCCCAGATCCTCCTGAGGAATGCAGCTGGGCATGCCTGCAGATGAGCCTTTCAATGGTGCCCCCTTATTTTCAGAGGCAGCCTTTGGCCACCCTCTGAGAATCACAGTCCGACAAAGCACTGTTCCACCCCATCATGTCTGTGGTCATGAATAATCACTTGTCCTAATGCCCCCCAAGTTTTCAGATACCAGATTATTCTGCCTTAGCATTCATAGTAGTAGTAGTCGTCATTGTCATCGTATTCACAATGTGTTTCATATGGATATGTCATGTGCTGGTACCCTCTTCTCCCTCTTCCCCGCTCCCATGCCGTTGGGGACCCTCCTCAGTGGGGTTGCAGGTATTCCCTGTGGGGTTGTGGTTTATGCGTTGTGAGAGCAGCAGTCAGTTGTTTGGGAGGATGCCTTTCCCTTTCTTCATGTTAAGGCATGGGAACGCAGAGAGCAGCCACTACAAGTTCCTAAGAAAGAAAACGAAGCCTGGCACACTTCAGGAACAATGAACAAACAGGCTGCAAGTCACCCGAAAGTTTGCAGACTGCCATGCGGGTGCAATTAGTTTTAACAATACTAGAAAAAAAAAACACTGATCGTATTAATTGTATTAATTACATTTGCATGCATTTATTGCTACCTAAAGACTTCCCCACCTTAGCCCCTTTAAACCACAGTTTCTGAGGGCTAGGAACCCAGCTGCAGGTTGGGTCCTCTCTGGGGTTGTGAGCAAGCTAGGGTACCAGCTGCTTGAAAGTTTGCCTGGGCCTGAGGCTCTGCTTCTGAGTGCACATGGGGATGTTGGCATCTTGGAAGGAGGCCTCAGCTTCTTGCCACTTGAGCATACTGAAAGCTCAGATGGCACAAGGCTTCCCCACAGGGAGACATTAGAGGGCAGCAGGCCTCCAGCCGTCTTTCATCACCTAGTTTCAGAGAGGATAGGCCATTACCATGTCTCCCACATACAGTCGTTGGCATAGAAAAGCCCTGATACAATGTGGAAGGAAACAGAAAATGTGGTCAAGTTGCGCTTGTATACCGGGGAGCAGCCGGGATCTTGAAAGCTAGACATAATATCAACATCCTTTAAAACAAATTGTCACATGGGCCAAGCTAATATTAAACAACACATTTCCAGTCCAACTGCCTTCAGCCAGATCGCAGATGGCTTTGGAACCTAGACAGAAGCATGAGAAAAGGACTCTCCCTGCTATGGTAGGCTGGGCATTGGCTCCCAAAGACACTGAGGTCCTAATTCCTGGAACCTGGGAAGGGTACCTTAGATGGGTGAAGGATCTTTGAGATGCAGTTAAGGTGAAGTTCTGAAAATGAGGCATTATCCTGGATTAGCTGGGTGGGTCGTCAATGTCATCACCAGTGTCCCCACAAAGAGGTGGCAGAGGGAGAGTCAACACAGACCAAGAAGGCACCACAACGCTCTAGCAAGACACCCTGTGGCTGCCTTTGAAGACAGAGGGAGCCAGGAGCTGAGGCATGCAGGCCAGAGTAGCTCTAGCAACTGAAATAGACAAGGAAATGGATCCTCCCCTAAACCTTAGGAAGGAACATGACTCTGCTCGTGCCTGGGTTTTGGCCCAGTGAAATGAATTTCCCACTTCCAACTGTTCAAAATTAGATGTATATTTTTTTTAAGAAAATACCTAAAATGTGTTTATTAGGGTGGTTTCTCACTCATTTTGACTCAAGGCACTTTTAATGGTGCCTTTCTAAAAATACGGAATCCTTCAGGAATTCGCCTGTCCTTGCTGTGCAGGGACCATGTTAATCTTCTCAGTATTGTTCCGATTTTAGTATAAGAGCTGCTGAAGCTAGAACAGATGCTATTGTTTTAGATGATACACTGTTGTTCGTTACAGCAGCCACAGCCACCTGGCACACTCAGGGAAGCTGAGAACAAGAAGGGCCGGAGAGATGGCTTAGCAGTTAAGATGCTTGCCTGTGAAGCCTAAGGACCCAGGTTCAATTCCTCAGGACCCATGTAAGCCAGATGCACAAGGTGGTGCATGCATATGGAGTTCGTTTGCAGTAGCAAGAGACCCTGAAGTGCCCATTTTCTCTTTCTCTCTGCCTCATTCTTTCTCTCTTTAAATAAATAAATAAATAAAATAATTTTTTTTTAAAAGAAATAACCCCTCTGGTTCCCGAGCTGTGTGCGTTAGAAGCTTAGGCCCTGTAAGCCTGTGATGTTAAGGAGAGCAAGCACTGTGTGGGGGAGGGCATGTGTGTATATGGATGTGTTACGCCCCATGTGGCCATGTGCAGAGGTCAGAGGAAGACATCAGGGGTCCACCTCTATCTGCCTTATTTCCTTGAGACGAGATCTCACACTAAACCTGGAGCTGCTGGGGTTGTTGTTGTTGTTGTTGTTTGCTTGCTTTGTTTTTGTTAGACTGGTTGATCAGCAAGCCCCAGCAATTCTCCCACCTCTTCCCCCTCAGCACTGCCCGGCTTTTTACAATGGCACTGAGATCCTCATGCTTGTACAGAAAACGTTCTCATGGACTGAGCCATCTCCCCATCCCTGAGAGAAAGTATTTCATACCAAAGGCCCACTTCCCTTTAGCGGGTGATGAATTACACTCTTTACAATCTGAACAAGTGAGACCAGTAGAAGTTAAGTTGTCCCAGTTACAACTCACCACTCGTTAGGTGTGTGACCTTGAGCAAACACCTAGCCCATCTTCTCAACTCTGGCTACACTTAGAATCACTGCAGACTACAGGCTGCGGATCGCACCCAGCCTCTCAAGAGGTTTGGATGGGGCTTGGGTACCAGTGGCTTAAGGACTCCGGTGATCCTAGTGTGTAGCAGGGTTTGGGTCCATCTATAGACCCCTGAATTTCAGGTTCCTCCTCTAAGATGGAGCCCCTAGGTGGGCCATCCACCCTTGGGGTGCTGAGCGTCAAATGTGGTGTTCCACTTGAGGTACTTGGTGCATAGGAAGCCCTTGATATTCACTATTCATTGTCTTCAGTCCAGATAGACAGATCATCTCGCACTGACCATTGATGTGTCTCCCTTTTAAATGTTAAGAAGGCCCCATGGGCCACTAATATGGCAACCTTTTCAAGTACACTGAAACCGAGCATTTCAAGCTCTGGGAAGAAGCAAGACAGAGCCCAGTCAGAAGTCTGTGACCCCCCCCCCCCAAGCTTTTTAATATTAGAGAGACAGAGAAAGAGGCAAAGATAGAGAATGCGTGCACTAGGGCCTCTCTCTGCTCGCTGCAAACGAACTCCAGACGCATGTGACACCTTGTGCGTCTGGCTTACATGGGGCAGCAAACCTGGGTCCTTAGGCAAATGCCTTAGCTGCTGAGCCATCTCTCGAGCCCTGGCCCCTCCCCAGGCTTTTTCTGTAGAGCTCTGGTTACACACTCAAAGCTGAGAGCAGGCAGGTGCCTGGGCCAATGGCACCTTGACAGGTAGGAGTTTTGCTCCCAGCATGCTGTGAAGTCATAAGAAATTGCCTAAGTCGCTGGGCATGGTGGTGCACACCTTTAATGCCAGCACTCGGGAAGGCAAAGGTAGGAGGATATCTGAGAGTTTGAGGCCACCCTGAGACTACATAGTGAATTCCAGGTCAGCCTGAGCCAGAGTGAGACCCTACCTCGAAAAAACAAGCAAACAAACAAACAAACAAACAAAAAAATTGCCTAAGTACATGTATAGGAGCAGAATTCTAAAATCTTTCCCCAGGTTTCTCACAGGTAAGAGGAAGGTTGTGGCTGGTTCACCATGGGCTAGGAAACTTCTGGAAGGGGTTCCTTAGTTTTAAAAATAACTATTCTCTTCGGGGCTAGAGGGGCTGATACTCTTCTGCCTCGGGGAGAAACAGCTGTGTACCTTGAGAAAGCTTTGGGATGAGACCACGAAGGCTCTGAGCCCAAAACGTAGGAACCAGGGGAGTAACTGGACCAGGTTCAGGTTTTGCCTGTCCCCTGCTCTGTGAAGTGGAAAATGGTGCTAATTATTGTAAGAAGACAACGATTAAGCAGGTTTTCAAATACTGGTGAATAAACAGCCTAGTTTGTTCAGCGCCCCAGCTCCCGTGTCCCCCTTCTGTGACTGAGGGTGGGTTTTGGTGGTGTGCATTTTGGGATGCGGCCTCCAGCAGCTGGAGAACCAACCGTGTGCTCTGCTACCCCTCCTCTTGCATTTTCTTTTTGCTGCAAAACAAGATTGAATGATCAGCTCTTTCCCTCTGGGCACCGAGAAGCCTGTTAAATAAACATGCCTATTAAAGGCACTGATCTGTCCCCAGCAGGCAGTAATTACACCTCCAAGGCCACAGATGCTGTGGGTTGCCGGTGGGTGATGCTACTCTGTCCCACGCACCCAGCCTTTCTGCTGGGCAAGGATAGGCCCTTCCCCTTCCTGGGCTTCAATGGCCTTTGCTGTGTTAGCAACCTTCTCATCCCTGTGACAAACTCCTTTGGGTCAAGACACAAATGAACAAGTAGGGCTCATTTTCAGATGGAAAGCCCTAGGATGCCAGATGGGTGCCTTAGCATGAATTATCTAGCGACCATTTTTGTGAGTAACCAATGTCTGAGCCTTTCTCCACTCCTACCTCCAATCCTCTGCCCTGGGACACCCCCCCCCAAATCTCCATACAACTTGGCATGTAAAGGAGTAGAGCCTGGCCCAGTGGAAATGAGCCACAGACACAAGGACCTGACTCTGTTGTCTTCTGGATAAATGAACAGTCAGTATCTGTGATTCCATATTTCTTTTTTAATATTTTATTTATTTATTTATTTATTAGAGAGAAAGAGACAGATAGAGAGAAAGAAAGAATGGGCACACCACGGCCTCTAGCCACTACAAACAAACTGCAGACGCATGTGTCCCCTTGTGCATCTGACTTATGTGGGTCCTGGGGAATCGAACCCAGGTCCTTAGGCTTTGCAGGCAAATGCCATAACTGTTAAGCCATTTCCCCAGTCCCCTAATTCCAAATTTCTAGAATCACATCTGGTCCTGGTGCTGGTCCCTCTAGAAGCCACATCATTTCCCAGGCTTCCCAGGGCATCTCTTCATCTTTATAACAGCAGAACTAGGGGTGCCCTGATCTGTCATTGCCCTCTCCCCTTTCTAGTAAGTAGGTCTGCTCTGAGGAGTTAACCCAGCTGTCTTCCACGGGTGAAGGATTCCTGCCTGACAAGATAGAGACCAGCCTACCTGGTTCCTGCCCCCGAGTGTCTTTGACACAGTCTTTGCTCTGCGCATTCTCGGGCCCCCTCAGCCCAGGGTCAGGGCTTGGAAAGAAGGAAAAGTTTCACAGCTCCCTGGTCCTCTGGAGGCCACGAGGGGGTGGGAGTCCAGCAAACAGCTTCTTCCCCCCCCCCCCCCCTGAGCTTGATGTTAGGTAAGATTTGATTCATGTCTGATTTAGCCCAGTCACCTCAGGTCTCCTGGAATCTAGGTGGCCAGGCTCCACCCACACACGTCATGCTGGGTCTCCTCCATGCGTCTCTGTTCTCTGTCTTGCGCAGCATTCTGTTCTGGGAAGGAAATATCCCATGACCCCAAGCCGTGCGGTTCATGTGCAACGGAAGCACACATGTGATGCCAACTCTAAGGCAATTTCTTTCTCCAACCTGCAGTTGACGCTTCATGAGGATGCCACCTGTCAGAGAAAGCTGTTTAAACCTCACAGCCAGCACCGGGGAATGGTAATAAGTCTGGGCTTGTCAAGGGCTTTCTCTGTGGAGATTATTCCAGGCTCACCCCTCTCCCCTCTCTGGTACTTAGTCTCTCCATCTCAATCATGCTTCTTGCTTCTTGATCTCATTTTTAGAAGGCCAGGGGACCAGTCATCACTGGACCAGGGAACTTAGAAGCCAGATTTAGAGAGGTGACATTCAGCACCAGGTCTCATCTGTACTAGCGTGCCGGTGTGTTGTCAGTACAGCATGTGGCTCTAGGCTTGGGCTTCCAGAGGTACCACCTGCAGGCCAGTCACTCCCCTTCTCTCCTTTTCTGTCAGATGAAACTGGTAGTTCTGATCCTCGCAGCAGAGGCAGAAGGGTCTGTGGCAGAAACTCCTCTCTGTTCCTATGTCTGTCTTACCTGGGGGCCACAGAAATGGAAGCTCTAATATATATATATAGTTTTTTGAGGTAGGGTCTCACTCTGGTCCAGGCTGACCTGGAATTCACTATGGAGTCTCAGGTTGGCCTTGAACTCACAGCGATCCTCCTACCTCTGCCTCCCGAGTGCTGGGATTAAAGGTGTGCACCACCACGCCCGGCTTGAAGCTCTAATATTTTGACCACCCCAAATAAAGGCTGCAGTTCCCAGACTCCCTTAGAGTTACTTGTGCCTTGCAACTAAGTTCTAGCCAATGGGATGTAAGTGGGAGTGCTTGGGCCATACGTTAGTGGGTTAGTGGTAACTTTCCCTCTGGGGGAAAGCTGGAGGTCTTCCCATTCCTCCCTGCGTCCTGTCACCTGGAAGGTGGGTGAGGTTTTGGATTGTGGAGACAGTGCCCATGGCTAGAGATGGCATGCTACCCTGGAAAGGACGCATATCCTTGAGAACACTGAGCTGTGCTTTTCGGCTATTTACCTCACCCCCCCCCCCCACACTCTTTCTTATTTTAAGAAATCAATTTCCACCTAAAGTAAGTCGCATTATAATTTAATTCTCACCCTTGCCTTGGGATCAGATGAAGCTAAGTGGCTCTTGTCTTGCCAAATCCCCTTCCTTGCTCCACTCCTCTTGGTATCTCCCCAGGGTGACACTCAAACTGACACTTCGGGCCCCTCAGGATCTGTTCCAAGGCTCTCTTCTGGTTCCCACCCTGCTGTTACATTTCACTACCCAGCCAGAAGGAGCGCTTCCTCACTTCCAAGCCACCAAGCTCCTTCTCAAGTCTGGCCCTTTGCACCTACAGCTCGCTCTTTCTTTCTTTCTTTCTTTCTTTTAATTATTTACTTATTAGAGAGAGAGAGAACGGGCGCACCAGGGCTTCTTGCCACTGAAAATGAACTCCAGATGCATGTGCCACCATGTATAGCTGGCTTATATGGGTCTTGGGGAATCAAACCTGGGTCCTTTGGCTTTGCAGGCAAGCACCTTAACCACTAAGCCATCTCTTCAGCCCCCCTCCCCCTATAGCTCTTCCAGAAATGCTCCTTCTTCCTGATTCAGCTGTTCAGGTTCAGTAACTGCCTCTCCTCCTACAAGAAGCTTCCCTGATGGTGTCAAACTTCTTGCTGTTGTTTGGTCCCACTTCCTGTTTCTCTACTCTCTTGGCACCACTGAGCTTTCTTGCACCGTGGGAGAGAAACCTGCTGGTTTCCATGTCTGTCTGTCTGCAGTCTGAGAGCCACCTGAGGATGGGCTGGAGTCTGCTTCATCTCTGCACAGCCAGGGCCTGGCATGGGGCCTAGACTAAGCACATTGTCAGTAACAGGAGCTGTGGGAAGGATAGGGGATGGCAGATGCTTGCTAATGTGAACGCCGCTGGGCCTGGTAGGGGCTGGGCTGAGGAAACAGTGTTGAACCAAGAGGCTGACCGAAGACAGCGGAAGGCAAGGTCATCCTGGTCAGCCATTCGCTTCTCTTCTCTCCTCTGGCCACTCGATGTCAGAGCCGCTGGATCCAAGAGGCCCTTGTGTGTCCCTTGGCAAATCCACTGTGTGTCATTAGCAGTGAGACGGCGTTTCAAGCCAGCTCAGTCAGCAAATGTGTGAAGATACACTGGGTCCCTGCCAGTACTTTGTACTTCAACCAAGGCCCTAACAGCTTGTGATAACAGGATGGGAAAGTCAACAGACTGGGTTTCACAAACGGGGTGCATTCAGGGTCCAAAGTGTATGGCCCAAGGGCTCTGCTCACAATGAACATTATTTGATAGCTTTATTAACCTTTCTGGAGACTGGTTCTCTAGTGGCCTTTTCTCTCCTGCATAGTCCCCCCACACTTTCTCTTTCTTTCTTTTTTCTTTCTTTCTTTCTTTCTTTCTTTCTTCCTTTTCACAGTGATGAAGGAGCTGAGAGGTCACACACAGAGGCTAAAGTGGGGACAGGACTCAGGACTCAGGTTCTGACACCCAGCTTCCTTTCCTTTGCACCATATCTGCCCGTTCGGCCATTGTCGTGCAATAATTAACTTTGGATTTCTATAGAGACCTGGACCCCCTAGGCCCAATAATGAGGACCACAAAGGGAGCAGATCTATTTGAGAGCCTCTGAAGCAGGAGGACACATTCTGCTAATTTTGGGACATATGTTTGCTAATTGATACAACTCCTTTTTTCTTTTCTTTTCCTTTTTTTTTTTTTTTTTTTGTTTTTTGTTTTGTATGTTTTGAGGTAGGGTCTTTCTCTAGCTCAGGCTGAACCAGAATTCACTATTTAGTCTCAGGGTGGCCTCGAACTCATGGCTATCTCCTACCTCTGCCTCCCAAGTGCTGGGATTAAAGACGTGCGCCCCCACGCCCGACCTAACTTGTTATTATGAACAAGTTTAACTATATCCACAGAGAGGCAGTACAATAAGCCCTCTGTACCCATCAGCTGTCAGCACCAGTGAGTCTCAACACCTGCTGTTCTTGGGACCATAACCTGAGCTCCTATGTCCTGGGAAACAGACACGCCCTGCCACCAGAGTGAGCTCCCTACATTGCATACGGGTCAGATCACCCGCCCCCCCCCCCCGACTCCTTTCTGTAACTCTGCTCTTAGCATGAGCATGGAGCAGAGCCTTTGCCCCAGTCTGGATGCCCATCTCTGGACCTCGGGGCAAACACACAGTTCTCTAGGTGGTGTCCCTTTTATTTGTGAGTTTCAACTGTGTCAGTAATTCTTGAACCTAACTGTATAATAATGAAATCCATGGAGGGGCTTAACAATGAAACCAGAACACTAGGGATTCCCGTGGATCTGTGTGGGTGGGAAAATTCCCAGCTAGGGAGTGCTAGTGCACAGCCTAGAAGAGAGCCACTGTTAAAGTGCACACATCTCACTGAGTCTCACTGCTAGTTGGCTAAACTAGAAGGTCATTGTTACAGTCAGGTTCGCACTGCTGGCAGGAAACAGCTGACCAAGAGCAGCTTATGGGGGGAAAATGTTTATTTTAGCTAACAGACTCAAGGGGACGCTCCATGATGGCAGGGGGAAATGATGGCATGAGCAGAGGGTGGACATCACCTCCTGGCCAACATCAGATGGACAATAGCAACAGGAGAGTGTGCCAAACACTGGCAAAGAGGAGCTGGCTATAACACCCACAAGCCCACCCCCAACAATACGCTCCCTCCAGGAGGTGTTAATTCCCAAATCTCCATCAGCTGGGGACCTAGCATTCAGAACACCTGGGGGACACCTGGATCAAACCACCACAGTCATCTTTTCCAAGGGGTCTAGGGAGGAAATCAGAGGCCCCTGTGCTCACACAGCATTGGGTGCTCATCTCTACTGGAAGGGGTATTGTGATTTGAATGTGTAACGTCCCTTGCAGACTCATGTGTTTGCACACTTGGTGACCAGATGGTGGAACTGTTTTGGGAGGTCATGGTGGCCTTCTTCCAGCCTCTGTGGAGGAAGTGGTGGGGGCAGACACTGAGGGTTATATCCCTCTCTGCTTCCTGACCACAGGTCTGATGTAACCACTTGGCTGCCACTGACAAAAGCCACTCCCATTGCCATGCCGTCTGAGTCGTACCCTCTCAGACCCTGAGCCACATTAAGCCTCTTCTCCCTTAAGTTGTCCTGTCAGGTATTTTGTCCCAGCAACGAGGAAGTAACTAACACAAGGCATCGCACGGATTGTGTTAGTTGGGTTTGGTTCAGCCTTCCCACTGCCCTTTGAGCTCCTCCAAGGCAGGACCTCATTGGATTTACCTGGGGCGCGCGGGGTACCACGAGCCCCATGTGGTCTAGATCCTGCATCCTCTATCATCCTTGGCCTCTTCCTTCTTCTGGATTCTGCCACACTTTTCTTCGTTCAGTTCTTCCCATGCATGGAGCCTACCACCTCAGGGCCTGTGCACAGGCTTACCCAGCCTCTCCGGACTGATTGCCCTTCAGCTCTCATTCTCTGTCTTGCTGCTGCTCCAAGTGTGATCTAGACACCAGCAGCGCAGCATTGCCAGGGAATCTGTTAGAAAAGCAGGATATAAAGCTCTTATTAGGGCTGGAGAGACGGCTTAGCTGTTAAGCGCTTGCCTGTGAAGCCTAAGAACCCCGGTTCGAGGCTCGATTCCCCAGGACCCACATTAGCCAGATGCACAAGGGGGCGCATGTGTCTGGAGTTCGTTTGCAGTGGCCGGAGGCCCTGGCGCGCCCATTCTCTCTCTCTCTCTCTCTGCCTGTCTCCCTCTCGTGCATGCGCGCTCTCTCTCTCTGTCTCTTTCTCTCTCTCTCTTGCTCTCAAATAAATAAATAAATAAAAATAAAAATAAATTTTAAAAATCCTGCTTCTTCCCTCTTGTATGTACCAAATTCATTTTCATAAAATCATTTAAAAAAAAGAGTAAAGAAAGAAAAGCACTTATTAACAAGCTATGACAAGTTCCCCAGAATGTGTAAGATACTATGATGGGAAGTTCTCACTAAAAAAAAATATGACTTGGATTAAAGTAAAACAAGGGAATATTATTTTCAGAAGATGAGAGGCAGGCTGGAGAGGCGGCTTAGCACCTAATTGTGCTTGCTTACGAAGCTTGTTGGCCCAAGGCCAAGTCCTCAGCACCCACGTAAAGCCAGATGCAAGAAGTGGAGCATGTATCTAGTATTAATTTTCAGTAGCAAGAGATCCTGATGTGCATAAATAAAAATAGGGCTGGAGAGATGTCTTAGTGGTTAAAGCATTTGCCTGCAAAGCCTAAGGACCCAGGTTTGATTCCCCAGGACCCATGTAAGCCAGATGCACAAGGTGGCACATGCGTCTGGAGTTCATTTGCACTGGCTAGAGGCCCTGGCGTGCCCGTTCTCTATCTTCCTCTTTCTCTCTCTCAACTAAATAAATAAATAAAATATTAAAAAATAAGTAAATAGGGGCTGGAGAGATGGCTTAGCAGTTAAGTCACTTGCCTGCAAAGCGAAAGGACCTCGGTTCAATTCCCCAGTACCCACATAAGCCAGTTGCACAAGGTGGTACGTGCATGCGTCTGGAGTTCATTTACAGTAGCTGGAGGCCCTGGTGTGCCCATTCTCTCTCTTGCTTGGTAATAACTAACGAACTAAATAAATAAAACAGTTTTTTAAAATGAGTAAAAAAAATACTTAACAAAAAGAGAAATGAGAGATGCTGGCACACAAAACAAAGGCTGTCTATGAGAATTGTGGTGTGTTCACATAACATAATTCTACGACCTGGCTTGCTCGGTGGTCAGGGGTCATGAACTGAAACGTCTACAAGGCCTGTGAATGAATAAGTGTCTTACTTTCCTATCAGTACTGAGGATATTGCCACAAAATCAGTGCATTAAAATAGCATACCCTAATTATTTGATAGTTCTGGAGGTCAGAAGTTGAAAAATGTGGGCCAGGCGTGGTGGCGCACGCCTTCAATCCCAGCACTCAGGAGGCAGAGGTAGGAGGATCACTGTGAGTTTGAGGCTACCCTGAGACTACAGAGTGAATTCCAGGTCAGTCTGGACTGGAGTGAAACCCTACCTCGGAAAAAAAAGAAAAGAAGTTGAAAACCATGCGTGTTGGCAGAGCAGTGTGCCTTCCACAGACCTTAGAGGAGAATCAGTCCCCTTCCTTTTGCAGCTACTCACACTCATTGGCTTATGGCTATACTCAAGCCTCTGGTTAGGACCTGTGCATGGACCTATGCATGTAATTCAGAATACTCTTTCCACCTCAAGATGACTAGCTGAAAAGCCCCTTTGCTGTGCATGCTAATCTGCTCGCAGGTACCGGAGATCAGGACTCAATGCATTGGAGGGACTGTGATCTTGCCTGTCACAATCAGCGCAGCAAAAGGGCGTGGGGAAGCCTGTGGTAAGCTGGAGTGAACTCCCCATCTGAAGGGGCAGCCGCCCTGAGTGTGACGGTGCACAGCTGCCGCCCCAGCCCTCGAGAGACGGAGGCAGGAGGGTCTGCAGCGGAAGGTCATCCTTAGCTACATATTCAGTTCCAAGCCAGGCTGCGCTACATGAGACCCCGTTAAAAAAAAAAAAAAAACAACTATGAACAAACAAACAAACAGAAAGGGGCATCTTGTGGGAGTGTAGACCGAGTGAACCAGAGCTTTTGAAATTTTAAGAGCAACTAGAAATATACATTTTAAAGGTGAAATATCTTAATGTTTAAGCATGCGAAACATAAAACGTTTAAAAAGTAACAGCAGGGCTGGAAAAATGGCTTAGCAGTTAAGCGCTTGCCTGCGAAGCCTAAGGACCCTGGTTCAAGGCTCGGTTCCCCAGGACCCACGTTAGCCAGATGCACAAGGGGGCACACGCATCTGGGGTTTGTTTGCAGTGGCTGGAGGCCCTGGCGTGCCCATTCTCTCTATATATCTGTCTCTTTCTCTGTCTGTCACTCTCAAATAAATAAATAAAAATAAACAAAATAAAAGTAACAGCAGGAGCCGGGCGTGGTGTCGCACGCCTTTAATCCCAGCACTCAGGAGGCAGAGGTAGGATCACCATGAGTTCAAGGCCACCCTGAGACTACAGAGTGAATTCCAGGTCAGCCTGAGCTAGAGTGAGACCCTACCTCGAAAAACCAAAAAAAAAAGTAACAGCAGGGCTGGAGGGATGGCTTAGATGTTAAAGCGTTTGCCTGCAAAGCCAAAGGACCCAGGTTTGATTCCCCAGGACCCATGTTAGCCAGATGCACAAGGGGGCGCACACGTCTGGAGTTCGTTTGCAGTGGCTGCAGGCCCAGGCGTGCCCATTCTCTCTCTCTGTCTCTTTCTCTGTCGAATAAATAAAATAATTTTTTTTAAGTAACAGCAAACCCCCACAACTCTGCTGGAATGCAGCTAAGCACGTGTGCCAGCTGCCTGCTGGGGCCCAGGACGGTGGTATTCTCTCTAGGACAGCTGAGGCAATGTTGATGGATGTTGTGACCCTTGTCCTCATGCGGGTGGGAGAAGAGACAGTCAGGTCTGAAGCACTGATCCCCTCAGATCCCAGGGTAGGGCTGGTACATCATTTCTATTTACCACTTCTTCTTCCTTTTATAATCTCATCCCCTGACCCCCCAAATCCCTCCCAAACTCTATCTCTCCTCCGAGATGGAACTGCTAAGGCCACATGTGGCACTGCCTTCGGCTCTTCTTGACTTTAACAGCAGGGGGAGGCCACAGCCGGGCTTTCTGCTCTGCTAGGATGGCCTCCAGTGTTACCTTCCTTCTCCTTCCTCCTCCTCTTCTTCCTCATATCCTTTATTCTCCTCTTCCTCCTTTTCCTCCTTCTTCTCTTTCTGCTTATGTCAGCTAGGCCTTTACAATCTTACTGGTGTAGTTAGTATGTCTACATGAAAACAGAGGCCACACTAGGTTTTTTTTTTTTAATTTTTTTGTTATTTTTATTTATTTATTTGAGAGTGACAGACAGAGAGAGAAAGAGGCAGATAGAGAGAGGGAGAGAGAATGGGCACGCCAGGGCCTCCAGCCACTGGAAACGAACTCCAGATGCGTGCGCCCCCTTGTGCATCTGGCTAACGTGGGTCCTTGGGAGTCGAGCCTCGAACCGGGGTCCTTAGGCTTCACAGGCAAGCGCCTAACCGCTAAGCCATCTCTCCAGCCCCCACACTAGGTATTTTGACGAGGAGAAATTTAATATAGGGAATTACCCGGGAAACCAAAGACAGGAAGTCATTTTCAGGAAAGCTGGGAATTCTGGAATTATGGGGGAGCTGCCCCAAAATTCTATTGCTGGGATTAGAGATGTGCACCATCACACCCAGCACAGCCGCCCTTTTAGACAGCGAGTTCACTCTCCAGTTTGCTACAGGCCTCGCCACTCCCTGTGGCTGCACACCAGGCTCTCTGATTGTGGTCGGTGTCTGCTGCCCACAGAGGAGCACTGGATACGTCTCAGGGGCTCCTCCGAACCATGGGTAGAAACCCACATCCGCTTGATGTGCGCGCACCTGTCACACGCACTGCTTCCATTTCCGTGTCTCTTGTGTGTTGTGCAAGAGCTGTTTCTGTGATGAACTGTACACTAATCTCCTGGCGAAGGTAAGACCCTTTCCCTTTCTGCATCTTAGATTTCTCAATTATAAAAGTGAAGTGCAGAGGTTACAGAAGGAAGACAGGCAGAATGAGAACTGAGTTTGCAGCAGATACTCACAATGGTTTTTTTTTTTTTTTTTTTTTTTTTTGGTTTTTCGAGGTAGGGTCTCAGTCTAGCCCAAGCTGACCTGGAATTCACTATGGAGTCTCAGGGTGGCCTCGAGCTCAAGGGAATCCTCCTACCTCTACCTCCTGAGTGCTGGGATTAAAGGTGTGCGCCACCACGCCCGGCTCACAATGGGTTTTGCTTGACAACATTCAGACTTCAGAGTTAAACTTCACTCAGAGGTAGAGAATATGAATATACATATATATATATATATATATATATATATATATATATATATGTGTGTGTGTGTGTGTGTGTGTGTGTGTGTGTATTTGTGTGTGTGCAAATTTGACACATTATTTTTATTTTATATTCTCTATTTCATTATTTATTTTTGTGGCATGTGTATGTATGTAGTGCATTTATGTCCATGTGTGTGGGTGCAGGTGTACTAGCATATGTATGTGTGTGAGTGTGGAGGTCAGAGGTTGACATGAGGGATATTCTCTAGTCCTTCTCTACCTTATTCTTTGAGGCAGGGTCTCTTTCTGAACCTATAGTGAGCCCTAGGCTTTCGCTATTTTTATCACCCCTGCACTGAGAATAAGAGGCATGTGCCATCCTGCCTGGCATTTTTACATGGGCAGTGGTGATCTGAACTCAGGTCCTCATGTTTGTGCAACTTTGCACTTTGAGCCATCTCCCCTGCCTGCATCTTTAAGATGTCAAGTCCCTACAGACTCCTCAGTGCCTTGACCCAATGTTCAAACAACAGAGACTGATGGTGCTCAGTGGAGAATAAACAATGTATTCCATGTGCCTTTTTTGTTTGGAATCTATCTGATCTGCTCATGATTCTTAGAGCCGGAGTCTTCACTAACTTCCTAGACATATAAGGCCCTAAAATGGAAAGAGTAGAAATAGTTCCTCTCCCCCCACCAGCCCCGTGTAAACACTGGATGACATTCCCTGGCGCAATGACATGACTGTGGCTTATGTTAGCATACTCTTTCCCCATCAATCCTTTTATCTAAACACCCAATTGGCTCCAAACCCAATGTCTGTTACACAGGCCCAGGCCTCTCCCCTCCCTAGTTAAGCTGAACATAGGTAGGGCTGGGGATATTGCTCAGTGATAGAGTGCTTGCTTAGTATGTGTGAGACCAGAGATTGAAGTCCCAGGGAAAGAAAATCACTGACAAAAATAGCCATCTGCAACCCTCATTGTGGACTGTCCCTTCTGCCACTGTGACTCACCCTTCTCTCTAAGCTGGGGATGTCAAGCACCATGGGAGAGCGGTCCTTTTGAAACTGCCTCTTTTACAGATGCTGTCATAGTTGGCTTCACCTTGCTGGGATGAGCTTCCAAACCAGGCACAGCTTGTGGGGGAAAGGGATTTATTGAAGCTTACAGATCCTGGAGAAGTTCCATAGCGGTGAAAGAAGCTGGCCCCTTTTCACAGGTCCACACAGAGACAAGATACCACCACCAGCACCATAAGCAAGCACCCTCCGGGAACCCCAGGCAGAGCTCAAGCATTCTGCAGTGGAATTCCAGATCTGCCACCAAACCCACCTTAGGCCTGGACCCTAGGAACTGCCCACAGTGATCCCTCTTCTAGCCAGGCACCTGGAAATCCAAGAAGCTTAAATAAAACTGAATCTATCAAGGGACAGCCCTTCAAAGTACGACAGATGCCTTAGCACAGGGCCACTTTGATGACTTCTGACGCTGGCTGGAGTGGACATGCTCGATGGAACTGAGAAACAAGGCATTCACAGAGGAAGCCATCTGCTGTAGACATCATGATGCAGGCATAGAATCCTCAAAGAACACCTAGGCTCGTGCTGCCCAAATATGGCTGCACATCAGAACATCTCATGCTCAGGGGTGAATTAAGGAAACAAACACCAGGGCACTAACCCACACCTAGAGATTTGGAACGTCTGAAGGCAAGCCTCTCTCTGGAGGCTTCACTGTTTTCCAACTCCTTGTGCAATTCCGATGCACCAGAGTGAGGGTCCATGCGTTTAGTTAATGGTTATTTACTATTCTGCCAAATGGATGCCCATGCCGTCTATCCCTCCTCCAATGAGGAGGGTGGTGCTGCCTTTGAAGGCAGTCCCTCCCATCCTTAGCCAGCTCTGCTGCCCGCCCCCAGTGCTGGGCAAGGCAGAATAGACAGAAAAAGACAAAGCAAACTAAGGGGACATGACATGAAAGGAAAGAGGCACTCACCCTGAGATCTAGTTTGCCTCTTCTGCTGGCTGAGAGTCAAGAAACTTCAACACAACTCACAAAACTACGATAGCCTACAGTGGTAACGCACAATTTCCTAAAGTCATCAAGTGAATCCTGCTTACTTAGGACTGGAATGTTTGTGACTTTGGGTCTAACATGTAGCCCTTCTCTTTCATCTAGCAATCTGAGCACATCATAAACCACCTTACAGGGCTGAGAGATTGCTCAGTGGTTAAAGGCACTTGCTTACAAAGCCTGATGGCCCAGGTGTGAATCCTCAGTACCCACATAAAGCCAGATGCACAAAGCGGTGCATACATCTGTAGTTCATTTGCAGTGGCAAGAGGCCCTAGTGTGCCCATTCTCTCCCTCTCAAATGAATAATTATTTTTAAAAACCACCTTACAGGGTGGCGAGATGGCTTAGTGCCAAAGGCACTTGCCTACGAAGCCTAAGGACCCAAGGTTCAATTCCCCAGTACCCAAGTATGCCAGACTTCTTTTTCAGTAGCTGGAGGCCCTAATGCGCCCATTCTGTCTCTACCTGCCTCCTTCTCTCTCTCTCTTTGCAATAAATAAATAAATAAATAAATAAATATTTTAAAATATAAAAAATAAACCACCTCACACTTCATTCACAAACAAAAATGTTTCTAAGATAATTAAGTAAACCAGCCAATATTATTTTTACCTTATTTTAAACTTTGCTTAGGATTTAAACCTTGTCATAAATTAAGCTTTTTGAACAGTGCAACCTAGAGAACCATAGACTCATTCCATAGCTATTGTAAAGACACCTAAGTCCAGTACGTGCACGTGCGCACACACATGCACACACACACACACCCCACTCACACACTTGTATGTAGTCTGTCCTTTTCCTAAGAGTCTTTCTCTAAAAAAAAAACAGTGCTTAGAGCTAAAGCTTCTGCTGTCCCCTATGTCGACTGGAATTCTCTTGCAGCACTGGGCCGTGTCCTCACTTCTTACACGCCATGCAAACATTCTACCTCTGAGCTCCAGCCAGGCCCCAGCTCTGCCTTGCCAGAAAGCATTTTGTCTGCTGCCCTGTAACTAACCCCTCACAGGCTGGCATTGCCTTCTGGAACGCCGCAGATCCTATCTGGTCTTGCCCTTCAGACATTTGGAGGGCACGCTTCCTTTCTTGAGTTCTGAAAGATGAACATGCCGGTCTTTCTGTCACAGGAGTCTCACTCTGTCCTCCCTGGGTTCCCCGGTCTTAGCGCTCTCCATGGAAACAATGCAAACAAGACACTCAGCGCGCAGTGAGGGTCGAGCACCATGGGCTGGCTACAGAGTGGAGGGAAGCACTCTGAAGGGGTGAGGGTGAGCATCGGCCAGGGACCACTGTATTTTATATACACCTATATTTTAGGCAGATTTGATATTATTTCTAAAATCTCCATAACAAACAGCTGTTCTACAGGGTCTGTTTTCCTGTCTGGGTGATTGATAGCCTAATTTGTTTTTTTTAATATAATGCTTTCTAAAATTTTATTTATTCACTTATTAGAGACAGAGAACATGGTGCATGAGAGACAGAGAGAGAATGAATACATATGGGCACGCCATTGCAAACAAACTCCAGATGCATGCACCACCATGTGCATCTGATTTACATGGGTACTGGGGAATTGAACCTGGATCCCTGGGCTTTGCAGGCAAGTGCTTTAACCACTAAGCCATCTCTCCAGCCTGACAGGCCCATTTGTAATAATTCTTAAGGGAGGGAGCCATGGTGTGTCTCTGCTCTTTACCAGAAAGTCTTCAACAATATATGATCTTATAAGGTTTAGACAGATTCTTCTAATGATCTTCTAGGTAGTTCATAATGTCATGTCTCCACCCTGGGCCAGAGGTATGATCTTAATTCCCCCTCAACCTTTTTCACAGTAATCAGAGTCCTCCAGTTTTGGTTCTTAGCTTTATCAGCTACTGATTATAAGGGAAGAGTCCATCTCCACTGACCTCCAAACCTGCTAATATCTAACTAGCTCCCTAACACCTCAACTGTTTCCCACAGGACCCAGCCTCCAACCTTTCCCCCACAAAGGTCACTTCCTGTCTGCCCTGGCCCTCAGCCTTGCAGGTGTTCCCAGCTTTCCAGTTCAGTCTGTCCTCTTGAAAACTAATGCACATTTCTGTTATGAACAATATATATATTATACTTGGGCCTAACTTTTATTTTTAAGTGCTCACTCCTTGCAAAACCCCTCAGTGTCTTGGCTCGGTTGTCCATTCTCAGTTCAAATGCACAACCAGGTCTCATGGAAAATTTAAAAAAAAAATGTAAGTCATGTGCTTTATTTATTTATTTATTTTTGCTTGGTCTCTGTCCAATCCGCTCATGATTCTCAGAGCTGGGATTCTCAGTAATGCATATATAAGGCTCTAATCTGTTAAAGAACAGGCGCTGTATCAATAAGGCCTGTTAATGATTGATGTTTAAAGCAGGGTTCTGGAATGTCAGTCTGGCCTTGGGGAGGGAGCCCGTGCTGAGTACTAGGGAAACCCCCTGACACTTTCTGGTCTTCTTTTTTAATTATTCTTTTATTTGAGAGAGAGATGTGAGGGAGGGGAGAGAGAAAGAGAGAGAATGAGAGAGAAGGAGATATAGAAGGAGGGAGAAAGACTGGGTGTGCCAGGGCCTCTTGTCACATCTAGTTTTACATAGGTACTTGGGGAATTGAACTCAGACCTCTAGGCTTTGCAAGCAAGCTCCTTTAACCTCTGAGCCATCTCCTCAGCCCTTTGGGTCTTTTTCGATTACTGAAAGAGCTCCCGTAGGATCTCAGGCTTGCACCAAGTAACCCACTCGGTGGAGGCCAGAGGAAGGGATCCTGGGAGGGATGCAGCAGGGAGCCCCGTGCTGGCAAAGACTGGGCTCCCGGTGGCGGAGGAGGCGGGGCTTCTGGAGGAGGCGCGGGCCCGGCCGCGGCGGTGGTGGGAGTGGGCGGAGCGTCCCTGGCGGTGGAACCTCATTGGCCGCTCAACCTGGCTGGCCCGAGGACGGTCCAGGCCGGACCTGGGAGTACGCTCAGGGGTGCGTGGACTTGAACCTGCGCCGCAGCCCGAACCCGAGCCCGCCACAGGTAGTGTCGCTCGCGTTCCCTCCTCGCGCAGGGTCTCCCCGCCGCCCGGGCAGACCTTCACCTCCCGCCGGCGTCCTCCGGGCGGGCGGGCCTTTCTGTTCGGCGTGCTTTCTAGGACCTTCCACACCCCTCCCCCCATCCATCCATGCCTGAGCATGGCTGTCGCCGGTACTCGAGTCCCCCCCCCCCCCCCGAGGCCGCAGACCTCTCCAACCTTCTCATCTTAGTTCGACCCCAGCATCCCCGCCCTCCAGGCCCGCTCCTGCCAAAGGGGCACGTGTCCTCTAAGCACAGGTGGGCACTGACCCAGTCCCCGCACGGCCCGAGAAGATGCGGTCTTTACCCAGGTGGGCACGAATACAGGTTAAACTGTAAAATAAATAATAAATAGCCCCTATCTGAGAGGAATCCAGGGTGAGTCTCCTGCGCTTTCTCGCAGTTGTCCTTAGTGAATCCCTGAACCTTTCTGATCTCTGCAAAGTGGAGTAAGTCACACCGACCCCATGTCAATCCTGGGCAGGGACAGCTTTGTGTGGCCTAAAGGCAGATTGCTTTATATATGTCTTCAGCCGTGACCACCTCTCCCGTCTGCTTAGCCACTCCGTGAATCTCACTTTCTTCCTCCTCCTACCCTTGGACCCAGACTTCTTCCTTCCAAGGTGGCAGAGGCCTGAGCAAAACGGAACCTGGATGTCGCCGACAGGTCTGCTAGCTGAGCGTCGTGGGGAAGGCTTTCCTAGCCACCATGGATTTCTCTGCGGCTGGGGACCTGGATGGAACCGTGCTCTTCTGAAGAGTTCTTTGTTCCTCTCCCTGCCCAGGGACAGAGGGCAGGAATACTAGGGGCTGGGGGATTGGCAGGTGCTATTCTGTTTTGTTGCTGGGTGGCTCTGTGGCTGGAAAGGAAGGGATTCCGATCCTGGTAGGAGATGAACTCCTTCCGTTAATCTAGGAATTTTAAACGCGATTTAATGTTCACTTACTAAATTTACACACTATTTAAATTTTATAGCAATCGCCTTAATAGAGTTTCCATGGTTTTGAGAGTTATAGTTGAGAATAAACAGACGCTTCTCAGCCTCTGTCTGACACCCTGGGAAGCTGAGCTTCCCCCTCCCTCCTGCTTGGGTGCTGGGCTGGTTTCTGAGGTCCTGGATCTCTGAAGCTCATGGTGGGGTGGACCTTTCTTTTTACATGTAAGATCCTACTCAACATCACCCCGTTGGGATGTTTTGCATATGAGGGAACCGAGTCTCTCAGACAGTTCCTCAGTCACTTTGTGGAGAGTCCTATGTTCCCTTAGCATAATCGTCCTTAGTATATCACTCAGTCTGTTGAGTAGCTGTTCTAACACAGGCCTAATTCTAGGCTTATGGACCAAGGGAGACTCAAATTTGTAAAGGGAGAAGGGTTTTGTTTTGTTGAGACAGGGTTTCACTCTGTAGTCCAGGTTCGCCTCAAACTATAGCAGTCTTCCTGCCTCAGCCTTCCAAGTGCCGGGGTTACAGGCGTGTGCCACCACACCTGTCCTGAGAAGGCTTTACTTGCAGTTATGGCCAGAATTAGGGTGAGAAGTTCCTACTTACTACTGCAAGCCTTGTCTGCGGGGCACTGTTAATTCGATAGAAAAGATGAAGTAAAAGCCAGGAAAGATGCAGATGCCAACTTAACAGTAATGGAACCATAGGGGCTTTCTGTCTTAGAGACCTCTCTCCGGGTGCCAAGGCGCCAAGGCATTGCCATTCTCAGAAGGGAAAAGGGGACTTTCTGGAGAAATTCTACCTGCTCCGAGTCCCAGAATGAACTCAGAGTGTTTTACAACACTAGCAAGGAATGGGACAGCACTAACCCAAACTTGCTGCCCTGGGGTTTATGCTCAGTGCAGAGGGACACTGCATAGACATGTCACATGCACATACAGTGGTTGGTGTATGCCATGAAAGATAATCATACTGAATACTGGGGTTCAGAGGCATCTCCAGAAGGGTTCTAGGTTATTGTGCCTCCAAATAAGAAATTGAGCAGGCAACAGTTGTAGCCGAAGCAGAGAGGTTTCCCAGATAGCACGCTTCCAAGGGAGAAGTGGGCTGGGCAGAGAAAATGTTGTTGAGCAGCTCAGAAGACAGAGTATGGAAAGGCTCAGGGCTTTTATGTCACATAGCATGGGCATTCTCCTCACATGTTCAGTCTGTAGTTCTGTATACAACTTCAAACATCACTTGTCTCATTAGCATTTTAAATCTCCACCCAGGAATGTGCATTTCAGTATTATAATGACACTTGTCACCTTCAGGCACTGAGGTGGGGGTGGTCTTCCAGTCTTCCTCTTTGCCAACTGTTGTTTTTTTAACATATGTTAATTTTGTAAGACCTCACTTTCTGTTCTATTCTCCTGCCTCAGGTACAAGGGATAAACGTTGCTTTATAAATGGGAGGGGGGGACAAAGAGGGCCTTACAAAGGCGGTGACATTTGACAGACCCAGAAGAGGTGAGGATGTGATCCAGAGAGGGGCCACATCATGAGCGAACCAGAGTTCTTTGAGTCCTTGTTCCCTTGACAGTCCATATTTCCAGAGGTAGTACCCCTTCGTGTTGAGTCAGAGTGTCTGGGTTGGTGGGCCTCTGGCTGGCCCTCTACCTCCTCTCACTTGTTCACGATCATTCCGTCTGTCTGTCTCCAGGGTGATCAACATGCTTCGCTTCCTGGTGCCCCGGCTGCTCTGTCTCCAGGGCAGGACTGCCCAGTACTCTTCGGCAGCCGCCCTCCCGAGCCCGGTCCTGAACCCAGACATCCGCTACAACCAGCTGTTCATCAACAATGAATGGCGAGATGCCGTCAGCAAGAAGACCTTCCCCACAGTGAACCCCACCACAGGCGAGGTCATTGCGCACGTGGCTGAAGGGGACAGGGCTGATGTGGACCTGGCCGTAAAAGCAGCCAGAGAGGCCTTCCGCCTGGGGTCCCCGTGGCGCCGGATGGATGCCTCCGAGCGGGGCCGGCTGTTGAACCGCCTGGCCGACCTCGTGGAGAGGGATCGAGTCTACCTGGCCTCACTGGAGACCTTGGACAACGGGAAGCCTTTCCAGGAGTCTTACGCCTTGGACCTGGACGAGGTCATCAAAGTGTATCGCTACTTTGCCGGCTGGGCCGACAAGTGGCATGGTAAGACCATCCCCATGGACGGTGACCATTTCTGCTTCACCCGACATGAGCCTGTGGGTGTCTGTGGCCAGATAATCCCCTGGAACTTCCCTTTGGCCATGCAGGGCTGGAAGCTCGCCCCAGCGCTCGCCACGGGCAACACCGTGGTCATGAAGGTGGCAGAGCAGACCCCGCTTTCTGCCCTGTACTTGGCCTCCCTCATCCAGGAGGCCGGCTTTCCCCCGGGAGTAGTGAACATCATTACAGGCTACGGCCCCACGGCAGGAGCGGCCATCGCCCAGCACATGGATGTGGATAAAGTGGCTTTCACAGGCTCCACAGAGGTGGGTCACCTGATCCAGAAAGCCGCTGGTGACTCCAACCTCAAGAGAGTCACCCTGGAGCTGGGCGGGAAGAGCCCCAGCATCGTGCTGGCCGACGCCGACCTGGCCCAGGCCGTAGAGCAGTGTCACGAGGCTCTCTTCTTCAACATGGGCCAGTGCTGCTGCGCGGGCTCCCGGACCTTCGTGGAAGAATCCATCTACGACGAGTTTCTTGAGAGAACTGTGGAGAAAGCCAAGCAGAGGAAAGTGGGGAACCCTTTTGAGCTGGACACCCAACAGGGGCCCCAGGTGGACAAGGAGCAGTTTGATCGGATCCTGGGCTACATTCGGCTCGGCCAGAAGGAGGGCGCAAGACTTCTGTGCGGCGGAGAGCGCTTTGGGGAGCGCGGCTTCTTCATCAAGCCCACGGTCTTCGGGGGTGTCCAGGATGACATGAGGATCGCAAAGGAGGAGATCTTTGGACCTGTGCAGCCCCTGTTCAAGTTCAAGAAGATCGAGGAAGTGATCGAGAGGGCCAACAACACCAGGTACGGCCTGGCAGCTGCTGTGTTCACCCAGGACCTGGACAAAGCCATGTATCTCACCCAAGCCCTGCAGGCTGGCACAGTGTGGGTGAACACCTACAACGTCGTCACCTGCCACACACCGTTTGGAGGCTTTAAGGAGTCTGGCAATGGGAGGGAGCTAGGGGAAGACGGGCTTAGAGCCTACACGGAGGTGAAAACAGTCACCATCAAGGTGCCTGAGAAAAACTCCTGAGGACTGAGCCACGGAAGCCCCACCCAGTGCTTCGATACCACACAGTGGATGCCAAGTTGATTTTAGCCAGAATTACAAATGAACTCTTAGAAGGAACCTCAACAAATGAAGCAATGAAATCAGAGTTGTTCTGATTAAGGCAGGGACAGTGGCTGGACCCAGAGAGCTCTACCCATCTCCTCCCCATTCCTTTCTTGCCTTGCTAATGACCTTTGAATTACCTCCGTGCAACCTTAGGAGTCTCTGGGAGACCTATTAAAAGCCACTGACTCAGCACTCGGGAGGCAGAGATAGGAGGGTGGCTGTGAGTTCAAGGTCACCCTGAGACTACATAGTGAAATCCACGTCAGCCTGGGCTGACCCTATCTCAAAAAAAAAAAAAAAAAAAAAGGAATGACGTACTAATCCACGCTACGTGAGTGAGCCTTGTAAACAGTATGCTAAGGGAAAGGACCCAGCCACACAAAGCTGTGGACTGATGACATTTCACGGATTTGAACTCTCCAGACCAGGCAAATCTATAGTGGTACAAAACTGATCAGTGATTGGCAGGGCCTGGGCGGGGGAGGATGGAAGGGGAATGGCTGCTAATGAATAGGGGATGCTTTGAGGGAGGTTTTAAAACTTCTGGATTTACACTGCAGTGACAGTTGCACGACTTAGAAGATGTACTAATTGGCTGGAGAGATGGCTTAGCAGTTAAGGCACACGCCTGTGAAGCCTAAGGACCCAGGTTCGAATCTCCAGGTCCCACATAAGCCAGATGCACATGGTAGTGCATACGTCTGGAGTTCGTTTGCAGGGGCCAGAGGCCCTGGCACGCCCATTCTCTCCTTCTCTTTCTCCCTCTCTCTCTCTCCCTCTGTCTCAAATAAATAATAAAAAAAATCTTTTTTAAAAAAAGAAAATGTACTAATTGACTACTGGAACTTTAATTATGGCACATGAATTAATTTCAGTTTAAAATGAAAATAAACTCTGCATTCTGTTTACAGATTCATTTTGTCTGAATACTTTCCTGCTGCCGAGCATATCACAGTCTTGGGGCCAGAGAGCGAGCAGAGCCTTCTGCCCAGTGTTTCTGTTCTTGCTTTCATTTCCTCTTGGCTGATGACAAGCGCAAATTTAAGACCTGTGGAGAAAGGCAGCTACCGCGCAGAGCACGTCTACATCACTTAGAGCTTCCATTAGCATGCCCCCCCCCCCACCTAGCCTCTGCTTAAACACCCTACTCCACAAGCCAAGCATCAGGGCCGTTCTGACATGCTGCAGGTTTCGTTCCTCAAGTGAAGGGAGTTGGGGCAAATCCAGGGCTGCGAGGCTAAGGTCAAAGGCCGAATGCTGAGCCTGCCTCTCCTTGTCTGTTCTAGATCATGGTGCTTACGGAACATGCTGTTCATCTCTTCTACATCCAAATGTCAAGATGATTCGTTTCATATCTGGACTTAGATTAGGCTTGAAATGGATTCTTCTTTGTTGGTGGTGGTGTCGGGGGTGTATATGTATGGTGTGCATGCATGTGTTAATGTCCACGTGTGTGCGTGTGTGTGGAGGCCAAAGGTGGCTACTTTCACTGCACTCCTTTATTTCCTTTTTAATTTTTTCTTTTCTTTTCTGAGACAAAGTCTCACTGAGCTTAGACCACTCTGATCTGGCTAGACTGGCTAGCCAGCAAGCCCTCGGAATTCTCCTATCTCTGCTTCCCCAGCATCAGGATTATAGGCACGTACCTGGTATTTTATAAGGGTGTTGGGGATCTGAACTCAGGCCCTTGTACTTGCATAGTGAGCACCGCATCATCTTTCCAGCCCCTTAAGCCACCCCTTGAGGGTTGTAGGTTAGTTTGGTTCCCTCAGCTCCCTTTCTAGAACCCCCTTCTTACACCATGTCTCTAAGGCTGACCTGACCCTCACTCTCCCTTAGTGTACCCTCCATCTATTTCTCTTGGAGGTCTTTGATAGCCACTTTGCTCAGTAGTAAAGGTTTCTTATTATGCTGGTTAATCATTGTCGATTGGACTGGATTTAGAATCACCTAGAACACCTTTGAGCATTTGAGGGCATTTCCAGAGAGGTTTAATCAAGCAGGGAAGAGTCACCCTAAACGTGGAGGGCATCAGCTTAAGGGCTTGGGGTCTAGACTGAATAAAAAGGAGAAGAAAACTGGACGTGGTGGCACACACCTTTAATCCCAGCACTGGGGAGGCAGAGGTAGGAGGATCACTATGAGTCCACCCTGAGACTAACTACATAGTGAAATACAGATCAGCCTGGGCTAGAGCAAGACCCTATCTCAAAAAGCCAAATAAATAAATAAGGAAATGGGAAACATCCTGCTGAGCACTGACATTCAGAACGCTGCTTCCTGACTGTAGACATTGCGAGCAGCCACCTCATGCTCTCCCCACCATGCTTTCCCTTCTGTTCCCTTCCCACATACATGACAGGCTGTGTCTCGCCACACTGTGGGCCAAAATAAACCTTTTCTCCTCTAAGTTACTTCTTTTCAAGTATTTGATTGCATCAATAAAAAAGCAACTAATACACATATGGACATAGAGAGTGGGGACATGGAAGTGGGTATTGAAGGACTCAGGAACCAGAGGGACGCCATGACAGGCTCAGAGTCACCAGTAGGCCAAAGTTTCTGTTTCCCGTCAAGTTTTCTGTTTCCCAAGGTTTAAATAAGAATTTAACAGTTACTGAAAAAAGACCACAAACTGCTTATGCCATACATTTCTATGCTCATAAGATAAGTTGCTTAAGTTCCTCAAACACACATAGCCAATCACAATAAAGGTTACCTAATCTGCTTGGAATCCCCCTAGCCCCCTGCCCACCAGCTTTGCCCCCCAGCATTCTAAGCCTATCAGAAAAATACAAGTGCAGTTACTGCTTAAATCTACCAATCATGTAACCATTCCCGGACTTCTTTGTTCAAGTCCCTATAAAAATCTTGCCCTCTGCTGCTCAGGGCTCTAGTACGGACCCACTGCGCTGGTGAAGTCAAGAGTCCGAGCTTAAGCCCGAAATAAAGCTCCTTGCCATTGCATACGTGTTTGGTTCTCCTTGGTGGTCACTGGGAGCGCTAAGAACTGGGCATAGCAGGTATCTCTCATGGCTAACATGCAACATTGCCATAGTTTATAAAATATTTTATTTTCATTTATTTATTTGAGAGAGAGACACACACACAGAGAGAGAATGGGCACACCAGGATCTCCAGCTGCTGCAAATGAACTCCAGACACACGCACCATGCACCACCTTGTGCTTCTGGCTTACATGGGTCCTGGGGAATCAACCCTGGGTCCTTTGGCTGTACAGGCAAGTGCTTTACCTGCTAAGCCATCTCTCCAGCCCCCATATTTTAATATAGCCTTTCTTCATTTGGTTCTTAGTACTTTTAAGCCAGAAAGGAAAAGTGTCTCACTATGAGATAAGACTGGGAAAAGGCAATCTGTATAGTCCTGTGCGTGCGTGTGTGTGTGTGTGTGTGTGTTTTGTTTGTTTGTTTGTTTGGGTTTGGTTTGGTTTTCGAGGTAGGGTCTCATGCTAGCCCAGGCTGGCCTAGAATTCACTATGTAGTCTCAGGGTGGCCTTGAACTCACGGCGATCCTCCTGCTTCTGCCTCCTGAGTGCTGGGATTAAAGGTGTGCGCCACCATGCCCGGCTAGTGCCTTATTTTGAGCTCTAAAGTTTTAAGATGGAGGACTCCGGTCAGATGCTTCATGGGCTCAGCCCTCACCGCCCAGCCGCCCAGTTCTCATGGCTTAGAATGCTGGCTGTGAGCAGGGAGGTTTACCTGGACATCATCCTTCAGTCCACACACGAGGCCTGCAAGACTGAGCTGTGGTACATGCCACAGTTTTGGGGCCATCACCCATTCATGAATCCTTCCCACAAACCTTCACCAGACTTGTACTTGGTGAAGGAATGTTTCAGGCACATTCATGCCATTGTGGCCTTGAGGCGATCTTGTAAAGCAGGTAGTGGACTTGGTCTCTCCCCCACCCCCTCCTTTCACTGAGCAAATGGAAGTTGAAAGGTATCGCAAGCAGCTCATTTGGGTCAGTTTCCCATAAGCCCTGGGGAGCCGGGAAAGGCCACTCTGCGAGGCCCCGAGCAGTGCTGCCTAAGCCCAGCGGACCTGGCTCCTTGCTGTTCAGTCACTGATTCTCTACCAGTTCTGAGGCCACTTAGCAACTTTGATTTAACTTGGCTCTATTGTGGGTGTGAGGCTGACCTCTGGTGGACACACGACTAACTAAGTTGCTCAGATCCTCATTGATTTAAGAAAAAGAAAAAATAAAATAAAGAGAGAAAGAAAAGTCTTAGGTGGACTGCTGGGGGAAGGGGAATCGAATCAGACAGCCTCTGCCCCACCGGAGCTCGCAGTGTGGCAAGGGAGACGATCACAGAGCACAGTGGAAAGTGGGGTGATGTGTAGAAGGGCCGAGGCCATGAGGTCACCAGAGAAAGGAATATACTTCTTAGCACAAGGTGCCATCTCATGTAAAGCTCCCACCACCCTCCCACCATCGAGGTGCTTAGTTTAGTTCCATACTCACTAAACACAGAGCCCTGGAGATGCCCAACCTGGTGAGTAGAACCAGGACTCCAACCTGAGTCCATCTCTCTCTCTCTCTCTCTCTCTCCCTCTCTCTCTTTCTCGTCTGCTGCACACCACTCAGCCCCAGGGCAAGGACAGGTGGGAGTGGGGCATGGGATCCTGCTGGATGAGAAGGAAGTTACCAGGCCTTTTAACAAGGGACAGGATTTCCTGGGAGAGGGCAGGCAAGGAGCCCATGAGAAACTGGAGGAGGAAAGAAGGATAAGCTGGTTCCCATAGGGAGAAGGAATGGATGGAAAGGCCCTGCCCTACAAGGAAGGGGCTTTGCTGTGAGAAGCCCGGATGGTCTTAAAGAGATAGGATCATATTCAGCTTCTAAAGGCAACTCTACTTTCTAGATGGACAGTGGGCCTTGGATGGGGGAGGGGTGTGACTGGGAACCAGAGGCCTCACAGTGACAGCCTATCTGAACAAGATGTGGGATGGTGGGAGATCCTGGTGAGCCAGGAGGCAGGCTAAGATGGACAGACTGGCAAAAGAGGAACGTGGAACTTAGGATATTTCCACGTTTCTGGCTGGTTTAACTATGTCGGTGGTGATGCCAGCTACTTCAAAAGGGAACCTTAGGGCAGGGCATATAGTACAGTTGGTAGACTACTTGCCTACAAAGTCCTAGGTTTCACCACCAGCACCTCATAAACCAAATGTGATGGTACATGTGTAATCTCAGCACTTGAGAGGTGGAGGCAAAAGGATCAGGAGCTCAAGGTCATCATTGGGACCCACCTGGGATATACATACATACATATATATATATATTTGATTTTTTAGGTATGATCTCACTCTAGTCCAGACTGACCTAGAATTCACTATGTAGTCTCAGGGTAGCCTTGAACCCACATTGATCC
Source organism: Dipus sagitta (assembly GCA_036346955.1). NCBI lineage: Eukaryota > Metazoa > Chordata > Mammalia > Rodentia > Dipodidae > Dipus > Dipus sagitta. Next base: position 102,607,442 of record CM070770.1, on the reverse strand, counting down.
TCCTACCTCTGGCCTCCCAAGTGCTGGGATTAAAGGTGTGCATCACCATGCCTGGCTCCACCTGGGATATATAAGACCCTGTTTCAGAGGGAAAAAAAAAGAAGAAGAAGAAGAAGTGGTAGAACTTGCTGGAGAAGCAGGTTTAGGGACAAGGTGGTGAATTTGTTTACTTAACACGCTGAGTATCCACTGTGTGCCAGGAACTGTTCTGGGTGCTGGGGGTACATCAAGGAACCGGTGTTAAATTACACATCCTAACTGATGGCAGAGGTAGACCATGAGCAACCCACATCAAATATAAATATAGCTAAGCCTCTGTCTCCACAGGACATCAATCCCAGAACCCCTGTGGATAACAAAATCTGAAGGTTCTCAAGTCCTTTACATAGCATGGTGTAGTATTTACATCTAGCCTTTGCAATCCTCCCACATACTTTAGAAACACATCATGCCTATTAGCTCATCTCCAGATATATGTATACCTAATTATGTATGTATACCTAATACAACATAAATGCTACATAGAGTTGCTACATTATGGGCTGGAGAGATGGCTTAGTGGTTAAGGCATTTGTCTGCAAAGCTAAAGGATCCCAGTTCAATTCTCCAGGACCCACGTAAGCCAGATGTACAAGGCAGCACATGCGTCTGGAGTTCGTTTGCAATGGCAAGAGGCCCTGGCATGCCCATTCTCTCTCCCTCTCTCTCTCTCTCTCTCTCCCTCTTTCTCTCTCTCAAATAAATAAATAAAATTTTTTAAAAAGAAAGAATTGCTACATTATATTGTTTGGTGAATAAAGAAGAGTCTCTATGTTCAGTATTCTCTACATGTTTAGATGCAATTTTTTTCTTAGCATTTTTCCATCCATGGTAAGTTGAAAGTTCTTTTGCTATGGAGGCCAATGGCATTGAGTCTATTGTATTCTTAAGGGTGTGTTGGGAGGAAACTCCTACTGGACCGAGGCCTAGGAAACATGGTTTGGATGAGTTTGTAATTTTCAACCAGGTGCTCAGAGATGATCTCACTAAAGACATAGCAAAGGACTCTAGGGAGCTGGAGTCAGCCCAGGTACTCAAGGAACACAGATCAGGTTGCTGGAAGAGCAAGCAAGGGGCAGAGACCAGGAGAAGATATAGTGAGACTGGGTCAGACAGTTAGTTTAAGGCCACCATCCGGACAGAATGAGGAAGGAGTGACAGAGCCCTGATGTGATCTGACCTGGGACTTCAAAAGCTCTTCGGAGCTGCTGTGTGGAGAAGCACTTGTAGGGAGAGCTTGACCTTGAGAACGCTAACATCAAGGGGAGCAGAAAGAGACTACTATAAAGGCACAAAGCAAAAGCAGCTGGAGGAACGGAGAAGGCAGAATTCCCAAAGGAGGGAGCCACCTGCAGAACTGCCAGCTCCCAAGAGACCAAGAAAGGGTGCTATGGGGAAGGACCCCTGATTGCAGCCACAGACAAGCCCTGGCATCCTTGGCTTGGGACAGCCTGTGTTGGAGAGATGACGGACTGAAGCCAGGCGCTGAGGGTTGAGAAGCACTAAATCCCCATGAGGTATACAGTGATCTGTGCCGTAGTTCTAGGGGAAGGCGCGCAAGAGAAACGGAGTCACACGGTGAGGCTGTTTTATATGACTGTAGTATTACCCCACCTCACCTCATCAGAGGAGGCTGAGTAACAAACGTCCCACGTCAATAGCTTAGCAGGGCCGTGGCATGGCCTGAGTCACAAGCCTCTTAGTCTCTAGCCAAGTAGATGTGACTTATGTGTTAGTACAGTGTTAGCTGCCAACATAAATGAACCCCAGAGAGAGTTCATTTCCTGTTTACATCATAATCCAATGCAAGAATCTAATGGACATTTTTTTCCACATGGAGATTCTGGGATACAGGGGGATTCCTTTCATCTGTGGTTTCATTGTCTATGATGTTTTTTAACTTTTTATTGATAATTTCTGTACATACAGACAATATATCATAATCATAATCCCCTCCCACCGGCCCTTCCTTTCCCTCTCCCAAATGAATTTCTTCTTCCTATTATGCAGCTCGTGTGCAGGTGGTGTCAAAGACTGTGAGGTCATGAGTACCACTGCCAGTTTGTGTGTAGAAGAGAGAGTATAAAGCATTCCTCCCCTTCTTTTGGCTCTTGCATTTTAAGCCACCTCTTCTGCAGTGGCCCCTGAGCCTTGGAGGGTGTCACAGAGATGTCTCACTTAGTGCTAAATACACCACTGTTATTTTTTTTCTCAGCATTTTGGTGAAGTTTGAATCTCCCCAGTGGTCGCTGCCATCTGATAAAAGAAGTTTCTCTAACCAAAAGTGAAAGTAGCATTAATATATGGGCATAAACATAAGTATTTAGAGGACATTTAGTCAGACAATAGTAGTTTACCCCCTAGGGCTTGTGTCCTCTTCACCCTGGCTTTTAATTAGGTTTTCGGTACCAGGCATGAGTTCTCTCCCATGGAGTGGACCTCAAATTCAATCAGAGAGCAGTTGGTTTCCCTCATAACAGACAGGCCACCATTGCACCAGTTGATACATCTGGCCCAGCTCTCAGCCATAAAGCTCGCAGGGTACACGGCTGGTTAAGACTCTTTTTTTTTTTAATGACTTTTCTCTCCCAACAAGTTGCTTAGCTCTTTCCAGCTTCCTGACAGCTAGTCAACAAGGAGGAGATTTCCAGCTTAGCTCCAGGTTGAGTTTTCAGTGTCCTGCAGCCCAAGCATGTGACATCTTCAGCAGTAGGGGCTTACCATCTAGTTCTGGAAGGCATCAAGAGCCTTGGCAATGGCCTCCTGTAATGTTTTGTGGGTATCGGGGGTTATGGCAGTTTGAATAGGTGGCCCCCAATATATTCAATTTTTTTTAGTTTGTAGTTTGGATCTGCAGTCACCTGGATGGAGGAGGTGTCACTGGATGAATCTTAAGGGGTGGTGGTAGTTTTGAAATTCCAATCTAAAAGATACGCAAAGTGCCTAGCTGGAGTTCCTGAAGTGTGCTGTGTGGCTTTTGACTTATGGCTTCTCTCTCTCTCTGCTTGGCCTTTTCTCTTTTTTAACTTTATTTTTATTTATTTATTTGAGAGAGAGAGAAAGAGGCAGAGAGAGGGAGAGAGAGAATGGGCGCACCAGGGCCTCCAGCCACTGCAAATAAACTCCAGACGCATGCACCTCCTTGTGCATCTGACTTACATGGGTTCTGGGGAATCGAACCGAGGTCCTTTGGCTTTACAGGCAAATGCCTTAACTGCTAAGCCATCCCTCCAGCCCCTCTGCTTGGTCTTTTAAGAGGGGGGGCAACTTCTTCTGCCATTAAGGAACTCCCCTGGATCTTTAAGCTTCAATAAGTCCCTTCCTCCATAACCGTGTCTCGTCTGGAAGTTCATCTCAGCAACCTGAAGCTGTCTGCTACAGAGGTACTATGATGCTTCTGAACAATTTTTGTGTAACATGTTCCTTTGAGAAGCCAGGAAAGGCAGCATCTTTCATCATACTAAAACACACAAGTACACATTCATACAAAATTCTGCCCCACTGTGGAGGGGGCCAGGGCTTCCACTCTGTTGCACACAGCCCCTCTAGACAGGTACACAACACATCTAAGAGTCGGTCTTCCTATGGACTATTTGTCTCTGCTGCCCCTCTGACCCTGCTGCTCTGTTCTCACTTTATCTTCAAATTCAATCCATTTTCTCAGAGCCTGCTTAAGACCCACCTCCTCCAGGACCTTGGGGTAGTTTGAATGTATGACCCCACAGACTCAGGTGTTTTATTGAAAATGAGTTTGCAGCCTTAGCCCCTAGCAGACAGACTCCTGCCTACGGCGGGGGCGGGCTGTCACTGGAGGCAGATCTGAATTCCAGCCCAAAGGTACAGAGAAGAGTGTGAGCTCTTCATTCCTGCTCGCTCGCTCTAGGTGTTTGCCAGTGGCTTGGTGGGTTTCTCTCTGCTTGGATCTATGGAAGGGAGCTAGCTCAGCTGCTACCGCCATTGATGAAACTGACCCTGGATCTGTAAGCTTTAAATAAATCCCCTCCTCCCACACACTGTGTCTGCTTAGGGGTTCGCTGCAGCAACGTGGAGCTGACTGCAACAGACCTAATCAAGGCACATCCGGTCCCCTGAGCTCAAGGCACCCACCAGTCACTTGGTCTTGTCATGTGGCATTTCTTGCCACTTGTCAAGTAACGAAATGAGTCGAATTTGTTGTTGTTCGGCTGGACTCCCATGTCTTCCAGGAGCGTCTGCAGAATGGACGGTGTGTGCCCTTCGCTCAGGGAACCCTCAGAGCAGCAGGTCAGGCCAGTGACGTCCCTGGGCCCATGAGGAAGCAGTCAGAAAGCCAAGCTCAAGCTCTGCCATGGTCTCCAGGCCCAGAGTATTTCTCTTGGCTTTTTCTCTGGGCCTCCAGCTCCAAAGCTAAAGCCCAATCTACCCAGGTAACGAGTGTGGACCCTCAATAGCACAGAGGCAGGTGCATGAGCAGGTCTCTGGCAAGGCCGAGATCACTAGATCACGAGCAAGATGATGGCCAGGAGCACAGCAGGAAGTCTGCAAACCTGTGGGAAGACAGGCGCTGCCCCTTCTGCTCCCCAGCACTAACTATTCTTACTTTGCTTAACAATCAACTGCTTCCTAATATCATGGGGAAGACATCACCTCGTGCATCTGGCTTTATGTGGGTACTGGGGAGTCAAAGCCAGGGCCCTCAGGCTTTGCAAGCAAGCGCTTTGAACCACTGAACCATCTCTCCATCCCCGAGGGAGATTTCGGCAGGAGGAAGAGCATCAGTGACAGGCAACACGTGTCTCTGCCTGGGAGCACCAGGCACTTCTCGGCCCTGGAGATCGCTGAAACCGAGCTTCACAGGCAGCTCTGACCATTCGGCATTCACCTTCCAGGAGCAAGTCAGCCCTACCGTGCCCATGTGGGCAAGCTCAGTGATGGGCTTCACGTCCTGAATTCATTAAACTGCACGCAGCAGAGCAATGTGGTTTCCCTTAATTAATTAAAATATCACATAATAACCATTCTCTGATTTAATGTTCATGAGGCCCTGGCGAAGGCTGGGAGCAAGGAAATTCATTAGAGAAGACCTTGCTGTAGGTTGATTTTGCTCATTCTCATTCATTTTACCTGGATTCTCTATCTCTAGGGGGAGGAGAGGGCAATGTTTTCTAAAGATGTAGAAATTCATTTCGCCATAAAACCTGAAGGGGAAAAAAAAAACCTACCTCAATTAAAACTCAGCTCTTTTTCTGGTTTACGGTAAGAAGTGGGTACACTTGAAGTTGAATACTGGCTCACTGTACTCTCTTTTATCTCTGGGAAGTACATTTTAAGATTCCTACAGACATTGGAAACTGTAGGTTGTACCAGCCTCTATCAATACTATATATTTTTTCCTATACATACATGCCTGTGATAAAACTGAGTTTAAAGATAAGCCATAGTAAGGAACAACAATAGCAAAGAACAAAAGGTTATAATGTACCATAAAGAAAGTTCTAGAGAAGTTCTTCCTCTCCAAGTTTCTTACTGGGCAGCTGGCAGCCCAGTTCCAGGAAGGCTCCTTGGCACACTGTGGCCCAGGCACTGGCAAGGTCTTCCCCACCCAGCCACTTGCATCTTCCTGGCACCTGGTTCCCTTACTCATGCGTCTCTGGGAGATGAGTGCGCAGGTTAGTGAGTGAATGAGACATGAGAATGTATAAACAGTAGCGCATGCATGTTCAGTACTACAAGATGGTTAGGGCTGGTTAATGACTGCGAGTAGAGACCGTAGCCCAGAACTACAGTAGATGATATAATCAGAAAAAGGGGGCAAAAATGCCTACAAGGTAACACAAAAGCACAGGTGGGACCCGGACCTACCTACTGCCCGCAGCTACATTCCCAGAGCAGAAAGAACCACCACGATCAGCCTTATAAAAACATTTATTTTCAGGGTACAGGGGTTGCGAATCATAGCACCTATGAAAACAGAGTAGAAAAAGGTACAGGCTTGGGCAGATGGGCAAGGAGAGGGACTCGTGCTTCCAGTGGTGCCAGCAGCCTGAGCACATGTTCTCAGCCTCTGAGAAATCCTTGGAGAGCTAACGTGTGGTAACCATGAACTGGCTCAATAGTCACATCCATCCGTTAGGCCTTTGTGAGAGTTTCAGACAGTGTAGCACAAATTATGTCACTCGTACACATGATGCGAAACCAGCCCCACAGGGATATGATGCTCTGCACATGCGCCAGGGCCTCCCATCACCACTGCCCCACTTTCCAGCCAGGTGCTGACCGGGCAGATGAGGGGACTCGCTGATTCTCCCGCATGTGCTGACTCCCCCATGTGTGATGAGGCTCTAGGACCTTCTCCACAGCTCCAGGTCTGTAGTCCTTCGGACATCATTCCATTAAGCATCTGAGCAGCTCGTCTCCTACCCACTCAATCCACAGAGAAATTAATAGTATTCTCTCTGACATGGGGGAGACAAGAGGGGCAGGTGGTATCAAGTGGGCTGTGCATGTGAGCAGAGCTCCTGGCAGTCCCAACTCCTGGTAGCCAAGAGCAGCTTCCAATTTGAACAATTTCAACTTTGATTTAAAAAAAAAAAATTTTACTGGGCTGGAGAAATGGCTTAGCGGTTAAGCGCTTGCCTGTGAAGCCTAAGGACCCCTGTTTCGAAGCTCGATTCCCAGGACCCACGTTAGCCAGATGCACAAGGGGGCGCACGCGTCTGGAGTTCGTTTGCAGTGGCTGGAGGCCCTGGCGTGCCCATTCTCTCTCTCCCTCTGCCTCTTTCTCTCTCTGTCACTCTCAAATAAATAAATAGATTACTTGCAAGCAGAGAGAGAGAGAGAGAGAGAGAGAATGGGTGCACCAGGGCCTCTTGCCACTGATAATGAACTCCAGACACATGAGCTACTTTGTGCATCTGTCTTTATGTGGGTACTGAGAACCGAACCCAGGCTGACAGACCTTTATAAGCAAGGACCTTTAACTGCTGAGCCATCTCCCCAGCCCTAAATTTTTAGTTTATTCAAAGAAGAGGTTCTAGTGTTTTAAGTTTGAAAACCATTCCTCTAGCTCATTTTCTTTTTATTCGAGAGAGGACAGAGGGCCTAGAAAGTGAAGGGGTCTTATCCAGGGTTACATAGCAAGATAGCTATGAATATGCAAATAAACTTCATGTTTCTGAACTTCCAGGCTGGTCTCCTGCTGTGTAATACATCCGGGCAATGCCATCTCAGCATTTCAGAAATGGATTGGTCAGGATTAAAGGCAGAAAATTCAGTTCTAACAAGGACTCCAAAATAAATAAATAAATAAATAAAATTCAACATGAGCAGCACGAGAATGTGATGAAAAGCTAAGTCTTGGTAAGAACCTGAAGCCGGGTTGGAGAGATGGCTTAGCAGTTAAGCGCTTGCCTGTGGAGCCTAAGGACCCTGGTTCAAGGCTCAATTCCCCATTACACACGTAAGCCAGATGCACGAGGTGGTGCATGCATCTGGAGTTCGTTTGCAGTGGCTGGAGGCCCTGGTGCACCCATTCTCTCTCCCTCACTCTTTGTCTCTCTCAAATAAATAAATAAAAATAAAACAGAAAAATTAAAAATATATAAAACTGAAAATAAAAAGAACCTGAAGACTGTGGGACTGACAGCATCTTCCTGTCCCTGGTTTCCAAGGTCGCCCCGAGAAGCAGCCCTGTGGGGAAAGTGAGCCAGGGAGGTTACACTGAGTCCCACCCTGCTCAGAAGCGTCCAGATCTCACACGGAGGCTCCACTCTGAGCCAGACAGGAAGGACAGATTCCTTCTCTGCCTTCACCTTGCCCTCCCTCTAGCCCTTGGGTTAGGCTCAGGGATACGAAAACGCTTCATGCATTTTAAGGGCAATCCACAGTGAGGGATCCTCGTTCTGATGTTAGAAATTGAAATGACCGAGAGATCTAGTTTTCAGGCCAAACAGTAAATATTCTCCTTTCTTTTTCCCATTAAGAGGGGCGTGGGGGAAATGCTCAATGCACTCTACTACACCGTGATTCCGTTATCTACAGATGAAGCCTGGCCTTGTCTCCTTTCTCCATTGTAACATCCAGAAGCCAGGTCCCCACTGCCCACGTGCTGAGAGAATGCTGGGCTAGCAAGTGGACAGTTTGATCTATGCTGTGATTCTGTTACCTACAGATGGCACCTGGCCTTTGTATGACATCCACAAGTCAGGTCTCCACTGCCCATGTGCTGAGAGAATGCTGGGCTGGCAAGCGGACAGTTTGATCTATGCTGTGATTCTGTTACCTACAGATGGCACCTGGCCTTTGTATGACATCCACAAGTCAGCTCTCTACTGCCCATGTGCTGAGAGAATGCTGGGCTGGCAAGTGGACAGCTTTATCTACATCTGTTACCTACAGATGGCACCTGGCCTTGTCCCCTTTATCCAGTGTGACTTCCAGAAGTCAGATGCTCACTGCCCACGTGCTGACAGAATGCTGGGCTGGCAAGTGGACAGCATGATCTCTAAATGCCCAGCCACAGGGCCTCTGCGTCTGGTAAAGTAACCCATCCAGGGCTAAAATGGCAAAAGGTGGGAGCGGAATAGCTACCCCAGATCTCTACAGCCTGGTGTGAAGTGGTAACTTGGGTTTTTGAGGGAATAGCACTTAAAAGTAAATGCTAGGACCACACTTCCACAGAACAATCCATGAGGTAAAAGAGTCACAGTTGGCACAGGTCTTGTGTTGAGCCCTTTAGAATTACAAACATACATTACCGGACCTTCCCTGGAAGGGAATAGTTTAAAAAAAAAAAAAAGGATCGTCAGAGAGCTATTCATTCCAAAGATATAAAAAAGATACATGCATGTTTGTTTCCCAAGGTTTGCCCTGCTAAAAACTACATCTGCATATGAATCTAGTTTGCATTCCATTTTTTAAAAACCATACAAAAGGGAGTCATCTACAAACACAGTTTTTTCCAAGTCTCCACGAAGCAGAACGATCCATGCCTTGACTTCTCCGTCATTCTGTTACCAATGTCTCTAAGACCCTGGGAAGGAAAAGGGGGAGACATCATCAGGAGACAGAAGCCTGCTGTGTGTGATCAACTATGTGTTAAGTGGGAGGCCGAGGAAATGATACTGGGTTTCAAATCTCTCCTCAGCAAGGGCCAGGGCCAGAAGGGGGTGGAAGAGCCCTAAGGCAGCAAAAGTCAACGGCCTCCAGGGAAGGTGACTTCAGCTTACAGGGAAGAACTTCTCACCCACTGCCGACCTCCAACATGGCTGTCTGGTGGAGGTGAACTCTGGCCACTGCTGTACGCTGTAGAGGAAACTCAAGCCCCGGATACACAATAACACGAAAAACACACACGGTCCAGGAAATGGCTCACTGAGCAAAATGCTCGCTGCACAAGCGTGAGGACTGGAGTTTGGATCCCCAGCACCTACATAAATGGCATGTGCAGTGGTGCAGGACTGTCAGTGCTGGGGAGGCACGGCAGAAGGACCCCTGGGGCTTGCTGGATAGCTCGTCTAGCCAATTTGGTGAGCTCCAGGTTCTGTGAGAGACCCTGCCTCAAAAAAAAAAAAAAAAAAAAAAAAAGATGGAGAACAATTGAGGAAGGCGTCCAACATTGACCTCTGGCCTCCACATGCACATACATACATGCACACCACACACACACACACGCACACACACACGCACGCACGCACACACACACACGCACACACACACACGCACACACACACGCACACACGCATGCAAAAGCTCTAGAGTAGCTAAAGTAATACACACAAAAATACACATATCTGTATAACACAAAATAGTATTGGGAAGACAACGCTGAGATCGGATTTCCTAACTCTGCTGAATTTCTACTTCGTGGCTTTTTACACTTTCATATTATTATTTCCCCCATTTCTAAGACCTCTAACTGCCCACAAGCACCTGTCTTTGAACCTCCAACTCATTTCTCTAACAACAGCATCTTCCTTTGATGTCCCCAGTTCTGAAATGCCCCTCCTGCCTCAAACCCACGGACTTCCTTTAATTCCAGTAGCATTGCATTCTTTGTATTATAATGATGTTTACTTTTCATTTTTCTGTGTCTCCCCTACAGAACTGATGTGTAAGGTAGTCCAAGAAAAGTGGCCCAAAGCATCATGGGATTAAAACCACAGCAAAATCTCTCTGCTTTTAAGGAAGTCTACCAGACTTATTTCTAATTTTTCCTGCTGTCTTAAAGCCTTGCTGGTCGGTCTTGGTGATGGGGCCATGCCTAGCAACAGAGCACGCCTGCCTTCCCTCTGTCTCCAATGAGCAGAGCGCACAGGGCCCACTTCATCCACCCCGAGCGTGGCTCTGTGACTTGCAGATGACACCACATCTGAGCAGAAATTTTAAACGAGACTGTATGTTTGGCTAAGCCTCTTGCTAGTCCCTTCTGCCACAAGAAAGGACACAGTCCAAACGGGGCTGCCCCTCCTGCTGGGTACCAAACAAGAAGACAGGTGGAGCACAGCCACAGCCAATCCTTAATGGTAACATGGATGTATGAACAAAAGTGTCAATGGCTGTGAGCCATCAAGGTTTGGAAGGTGTTCACGGTCACCTGTGTATGGGGACAGCTGTCACCTGTGTGACAAGGACTAAGGGTGATCTAGACAGCAGAGAGGAAGCGATCCCCCCTCCCCCCGCCCCAAAGTGTGTTGCTAAGCATCATACAGCACTGAGGATAGCCAGGCAAGGCCTAGGGATGCAGAGCTACCCACCAAAAAGGTGACCTGCGAATGTCATTGTCTGCCACCTCTTGGGACCCGAAGGAAATAGTTCATGCGGTTTCAGAACAAAGAGAGTGGACTGGCTTGCTGGCTCATGCACACCCACGTTCACAGCTTTGGGCTTTGCATGTTGGGAAACAGCAATGCGTGCGCAGAACACAGCAGAGGTTCGTACAGCCCTGCCCTCCTCTGCTTTTCCTCTGGTTTCCCCCACTCAATGTCTTTCTCTGCTTTCGCTGTTTCTTCTTGTCTGTGTGTGACTATGTGCTGTGTTGTCTGCATGCTCACATGTGCATGTGGGGAGGCTGGAGGTCAAAGCCAGGTGTCTCCCTTAATTGTTCCCCACTTTATTTTTTGAGACAGGGCTTCTTACTAAGACTACAGCTCACTGATTAAGCTAGCCTGGCCAGCCAGCAAGCCCCAGGGGGCCTCTTCTTTCCACCTCCCACCGTGCCTGCCTTTTACACGGGTGCCGGGGACCCAAACTCAGGTCCACATGCTCGCCTGGCAAACGCTTTACTAACTGGGCCATCTTCCCAGCCAGCCCCTTTTCTTCCTTTCTCCCAGCCATCTAGCAAGTCACTTCCAATCTCTTAATGCATGGGGAGAAGCGCAGAAATGACTTGGAATGCTTACCATGCTCATCACAGGAGGTTAAGCTGCAGCGGGGGATGAGGACTTTCATATCTGCTCAGGTCTAGGACTGTCACCGTGCTGCGTGACTGCGCCTCTCCGACGGCATTGGCTGCGTGACACTGATAGACTCCCTCGTCTTCCTTTCTCAAGGGGTTGATCTAGAGGTACATTGGCACATCTATACCAATACACTTGGCATCAAAACATGTATCATGTATTTTTTTTTTCAGTTTTACGAGGTGGGTTTCACTCTGGTCCAGGCTGACCTGGAGTTCACTATGTAGTCTCAGGGTGACCTCGAACTCATGGTGAGCCTCCTACCTCTGCCTCCCAAGTGCTGGGATTAAAGGCGTGTGCCACCACGCCCAGCTCAAAAAGTGTATTTTTAATGCATTAGACAAATTCCTTTTTTTTAAATAATTTTTTAACAAAGAAAGATTTATTTTAAATTTTATTTATTTATTTGAGAGCTACAGACAGAGAAAGAGAGAGAGAGAGAGAATGGGCACACCAGGGCCTCTAGCCACTGCAAATGAACTCCAGATGCATGTGCCACCTTGTGCATCTGGCTTACGTAGGATCTGGGGAATCGAGCCTAGAACCAGGGTCCTTAGGCTTCACAGGCAAGCGCTTAACCGCTAAGCCATCTCTCCAGCCCATAAATTTCTTTTTAAGTATAAATTATTGAGTTTATTTAGGAAGAAATCATAATTCATGAGGCTTATTTCAGGGAACTTGATATCTAGAAAGAGGCTGGAGCAATTCCACACACTTGGAATATCAGACAGAGAAGCCCCTTCAAATCACAGACCGGAGAGGATTAAGAAATAATGAAGCCAGGTGTGGTGGCGCACGCCTTTAATCCCAGCAGTCAGGAGGTAGAGGTAGGAGGATTGCTGTAAGTTTGAGGCCAGTCTGAGACTACATAGTGAATTCCAGGTCAGTCTGGGCTAGGGCAAAACCCTATCTTGATAAAACAAAAAAACAGCAACAAAAAAGAGAGGGGTTGAGAAACAGTAAAGGACTCAGAAATCAAAGATAGCTCTTACATATAATCAAAGTGAGAGGGTACCCCCAAGGCATAACACTGATTGAAGGCAAGAAGCCAAGTAGGTAAGTACTCCCCACTTCACAACCAGGCTGGTCCCAGCCAAGCTAGGAAGGAGGGACAGACTCACGCGGATGCTCAGTCCAGGTCACAGGGCAAAAGGAAGAGAAAAGGATGAATTAAGCAAATTTTTAAATTTTATTTATTTTATTTTATTTTTTATTTTAGAGAGAGAGAGAATTGGTGCTCCAGGGCCTCAGCCGCTGAAATCAAATTCCAGATGCTTGCGCCACCTGGTGGGCATATGCGACCTTGAACTTGCCTCACCGTTGTGAGTCTGGCTTATGTGGGATCTGGACAGTCAAACATGGGTCCTTAGGCTTCGCAGGCAAGTGCCTTAACCGCTAAGCCATCTCTCCAGCCCTTAAGCAAATTTTTAATGATACACCTGCATGCTTGTTCCTTTTCAAGAACTGACTGGGCTTCCCATGTCTCTCCTGGCTGTGGTGGCCAGGCACACATGGAAACTGCCTTCCCAGGGGCTCTCTTGAAGAGACTGCTTCCTGCTGTGCTCTGGCTTTTGTTACTCCTCTGTATTCCCAGCCTTTACTGCTGCCTGGCCCTTGCACTGAAGGCACCAGGTGGAGTTTGAGAAAAACCCATGAAGAACAAACATCTACCCTCAAAGAAGGACCCTAAGTTGTTCCCCATAGGACAGGGCTTCACAAAATACCACGGAGAGAACCTGTATTCACCTTTTGTTTCCTTTTAAAAATTAATTAATTAATTAATTAATTAATTTTTATTAGTTATGGACATACTCAGTATGTAAACAGCACATGTTGGTACCATCCTTACCCTCATCCCTGCCCCCCTCCAAAGGGACCCTCCTTGTTGGGGATGCCAGTTATCCCAATGGGGATTGTGGGTCGTGCATTGTGGGAGTAGCCATCAGTTATGGGGAAGAGGCAATGTCTCTGTGTGTAATGTTCCAACTTGGGGCTCTAACAATCTTTCTGTCCCCTCTTCTGTGAAATTCCCTGAGCCATGTTGGGTTGTTTTTAGGTCAACTTCAGTGATGGGCTTTTAGGAGCCTCTGTGTCTCTGGACCTCTGGTTTGGTAGGAGTTGAATGTTCTCTTCATCTTTTCTTGTAAGAAAATAAGGCAATGTGCTTTATTTGAAAAGTCCACAGACTCAAATGTATGCCAAGTCCCTTAGCTAGGGATAGTGTGACCACACTTTACAGAGCAGGGGTCAGGGGGAGTGTGGGGAGAGACAGTGAGGTGGACATGTTGAAGTGCTCACCACCACATCCACAGCCAGCTCCCCTCTCTTTGGGTCATTTTGTAACACCCGGTCCTATCCACTGCAGGTCCCTGCAGGCCACAGGGAAGGTTAGGCACACCATCTCATTTTGAACTCACACCAATCAGGAGTAAAGAGTGAAGGCTATCAGCCACTTTTTACAGGCAATTCATAGGTAAGTTATAGGCTGTTAGGGTCATGAGAAACTGAGGCTAAGAAAGGAACAGTTACTGCCCAGTGTGAACCTTAGCTGCTGGTTTCCCCAGTCTTTGAAGAGAGAATATTCTCTTATCTTAGCAAAAATGTTCTGAGTGCCCTAACAAAGCCCTGGGGGAGGACTCGAATATCCTTCTTCCCTCTTTTCCAGTAATGTGGTCTTAGGCAGGTGTATGAGTTTCCCATAGCTGCTATAACAAATGGTCCCAGGTAGATTGGCTTAACAACACAAATGTATTGCCTACATTTCTGGAGACTGGGTTCAAATCAAGGTGCCAGTAGCATTCCCAAGCCTCTAGGAGATGGTGTATTTCCTTGTCTTGTCCAGGACTCCTTGGCTCATGGTCCCTTCCTCCATCTTCAATTCAACAGTGGTGGCAAGAGTCCTTCTCACATCTTGTCCCAGTCTTCTGCTTTCTTCTTCCTCATCTAAAGACTCTGCTTTCAATTGGACTCACCTGGCTTATCCAGGCTCCTCTTCCTCTCTAAAAGTCAGCTATTAGCAAGCTGAATGCTCCTTGCCATGTAACAACATACCCACAGGTACTGGGCATTAGAACATGGGCATTTCGAGGGACAACTGCAGAAGACCACTTATGCTCCCAGGAGTTTTTCAACCTGTCCTGCCTACATATAGCCACTGGAGGGCCCAGTGGGAAATAGATAGGAAGAAGCTGAGCCTGCTGGCACATGCCTATAAATCCCAGATACTAGGGAGGCTGAAGCAGGAGAATAGTGAATTTGAGGCCAGCGTAAGCAATTTAGTGAGACTCTATCTGACCTAGGTAAGTGGTAGAGTACTTGCTTAGCAAGTATGAGGCCCTCCCTGGGTTTAATACCCAGCAGAGTCAAAAGAAGGAAGGAGGGGGAGGAGGAGAAGGAAGAAGAAGAGAGACATGGATAGGAACAGCTTTGAAAAGTATAACATGTCATAGCAAGATAAAGGGTTAGGTCAATAATAGCCAATAATCCTAAAACACTCACCAAAATCCAGGCTGTGGCCTCATGGTCAGCAGGGCCTCCTCGCACCTGGACAGCTATATTGACATGGTCTCCAGGCAACTCCTCCAATCCCTGGATGCCCTCGGGAGAGCGTGTGACCTGCAGAAGACAGAGAAACCAAGAGCAGTTTAGAAAAGGTATTTCTGGATGAAGACTACCCCTTAGACCTCTTGCTATTTGAGTTTCAAAGGCCGAAACCCCAATACCTCTCATTCCCACGCAAGTGAAGTCAGGCTTCTTTTAAACCTACATATGTGTAGACTGCACCCCCTGCTGGACAGTAAGGACGCCAACATCACCAAGTTGGGGAAACAGTTGGGAATTTTACCATTCCTATTAGGGCTATTGAGGCAAGTGGCAAAAAAAAAAAAAAAAAAAAAAAAAGTGTGGTCTTTCAAACATGGATGTTCAGTGTTTAGGGCAGGATTGGGTCTTCCTATGCCACCAGCCATATCTACAACTCCATTCCACAGAGAAGCAGGCTGGAATGGCCAAGCAGCTGATGTTAGGTGACAGCAGAATCTTCTGGGTACCTAAATGACCCAGGGAAGGGATGGCAAGGGAAGGATTGCAACCCCCCTTTGGACAGAGCCCTGGGTGACAGTTTTGAGGTAGAGGAGTGGTATATATCAGGTATTTTTGTCTAATCGTTTGGTCCACATACATACACTCTGTGGTAGTTTGAATGTGTGTCCCCCATAGACTCAGGTGTTTTACCAAAGCTTGTCTCCAGATGCCTGGCTGGAGGAGGTTGCCCTGGGGGGCAGATCCCGGGCCCCAGCCCTAAGGTGTGTTGGAGGTGGAGCTGAATTCCAGCCAAAGGTATGCAGAGCAGTCTGAGCTCCGCGGGGGGGGGGGGGGGGGCTGCTGTTTGCTGCTGCTTTTGTGCTTGTTGCTTTTGGTCTTGCTGGCTGGTGATGGTCTCTCTCTGCTTGGGTGTATGGAAGCAGCTTCTTCTGCCACTGATGGGACTCCCCCTGGATCTGTCAGCTTGAAATAAACCCCTTCCTCTGATAAACAGTGCCTGGTTTGGAGTTCAGCCCAGCAACACGGAACTGACTACAACACATCAAACACACTTAATGAAAAAGTCTTTACCACCCGCCCCTGTCTTTCTGTTCCCGCCTCTCTCCCCCATGCACACAAACACACGCATGCATATATACACCCTCACACGCACAAGTTCCTGGGGGGGGGGGAAAAACATACCTTTTTCCATGTGATGACTGGGGTGGGCACAGCTCTCACCTCACAGGACAGATACACTTGTGCCCCAGTGATATTGCGAATATCCCAGGGTGGCCTGACCATCACGGGAGCTAGAAGGAGACAAAGGAACATACCCTTTATCCGGGCTCCAGGGGGCCTGCTGGAGCTCTGCCTGCGGGGGGAGCAAGGGCTCCCCCTCCGCGGAAAGGCACCCAGGGCCAGGGGGCACAGACGGAGCTTTCCTCAGGTCTGGAAGGATGTCTTTGTTTTCCTGCCAAGAAAACAGAGGTCCAGAGAGGAAAGGCCACTGCCACGGTCGGTGGCAT
Organism: Dipus sagitta; assembly: GCA_036346955.1. NCBI lineage: Eukaryota > Metazoa > Chordata > Mammalia > Rodentia > Dipodidae > Dipus > Dipus sagitta. Next base: position 102,590,917 of record CM070770.1, on the reverse strand, counting down.
GGTCTCAGCGCACTCCCTCCCTGGACCCGCTCCCGGCCCGGCTGCCATCTGCTTGCGGCTCAGGTGCAGGTCTCCCGGCAGCCTCTCAGAGGCCAGCTTCTCAAACTGGGTGCTGTGTAACTGAACGTGGGGTTGCGAAAACTTTGGCAGCAGTCAAAGGTTTTCTGAATGCGCAGCGACCAGAAACGAATTCAAAGTCAAACGCGGGATGAATCCACGCTGCTGCGGCCAACACTCGTGTCATGCGACTTCACTGCAGCCTTGGGTGTGAACACAGGGTATGTGCACACTTTACCCTGCACATGCGGTCATGCATGCAGTGCTCAGGAACACAGCTCAGATTGTGTGATGAACTGCAGCATTTTTGCCGTATGTACTGCTCCCACAGAGACATGAGCTCAGTACAGAAGACACACACCTTTCTGCTTTATTTATTTATTTTTTTTTTGAGACAGATATTCATGTAGCCCAGGCTGGCCTTGGACTCCCTCATGTAGCCAAAGATGACCTTGAACTCGCGATCCTCCAACCTCCACCTTCCAAGTGCTTGGATCACAGGTGTGTGCCACCGCTCCTGGTTTATGTGGTCCAGAAGATAGAGCCCAGGGCTTCATACATGCTAGGCAAGCGCTCTACCACCTGAGCTACATTCCTAGCCCTAAAACAAAGGCCTTTAATATTTTCCTATCATTATTACTCAACTTGTGTCAAAATAAGACATCTTTGGACAGTGTTCTGTGAGTACATGTTTGATTTTTAAAAATTACTGTTTGAATTTCCTGAAAAATCATTAAGTAAATTTTTGGCTTGGGATTAGGACAAAATTTCCAACAATTTCTAAAATGGTCCTAAATATACTTCTGCCGTTTTGTACTACATATTTATTTGAAGGGCCACCGATGGTTATAAAATTTAAGTATTGATCAACTCTGACAAACATTGAAGATGCACTATTTTCTGCAATATTAAACATTCAGCCAAGATTTAAATGTTTAGGTGAAAATAAACAAGCCCATCCATCTCATTAGTATGCAACTTTGCTTTTGTTTTTAATAAATGGTAAAATTATATGTATACTGGGCTGGAGAAATGGCTTAGCAGTTAAGGCATTTGCCTGTGAAGCCAAAGGACCCAGTTTTGATTCCCCAGGACCCACATAAGCCAGATACACATGGGGTACATGTATCTGAAGTTTGTTTGCAGTGGCTGGAGGCCCTGGCATGCTCATTCTCTCTCTCTGTCTGTCTGTCTCTCTTCTCTCTCTGCTTGCAAATAGATAAAAATTCTTTTAAAAATATTTTTTAATGATATAGTAAAGAATTGTTTCAAATAAGTTTCCTTATGATTTATTGTTAAAGTTTGATTTGTATCCCTATTTAATATACCTAGGTCCCCTAAGAATTTCTCAGGTCACAAGTGTCAAGAGTTTGGAGGGAGGTCTGAGACAAGAACATGGTGTTATATATCAAAGTACTTTATTAATCTGCCCTGAATTGAGGATGGCTGTAGCTTTAAGAGTGGGGGAAGTCTCGGGAGAGGGAGATGGCCTGCAGGTGAATCATGTTGCAGACCACCAGTGCCAGCAGGAAGTGGTTACCTGCAAGTTGTGGTGCTGCCAACAATGAGCTAAGACGTTGACTGGCATGCACGGTGGAAAATTTCCTGCCAGGGCCTCATGGCACTTGGTGCCAGGGGGTCTGAGAATGGCGGTGAGTGGAGAAGGGAGCAGGGGAAGAGAGAGAGAGGGAAGTGGAGGAGAGACAGAGAAGGTGCGTGGGAGCAAGGAAAGCAGGGCTGGACAGACATCTTTGAGCTGGGGATAAGTGAAGATGCAAGGAAATAGAGCGCCTGTGGTGAAGCGGGATGTCGGAAGGACACAGAAGAGTCTAGTGAGGCTAGCGGTGGCAGGACTTTTATGCCCCATGGGGCGTGGTGGGCTGACCAGTGGGAGGGAGCTGGCCAGTGGAGGTGCAGGCTCAAGGAGCCAGGTTGTCTGGGTCCTGGTGGACAGTGGCCTTCTGAGGAACTATTCCAGGTCGGGAGGGGAAGGGAGCTCTGACTGAGCCTGACAACAAGCGGAACACATTTAAGACCCCTGTCCTGAGTCAAGTCATGTCGCCACCAGCAGAGACGCTACAGGACGCTTTTCTGCCTCTATTTCAAAGGGGACCTGAGGAACCTGCGGCGTGGAGTTAGAACCTCTTAGCTCATCCCCCACACCCTGCTTCCTTCCATGCCTGCCATCTGCTTGGTTTGCACAGGCTGTGAGAATCAATCCCAGCATCCTCACTGTCAGACCGTATCCAGAAGTCTCGCAGTGCCCTGCCTTCTCTGGGCATAGGATACCCATGCCTTCTCTACCCCTCACCCCCAGCTTCACCCATCATGTAGGTCCCAGCTACACACGCTCACCTGGAACCAGGGGTTTGCACCTCTTTGGCCTGCTGAGTCATAGCTGGCCTCGCAGTTTAGGGGGCTCTACGTACTCTCACCTGTGCCCCGGTGGCAAGCTCAAGCCACCCTGGTGTACAGCCACGATGTTCTGGGCAAGGTGTAAAGTAAAGGCCTGGCCAGAGAAAGCTTTCAGCTCAGATCTCCTCACGTGTGAGATGGGGACAAGAACCCTGCTTCCCAGGGCTGTGGAGCAGACCAGCCAGCAAGAGAGAAAGCGATGACTTAAGCAATATGTAATGCAAGCAGGAGTCGGGGCATACCTGGAAAACAGGCGACTAGATGAATGAATAAATGACAAACAAAAGAGCATGGGGCTTTGTCTGCTCTCTCAGGACAACCCTAGGAGGGAAGAGCTTTTGTTCCCTAGGATACAGCTGCTATAAAATAAGAAAACAAAGAGAGGGAGACCAGGGAGGGACAGGGTTGCTCACACTGTAAGGCACAGGAATTGGCCAGGTACAGAAAGAGACTGGAATGGCCACTTCTTCAGACAGATCTTGTCAAGTGAATGAAAAGAAAAAGAGAAGAATCTCTGACAAATTGTCTTAGAGTCAGTCTTGCACAGAATTATCCCTGTAGCATCCCAGTTCCTTAAGATTCTGTGCCTGACCCTGTATTTCCCTCCTCCAGCCTCCCCTGAACAGCACCCTGGACAGAAGTCCTTACCTGCAGAGCCAGGCCTTCCGCGCTGGGAGGGCTCTGCTGGTGAGAAAGCTCGCCCTCACTGGAGCCACAAGCTTCCTCTACGATCCCCCCTGCTGATCTCAAGGCTGCCGTCTGGGGCCCCGCTGGGCAATGGCTCTCCGGAGTTAAACAGAGAGACTAGCACTTCAGCAGTAGAGTGCTTGCTTAGCGTGCATGATTTCCAAGGTTCATTTTCTAGCACCAAAAAAGAAGAAGAAACAGGACAGGCAGACACTGCCTTCCCCATGCCAGGCCACCTCCACCTCCTGCCTGTGGCTGCCCTACCAAAGGACCATTCCAGCCCACATGTCAGAATGTAGCCGACACCCCCAGTGAACTGAGCTCCTAGACTTCTAACATAGCCCACAGCCACAAATCCACACACCAAACTCCTCTCTGGCAGGATCCCATCTGTTACAACAAAGAGAGGCTAATTTATTCACATCCTCCTTCCAGCCTCTTCGGTAACACAGGCAGGCGCTGTCAAGCTGCTTCCACCCACAGTCCCCAAATGCTGGCTGTGGGACAGTCTCATTCCAGGGCCCTCAACGGGCTCCAAAGGGAAGCTCCGTCAATGCGTTTCACTTTCATTCATGTAAAGTCATAAATTTTAAATGAGATTTCATCACTCCCTTTCAGGCCTAAATGAATAAACCAGTAAATCACATTTCCCTTTCGCACTCCTCACGTCTCTGTCTCTCCCTCCCTCTCTTTCAATAACTACAATTAAGAAAGACTGTCTGGGGAAGCTGTCTAGGCCACAGATTTCAAGGCAGGAAATACCACTTCTTTGACAATAGACTATCCTGATTTCAATGCTAAGGGGATGTTTCACAGTGTGCTTATGTCTTTATAAATTTGCATGCCACAGAACTCATTCTGATGCACAGTTCCAAGTTGTACAAATGCATATATTTAGGGAGCCATCATTATAGCCAAGACACAAGGCAGTTGTTCTTTCAAATGGTTTCCCCAGGCTGCACTATGCCACAATCAGCTGCTTTTAATTTTGGCATATCAGACATTAAATCTACATCTATGTCCATAACAGCTCTTTGTAACCAAATGATAATCATGGTAATGGTGGAAATGGCAAAGGTAAAACTAATGCAGTGTGCCTGGGAGTTACAGCACTCTTACCTGCGGCCAGCAGGGGGAGCTGTACAGGGTTAGCAGGCGGAGGAGGCCATGAGCCCAGTGCTCTGGCTCTAGAGTCCAAACTCTTTTCAACCCCTGTCTTAATATTGTCTTGCCTTTCCTTCAGAGGACCTTTCTGTATCCTCACACCAACCCTGTGAGGTAGGGGCTTTTATCCCCATTTGACAGATGAGGAAATGAAGGCTTAGAAAGGTGAAAGATCTGGAGACATGGGGATTCAAACCCACACCCCTGATTCCATGAGCTTCTACACTGTTTTTTAAGTGGAGGTATCTTTGATCTTGGCTCCATCCCAGAATAACAGACTACTTCTTTAAAGCCCATGCTGGGGGTCCCCAGGCTCAGCAGTATGCTGGGAGGCCTCACAGCCCTCTGTGGATAGTCACATGGCCATGACCTATTTATTTCAGCCAAGGAAACACAGCAAACTCAGCAGAGAGGAAAGCCCAGTGGGGGACCAGGTAGCAGCTCCCCAGAGGCTCTCAGGGGAGCCACACAAGGTGCAGCTATGAATAGAGCCAGGATTGGGAAAAGCTATCTGATCAGGAGGCTCACAAGGGGGCCCAGGGCCAGTGTTTTTTTAATTTTTAAATTTTGTGAGAGAGAGACCGAGAGAGAGAGAATTGGTATGCCAGGGCCTCAGCCACTGCAATAGAACTCCAGATGCTTGTGCCACCTAGTGGGCAGGTGCAACTTGCATTTGCCTCACCTTTGTGTGTCTCACTTACATGGGATCTGGAGAGTTGAACATGGGTCCTTAGGCTTCACAGGCAAGTGTCTTAACTGCTCAGTCATATCTTCAGGCCCAGTGCCAGGATTTTTAGTGTGAGCTGGTAACATGGGCACTGATTTATGAAACTAAAGTTTCAGGCTCCCAGATGGGAAGCAGGCAATGCTATGGTTGGACAAGCATCCTCACAGTCCATGTGCTGAAGGTGGGTCCCAGGGTGGTGTTACTGGGAGGTTATAACGCCATCAGGAGGTCGAGCCTAATAGGAGGTCTTTAGGTCACCAGAGGTGTGTGTTCAGAGGAGACTGTAAGGGGACTGTAAGGTTCTGATTTCTTTCTCCTCTGCTCCTAGGTCATGAGTGTGCTCACCACATATTCCTTTAAAGAATGTGCTATTCTAGCCAGAGGTTCAAAGAGAAATGGGACTGCTGATCTTTGACTGGAGCCCCAGAACTGTGGGCCAAAACAAATGTATTCTCCTATGCTAGTCCTCTCCGGTATTTTGTGATGGCCATGAAAAGCTGACCGACAGGCAGGAGGCACGCTGAATAGTTTAGGCAGCGAGCCACTCTTCTTGGTTCTGGGAATGGTATAACCTCCTGAAGTCCAAGTTCTCAGACGCCAGCCGCAGGACCACCTGGCCAGCAGATCACTCTGAGACTAGTCTAGGCCAGTCCATGTTAGCTCTGTTCTCAGAGAAGAAACACTCCAAACATTAGCCCCACAGTGGTGCCCACGACATGGACGATGGATCCTCAACACTAGCCATTCTCAGTCTTCATGCTCACCAAGTGTGAAACCAGGGTGCTCTGACTACCACAGCAGGAGGCCACAGTATGTCGGGTGGGGGCAGGAGGGAGGGAAGTTAGTCTATGTCATGTTCTAGTGCCCCGTCTCAGCCTCAGCTGCTGCTTCTTTAAAATGAACCCAGGAGCCCACTCTCCCTGTCACCCAATACCTGACAGAAACAATTTAAGGGAGGAAAGATATATTTTGAGTAAAAATTTCAGAGGTGTCAGTCCATGGCTGGCTGGCTCCATTTCTACTAGGTCTGTGGTAAGACAGAAAATATCATGGTGGAAGGGCTTGGGGAGAGAAGAGCTGCTTAGCACGGCAGCCAGAAGTAGGGAGAGGGACAGAAGGACGTGCAGGAACAAGATTCCTCCTTCTAAGGCATGACTGCCCACCTACCCCCTCCAGTTAGGCCCGACCTCCCGAGGCTTCCACCGCCTCCCAATAGCGCGACCAGCTGGGATCAAGCTTTCAACACATAAACCTTTGGAGAGCATTTCAGATTTTCCATCCATGGCGTTTCCCATGCTGCTTCCCACGGGCTGATGTGAGGAGCAGCCGCAAGGCCCTTCACAAGCTGTGAAGGTGTTCTGAGGAGAGATCCAAGGACACAGCAGCTTGTGCACCCCCAGGCTACTATTTTTTTTTCCTGCATTTGGTGTGTGTGTATGTGCGATTTGTATGTGTGGTGTATGCACACATGTGTGCAGATGCGTGTGCCCTGTGTGTGTGCATGCAGAGGCCAAAGGAGAATGTCAGACGTCTGCCTCTGTTGTTCATCCACGCACTTCTTTGAATGGCGTCTCACTGTGCTGGAGCGGCTGTCTCCACTCCCCACAGGCCTGGGACATGTGTGGCCGTGCCCAGCCACCAGGCCTATTCCTCAACTGTACCATGTCTGCTTCCAGCTTTTTGTGGGTCTCTGGTGACAGGGCCCATATGGAAGTACAGGAGACCATGACCCTCAGATTCTCAGTTTGACCAGTCCAGGGCATCTCCTCTCACCTTATGGTTTCCAGGACTGCCGCCACCATGGAAGAGACAGGGCTTTCCACTGCACTTACCTTTGACAAGAACAAGGTTGTGTCAGGGGCGAGTAACTCCTGGCTGGCCCAGGCTTCACCTCTCCAGTTCTTCCTCACTAAATACCTGCTTTGTTCTGCTCATGCCCACAGCAGCCCTGGAAATGTGGGATGGCCCAAACCCATCCATCCCAGAGCTGGACAACGGGTAACACACCACAGTCACCCAGAAACGCCTGGTCACAGGAGGTGGTACCGCGGAGAGGTACCAGGAAGACTTAGCTGCCTGGGCGTGTAGGTGCCAACCTCTGGAGTTTAGGATGTGAACCATCCCTCCTTGCCTGCAGCGAGAGCAGGGCTGGCCCACACCCTCTGGAGTGTGGAGAGATGATACATGTGCCTGTATTAGCTGTGTGGATCCACATAAATGAAAGAGGTTTGTATTATTATGACACCGTGTGGTGATCTGTCTCCCTACCCCATCCATTAAATGGGTCCTTGATGGCTGGGATGAAAGAGTGTCCCAAATGCCTCAGATTTCTTTCAAGTTAATGCTGTCGGGGGGGGGGGGGGGTAATAGTAAAAGTCATCCCCCAGGACCCCATCTGCTTGTATTAAGACACACACAAGCAAAGAGTTTAATAATCAACGCATCGAACAGCCCTGATAATTTATGCTAATAGTCACGGTGGGATGTGGAATGAGACCCAGCTTAATCCCACCGCCTGCAGCCTGAACCTCAAATCCCCTCCCTCATATTCATGAAAGGCTTCTGAGCATGAGGCCCCTTTCTTTGTCCCTCTCACAAAGTGGCATTCACTGCCTCTTCTGGTTACCTGGTAACATGAACCCCAGGTTTCTAAATGGAACTGGAATTCCAACCCAGGCGAAAGCTCATAGAAGCTGCCAGGGCTCGATGCCCTCCAGGCTGAGGATGGGCAGCAGCTATCTGCAAAGAGCCAGGCTAATAAACAGAGCTGGAGTCCCACCTCAGCTGGCATGAGCCATGTGGCTCCAAGGAATTCCCTTGTATTAAGCATCCCCCTTGTATTAAGGGGGGGGGGCAAGAACTGCCCTGGTAGTTTTGAAAAACAAGATAGAAAATGGGTGCGAAAGGAATGTCTGACAGTCAAGAATTATTCACACACAGGTCTTTAGTGGGCACCGATCTAAGGCTGCTCTCAGCATTACACATTGGGGCATTTCAAAGCAGAGGCTTCTGGGAAGAGCAGTACTTAGGGCCAAAGAGCTCTTGCCACTGCCCAGAAGAGGCATTGCAGAGAAACTGCCCCTCACTGGGAGGAACTTACTAGTACGTACGGAGCCTTCATTCCATTACGGTGGAGCGCCTGGGCGCTGAAGGAGTCTGGAAGAAGCGGAGCAGGTATGACTTTGTCACCAGTACCAAAGCAGAAGAGCCCTGCTCTGGCTGTCTGCTTTCCCTCAACCACACTCCCCAGGGGCATTGTTAAAAAGTGCTCCTGCAGTGTCTTCTGAATTAAAGATGGCTTAAGGGCAGCCCAGAGTGAGGCGTAACAGTAGCTAGGAAACAACTGCCTCGCCAAGGACCAGGGGCGAATCACGTAAGCACCCGAGGACAGAAGGTGGCCAGGGAGACAGCACCAGGTCTGAGGTGGGTGACAAATGATTTGGGGAAGGACAGATGAATTCAGGAGTCCTGATGCCTACCACTAATGAGCTCATGAAAAGCGGCTCCTGAATTGCTCCCACTGGCTCTGAGTACCTCTTTATTCCCTGGGCTGGAGCTTAGGGTGGGCCGCGGAGCCCATAGATCAGAGTCGAGGGGCTGTCACATTTACTTGCCATTTGGTAATTTTCAGTGAATTAGGGGTGTAGGGTTTCCATCTGCCATCTGTCTGTACCCTGGTAACCATGGCAACAACCATCTGCCTGACAATGCTATCATGTCCAGTTGGAAAGAGCACTATATGAGGGGTTGGGTCCTGCGAAGTGGACAGTCTTTACTGGACATCTTGGACAAGTCCCCTACGCTTGCTGGGTCTGGATCTCTTTGCTTAATAGCAGATTTGGTTCATGCATCTTTAAGGAGTCCTTTCTTCAAGGAACAGAGGGCCACTCCAGGGAGAAATGATCTGAGCCCATCACTATGGATTAGCTGCTGGTCAGCATTTCTTCTGTCTCCTGCATGCGTGGTCAGGGCTACCTTTCTGCAGACAAAGGGGACTGCCGGAGAATTAACTGCTGAGGAAGGCAAATTGTGAAAACGAGTGATAGAACTATGAGAAGAAAAAGGACAGGACTGGTTCAGTGCCATGGGGCACTGAGCAAGCGTCCAAAGTAAAAAGGCCTTTAACAATGACTCCTTTAACAACGACTGCTGTGGTGTGGCCAGAGAGGGAGCTAGCAGCAGCCCCGTTCCTACCAGCCAGCTCTGTCCTCCACAGGGAGCCCCAGCTAGGAATAGCTAGTAACTTCCCCGAGGAACCGAGGCAGCTCCAGCTCTGTATCACCTTACTTTCTCTGGTCGATGACTTCCTGCTCCATCTCCAACAACCCATTCAAATCTCCTGGATTTGAAAATCTCTCTGTAAGATGTTTAAAGTGGGGGGGGGGAGGCGAACACCACAACAGCAGATAACTTCTTAAAACTTGGAACAAAGCAGCACCAACTTCCAGGCTTCCTTCTTGAAGTTTCGGTCATTACACTGACTTGGGCTTTTAGTCTGGATTTGATCTCCCAGCCCAGGTCAGAAATCTTCCCCAGAAGCCTGAAGGTCAGGCTGCAAGGCAAACTTTAGGGACTCACCAGCCCCGAACTCTCCACCATCTCTTCCGGGCAGAGTAGACAAGGACCATTCTCCAAAACCTCATGGCACGGCTCAGACTTGGGCACAGTAGACTAGCTTTGCCAGACATCCCTATATACCGATGTTTTTGTTTCTTTCTGTTGTGTTTTTAAAAACTTACACAGAGAAAGCGGTTCCTATGATACCAATGGATAGTTCCAGTGTGATGTTAACGAAGCTTAAGTCATGAAGCCCCTGGCCCTTCATAATTTTCTATTCCGTAAAGCAGGACCACAAAGCCTGGGTTTGTTCCGAAGGTTTCCATAATCTTTTCAGAGCCTAAGTTTTCCAAAGGTCTCACCTGTCCTGGGTGGGAGCTCACTCAGAACCAGTGGCTGGGGCCCTGGTCCTCTGGCCTGGTAACTCCAGGAGCCCCTTTCGTAGCTCCTGCTCGTCGGGCATTCTTGCCTCCCTGTCTCATCTTTCAAACAAGCCCCTTTTGCACTGGACACCATCCTCTGTCCCTCCGGGGCAAACATGCTAAGCCTGCAAATGATTGCATCAGCAGGTTTTTAAGCACCCAAATTCCTGCTTGCTCTGGGCTTGGAGTCCGCTTGCACTTGAAAAGGCAGGACTAGGACGGATGCTAAATACATCTCCAGAAGGGGAAACTGAAGCCCAGGAGGCTCTGACCACCACTGTGTCGCAAAATCCTTTGCTCCCCTCCCACGCCTTAAATTATTAGGGTCCCTCTTTTTCCCACCAGCCTGGACCCTTCGGGGACCATTCCCCAACCCAACTCACCGAACTCGCAGGACCCCTCGTGCACCTTATGCAGGTGTCCGGGGTGCGCGCGGGGCGCATGCCGGGCGCGCAGACGCAGCGCGCACACGCTGGGATAGGAGCGGCCGTCGGAGCCGCAGACGGTGCCGCGCTGCGCGCACACGCACTGCCCGGTGCCCTCGGGCGCCGCCCCCGCGGCCCGGCTCGCGCACACCAGGCCGGGGCCGCAGCGCTGGCCAGCCGGACCCCCGCAGCTCGCGCCCTCCGCGCCTAGGCAGCGCACGCAGCAGCCGCACTCGTCGCGCGCCTCGATCCAGGGCGCCGGGCAGCGCACGGGCGCGGGGCAGCGCTCGGGCCAGCACGGAGCGCAGTCGGGGTGCCGTCCGCCCGCGCCGCGGAGCCCGAGGCCCGGGACCAGCGGCTGCAGCAGAAGCAGCAGCGGGAAGAGCAGCGGCCAGCGCAGCATGGCCGGCTCCGGGGCGGCCTTGGCTGCTCTGCCCCGCGCTCAGCTCCCCGCGTGCGGAGCCGCAGCCAAGCCCGCCCCGCGGCTGCTGATTGGCCCGGCCTGCACCGCGGGGCGCCCGCCGGCTGCGGCCCCGGCCCGGGCCCGGGCCCCGAGGCACAGTCAGCTGGAGCGGGACCGACGGCCCAAGACCAGCTCTCCTACAACTGATTGGGCTCTTGGGGAAACCCAGCCGCAGTCCGAGCCGCAACTTGTCCGAGATCTCCAGGGTAGAGTCGGGATTGGAGGTCTTCAAATCTAAGGCCGCTGCAAATGTTATTTATGTCTTATAATCCTCCCAGAAGGATGAGCAATTTTATTTTGCTCGGCTTCCAGGTTTATTTAATAAAGGGAATATCTGGTGAAGACGAACAAAAGAGATATTTTTCTCTGCCAGCTTGAACTCCAGTCCCTCCAACTGGATGCCAGAGGCTACTCTTGCTAACAGACATTTGGATTACCTTTTCAGAAAATTTTCAGTGTAAAAGCGTAGATGATTGTTTACCCTCCCCGGTCCTCACTTAGAGCACCCACATACACCCAGTGCCTTGCTGCACACGTTACTTTGCATTTGGGTTTTCCACCTGTAGTATTTCTCATAATTTCCCCACCTTTTATCATCTCTGAAGTCCAGTCTCTTGTCCAAACAATGGGAGCATAGCTTGAATAATGTGTGTGCACTTGGACGGGTATTTCTTTTCTTTTCTCTTCTACTTTTTTTAATTGACAACTTCCATAATTATAGACAATAAAACATAATCCTCCCCACACACTTTGCCCTTTGCAGCTCCACTCTCCATCATACTCCTTTCCCCTCTCAATCAGTCTCTTTTTTATTGTGATGTCATCATCTTTCCCTCTGAAGGAGGGTAGAGTTAGGATGACTGGACCCCTGAAGGTGTAAAAAGGGCAGGAAAGTTTTTCTTATCTCTTGCCCAGTTCCAAAGAACTGTTTTTCCACAAACAGGACCCCTCCTGGGAGGGAAGTCTTTAGTAGGATTTAGACATTATGGTTGGTCAAGTTCAGCCCCCCCGGAACTCTGTGCCAGAGCTACTCTCTTCCCGAGACAGCCCCTGGTCCAAACCAACCAGCTGGCCCTGTGGCTCACCCGCCAAAAGACAGCCCACCACCCTAAGGTTACAAATGCCTTTGCAAGGGGAGGACCTGCTCTCTGGCTCTCTGATCACTTGGGAACGTCCAGCTGTGGGTGAGTTTTTCCCTGGGCTGGGCCCAGCCAGGAGGGCTCCGTAGCCCTTACTCTCCACATGGGTTCTTTATCCCCTCCAGGTCCCCACATGGGAGCAGCTCCTTGAACTTTCTTTTCTCCTTTCTTTCCACGCTTTTTCCCCAGATCCCTGTCTGGTCACATGGACTCCTGAGCTACACGTGGCTTTTGGGCTCCCCATGGTGAACTTCTCTTCTCCCCACTTTGCTTCCCCTCACCTCCCAGCCTTCCCCTTTCGGCACTCCTTTGTAAAGTCTGAATAAAATGTGCTATTTTAAAAATCATTCTCTTGAATCTGGAATTGCCAATTCTTTGGTTAGTTTTCAAATATGAACTGAGGGCCTGGAGTTCCAGGAAGCACCGCGGAACCTCATTTTCCCCATTACACGTCCTATTATGATGGCCTTGTGTAGATAGTGTCAGGCACTGTGAGGTCATGGATATCCCGGCCATTCTGTGTCTGGAAGAGCACATTGTAAGGAGTCCTACTCTTCCTTTGGCTCTTACATTCTTTCTGCCCCTTCTTCCACAATGGACCCTGAGTCTTGGAAGGTGTGATAGAGATGTTTCAGTGTTGAACACTCCTCTGTCACTTCTTCTCCGCACGATGGTGCCTTCTGAGTCATCCCAAGGTCACCGCCATCTGAAAAAGAAAAGCTTCTCTAACCAAAAGTGAAAATAGCATTAATATATAGGTATGAACATTAAGAAAAGTGCTTACGGGCAGTTTGGTGAACATAGTATATATGTTTAGTCAGACATCAGCAGATGTTACACCCCTAGGGCTCATGACTACTCCTGTTTTAAGTTTTCAGTATCAGGGATGTATTCCCTCCCATGGAGCGGGCCTCCAGTCCAATTAGAGGGCAGTTGGTTTCCACCATGACAGAAGTGCCACTATTGCACCCATTGGCTCATTTGGCCTGGCTGGCCAATTATAAGGCTTGCAGTGTCCACTGTTGAGTATCTTCACTAGTGATTTCTCTCTCTCCCATTGAACTGCATGCAGAATGGCTTCTTCCAGCTTTCTGTCAGCTGGTCTATATGGCGGAGGTTTTCAGCTCAGTTTCTGCAGGATTTCTCAGTGGCCTTGCATGGGTGGGTACTTCCTAATGCTGCACAAAGTCGTGGCGTGGCTTATGATTTAATAGTGATCTCATTGTGATCAGATATGGTGATACAATTTGGAGGCCAAGTGGACTAGGGTGTTATAACTTTGCACAAAATTATGCAAAATGTTTCATTGCACAAAATTGTAGTTATTTAACCAGTTGTTTTCTGTCCTTTTGTTACAACAAGGAATGCCCTGATGAAGTTCTGGTGCATAGTGCCAATGAACCTGTGGCATAGAGGAGAAAGAGTGTGGGAAAAACAGGTTCTTGCTGTCAGTTATTCATGCAGGTGGGGAGCCAGGTTCTGCACACCTCATCCTTGCCCTAGGAGATTCTGGTTGCTGGATTTCAATGTGTGGCCAGATGTAGACACTGGAGGAATGAAGGAACTCTCCAACCAGGCTTCATGGAGGACTTTATCTGGCTTCATCTGCTATTGCTCATTTGTTCTGTCCTCCTCCCCCTCTGCCACCTCTTTCACCACCAGCAGCTCCTTCTCTTTTTTCTCCTCTTGCTCTTCCTTCTTCACTAGCACCTGACAAGACCTGTGTAGCTCTTGAAGTTGATGCTCATTTTGCTGTCCAAGCCCAGTTCTTTCCCAGTCTGTAGTCTTCTGTTGGAGGACCTGAGCCCCCAGAAGTTGCCCCTTTGGAGGCTGCTTTATGTGGTGTCAGAGCAGAGCTATGCGTGCCTTTCACTTCAGCTCTTAAGACCTTACAGTTGGCCACATAGAGCAGGGATGCTCAGACGCCATGGGGAAGGGAGGAAGACGTACTGAGGAATGAACAGGGCATTGATGGGAAAGCACTCTGCACACTTTCGGTATCTGGTCATGATCACATGCAAGCAGGAGGCCGCTGGCTACCTGGAGTGGCCTTTTAATGTGCTCACACCTCTAGACCCTATGCACCCATCCCTGTATGTCTCCTAATGCTACAGGAAATCATTGAGTCAGTGAGACTAATCAGGTAAAATGCACTTCCCAGAGAGGAGAGAACCTTTATTGAAGCTTTACACGCAGTCTTCTGCTAGCTAACGCCAAAAAAGAGACCCTGAACACTGATTTGTTGGAGTTTTATATCTTTTACAATCCTTAGGTCAAATTTCCCCATGCTTATAGAGGAGAGAGATGTATGGTCTATGAGTCTAGGGTTAAGACATTCCTTTCTGGGGCTGGAGAGCTGGCTTAGCAGTTGGGCACTTGCCTGTGAAGCCCATGGATCCCGGTTCGAGGCTCGATTCCCCAGGACCCACGTTAGCCAGATGCACAAGGGGGCGCACATGTCTGGAGTTTGTTTACCATGGCTGGAGGCCCTGGCGCGCCCATTCTCTCTCTCTCTCTCTCTATCTGCCTCTTTCTCTGTCTCTGTCTGTGGCTCTCAAACAAAACAAAACAAAAAAAAGACATTTCTTTCTGTCAAATAAGATTAACCACAGGTTGTTGGCTCCCAAGATAAGGTAGTTCCATATTGTCTAAAAGGGATCAGGCCCTAGTCGGTTCCTGTCTGCTTAACTTTAGCTGTAAATTGCTTAAAGGAACTTTCCCGGCTACACTTCCACAGCAATGTTTACTGCCCTACTGAAAGTCTTGCGTATATTCATATATTTCTTATAGATTTATCAATTATACTCCATCCAGACGAATATAGGCTAGGAACACTACCAATATGATATTTCCTCAATACTAAGAGAATAACCACTCTGTGTGAATATTTCATCTGGATATGGTCACTAAATCAAAAACTTAGAAGTGACCTACGTGCCCACGGACATCTGATCAAGTAAATTACTCTCCATCTGAAACAGAGGATTGTGTAGGCACTGAAAATGAGGAAGGGCATGTAGGCTAATTGAAATGAAAAGTGTTTATAATATATTGTTTAGTGACACAGCAAATATGAAATGCATGATCATATAACTGTGCGTTTTATGGCTCATTTTTTAATTTTTTTCATTGTTGTGACCGAATAACTGACAAGAAGCTTAAGAGAGGAAGAGTTTATTTTGGTTTACAGGTCTAGGGGGGGGGAGGGCAATGGAGACAGGGGTGGGAGGCAGCTGGTTACATTGAGTCCACTGTCAGGAAGCAAAAAGGGATGCTTGTCTAATGCTCAGCTCCTTTTCTCTTTTCATTCAGCCCCAGACTCCAGCCCACAGGATGGTGCTGCCCAGTTATGGTGGGTCTTCCCACCTCAGCTAACGATCTAGTATATCCCTCACAGACATGCCCAGAGATTTGTCTCCTAGGTGATTCAGATCCTGTCAAGTATTGATCATCTGTACACATGTGAGCATGAAAAACTTTTATGATTGTGCAATGAAGTCTGAAACCTGATGATTATGGAAGAAAGCAGAATTTAAAAACAAAAGAGAGGGCTGGAGAGATGGCTTAGCGGTTAAGCGCTTGCCTGTGAAGCCTAAGGACCCCGGTTCGATGCTCGACTCCCCAGGACCCACGTTAGCCAGATGCACAAGGGGGCGCGCGCGTCTGGAGTTCGTTTGCAGTGGCTGGAGGCCCTGGCACGCCTATTCTCTCTCTCGCTCTCTTTCTCCCTCTTTCTCTCTCTGTCATTCTCAACTAAATAAATAAAAATAACCAAAAAAACCAAACAAAAAAAAAACAAAAGAGAAATAAGAAATATGTTTTAGCAGGGCATGGTGGCACACGCCTTTAATCCCAGCACTTGGGATGCAGAGGTAGGAGGATCGCCATGAGTTTGAGGCCACCCTGAGACTCTATAGTGAATTCCAGGTCAGCCTGGGCTAGAGTGAGACCCTACCTGGAAAAACATATATATATGTTTTCCACATATATATATGTTTTTCACAGCCGTCAAAGTCTACAGGACTGATTTGGCCGGTTTTTTTTTTCTTTCTTTTTTTTTAATGCAACCACCTAGGGAGCAATCACTGAATGATGTCACTTAAATCCATGTGTGCTTAATGCAGGTTGAGATGCACCCTCGCACAGAGGCACATTTACATACATCTACATTCCTTTTAACTGGTACAGAGAGCATTATGTATGCAGAATGACTCAGAATTAAAGCAAAAGACTCATTTCCAGCCTAGAGCTTGGGGCTTCAAAGTCTGAGTGTCTGGGTGGGGAAGAAATACGAGGCTTTGAAGATATTAGCAGTGCCATTGTTTTGCTTTTTTTTTTTTATTGCCTTCAAGCACGTAGCCTTGCTTTCCAGGGGACCCGCTAATACTGTGGGCTACACCTGGGGCCCCGTAGGATGATGGAGAATGATGGGGACAGGAGAAGAGGCTGGGGCACCACTATTATCTGGTAGGCGGTGAGATCCCAGGCCTCTGGGAAATGAGAAGGCAGCGAGCATAAATGTGATTTTCTGCACAGTGTGGGCACACCACTTCAGGGAAGAGCAGTCCGTGTCCCAGGTAGAATGAGGACCCACACGCCAGACGACAGGTGGCGTCTCTGTCCTGGGGAGCTCAAACTGGGGGAGGATTCATGCATTTGAATCCCAGATTCAACCAAACACCTCAGGAAGGCCCTGCTTTGTGTCTTCAGACTGTCAGCAGCCACTCCAGAGCAGAGAGGTGTTTTGGGGAGGAAAGCCCATGAATAGAGAGTGGGGGTTCAATTTAATGAAGTGTACAGGAGCTCTGTAAAGATGGGCATACAGTTGCTGACAATGGGGGAAAAAAGAATAATAGAGGATTCCCCCCGCCCCCCCCCAAGATGAATAAAATAAAATAAGATGGGTAGACAATGGATAGGGCTGTTAAGAGGAGGAAGCCAGTCATATATCTCCCCAGCCCTTCTCCCTGGGGATGCGTGCGTTCCCCGCCACAGTACAGAAAAGAAGAGCTCAAGTAGTGAAGGAGAAATAGGAGAAATCTAGCTTCTTTTAGGCAATCTCAGTTAGGAACAGAGGCGCAGGGAGAACCTATGCCGCCTCACCTTGGCAGGAATGGAACCTGTGTCTCATCCACACAGCTGTGGTGCCCCTGCTGCCCCACCATCTGGCACGCTATCTAGATGGGCAGTCTTCGCCATCCATGTGGGCTAGCCCTGGGGCCCGCCCTTTACATACCTGAATCGGAAAGAACACATTTTCAATTGCCTATCAAGGCTTGTTTTTCAGCCTTCTTTCTCTCTCTGTGTTCTTGCTGGCCCTGCCCTGTGCTGCTGGGATACATGTGAGTCTGTTTCCAGTCCCCGGCCCCTACTCATACTTTGGGGTAACTTCTCACTTTAATTTCATGTCTGATTTTCCGCTGGTCTCTGAAATCTACCAGGTGTGTATTTCCCTTATACTCCAGGTCTACCACGTGGGGGCTTTCTCTAACTCTGGGCCTGTTACCTGTGTAACTTCTTTAAACTTGGGACAACCGTGGGCACAACCCTCTTCACTACTCATTTCTCATCTGAATTTCCTGGTCTCTGCTTTGATGGTTTCCCTCTGCTATTCTTCCTTAAGCCACCACCATTTGCCCTCTTACCTTCCTTCCACAGGGAAGGTCAAGGCCGATGCTGTGGGTGCTCCTTATAAATCTCCCGACACAAGTGCCTGGGTTCTGTCTTCCTCGCTGTGACTGCACTCCAGGCTTTCCCTAAAACGCTCCATTTCTCTTAAATGAGACTCGTGACCTATGCCGTGTCTTTGCGTGAGTGCACGTTCCCGCGCGCTTGTGATGCTGCTCTAGCCTTCTTTTCAGATCCTGAAAGGAGAGAAATGGGGGAAAGGAAGAAGAGAGGAAAGGGGAGAAAGAAGAAGAAAAGTCAGAGTTTAGAACTAAGGAAGATGGGTCACACGAAGGGCCTGAGAGTGCACTAGAGTTCAATCCCCAGCGTCAGCCAAAAAGCAGAAAAGAAATGAGAGAGAGAGACTGCTCAATGGCAGAGACAGACGGGCCTTATCCTGGGAAAGCCTGAGAAGGGCTCTGACTAGGCAAGTCAGAAGCCACTTCCCTTACAGACTAGGGGCTACTTATGGGACAGTGGGGTCACTGCAATTCTTTGGTGGCAGGGTGGTCCACCTTGCCTCAGGGCTTGGGCCTCTTCAGGGAAGTCATAATCAGACAGGTGGTTTGGACCATTCCAAGAAAGTGATAATTGGGAGGGGTGGTTTGGGTCACTCTTGGGAAACAGAGAGCTCCAATGAAATGGCAGTCAGAGTCCCAAAATGGAGACATTCTGGTTCTAACACCCAGGACCCACATAAACAGCTGGGTGTGACTATGTGCACCTGTAAACCCAATCCTGTGGGAGAGCAGATACCTGAGAATCATCAGAGCTTTAAAAAAAAAACACGGGGGCTGGAGAGATGGCTTAGTGGTTAAGGCACTTGCCTGTGAAGCCTAAGGACACATGTTTGACTCTCCAGATCCTATGTAAGTCAGATGCACAAAGATGAGGCAAGCACAAGGTTGCACATGCCCACTAGATGGCACAAGCGTCTGGAGTATGATTGTACTGGCTGAGGCCCTGGCACGCCAATTCTCTCTCTTTCTCCTTCTCTAAAATTAAAAAAAAAAAAAATGGCAATCCCCAGGATCAGTAAGAGACTTTGGCTCAAATAAGAATGGGTAGGGGGTGGAGAAATGGCTTAGTGGTTAAGGTGCTTGCCTACAAAGCCTAAGGACCCATGTTTAACTCTCCAGATCCCACATAAGCCAGACACACAAAGGTGAGGCAAGCACAAGGTTGCACATGCCCACTAGGTGGTGCAAGTGTCTGCAGTTTGATTGCAGTGGCGGAGGCTCTGGCACTCCAATTCTCTGTTTCTCTCTATCACACTCACTCGCACTCTCTAAAAAAAATTTTTTTTAAATGGGTGGAAGAGGGTCTGGAGAGATGGCCCAGCAGTTAAGGCACTTGCATGCAAAGCCTAATAACCCAGGTTTGATTCCTCGGTACTCCTATAAAGCCAGATGCACCAAGAGGCACTTGCATATGGAAGCCCTGGTGTGCCCATTCTCTCTCCCTCCCTCCCTCTCTCTCTCTCCCTCTCTCTCTCTCTCTCTCTCTCCTTACAAATAAATAAAAGAACAGGTGGAAGAGTGACTGAGCGGGACACCCAACTTCCCTTCTGCCATCACAGCCACGGGCATATACACATGCAAACACGGTACACACATACACACAAGCGAAAAACATAATTAAACAATTCAGACAGCTGGGTTTAGGGGAGCAGGACACAACAAAAGGAGGGCTAGGGAGAGGTGACCACAGAAATGTTAGACCTTTGAGTCTATACTGTACCAATGTAGAGCATGTCTTGGATGGTTTCACAGTGTCCTTCTCCAAGAAGAGTGTAACACCCATCAGCTGGGCAGCACACCCCTGCCGAGGAGTGGGCTCCAGCTCCAAGGACCCTTTTCTCTGCGCTTCTACATCGTTCTCCCAGGCCTAAGGGTGGCAGCTGCTTCCTGCACTTGCCGCCCCCCGCCAGCCCCCACTTACTTAGATATCACTTCTAATATTAAATTCTGTCCGCTATCTGGTAAGACCTTGAAAGACATACCAGTTAGGAGTGGTGTTGCAGATTTTCTTGATACAACACTAGGAACGGGAAACAACCCACAAAGGTGGGTCACAGAGAGTTTCCCTAGAAATAAGCTGCAATGATAATGTAAATTATTCAAATAACAAACGGAGGGTTGAGGGGATGGCTCAGTGGATAAAGTGTTTGTCGTACAAACATGAGGACTGGAGTTCAGATCCCTAGCACCCACGTAAATGTGGGCTAGGTGTTGCAAACTGCCTGCAATGCCAGCCCTAGGGAGCTGAAGATGGGGCGCCTGGGACAAACTGACTAGCTAGACGAGCCGAACCTGTGAGCTCTGAGCTCACGTGAATGATCCTGTCTCAGCGAAGTGATCTAAGACGACACCGTCATCAACCGCTAGCTTCACATACATGCATGCACGCCCCACACACATGCGCCACATGCATATAAACATGCACACACACATAAACCCACAAATAAATGTATTCCTGTCACTGTAGAGTCAGCATTGCTGACAATGACAGGGAAGCTATGTGAGTTGTATAATTACAACCCAAGCTGAACTCACAGCCTTGCCAGTCACTGTGTGAATGTTAGGATGTCGGGCTGCAAAGACGATTCAGCAGTTAAGGTGCTTGCCTGAAAATGGCCCGAGTTTAATTTCCCAGTTCCCACATAAAGCCAGACGCACAAGATGGTGCATGCATCTAACGTTCATTCGCAGTGTCACGAAGCCCCAGTTCATCCATTCTCATTCATTCATTCATTCATTCATTCATTCTCTTTCTGTGCCAGATGTGGTGGCACACAAATTTAATCTCAGTACTCAAGGTGGCAGAGGTAGGAGGATTGCTGTGAGTTCAAGTCCAGCCTGATACTACATAGTGAATTCCAGGCCAGCCTGGGCTAGAGTGAGGCCTTGCCTCGAAAAACCAAAAAAAAAAAAAAAAGGTTAGGAGCCACTGGAGCCTGAGGCTTGAAATGGAGATATTGGCGTAGACTCTGATGGAGATATTGGGGTAGACTCTGATGAAGCTGGGAGCTTGAACCCTTGAGCGCTTCTGTGCCCCCCTTGCTGGCTGAAGCAGCTTGCCCGGCATGTCTGAAAAGACTCACTTTCCTTTACTTAAGGACCCTGTAGGGCTGGAGAGATGGCTTAGCGGTTAAGCGCTTGCCTGTGAAGTCTAAGGACCCTGGTTCGAGGCTCAGTTCCCCAGGACCCACATTAGCCAGATGCACAAGGGGGCGCACGTATCTGGAGTTCATTTACACAGGGTGGAAGCTCTGGCGTGCCCATTCTCTCTCTCTCTCTCCCTCTCCCTCCTTCTCTCTGTCGCTCTCAAATAAATAAATAAACAAACAAAAAATTAAAAAAAAAAAAAAAGGACCCTGTAGTGAGGCCCCTCTGGGCAGTTGACTTACTCAGGATACCCTTTCTCCTGGAGTCCAACCTCCTGTGGCCACTATATTTTCTTACCCCTGCAAGCAAACTCCAGATGTATGCCCCACTTTGTGCATCTGGCTTTACATGGGTACTGGGGAATTTAATCTAGGCCTGTAGGCTTTGCAAGCAAGTGACTTTAACTGCTGAGCCAGCCACTAGATATGCACAGGAATGCATTCTAAGGGAGTTAGTTGGAAGAGGACAAAAATGCAACTCTGTGTGGATTCAAATCTCTTTAATTAATCATTAATTAATTAATTAATTTTTTGTGGTTGGGTTTCCCTCTAGCCCAGGCTGACCCGGAACTCACTATGCAGTCTCAGAGTGGCCTCAAACTCACAGCAATCCTTCCACTGGCTGAGATTAAAGGCATGCACAGCCACATCCGGCCTTTGGAGTCAAATTTCTTGATGGAGGTGCCCTTACCAGAGACTGGGCTCTGTGTTGGCTTGGTTCTACAGCGGTCCTTACAGCTGGACTGAAAGTAGGACTCAGCGATGAGCGCCGTGTGATGCACCCAGATGCCACAACCTCCTTGGTGTGTTTCAGAGGAAGGAACGCAAGGCCTAGGGGCACACTGAACTGATTTGTTTGGACAGCCTGCATATTTGCTGTGGTGGTTTGAATGGATGTCCCTCCAATAGATTCAGGAGTTTTAGTCAAGCTTGTAACTTGGCTGGAGGAGGTGGGGGGGGGGGGGTGGGTTTGAAACTCCAGTCTAAAGATACGCATGCAAAGTGCTTGAGCTCTGCCTGGGCTTCCTGAAGTGTGCTTGCTTACGGTGCTGCTGGTGGGTTTTCTCTCTGTGTGGACCTGTGAAAGCGGGCCAGCTTCTTCTGCCTGTATGGAACTTCCCCTGGATCTGTAAGCTTCAATAAATCCCCATTCTTCTATAACAGTGCCTGGTTTGGAAGTTCATCCCAGAGAACTGGGGCTGTCTACTATACCTGCCTACCCTCTGTATTTCTCAAGTGAGACCAGAGGACATTCCCCTTGCTGTGACATTGAGAAAGTCCCTAGTGAAGCTATACCATTCCTGGGAATGTACCCAAAAGAATCTAAGCCCACCCACCATGGAGATACCTGCACATTCACGCTTATTGCACTATTCACAGTAGCCAAGTTAGGTGCCCATCAACAGATGAACGGCTAAAGAAAACGTTGCATATGTGCACAGTGAAGTTTTATTTGTCCATAAAGAATGAAATTATGTCATTTGCAGGAAAACAGATGGAACTGTTACTGCTGGTCTCTGCATGTTTCCAGATTCTTGGCATCTTACTCAAAGAATTGAACACACACACACACACACACACACACACACACACACACAGTGAGTTAGCAAGAAACTTTATTAAGAACAAAGCAATAGTAAAAGATTGAAATACTGCCAAGATAGTCAGCAGACCACTGGAGTAGAAAGTACTCAAGGGTCCTGGCTATTTCCTAGGCCTTCTTTTTACTTTCTTATTGACAATTTTCATACATGCTCATAATGTATTTTGATCATAATCCTCTCCCATTACCTTCTTTAGTCCTCCTCCCTCATCTTGATGCAGGATTTTGGGGCTCAGGAGGGGGTCTCCCAGAATTTATAAACCACAAGTTTTGGATTCTGTCTTATGTTTAATAAAGAATTACTAAAGACAGAGTCAAGAAGGATAAATTATGAATTATTAAGTCTATTTAGGGGGAAATCACAAATTATGGGGTTTGTTTAAAGGAGATTGGGATTTAAGAGACACTGAGGCCTTTAAAAGAGAAATTAGAGTAAAGGCGCAAGCATGTGGAGAATAGAAGTTAGGAAGTTATGTAAGGAGATTTAGAAGGAACACACGTGGCTTCTCCTGTGTGCTTTCCTATGGAGGGAAGTTAAGAGGGCAAACAGTGAGGCTCAGGGAAGAATAAGAGGGAGAATATCAAAGCAGAGACCAAGAGATTCAAAGGGGAAATGAGTAATGAAGAGAGTTATACTCGTGGTTACCTCGAGTTTAAGGAAAATACACAGGTAGCAGCAAGCTTTGTGTTGGTGAGAGCACCCACGTGGTAGATCTGGATTTATAAGGGAAGTACACATGTGGTAGATTCAGAGACCAGAGGAAAATCATACAAGTAATCAAAGTGGGAAATTATTCCAAACTATAAAACCGAGGCAAGCAGAAAAGTTCGGCTCAAGAGACAATGCTGTGCTCTCCCACCCCATCCAGCCAGGCTGGGTGGGGGCAGAGGCCAGACTCACTGGGTTTGTCCGAGCAGAGATGAGAGGGAACCCAGGAAAGGCACACAGAGATAAGGGGAGGGGCCTGAATTCAGCCTTCATAGTGCCAGGTTCATGTAGACAAGGGAAGACCTGATTGGTTTGTAGATTTGGAGGGCAGACCCCAGGGCCAGCCCACCTGAGCCAGCCCGTTCACGTAACGCACTGAACTGTGGGCAGCAGAAGATGCTGTTGATGAGTCTCAATCAGACATAAGTTCCATTCCTGCCAAGAGTTCCATTTTTGTGCCAGGGGGAGGTGGCATGTGGGGTGGCCTCCCTTGGTTCTTTTTGGGCCTCAATATCTAACTGAAGCTGCTTAAAAGAAACTAGCTTTCTCCTATCCTTCTTCAACTTCCCTTCCACTGGATCCCTTATTTACAACTAGCCCCTCTTCTACTTTGATGTCTTTCCTCCCTCTTTCACCATCCATGACAGAATACTATTGATGAGCTCAATACTGTGCCAGTCCTGTGTAAGCAATGACAGCCACTTCCTGTCCAGAAGACAAGGTTCCATACACTGTTCTTGCTCTTCCCCCTGGACACTTTTTTTTTTTTTAAAGGACTACATAAAAGGAAGGCCCTTGTCAATGGGGCTTAGTTTGGGTGGTTCTCTGTTTTGATCAACAGGTTTGGGTTATATAAGGGACATGAGCATGCCCCTTCGCTGTGGGTTCCTGTATCCTCCGGAGCCTGGCCATGGTCCCCCGAAGGTGCCCAGGCAACTGGGGTGGGTGAGTGCCTGACAAGAGAAACACTCCCGGGAGATAGTTGGACAGCTCTCTCCATTTACTGTCAGTGAAATGGGTTTATAAGCATCTGAGGGTGGAGGGGAGGACCCTAAGGGGATTGGACATACCAAGTTCATTTCTGATGCCTAATTAGCATATGGGGACATTCATTCTAGCACTAGGCAATGGGGGGTGGGCGTCAGGTGATCTAGGGTCTCAAGACTGTGTGAAGGCTGTTGGCTGATAAGGAGTTTCCTAGGCAACTGGCCAAAGGTCACAGGGCTATGGGCAGAGCCTAAGTTCAGGTGTGCAGGGCTTGGAGAGGGAGTGGCCTCCTGTAGCCTGGGCGTCCTTAGCCATGCCTGGAAGCTCAGGCCCCTCTCCTGAAGGCTCCAGCCTGTGCCTGGCAGTGCCCAACCCTTCCCATGATGCGTCTGATTTTCCTCATATATACCCCTAGTCATTAGATGGTAAATAGCTCACTTACAGGACACAGTTTGTCTTACTATTTATGCACTTAAAATTGGTCCAAAGCAGGGGCCTGTGGCACCGGTGGCTCTGTTCCAATCACAAGGCTTCCACCCTGTAGTAACTTCCAGGGTTCCGGAGTACACTTAACCAGCAGAATCTTAGCTTGACTCAGTGACACACAGAGCAAGGGCCACTGTAAGGCACTGCGCTGTGGGGAGCTCTGGAGTCTCTGATCCTTTGGAAGCAAAACAGCCATTTCCCGTTTCCTCACAAGTCACTGAACGACAGGCCATCTTGATGACATAGGATTCATTTTCCCAAGAGGCAGACTCGCCCCTAGGAAGGAAGCATTTGCCTCCTTTGAACAGGCTCTGACCCCGTCCTATCAAACTCATATGACACCATTGTTGTGCTGCGAAGCACCAGCGCCTTCCCAACCAAGGTGCACAGAAAATCAGTGTATGCTTCTCTTATTCTCAAATGTCTTCACTGCTGAATGTGGGTTTCAGTTAATCTCTACCACACAACCCAGTTTATTCATTCTTTCATTCATCATTCAGCAAGCTTTCAGGGTTTCTGTGCTGTACATAAAGGTTATAGATGCCCATGCCACACGAAGTATGCTCAAGAAGGTGGGCTGGGAGAGGCAGAAAAAATGTCACGAGTGTCATTATGGAAAGCCTAACGGCCTGGGTTTGATTCCCTAGTACCCACATAAAGCCAGATGCACAAAGTGGTGCACATGTATGTATGGAGTTCATTTGCAGCCACTAGAGATCTTGGTATGCCCATTCTCTCTTTTCTCTCTCTGCAAACAAATATATATATATATATATATATATATATATATATATATATATATATACACACACATATATATACATGCTTTTTAAAGTGTGGAGGGGAAGAGAGTAAAAAGGTTTTCTAAGAACGTTGATTCCTCAAGCGACTCTCAAAGCTGCAGGAGTTGCCTTGGGAGGAGGATGGAGAGATAGGAAGGTCAGTGGAGGGAAGGGGGCATGGGAAGGAATGGGGAGGGAGCTTGGGGGTAAGGGAGCATGGCCTGCGGGGGGGATCACTGGGGCATGTCACCAGCCTGCCCTATCCTCCAAGAGCCCAGACTTAAGCCAAGCTTGACGACTGCAGCTCAGATGTGCGTTGCTCCCGAGAGACTGGAACATTACAGGAGGAAGGGAGGGCAAGGTCGCATACCTGCTCAGGGTCAGAGAACAGGCCGGTGAGGAAAGCCCGGCCCCTCTACGGTTCTCCTTCCCTGGGCTTCCACAGCGTTTCGGTTGCGGCCGCCTGTGCACCAGCGCCACCGTGTGGACAGTGTTCCTCATAACTGGCTTGCTGATGATTTGAAGATCCAAAGCGGCGGCCCGGGCAGCTGTTGTGTTGGCGGGCAGGAGAGCACAGAGACGCGGGCAGAAGTCACCACGTGCCCAGCGGTGTGAGCCTGCCTGCGGTAATGGAGTAATGCAGTGGGTGAAGGTGCCAGGGACGCCTGCAGAGTTGTCCCAGGTAGGGAGAAGGATCTTTCGAGGCCACCTCTGAAGCCCCTGTTCACAGACGGATGGGGGCAACCAAGGATGGAAAGGGACTTACCAAAGATTGCTTGGCTTTCTGTTGCTGTAACAGAATTCCCGAGACTTGAAAATTTATGATTAAACGAGGCGACTTTGTCTGGTAGTTCTGCAGCCTGGGAATTCCAAGAGCAGAGCACCAGTCTCTTCTCCACTTGTGGAAGGTTCTGATGCTAAAGCAACAGGGCATGTGTGACAGAGGCGCACCACCAGGGGCACTTGGCTTTATAATAACCCAGCTCTGGTAGGAACTAACCCAGTCCTGCGACATATATACTTTAATCTCTCTTAGCAACTCAATCACCTCTTAAAGGTTCCCTCCCACCACCGCAGGAGCAAGTTCCCCATGAGGTTGGGAGGGAACAAGCCAGACTCACACTACACAGTCCCAGCTCTTACTTACAGTAGAACACCCAGGTTTCTAGCTGTCCCGACCCAGGGCTCTTCTGTCTTGTCCTGTGAGTCTTTCATTCAAGTGGATCTCACTTCTGGAGCTCTAGAAATGGCCTTTGCAGGACTTCTGCACCTACTGTCCCCGCTGTACCATCTAGGGATTTGTCCAGCCTGTTCAATGGGCAGGAGTCTCTCCCTCATTCCCTTCTGTTTGAAATTGTGCAACACTGACCTGTCCCCAGGAAGGAGCCCGCTGAAGCCAGGCCGTTGATCTATCCCAGGAGCAGGAGCTATAGGTTCCCGGAGCCTCTATCCTCAGGGACAAGTGTAGTTCTAGGTACCTCAAATATTTGGAACATGAATGGATGAGTAAAGTAAGAAAGAGGACAAGTGAGAGTCTAATCCCACCCCTGTGTGGCTTTTTAAAAGCCTGGAAAGGTAAACTGAGTCCAGATGATGAAGGCCACTGAATGCTCAGTTGAGAAATTTGATTTTATTCTACTGGAGGCTGGGGGAGGGGCGGGAGAGGTCTGCTTGTGAACTGAGAAGGAACAGGCTGAGAACATAATCAGTCGCTTCTTTTCCAAAGAGAAAGACAGTCCCCAGTCTGGGGTTATTACCAACCCCAGAAAGCAGGCGGCTTTATTTAAAAAAGAAAATCGCACCCCGTCTGCTACGTATCTGAGTTCCTTTGTGTCTGAACTTAATAATTAAGCTATAATCTCTACAGAGTGAATAGAAGCTGTCCTGGGGCAAGTTCCCAACACTCGGAAAACAAGCACAAGCTTTTTGACGCACTGTTCAATTTCCTTGCGTGGCTTCACGTGCACACTGAACCCTGCTAAACACGGGGATCAAAGACAATAACCTGGACAATAACTGGAGAAATTGCTCACCCCAGTAGCCACTTGGAGACAAATACACAAAGTGGCACATGCATCTGGAAGTCCTTTGCAGTGGCTGAAGGCCCTGCTGCGCCCATTCTCTCTGTCTCTCTGTCTGTCTATCTCTATTTGCTTGCTAATAAATAAAATATTGTAAAAAGAAAATTAAAAAGTACAGTAACTCTCCTTCCCTGGGTTCTGGACCTGCATCTCTCAATACTTTCCTCACTCTCTGCCCATGTGCAGTACCCACCTTTCATAGCTCCTGGAAGGAGGGCTCTATGGAGCGCTGCAAGGCTCTATTGTATGCAGTGTTTTTACCAATAACTTGTAAGAACATACATCTTCAAATGCCCAAAGCTGGAAAAGGAAATTAATATGCATTAAATAGAAGAAACAGAATTCAAAACAGTTTGTGCAGGTTAGTATTCTGGAAAGAAATCCAGTGTTGAAATGTACTAGATACATGTCAAATTCTGTGTTTGGATTCGACATAAGATGGTTCAGAGAAAGCCTGAGAGAGCGGGAGAGAAATCTTGCACCCACAGCTGTCATTCAGTTCAAAACAAGCCATGTGGGGCTGGAGAGATGGCTTAGTGGTTAAGCGCTTGCCTGTGAAGCCTAAGGACCCCGGTTCGAGGCTCCATTCCCCAGGACCCACGTTAGCCAGATGCACAAGGGGGTGCACGCATCTGGAGTTCTGTTTGCAGTGGCTGGAAGCCCTGGCGCGCCCATTCCCTCTCTCTCTGCCTCTTTCTCTGTGTCTATCGCTCTCAAATAAATAAATAAAAATAAATAAATAAATAAAAAATGAAGAAAAAAATTAAAAAAAAAAACAGGCCATGTGTGGTGTGCGGCAGCTCCCTTCCTCCAGAAATTATTATTACTTCCCTCAGAAAGGTACTTATTATTACAAACAAAATTCCCCAGAGCTTAGGCAATAGAAAACAAATGTCTTGACATTTTTGCACTTCTAGGTGGCTGCGTTTCTAACATTCCCCAGGCCAGTGACAATTCAACAGTGATTCTTAAGGATGTGAGGAGAGGATAGTAGAATTATAAGGAGAACTACAACAGTCACCCAAGAATGGAATGTATCCGTTTTCAGCCAGGCCAGGGAGCCAGGAGGCGCCTGGCAGATGGGCACTTCTGGAACAGACAGCATCTCTGAGTGCCTAGGAGAAGAGTGTTGGGGTCCTTTCCTTGGAGCCTGGTGGAGCATGGGGGAAGAGAACTGCAGTTCCTGGGAAGCGGACTCCCCGTTCCTAGGAAGGGTTTTCACAGGCTTCCTGGTTTCCAGGGATCGTGAAGAATGCCATGTTGCATGGCCCTCCTAGTTCTCTCCCTCATCTTCCTCATCTTTCTCATCATCTTCATTTGGAGAGTAAGCAGTTTTGAAGCTTCAGCTATATCCCAAAACACTGCGCTGATTCCGATCTGGTCAGGACTTAGTCACCAGTATCTGATGTTCACAGAGAGCTCACTGTGCCAAGTGCCCTTCTTTTTCTTAAAAGTATTTTTATTTATTTATTTAACAGAGGAAGAGGGAGAGAGGGGGGAGAGAATGGGTATTCCAGGGCCTCCAGCCATTGCAAACGAACTCCAGACGCTTGAGCCCCCTTTTGCATCTGGCTAACGTGGGTCCTGGGGAATCGAACCTGGGTTCTTAGGCTTTGCAGGCAAACGCCTTAACCACGAAGCCATCCCTCCAGCCCAAGTGCCCTTCTTTTTAAAATTTGTTTTATTTATGGGAGAGAGAGAGAATTGGCGTACCAGGACCTCTAGCCACTGCCTTCAAACTCCAGATGTGTGCACATTCTGTGCGCATGCATGACCTTGTGCTCACATGTCACCTTGTGCATCTGGCTTACATAGGTTCCCAGGAACCGAACCTGGGTCCTTAGGCTTAGCAGGCAAGCACCTTAACCACTAAGCTATCTCTCCAGCCCTCAAGTGCCCTTCTAAACATTGTATGTGTCTTAGTTCATTTTGGCGTCAGGTACTTATAGTTCAAGCATGGCTCATCTCGGTGAAGAAGGGGCCCAGAGGTGGTGACAGTACGGCTTACCCAGTTTCACACCCAGTGAATGGTGGAGTCTGCTCCCCAGCCTGCACTCCCAGCCACAGCACCGACTTCATCTCCACAGACCCAGAAGGCCATGTGCACAAGAGCAGATGGATGTAATCCAAGCCAAGAAAATGGCACCATTGGGGTGTGTGGAGGTGCCTTAGGCCAGGACAGAAAGATCGGGGTGGGCAGCGCCACTGGTCGGGACAGTCAGCGCTTGCTCGTGGTCTGTAATGTAGCTCCTTCCCATCTTCCTCTCCTTCCCACCATAACTGATTAAGCTTCAGTGCTGGGGTCTGCACTGTGTTCTCTCCAAGTTCAAATGCTGAAGCTTGAATTCCCAGTACCTTAGAAGGCGACTGTATTTGGAGATGGGAACCTTTAAAGAGGCAATTCAGCTAAACCGAAGCCTTATTCTTAAAATAAAGGACAGCTCCATTGCAAAGTACTTGCTTCACAAGCATGAGGACCCGAGTTCACTCCCCAGGACCCACGTAAGTGCCCAGTGTGGTGACACATGCCTGTAATCCCAACCCTGGGAAAGCGGGGACAGAAGGACCCCTGGAGTTTGCTGGCCAGCCACTCTGGCCTGATTGGTGAGCTCCAGTCCAATTAATGAGAGACTGTCTCAAAAGAAGCGATTGGCGAGCTGGAGAGATGGTTTAGCAGTTAAGCGCTTGCCTGTGAAACCTAAGGACCCTGGATCGAGGCTCGATTCCTCAGGACTCACATAATCCAGATGCACAAGGTGGCACATGCAGCTGGAGTTCATTTGCAGTGGTTGGAGACCATGGCATGCCCATTCTCTCTCTTTCCCTCCACCCCCGCCTCTGCCTCTTTTTCTCTCTGTCTCTCTCAAATAAATAAATTAATTTTAAAAAAAAGTGGATGGCATAACTGAGGACAATCCCAAGTTTGTCTTCTGGCTTCGGCACACAAGCATACAAAAGTGGATGTGCACGCCCCCATACACACACACACATGCACACGTGCATACCACACATATACATATACGGGGGTGGGGGGACTTGGGCTCATGATTCTGGCCAGGGGGTTCTGCAGTTTCTGTTGTATAAGAGAGGATGGTGTGAGCATCTGTTAACAAATTAGCCACACACATCACCTGCTTATTAGGAGACAAATTTATTTCTTGCTCATGGACTCGTCTGTTAAGAGGATAGCCTGCAGGAGCCAAATTTTTTCTTCATGGTGATTCACCCAGGCTCCTTAGATCTCGTTGTCCCCCTTCCTGTAGAGGTCAACCTCAGGTGGAAAGGAAAAGGTGGCAGCAGCCCCTTGCTTGGTCACCATGTTGCCCAGAGGTGGTACACATCACTCCCATACACATCACACAGGGGCCCCTGTTGTGTTTGCTCCTAGAGCCAGGTGACTGGAGCAGGGCCCTGGCAGGGAACAGCCACCCAGTGGCTGTCTCACTTTTTTTTTTTAACTTTTATTTATTTATTTATTTGAGAGTGACAGACAGAGAGAAAGAGGCAGAGAGAGAGAGAGAGAGAGAGAGAATGGGCACGCCAGGGCCTCCAGCCACTGCAAACGAACTCCAGACGCGTGCGCCCCCTTGTGCATCTGGCTAACGTGGGTCCTGGGGAGTTGTGCTTCGAACCGGGGTCCTTAGGCTTCACAGGCAAGCGCTTAACCACTAAGCCATCTCTCCAGCCCAGCTGTCTCACTTTTTGTCCCCTGGGAGTAGGAATCCACAAGGGACTGCTAGCAAGCTCTGTTCAGTTCTGAACTTGTCCCCATCCCCTTCTGTAAGTGAACCGCTGCTTGTTGCCAAGGAGAATCTCTAAGCCAGAGGTCCTAGTTTATGGGTTGGAAGCAGAGTCCTAATTTATTGCCTATAGTGATTGTTATAGTCAGCCAAAGGTGCACAGCTGTGCACATCTGCTGGGTCCAGACAGCTCCAGGGACCAGGGGCCCCATCTGAGGTAGATGTAGGGATAAAAGAAGCAGCAGCGAGGGCTTAGGAGCAGGCAATAAAGACAGACGTCCTGCTTTTGCAGCATGGGGGTGGGGGGAGGAAGCCAGCAGTGTTGTGAAACAGGAAGAGGACCGCCCACCTGCTTTCATTCCCAGGTAAATATTTGACTGAGTGTTTGTCTCTCCTGAGGCTTTGGGTGCTGCAAAGAGAACTGAAGAGATTATCAGCTCACCTGAAGCTATCATAACCAAGAGCCCCGAGGAGCTCACAGAACACTCCAGGGCAGCTTTGTCTGCCAGCACCTCACCCACAGCAGCGCTTCCCCAAGCAAGATGCTTGCAGCAAACGCCAGGTGAGTGTCAGAGGCTGGGCCGAGATGATTCATGCCCATCACCCTCGTGTTTCTGTAGCTCTTGTCTTAACATTGGCAAGTAATGGAGACAGGGAGAAGGGTGTGGGTTAGCGGATGTGCAGGTGAACTGGTGCGAAGGGAAAGAACCGTGTTCCGAGCCGCAGAGTGGGTGAGCAGAGCCCAGGTGTGGGCTTAGGGAACCCTGGCTTTGAATCCTGATTTCTAGCCCCGGTTTCTTCATCTTTTATTGTGACAATCACTGTCCTACCTCACCCACAGCCTTATTTCTTAATTGACACTTTATAATGTCTATATTTCTGGGAACACTCTGATGTCATGACATATAGTCATGTCATGCTGTCATGACGTTACACTGATCTAAAAAGGGCAGTTTGAGAGCCGGGCGTGGTGGCGCACACCTTTAATCCCAGCACTCTGGAGGCGGAGGTAGGAGGATCTCTGTAAGTTCGAGGCCACTCTGAGACTACATAGTGAATTCCAGGTCAGCCTGAGCTAGAGTGAGACCTTACCTCGAAACCGCTCCCCGCCCAAAAAAGCGCAGTTTGAGGTTTTTCACCTAAAAGTGCAGCATTTCCTGATGCTGAAGAGAACATTCCCCAACCTCTCTTCCTGCCATTCTGAAACAGTCAACGGCTGGTTGTTAACTGTAGTCGTGCTTCTGTGCTGTGCACACCAGCGCTTATTCCCCCAGTCTAACTTCGTACCTGTGGGCCAGGCTCTCAGCACCCTCCCTCCCCCTTCCTCACAGACCCTGTCCTACCCTGTCCTTGTACGAGATCAGCCTTTTTTTAGATGCCACGTATGAATGATATCATGCAATGTTTGTTTTCTGGGTCTGGCTCGTTTCACCTCTACAGTGCCCTCCAGGTTCATCCATATTGTGTCAAACAACAGGCTTCTCTTCTTTTTCAAGGCTGAGTAGTTTTCTGTTGTGTGGACATAGCAACTTTTCTTTCTCTGTTCATTCATTGTTGGGCATCATTTAGATTGATTCCCATGTCTTGGTTATTATGAAGAGCGTTACAATACACAAGGGAGACAGGTAGCTCTTTGACATGCTAATTTTATTTCTCAGTAGTGGGAGTTATTCAATCCTAGGGTAATTGTATTTTTAATTTTTTGAGGAACTTCTATGTTGTCTTCCATAATGGCCGTACTAATTTACAGCAATTGTTCTCTTTTCTCTCCACCTTCAACAGGATTTGTTTTATTTCTGTCTTGCTGATAGCAGCCATTCTAGCACAAGTGAGGTTAACCCATAGCTTTGCTAAGATCAGATGAGAACAAGAATGGGAAAGGATTGGAAATCCAGAAAGTCCTGCGTAAAGGGCAGCAAGTTGGAATTTTTTGAGTGCATGCATACCTGTGTGTGTGTGTGTGTGTGCACACGCGTGCATTATGCATGACATGACACACATGTGGAGGTCAGAGGACAGTCTCGGGGGTGTTGTGCATTCCTTCCTTCCTTTCTTTGGTCTCCTCTCTTGTTGTTCCTCTCTTGTTGCTTTACCGCTGCTGCGTGTGAGCTTCTGGATTCTCCTGGCTCTGCCTCCCATTGCCACAGTCACACTGAAATTGGAGAGGCACACACCACTTCGCACTGGCATTTATGAGAATCCTTACCCTGCCCTGAAAACGTGTAAGATCCAAGAACCAAAACGGCTTTTCCAAAACATAACAGAAACCGGCCCGTTGCCTCCTGGCATCTCTGGATCTGTTCAGAACACCAAGGGGGCCCATAGAAGAGGAGAGAGGAGCCATCGAGACACAACAGGCACGATGGGTGTCCCATTCAGAAGGAGACACCTCAGTCCTGGGTAGAGAAATGTGGAGAAGACCACGCCACAGGTGGACAGAGTACTGGGAGCTTCTGGAAGAGGTAGAAGGAGAACTCAGAACTGGAGAGTCCATGAGAACCAGCCTCTTCCCACCTGTCCAATGGACTCCATGGCCAGCAGAGAAGGGAGAAGTCAAGCTTACATGGGACGATATCATCCGATGTGGATTTTTAGAAAGGTCTCTGGCCCAGATGGAGGTTGGGTTGCAGATGAAGCAGTAGGCTACTGCAGAGTCCCGGGAGGACGAGGGGGGCCTGGGCTGTGGGCATGCGCAGAGGTGGCTGGATTCCGTAAGGATTGCGGCAGGAGGTCAGGCTGACTCTGGGTCTCTGATGTGGTGTGATGGGTGTGTGGTAACACCGTTCCTGAGATGAGGACTCTATTGGATGGGCATGTTGGAGGGTGGTGTGGCTGGGACGCCACTGGTATGCCTCCTAAAAGAGATACCCAGGACACAGCAGCTGGCCGTGTGGTCCGTGCCCAGGAAGCTTGGCCCACCTTGTGTTGGCTGTGCCTCTGCCTCTGACCTGCTTATGTCACCAGCTCCTGCTCTCAAGAGCCTCCTCCCTTGCTCCCTCCAGGAAGCCCTGGCCACCACAATCATCTCCCTGGATGTGACCAAGACAGTCAGGGCCCTTCTCACAGGGACGCTCAGACACCCACCATGTTGCTCAGATTCATGGGCAATGCAGAGTGAGGGGTCAGAAACAGAAGAAGGAAGTGTCTCTTTAAGGACTCTGCTCACGAAACCTTTACCACTGTCTTCATGTACCTCAAGCACCTGAACATGCCTCCTATTAAGAAAGTACAAGACGCGTTTCAACTTCCAGCTTTGCCACCCAGTAGCTGAATGACTTTGGCTTTTTTTTGTTGTTGTTGAATTTTTTTGTTTGGTTTGGTTTTTTTTTGTTTGTTTTTTTTTTTTTTTGTTTTTTGAGGTAGGGTCTCATTCTAGCCCAGGCTGACCTGGAATTCACTATGTAGTCTCAGGGTGGCCTCGAACTCTTGGTGATCCTCCTACCTCTGCCTCCCGAGTGCTGGGATTAAAGGCGTGTGCCACCACACCTGGCTGAATTTTTTATTTTTACTTACTTACGATAGAGAGGGAGGGAGGGAGGGAGGGAGGGAATGGGCATACCAGGGCCTCTAGCCACTGCAAACTAACTCCATATGCATGCACCACCATGTGCATCTGGCTTATGTGGGTTCTGGGGCATTGAACCTGAGTCATTAGGCTTCACAGGCAAGTGCCTTACCCACTAAGCCATCTCTCCAGCCCAACTTGGGGTTTTACTCCTCCAACGCTGTTTCTCACCTGTGCAGCAGGAACACATGTTGTATGGGTTGCAAAGAAGGATGATAACTAGAGGCACCAGCCCAGTATGCAGCAGAAGGCAAACATTCAGTAAGCAGTTGTATGGCTGTGTTTTTACCTGATGGAAAGGGATGAAAGTTACGTGTCGCTTTATTAGACAGCTAAGAATGGTGGGAATGGGGGAGGGCGAGATGAGCAAAGGCACCCTGCTCTGGGCCACCCTCCTGGCAGTGTAAACTTCGGGACTGGTCATGGGGCCAGCCATGGGCAGCTGCTCTGGCTGTTGATTAACCAGATGAGGGATTGCAATCCACTGTGTGGCCAGGGGCCCAAGGGAAGGGGATCCCCTGACACCACAGTCATGCCACCGTGACTCATCGGGTAGAGATGCAGAGGGACTGGAAGGTAGATACTGGGAGCAAGGGCGCCTGGAGAAGATCTCCCCAGGTGCTCTGGGGACAAAGGAACAGACATTCTCTGGGGTCTGTGGAGGCAGAAGCTCAGCCAGTGGAGTTTCCCATTGCTCTTCAAAAGGGAGGACAGTTTTTTGTTTGTTTGTTGAGACAAGGTCTCATCTTGCAGCCCAGGCTGGCCTTGAACTCATAGTAATCCTCTTGCCTCAGTCTCCAGAGTCTTTACAGGTGTTGGGCCACCAAATCCAGCTGGGATAAACTTTGTTATTGTTCAGAGCTGTACACAAGGAGAGGGGAGCTGGAAGAAGGGACACCCAATTACTGGGGTGGGTACTTGTCTTTCACTGTCTTAGATCCTCACAGCACCTTTGAGGGAAGGAAACAGACTCATTTTTTAAAAAAAAGATTTTTATTTATTTATTTATTTATTTATTTGAGAGAGAGAGAGAGAGTCAGATGGAGAGAGGGAATGTGTGTACCAGGGCCTCTAGCCACTGCAAATGGACTCCAGACGCATGCACCACCTTGTGCATCTACCTTACATGGGTGCTTAGGCTTTGCAGGCAAGCGCCTCGCTCACTAAGCCATCTCTCCAACCCCAGACTCATTTTTAGAACAGTAAGGCCTAGAGAGGGCAGAACTGGCCCATGGTCACATAGCAGTTGCTCTGCCCAGCTCCCCTCAGTGGAGGAAGGGTTTGCATGGGAAGGATGGAGCTTTATGGCTGCCCCATGGGAGTCAAGTATGGGGAGGGACAAAGCATTCAAACTTTGTGTGGGAGCCGGGCATGGTGGCTCACGGCTTTAATCCCAGCAATCAGGAGGCAGAGGTAGGAGGATAACTATGAGTTGGAGGCCAGCCTGGGACTACAAAGTGAGTATCAAGTCAGCCTGAGCTAGAATGAGACCCTGCCATGTAAAATCAACAGCAACAACAAAAACTTTATGTGAGAACTGAACATGGCGGTAGAGGCTGTAATCTGGCACTTGAGAGACTGGGATGCCAAGTTGGAAGCCAGCCCGAGCTATATGGTGAGATCCTGTCTCACACCCCCACCACCACCAAAAAAGAACCCCACCCTCACGCGGGCTTGGATTTCAGAGCCTGGAGTGTCTGTGATTCCATGAGCACCATGGGTAAAGGTGCTAACATCGTGGGTGGGCAGCTGCATTTCAGCCCAGTGTGTGTCCAGAGCGTGCTCTGCAGTCTTCCTTCCTCTGTCTCTCTCCCCTCTCATTCCTCCTCTTTCTACTTTCTGACTTTTTCTGAGACAGAATATCATGTATCCCAGGCTGACCTCAAGCTCCCAATGTAGCAAAGAATGACCCTGACCTTTTGATCTTCCTGCCTTCACCTCTCAAGGGCTAGGTTACAGGTGTGTGCCAGCCTGCCAGTTTATTTGGTGCTGGGGTTTAAACCAAAGGCATCCTACATACTAGAAACGCACCCTACCACATTACAGGTTTTTCCTCTCCTTCTCCCTCTCCTCCCCCCTCTCTTCCTCTCTTCCCTCCAGCTTTCCCTTCTTCCATTATTCTTTCAATAAATACTTGCTTGGATTTGTGATGTACTTTCTCTCAAATTAGAAGTTAAGGCTGGATAGACGGCTAAGTGGTTAAGGCTCTTGCCTGCGAAGCCAAAGGACCCAGGTTTGATTCCCTAGGACCCACGGAAGCCAGATGTACAAGGTGGTGCATGCGTCTGGAGTTTGCAGTAGCTAAGGCCCTGGTGCGCCCATTCTGTCTCTCTCTCCGTCTGTATTTGTCTCTCTCTCTCTCTCTCCGTCTGTATTTGTCTCTCTCTCTCTCTCAAATAAAAAAGAAAGCATTTTCTGACTTACATATGAATGTGGAAGGTGCTTAAAATAAAGAAGTCCTAGTAGCAGTGTGGTGGAGTGTGACTGAATGAAATATTTCTCTAGCTTTTGAAAATTCCACAATATCAAAGTAAGAGATTAGACATAAAAGTCCCACCAGCAACAGATGACAGAAGGGCTAGGCTGAGTGCTGGAGAAGCAACGGGGTAGGGAGAGTGCCCCTTTGGGGGAGGGAGGGATAGAGTCCCCCTGGGTCGGGGAGACATGCCAGGAGACTACAGTTCTGGAGCGAGGGTCACAGGGTCTGAGCTGAACCTTCAGTGTGTCCTCACTCCTCTTTCTACATCGAGGTGCATTCTGGGGTGGGGATGTGTCACTGAGTGATAAGAACTCTTGGAGGGATGGACCCTTATCACTCACCAACTGTCAGGCTTGCTGGGTTTTTGTTTTGTTTTATTTTAGTTTTTCGAGGTAGGGTTTCACTCTAGCCCAGGCTGACCTGGACTCTGAGAGGCCTTGAACTCACGGCGGTCCTCCTACTTCTGCCTCCCGAGTGCTGGGAGTAAAGGCGTGCGCCACCATGCCCGCTGCTGGTTTTTTTTTTTTTTTTTTCCTTTCAAAACATTTAATAAGCACACGAAGCTTTTATAGGCACACACGGAATACAGAAATCATGAAATCACCAAACCTAATATACTAACATTTATGTCCAAGTTTAGTCGCTGATTCCTGTCTTCACTTGGTGAATTTCCAAGGTTTGTCAATGCCTTCTACTGGCTGGGTCCTGGGTACAGTCACTGAACAAGACTGACCTGACCCTACCTCTACCCAGGTTTTTTTTTTTTTTCCTCTTAACAGCTGGTCTCCACTATTAGTGGTCTGTCAAATTAATTAATTATTTCTTTTTCACAGTACTAGGGATTGAACCTAGAACTCTGAACATGCTAGACCACTAAGCTACATTCCCAGCCCTGTCA
Source organism: Dipus sagitta (assembly GCA_036346955.1). Taxonomy (NCBI): domain Eukaryota; kingdom Metazoa; phylum Chordata; class Mammalia; order Rodentia; family Dipodidae; genus Dipus; species Dipus sagitta. The sequence continues at coordinate 102,552,698 of CM070770.1, read as the reverse complement.
AATTAATATTTGGGTTATGACCAGCATTTTACAGAATGGAATGGGACAGAATGGAGATGAGTTGAACCAAATTAAGAATGTCAAAGAAGCCGGGTGTGGTGGGGCATGCCTTTAATCCCAGCACTTGGGAGGCAGAGGTAGGAGGATCACTGTGAGTTCAAGGCCACTGTGAGTTCAAGGCCACCCTGAGACTACATAGAGAATTCCAGGTCAGCCCGAGCTAAAAGTGAGACCCTACCTCTAAAAAAAAAAAAAAGAATGTCAAAGAGCACAGAGCATAGTAAGAACATAGTTTTGTGAAAAGTTCACACACACACACACACACAGTGTCTGAACCAGGTCATAGCTATAACTGCGTTTTGTATGTAACATACAACTGATTTATAGTTTAAAAAAAAAAAAAAAACTTAAAAACACTGCTGTGGCCCAGCCTGCCCACTTAGCAGAGTAGGAAATAAAAGGACTGAACAACACAGATGTTGGGAGGAGAGGAGGCAGATGCTGGCTTTCTCTGGCATTCTTCACTGTGAATTTAACCTTGTTTATGTGTGGTTAATATTTACCTCAGTTCTCCAAACTTGGATATCCTCATCATTCTATTCTCAAACACCAGGGCACATGGGCCAGTGGCGTGCTGGGAGATGCGGCACAACTGACGCCTACAGAAGAGGATGTGTCCATGTCCCTCAGTTCATTGCAGCTCACACAGGTGTTGCAGCTGCATTGCACACAGCTTATGCCACGGTAACGCCCAGTGCTCCTGATCACAACCCCACACAGCCTGTCATGGATTTTGGCTGTACTCTTGTAGCCAGCATTGGGCTGTAGCTGATCAACAAGCACAGTTTGGACATGAATATTGCTCAATTTTTATTTCTTTTTTTTTGTTTGTTTGTTTTTTTTGAGGTAGGGTCTCACTCTAGCCCAGGCTGACCTGGAATTCATTATGTAGCCTCAGGCTGGCCTTGAATTCACAGGGATCCTCCTATCTCAGCCTCCCAAGTGCGGGGATTAAAGGCGTGTGCCACCAATCCCCTCCTCCCCCCCCACTGGTGTTTTTATTTACATTAAAGACTATGACAAATGGGAAACAACCAGGAGGGATGTTAGTCAACATTTCTTGATTCACCCGTGCACAAGGACCACTTCGTTTCTCAACTGGATGAGAGTTTCTGAATCATTTGAAGAATATTTCCTCTATTTTTATTATAATGTAATGAATGGTTACAAACATGACAAGTTTTCAAAGATGTGCATAATGAACATTTTTTCCATTCTTTAGAGACGTCCTACAAAACAATAAAACTGAGCCCTGATTTGCAGTGACTGTTAGTCCCTACAGCGTGAATATTCCAACACAGCTGGTCTCCAGTCTTAGCCTGTCACCAGCGCGGTTCCACACTGTGGCTGTGAAGAGCCCCAGAAGCGTAGATGAGGACTGGGGAGATGGCTCAGTGGGCAAATGCTGCTGTGCAGGCACGGGGACCTGAGTTCAATCCCCAGAACTCACATGTAGAAAACATCCAGGCGTGGGGCTGGAGAGATGGCTTGGCAGTTAAGGCGCTTGCCTGCAAAGCCAAAAAGGATCGTGGTTCGATTCTCCAGGACCCACGTAAGCCAGATGCACAAGGGGGCGCATGCATCTGGAGTTCGTTTTTATGGCTGGAGGCCCTGGCGCGCCCATTCTCTCTCTCTCTCACACACACACTTGGAATCCCAGCTCTGAGGAGGCGGAGACAGGAAGATCCCTGGGGCCTGCTGGTCAGCCAGTCTAGCCTACTTGGTGAGCTCTAGGCCAATGAGAGACCCTGTCTCAAAAAAGGTAGAAAGTGCCCAAGGAACAACACCTGAGACTGTCCTCTGACCTCCATGTATACCACACGCATGCACCCACACACACATGAACACACATAGATAGAATGCAGATGATAATAAAAGGTGGAAAAATCATGAGGATATGATGAATTTCGGTTCCTTATTACTTTTGTTTTGAATGTAACTAATTACAATTTGATATATTCAGTTTGTGAAAATTGGCTTTTTAACAACCACCACGTACATTTTCTGCCAGTGACAGTTGATCCTCCTTAGCACTCCCCTACATCCTCCTCAGAGCTCCGAGGCTGGGTGCTATGGATTTGTGGGATTCCCTAGGAAGCAGACTCCCTGACTGCACTATAAGGGGCATTGCACACGCACATTCACACGGACAGACTCATGTACAGATGCGCTGTGCACGCTCGTCTCCCTTTCCTTGCCCTTCTTCGCACTGTGAAATGGGAACAATCCCTTCTACTACCCATGATGGGGACAGCACCCTTAAATAGTCCTGGGTTCTGTGACTTCCCTTGGGCACTGTCCCACTCTGGGTACCAGCCTCCAGAGGAAGGTTCCTGTGGAATTTAGTAACCATCCCAAGTCTCTCTGTGCCAGGCACCAGTGAGGAGACAGCCCGAGGAACTCTGGGAGCTTGGAGCAGCCACGAGAGCCTTGGCAGGGCCAGGGAGGAGAGTGACCACAGGGGAGTCTGCCTCCAGCTCTCCTCCTGGCTTCAGTTCCTCATTTTTATTTATTTACTTATTTTTGGTTTTTCCAGGTAGGGTCTCACTCTAGCCCAGGCTGACCTGGAATTCACTATGGAGTCTCAGGGTGGCCTTGAACTCACCGGCGATCCTCCTACCTCTGCCTCCCGAGTGCTGGGATTAAAGGTGTGCGCCACCACGCCCGGCGTCAGTTCCTCATTTTTTATATGGATGTGTGCATGTGTGTGTGTGTGTGTGTGTATGTTAGTACACAGATGTGTGTACACATGTCTGTGGAGAACAGAGGCTAAGCTGAGGTACCTCAGGAATGCCATCCATCTTTTTTGAGACAGAGTCTTTCATAGGCTAGACTGGCTGGCCTTAAAGTCCCAGGGATTCACCTGTCTCCATCTTCCCAGTGCTGGGACAGGTGGGTGTTATCACAGCTGCCATTTTTACATGGGTTTTGGGATTAAATTCAAGACCTCATGCTTGCAAGGTAAGCACTTTACCAATTAAGCCATTCTTCATAATTATAGAAGAAAACATTTTTACTTACTGCATTATACACTCAAAAATATTTACAGTGTTTTACAGTGAACGTATTGCATTTAAAATTTTATACCCATGTAGAAGGGAGAGAAGGAGGAAGGAAGGGATAGATCTTAGCATTCCAGCACATGTCTTCGGGCGTTTCTTTGACTATGTCCTTCGCTTGTGTTTCTTAGAAGCTGAATTCCTAGAAATAGAGTTGTTGCATCTTAAAGATTCTTGGTATATGTTGCAAAATTAGTCCTCCGAATGGCTATGCCCGTTTGCACTCTGAATGCCTACTTGTCTTAGCCTTCAATACCAGTGTCAGCTACTTCTAGTAGCTCCAGATTTAATGCATTGGGTAGCATTTCCTCTTCATTTCTTCTTCCATTACTAGTTAAATTCAAGGTGCTTAATTTTTTTTTTTTAGAGCACTTCCTCAAGTAACAACTTCAGAGAGGGTCACATTAGCTCTGTTTCTTCAGGTGTCAGAGAATGAAGTTTTTGCTGAGTCATAAGCTTTAGTTTGCTGCATAGTCTTTGCCCCAGTGTCTTGTGCTTATCTGTAGTGGGCTCATCTTTGATTGACAGTTCTGTGGGACCATCTGCTGCCCCTGCTGTGAGTGTGGTGGTAGCCACTGCCAGATTCTAAGGCTTGCTTCCAGAGACGGGAGGCGCGAGTACTACTTACAATCTGGCATTGACCTTCTCTTTGTGACCCATGTTTCCTCCTGGGAGACATAGATCCCATTGTCCCCGTGCAATCACCAAGGGTAGGATGATGCATGGGCAGAGGTATCTTGTCTCATTGCTATCTTTATAAGATCCCCATTCAACACATGCATTCTGTGGTATGCCTCCGGCCCAGTTCTGGTTCTTCCTGTACTGTGGGTGTGGAGCACATTCAATGCGGCCCCATCATCCATACTCATGTTGGCTGGGGCATTTTTGTTTTCATTCATATTGTCCCAACTGATCCCGTTGTTCAGAGCCTTCTAGTACTTTGTACCTGAGAGATCACTTCTTTGAAGTATGGTGTCCTCCGTCCCTTCATCCTCCTTCCATTCCTTCCTTCCTTCCTTCTTTCTTCTCTCCATCCTTCTTCTCTGTCTGCCTTCCTTCCTTTTTTCGTTCGTTCGTTCCTTCCTTCCTTCTTTCCTTCCTTCCTTCTTCCTTTCTGTCTTTCTCCCTCTTTTCTTTTTATTTTTTTTTGGGGGGGTGGTTGAGGTAGGGTCTTGCCCTAGCCCAGGCTGACCTGGAATTCACTGTGTAGTCCCAGGGTGACCTCAAACTCATGGCAGTCCTCCTACCTTTGCCTCCTGAGTGCTGAGATTAAAGGCATGTATCCCACCATGCCCGGCTCCTTTCTTTTCTTTCTTACCATTTTGAGGGTTTTGTATGAGATGGAGAGACTGATATACAGGCTTACTTTACCTTCCTAAGGGCAGAAGTTCTGTCATTTCTGACAGCTTGAGGTACCTCCTGCCCAACACCTATTGGATATACAGTTCAGCTCTGTGCTTAGGCATAACCAAAGGATGCTGCAATTTTAAAGACACGAGGGAAATATGTCATGCTCCTGGGCTCCCCAGAAAGGTGCTGTGGTGGTTTGTACCAGATATCCTTATAAACTCATGTGTTATGAATGCTTGGTCCTCAGCTGATGGCAATTTGGGAGGTAAAGCCTTGCTGGAGGAGGTGTGTTGTTGGAGGCAGGCTTTGGGGTATGAGAGCCAGCTTTCCTCTTTACTCTCCTGCTTCTGTTTTCCACCGGATGTGGTAAAGGTGATGTCCAGTCTCTGCTCATGCCATGCTTTTTCTTGCCATCATGAAGCTTCTCTTCGTGACTATACACCAAAATAAAAGAAAAGAAATCTTTCTTTCCTCCCATTAGCTGCTTTAGATCAGGTGCTTTGTTCCAACAAGGAAAAGCTAACTACAACAGGTGTTCTTGCCTGGAATCCTGAGGGCTCAGCAATCACTGGGCAGGGGAAGAAACCCAGGAGATGGCTGGCTGGGTGCTGCAGGAGATCTGAAGATGTAGTGCAGTGAGCCATGGTGGTACTACAGAGTCAGGACAGTAAGAAGACAGCGTGATGGGAGTCCTAGGAAGGATGGGAACCCTATATAAAAAGAGGCCACCAAACTACTGCGATATGTTTTAGGACACCACAAGACCTCACCAGCCCTGTCCTGAACACAGTGTCTTCAGTATGTAGCTCAGGAGTCCCTCCTCCCCACAACAGCTCAGCTGGTGCTTCTTGACCTTGACTATGGAAAATGAGGTCCATAGACTGATTTCCTACTGAGGCCACCTCACCTGCCCAGGGCCTCTCCAAGGTTCTGGGAGGGTGTATATGTGTGTGTGTGGGGGGGGAGGAGACTCTAGTTAGTGTGTTTTCATGGTAATTATATGTCCTTAAAATGTGAAAAAGTTTTCTTTAAAAAGCATACTTCACAGAACCCAAATCTGCCCCTGACTGTGTCATCAATAGAGGTCTTGGGACTGAGGAGGTGGCTCAGGATAAGAATGATTGCCGTGTAAGCACGAGGGCCTGAGAGCAACTGGGTTCCATCCCCAGGAACTATGCAAAAGCCTGAGCACGGCCACACCTGCCTGTACCCCCCGCTTTGTGGGAGAAAGAGACTAGAGAATTGTTGAGCCTCTGTGGTCAGTCAGTCTGACATAAGGGAACATCTCCACATTCAGTGAGAGACTGCATTTTACAGGAAAAAAAAATGTGGAAGAGTGATAGAAGAAGAAAACTGAAATTCTGCTTTTGCCTCTAATGTGTGTACACAGGACACATGCACCTTCATAAAGTGAATACACCACACCACACACACACCATACCATACACAGTACACACACATACAAAAAAAAAAAAAAAAAAGAAAGAAAGAAAAGAAATGGAGGTCTTAGTTCCAGTCACTAGGGGAGTTGGAGAAATAAAGTGATAAAGATAATCAAAGAATTAAAAACAGATTAATCCACTTGGGAAGACAGACAATGGGAGAGCAGGCCTGGCTCTGAGAAGGAAAGAAAGAAAACTCAGATGGTCTTACGGGCCACGAGTGGAACTCCTGATAGCAGTGCTCCGGGCTGGGGTCAATAACTGACTGTCACAGTGACTGACGACGCGAATGTGATCTTCGCCATTCTTCAGGTCCAGGCAGCTAAATGTCACCTGCGCCAGCTCAGTGGACATGGAGCTCTTCCTTCACTACTCTCTCATCCCGTCAGTAAGTAACGGCAGAGGGGAGAGAGGGGAAGGGAGGGAAGGACTGTGGACTTCTGCACTACACAGACTCCCAGGTAGGCCTGAATATGTCAGAGGAAAGACATCAGCTGGGTTTCCTTCTAAAAGTTTGACTCAGTTTTCTATAGTATATCCCCAAGGTAGGCTTTTGAGGGAGTAAAAATAGATTTTTTAAATTTTTGTTTGTTTATTTATTTATTTGAGAGCGACAGAGAGAAGGAGGCAGAGAGAGAGAGAGAGAGAGAGAGAGAATGGGTGCGCCAGAGCTTCCAGCCTCTGTAAACGAACTCCAGACGTGTGCGCCCCCTTGTGCATCTGGCTAACGTGGGTCCTGGGGAATTGAGCCTCGAACCGGGGTCCTTGGGCTTCACAGGCAAGCGCCTAACCGCTAAGCCATCCCTCCAGCCCAGATTTTTTTTTTAATACCACTTTAGACACAGGACCGAAAGGCTCCATGGAGGGAGGAGGGATGGAGAGTGGAAGTGAGGAGGTCTGTGAGGCTGGAGTGGAGACCTGAGCGGGGAGGGTCCGGGGAGCAGGGAGGGCTGGGCCAGAAAGAGTGCTGTGGGGTCAGGTAGGGATGTGTGGGAGAGGCTGAGGTAGAGAGCGGCTCCTGGCCTTCTGGCTTGCACTATAGGACTGTGACAGCTGCCCCTCACCATTCAGGAAAATGAGAAGAGCTGGCCTGGAGGCATAGGCCTGTAATCCCAGGGACTCTGAAGACTGAGCCAAGAGGATGGAAAGGTCAAGGCCAGTTTAGATTACAGAGGGAGTTCAAGGCAACCTAATGAGACCCTATTTCAAAATAAAAAGTCAACAGGCCTGAGAACGTAGCTCAGTGGCAAAGCACTTGTCTAGTATATGCAAGACCCTGGGTTTAACCCCCAGTACTGTAAAAGGGAGCGGGGAGGGATGGAAGGGGAGACAGGAAGGGATCCAGGTTTGGGATGGAGAAGAAACAGGGCAAGAACAGGAACATCACAAGTTCCATTTAAACCTGCCGAATCTGGGAAGTTTTCCACACGCCAAAAAGAAATGCCAACTGTGTAGGCGAACAGGTCTGAACCCATGGGCGGAGCAGGCTGGAGACACAAGTTGGTGTCTTCTGTGTACTGTGGAGTCAGCAAAGATAAGACCAGGTACAGGGAAAAGTGGGCCTTGGGTGGAACTTTAAGAATCTAGGAGCTGGGGAAATGATTCAGCCAATGACATGGAAATAAATGGGGAAAGTAAGAATGTCATGGTGGAGGAAGCCTGGGAAAGTTCCCCGAAGAGACGGGAGAGGGCAGCACTGTGCTGCCGAGAGACCCAGCTGGGTCGGGCTTGAGTGCACACTGCATGCAGCAGCTAGCAGGCTGATGCCCCTGGCCATGGCTCCTCCTATGCAGTGATGAGGGGCTGAGGAGCCCATGAGAGATCAGGAAACAAGGGACACCTGTAGAAGATTTTCAAGAAGTTTCTGGTGAAACTAGGAGAGAGTCTGTATACCAAGTGCGTGAGAACACACCCAAAGCTACAGGGCTTGCAACCTGCCCGATACTGCTGTCCTTTTACAGATGGAAACCAAGGCTCAGGGAAGTCTGGTCTCCCTCCCAGCCAGTGTGTGGAAGAGGTTAGACTTGAACCTGTATCTGTTCAGTATAACACAAAGTTACATTCTGTGTTACGACTCTGGGGTGCATACATTCAGCCCCCGACTGGCATTTAAGTTACCACAGACATTTTGAACGCTCTGCTTGCCCACTGTCCCTGTCCTGTGAGACATCAAGGCCACACTGAGCATGACTGGGCCACTGACTCATCTTATCTTCTTACAGCTTCTCATCATTTTGGTCTTATCTTTCCTCCAAAGACGAGTGCATCAGAAACAAAGAGATGACACCTTCTACCTCCTGGGGAACCACTTTGGAATGATCATGTGAGTTGAGTCAGTCAGTTCCTACAGCTCTGATTACTCTGTGGTTGGGACCAATACCAAGGGCAAGGCCAGGGAGCTCCTAGAGTCTAATCCTGCCCCATCCTGTCTATCCTACCCTTCCCTCCCCAACACGACCAAGTCTGAGATGTCAGAACCAGCTTCCAAGCCTCTGCAGCCCTCAACATCCAGAACGGCCTAAATATGCAAGAACCCTCTTGAGGAGACCCAGACCACTGTGAAAAACGCCTTCTATTTGTGAGGTTTCAGCACATAGTCTCCTAACACTTGGTTTGAGTTTCCCAAGAGTGTGGTTTAATTTTTGTTTGTTTGTTTATTTATTTATTTGAGAGCGACAGAGAGGAGGAGGCAGAGAGGGGGAGAGAGAGAGAGAGAGAGAATGGGCGTGCCAGAGCTTCCAGCCTCTGTAAACGAACTCCAGATGCGTGCGCCCCCTTGTGCATCTGGCTGACGTGGGTCCTGGGGAACTGAGCCTCGAACTGGGGTCCTTAGGCTTCACAGGCAAGCGCTTAACCACTAAGCCATCTCTCCAGCCCAGCCAAGAGTGTGGTTTATAGAGGGTCTTGGACTGCCGAGTCACCACCATAGTGGAAATGTTTTTCTTTTTTTGAGGCAAGCCCAACAGATTGGCTTTTTTTTTTTTTTAGAGTGAGAGAGAGAGAGAGAGAGAGAGGGAGAGAATAGGTGCGCCAGGGCCTTCAGCCACTGTAATTGAACTCCAGATGCATGTGCCACCTAGTGTGCATGTGTGACCTTACACACTTGCATCACCTTGCATCTGGCTTACATGGGATCTAGAGAGTTGAACATGGGTCCTTAGGCTTTGCAGACAAGCACCTTAACTGCTAAGCCATCTCTCCAGCCTAGAAATGTTTTTGAAATGATATCTTGCTTTGCTCTGCCATTTGCCAGCACCCAGCACCAAAGCGAGAGGGTTTTTCCTGGCTTCTTCTGGTATTGCTTCTGCTGCTTTGGGTGTGCCCCCCCCCAGTAGTTTAGCATGTCCTTTGTTTTTCTGAAAGTTATTTTTCAGCTTTCAACCCAGGAGATACTGGCCAACTGTGCCTGAGTGTCGTCCACCATCTTTAGTCCTCTAGAAAAGCCCTCTGTATAAGTGATTTTTTCTTGTTGCTGTGCAAATACCTGAAGAAGCAACTCAAGGAACGAGAGATTCATTTGGGCTACGGTTTCAGAGGGTTCAGTCAGTTCATTTGGCTCATGGTTTCAAAGGGTTCAGTCATTTGGGCTCACAGTTTCAGAGGGCTCAGTCATTTGGGCTCACAGTTTCAGAGGGCTCAGTCATTTGGTCTCACAGTTTCAGAGGGCTCAGTCATTTGGGCTCACGGTTTCAGAGGGCTCAGGTCATTTGGGCTCATGGTTTCGGAGGGTTCAGTCATTTGGGCTCATGGTTTCAGAGGGCTCAGTCATTTGGGCTCAAAGTTTCAGAGGGCTCAGTCATTTGGGCTCACGGTTTCAGAGGGCTCAGTCATTTGGGCTCAAAGTTTCAGAGGGCTCAGTCATTTGGCCTCATGGTTTCAGAGGGCTCAGTCATTTGGGCTCATAGTTTCAGAGGGCTCAGTCATTTGGGCTCATGGTTTCGGAGGGTTCAGTCATTTGGGCTCATGGTTTCAGAGGGTTCAGTCATTATTCCAGGGAAGCATCCATTCTGGAGAGGCCAGGGTGATGGCAGCATGGGTGGGTAGTAGAGTTCCATATATGGTGGCCAGATCAGGAAGCAGAGGCTAGACTGGAGCCAGAAGTGGGCTGTAGCTTTCAAAGCCCCCCCCCCCCCCCAGTGCCCTAGTTCTCCCATGCAGGCCTTCCCTCTTAAAGGTTCCATAGATTTCCCACACAATTTCATCAGTGAGGAAACCAAGTGTTCAAACTCATGAACATGGGGGGGGGGCATTTCACAGTCAAATATAACATGGTTCCACACTCACAACTACCAACAAAAGAAGGCATACACATTTATTTAATAGAAAATTTACATCACAGGGCTGAAGAGATGGCTTAGCAGTTAAAGCACTTGTCTGCAAAGCCAAAGGACCCAGGTTCAATTTCCCAGGACCCACGTAAGCCGGATGCACAGTTAGCACTTGCTTTTGGAGTTTGTTTGCAGTGACTGGAGGCTCTGGCATGCATTTTCTTTCTTTCCTTCTTTCTTTCTTTCCTTCTTTCTTTCTTTCTTCTTTCTTTCTTTCTGTCTCTGTCTCAAGTAAATAAATAAAAGTTTTTTTAAAAATGAAAAAGAAAATATACATCACACAGGAGCCCTCATAAGGAAATGATGATCCAAAGATACGGCAAAAGTTAAGCACATATATTTTGAATTGAAGAAAAGTAATAAGTTGTTGAAAAAGTTTAATGGGAGTGACAGGAAGACAGGTTAGTTTATAAGATCAATGTAAAATTCTCTTACCTTCCTGTTCTTCAGAATGTTATTTTCCTGTGTAAGGGAACATCTTTTACTTGGGGATTTCATCTGCTGTGTAACTCAAAATAGTTCTTAGGCCAGAATGGAACAGTCTTAGAACTCCTTCAGTCACATAGCAACAGCATAGCCAGTGATATATAGACCCTCATCAGGGATATTGGAAGGAAGAATCCTCATAGGGTGTGTATAGGTACAGGGCAGGCTCCCCTAAATCTGTGTAATACATGCTTCTTATTTTGGCCTTTGTGTTACATTGTGTCTCATAAAAGCATGGGCCATTTTTCTTTGTGTCATGACTAAGAGTGTCCTCGCTGTGTCCCCACTTGGAGCTCTTCTATGGAAAGAAAGAATTTTGTCTTAGTACTCTGAATCTGTGCTTCACACCAGGCCCATAACAAGGAGGTCTCAGAAAATTTCAGCTGCAATTAATAGTTCACTATCCCGTAATCCCTCTTCCCAGTGGGATGGCTACTTTGGAAATGATCTGTAGGACTGTCATTTCGGGACTCACAAGCTGTTTTTGCTGTCTACAGGCCTCTGGACTTCGTGGGGACTTTTAGTAACAGATGGTCCTATGGAGTGGCCTTTGGGGCCACAGCCAATAAGGTCATGTTCTTGTTCTCAGAAGGCTACCAGCCCCTACAGGTCCCGCAGTGGGCCCAAGGTACCAGGGTTACCTCTTGCTTCCTGGGAATGTCAGCTTGGAAATTCTTGCTCTCAGAGCCCACAAGGGCTGTCTGGGATCAGGGGGTCAACTTTGTCATATTCATAGTGTTTTCCTAGCTTGTCACTTGCCCAAGGTCAATGCCTAACCCACAAAGCCTACAAGCTTCTTTGGGGAATTTTCCCCCAGTTAGACTCAGAGGTCCTTTAGACACAATGTAACAAAGATGAAGGCAGTTAGGATCTTCCTCATATTATCCCAGATGCCTGTTGTCTCCTTATGTCAACAGTTCCTGGGACTTCTCCTCAAAGAAAGATGCTTGCTTCATTAGCCTCATGGTTCCCCTGGACTTTGTGCCTTGTCTGAAGAAGCAAACCTAATCAATACATTCGGTGATCGCTGACCCAACAGTTCAAACTGTCTGTCCAGCCCAGTCATGGGCTCCAAGCCTGTATGAGCAAATGTCTACCAAACTATCATTAGCTGTTTATTTTAATTACATATGCATATATTAAGCCCTCTTCTCTCCTCCCTCTCTCATGGCCCCTTAGATTATATTTTTCTTAGAGAAACAAACAGTTTTTCCAGTCATTAAACCATTTTTATTTTATTTTTTAAAAATTTTTTTGTTTGTTTATTTATTTATTTGACAGCGACAGAGAGAAGGAGGCAGAGAGAGAGAGAGAGAGAGAGAATGGGCGCACCAGAGCTTCCAGCCTCTGTAAACGAACTCCAGATGCGTGCGCCCCCTTGTGCATCTGGCTAATGTGGGTCCTGGGGAATTGAGCCTCGAACCAGGGTCCTTAGGCTTCACAGGCAAGCGCTTAACCGCTAAGCCATCTCTCCAGCCCATTAAACCATTTTTAAATCACTGCTATCAACAATAAAAGTTCTAGTTTTTCCACATTTGCCAACACTTCATATGTTTAGGTCTTAAATTTTAGCCATTCTAAGAGGCATGTAATGACATCTCATTGTGGTATTATTTTGCATTTTTTGTGATCAATAATGATTTTGAACATCTCTTCAAATACTTTTTTGCCTTTCATATGCTTCTCTAGAGACATATCTATTCAATTGATTGACCTACTTTCATTTTTTTTGTTTTCTTTTTTTTAATTTAGTAATGATGACTTTAAAGTTTTATTTATTTGTTTTGAGGTAGAGTCTCACTCTAGCTCAGGCTGACCTGAAATTCACTATGTAGTCTCAGGGTGGCCTCAAACTCAGGCGATCCTCCTACCTCTGCCTCCTGAGTGCTGGGATTAAAGGTGTGTGCCACCACACCACCCCCTTAAAGTTTTATTTTTTTATTAATTTATTTATTTGTGAGAGAGAGAGGGAGAGAGAGAGAGAGAGAGAGGGAGGGAGGGAGGGAGAGAAATAGGCAGAGAGAGACGGGGGGAGGGGAGAAAGAGAGAGAGAGAATGGACACGCCAGGGCCTCCAGCCACTGCAAATGAACTCCAGATGCATGTGCCCCTTGTGCATCTGGCTAGACATGTGCTCTATCACTGAACTAAATCTCCAGCCCAAGAAAGAACTTTACTCCATACTTCACCTTATATGTATTTACAAAAAGTATAAAATTTTAAGACTACACTTCTGAAAAGAGAAAATCTACATGACCTCAGCTTGGACATTGATACTAATATGATACCACAAGCATGATCCATAAGAAATAAGAAAATTAGAAGTCATCAAAATTAAAGATATCAGCTTCTGAAAAGGCTGTTGGGAGGATGAGAGGATAAGCCATTGATTGGGAAAAATATTTGCAATTGATAAGACTAATGATGGACTTATTCCTAGGAAATATAAAGACCTCTATAAACTCAATAAGAAAACAAAAAAATCGGCTGGAGAGATGGCTTAGTGGTTAAGGTGCTTGCCTGCAAAGCAAAAGGACACAGGTTCGATTCCCCAGGACCCATATAAGCCAGATGCCCAGGCTGACCTGGAATTCACTATGGAGTCTCAGGGTGGCCTCAAACTCACAGTGATCCTCCTACCTCTGCCTCCCGAGTGCTGGAATTAAACCAAAATAATAATAGTAATAATCATAGTAATAATAAATAAATTAAATTAGATTAAAATGTTTTAATTGGGTTGTCTTTTGTTGTATTGTAGGAGCTCATTATATATTCTGAATATTAAATCTTTTCTTGTGTGTTTTTTTTTTTTTTGAGACAGATTTTTACATATTATCCCAGGCTGGCCTGGAACTCACTATGTGTAGCTGTTCAGCCTGGCCTCACGCTTCTCTCACATGTTTGAGTTACAGGCATGAACGTCCAGCTTTAAACCATTTTAAGCATATAATCTACAACTCTTTTCTCTAATTCTGTAGATTATTTTTCCTTTTTTTTTTGTTTTTTGTTTTTGTTTTTCGAGGTAGGGTCTCGCTGTAGCTAAGGTTCACCTGTAATTCATTATGGAGTCTCAGGGTGGCCTCGAACTCATGGCGAACCTCCTACCTCTGCCTCCCAAGTACTGGGATTAAAGGCTTGTGTCACCACGCCCAGCTTTGTGTTGTCTTTTTTACTACATAAAGATTTTAAATTTTGAAGGCTGGGGAGATGCTTTCCACTTAAGTATGAAGGCTTCCTGAGTGGGAAACCACCAAGTTTGACTCCTTAGAACTCACATAAAAATCTGAATGTGGCCACACCTACCTGGAACCCCAGTCCAAGAGGGCAGGCAGAGACCAGAGAATCACTAGGGCTCACTGACTGATGGACAGCAGCTCTCTGTTGAGGAAAAAAAAGACTCTTGTCTCAAGGAAAGAAATATGAGGGCGTGGCACCCAGTGTTCTTCTCTGCTGTCCCCCATGCAGATGCACGAGGCATATGCATCTATGCCTACAACTATCCACCGCACACTCCATGTACACACATGATTGTCCGCATGCAAAGCAAACCAACAAACAAGCAGGTGCTTCATTTTGATGCAGCTCTTGTTTTGCTCATGGTCGTAGTACCCTGAGCTTTTCCCATGTGGCTGGTGAGAAGGTGCTTTAGTCCTGGCCCTGTGCCAGCTGTGAGGCATTGCTGCTCTAACCTCTTCGCGTGGCCCTTTCCCTGGCAGGGGGTGGCTTCTTCACACCACCAAGCCTTTGTGGATGGCTTCAGCATTCTCCTCCTGGGCAGCCCTCCTGTGCCCGCCCCCCCCGCCCCGGGGATTTTCTCCTGTACTCCTGTCTTTATCTTCTCACACCCTCAGTTCTGTCCCCTCCACTGCAGCCTGCAGGGCTCAGCCTGGGCTTTCCTCCCTACAATGTGGGAAGGCAGAAGTTGTAGGGTCCCCCTTTATTTCCTGTCTTTCCTGATCCATTTTCACCACCGCCAACGTCTGGGAAAAATTCTTTCATACACTTACATGATCTTTGCTGCTTCCCCTTACTGTGCATATCAAATGGACCAGTAGATTCCCTGCAGATGTGTCTGTGGGTCTTGGTTTTGTGTCCTAGTGCTCTGCCTGCTTCTATGGGACACTCGGGGACATGAGGTCATTGTGCTGCTGCAGCTGCTGTCCTTGGGTTTCTCTTTTTGCTGTGATTCTTCCTGCCAGCCTCCCACAGTCATCTCATCATTTTTATTAATTTGCGAGCAACAGAGAGAGAGAGAGAAAGAGAAAGAGGCAGAGAGAGAGAGAGAGAGAGAGAGAATGGGAGCGCCAGGGCCTCCAGCCACTGAAAACGAACTCCAGACGCGTGCACCCCCTTGTGCATCTGGCTAATGTGGGTCCTGGGGAATGGAACCTCGAACTAGGGTCCTCAGGTTTCATAGGCAAGCTCTTAACCGCTAAGCCATCTCTCCAGCCCCCACAGTCATCTCTTGACCTTTGAGTAAGCAATGTCCTTCCTGCCCTGCTTACATCTCTTGGCTTACAAACTCCAGAGTGAGCTGCTAGGGAAAATGTGAGCACCTCCAGGAAGCCCACCCCAACCTCCTGCTCGGGGCACAGGCCACTGGCTTCTCCTCTGTATCCCTATGACAGGTTAAATGTGCCTCTGTTGCTATACCTTCAAACCACTGATTTCCCCACCTACCTTTCCCATTGGACTGAGCAAGAACTCTGCCCATTCTTCCTATGGGTAGTGCCCCATCCAGAACTAGTTCAAAGCAGTCACCCAGGAAAGGCCATCTTATATGACCAAGAGTTCCCAGATTCTGTCAGGTCTTCTCAGAGCTTGTTAGTGGCTAGCTGAGGTGGTATACGCCTTTAATCTCAGCACTCAGGAGGTTGAGGTAGGAGGAGAGCTGTGAATTCTAGACCAGCCTGGGCTACAGAGTAACTTCCAGATCAATCTGGGCTAGAGTGAGACCCAGACTCAAAAACAAGAAAAGAAAAAAGAGTACATTGTAGTGTATAGCATGTCCCCCTGTGTGTTGGGTGGCACATTTGGGCACTTTCTTCTCAGTTGTTTATTATCTATTTACTTATTTTTGTTTATGTGGTCTGGTTCCACCTGTCACACCGTAACCGAGTGGCCTGTAGGGAATTCAAGCTTCATCTTCACAGCGGAAAGGGGAGCGGGAAGTCTCTGTGGCAGGAATGAAGATGGCGCCACACTCTGCTGTGGCACTCGCTGTGTCCAGAGGTCCCCTGCTCGAGCTCAGCGCGAGACGCCACAGCTTCTCTAGGTCTCCTGAGAGCCTGGTGAGAAGAGGAACTCACGGGTCTTGGCCCTATCTCTTCCAGCCTTCGTGCTTCTGATCGGAGGCGTGGAAGTCGGCCTGGCGTACTTCCCCTTCTTTGCCTGCCTCTCCTCCGAGTTCCGGCTAGTCAGCTCTCTCCTGGGCTTTGGATACTCCCTGACCTGGTAAGATGACTCTGCCTGCTCTCCTCTCCTGTCTCCTTTGTCCATGGTTGAGCCCCGTGCAACGCGGCACAGATGATCTGAGGATTTCCTGTGGAGAATACCAAGGCCCGGGGTGGGCAGGCATGACTTGTCAAAAATCCCATTGTGGCCACTTGTTTGAAATGTCTTGGAGGCTCCCTAAGGTCAGGCCAACACCTTGTCTGCCTCGCACAAAGTCCTCATAATTAGAATATTCCTAGAAGTCAAGAATTCAGGAAAGTTCATTTCTACAAGCTGCTAAGGCTGAAGCAGGAGCCCCACTCCATGCTCTTCTCAACCCTGTCAGGGCTTCTCTCAGAGAAGGTTGGTGGGCCTGTGTTTAGAGTTTAGGGTCATCATCCCAGCCTAATCTCCCCCTCTCTTGCCAGCCTCTGACAGTGTCCAGTGACACTTCCAGCCACACAAGTCTCTTGCATCCATCTCTTCATTTGTTCATTCAACAACCATTCTTTATATCCCCATGGGAAGTCAGGGACCACACTGGAAATAAGACAAATCCTTGGGGATCCTGTGTTCCAGCCTTTGAGCCTCTGAGTTCCCATTCCCTGTGTGATCAGCTTCCCTGTGCCTGTCCTCGTGATAGACAGCGTTTCCTGCTGTGGTTCAGAACTCCAGGTTAGCGAATGCCCTCAGCACCGAGCCCCACACCTGCACAGAGCTGGCACCAGGGACTACTTGCTTGGCAACAACTCCCTCCTGAGCCCCTGAGCTTCAGCACTTGCCTCCATCTCCTGGCTCACCAGCCTCTCCCATTCAGAATTTTCTACAGCTCAGGGGTGCTTGGATCAGCCTTTCAGGGATGCCTGGCAGGGGCTCACAAACAACTGACATGCCAATGGTTACGATCCCAGCGTTTCCCAGGGGCTTCCTTCTTAGAATTTGAGTCGAACATATCATGTGAGATGTGGAATGATAGCCTCCATTAGCCTTAGGTTGGCCAAGTAATGGGCCAGCACAGCAGAGTGAGTACCAGAAACATTCCCCCATCCCAAAGGAGACCAGGAAAGTGTGTGGAATAGAGCTGTTGCAGTCAGCTTTGTATTGCTGCCACAAAGAACCCAATCGAGAGCAGCTTGTGGAAGGGAAGGTTTATCTTGGCTTATAGACTCAAGGGGAAGCTCCAGGATAGTAGAAAAAATGATGGCATGAGCAGAGGATGGACAGCACCTGCTGGCCATCAGGTGGACAACAGCATCAGGAGAGTGTGCCAAACACTGGCAAGGGAAGCTAGCTATAACACCCATAAGCCTGCTCCCAACAATACACTGTCTCCAGGAGGATTCAATTCCCAAATTGCCACCAGCTGGGGACATACCATTCAGAACACATAAGTCTATGGGGGACACCAAGGCTCATGACTTCAGAGTGGTGTTTGTATGCACGACTGAGGAGAGGCAGCAAGAGATCTGGAGTTTCATCCTGGCTCTATCAGTGTGTCTGTGTATAGCTTGGGGAAATCCCTTGCCAGCCCTGGACTTCTGGTCTCCCTGATGCTGGAGGGTCAGGGAGGAAGAGTTTCATGAGTCTTTCTGCTTTGAGATCATGCCCCACATCAGTGCACACCAAGTACATTTAGTGTTTATGGACTTTGACACAAACATGGTGCCCAATCAGGAAGAGCCATCCACAGAGGCCAGGAGTCTACGGAGGGAGGGAAAGCCAGGCTAGGCAAGTGGGATTTCGTATGTACTGGGGCTGTGCTGGGTGGGAAGCCAGGGTCCCAACCCTGCTCCTGTTCCTGCAGGTTTGTTGTCACCATTCTTCAGATCTCACAGTGTCCCCATGGGCAGGTAAGTACCTGTTGACCATGCTTAGGGCATTCAGACTCCTCACCATGGCCAACCTGGTATGGGACCTTGGACAAGCCTTCCTTGCTCTCGAGGCCACAACCTCCCTCTGTGTGCAGGTAAGGAGAGGGAGCTGCTCAGGCAGGATGCTTCCACTTGTGGACAGCCCGATGTTCACCTAGGAGCCCATCACAGACAGATGATCTCTCATTTGGTCCTCACAGCACCCTGCCATGCCCATCAAATGCAACCTGCAGGTGAAGAGACACAGGCCCAAGTATATTAAGTAGTGTTCAGGCAGCAGCCAAGTTGGGAGTGGAGGCTGGGTCTGGCTGACTCCAAAGCCCAGTGCTAACCCAGCTTCTCTTTCTATAAAATGAGATGATTAGACTAGCTGAACCTTTCTATACTGGCCACACATTGTCCTTCTCAGAGTGGCTGAAAGGCAGAAGTTAGCTCATCTCTGCACCTAGGAAAATCAGTAAAACAAGGAGGGGTGTCATGCTGAATCCAGAAAGACTTCCCGACAGGCTGAGGGAACTCAGGGACGCCACCTGGGCCTGGAGCCCTCCTGGTCCTTGTCAGGGCTTAGCAACAGTGCAATATTAGATCAGTGTGATAAAGAGATGTCTGCTGGAGCCCTGTTGGAAAAATGGGACCTCCTTCCAGAGCATCTGGCAAACCTCTGTCCAGGAAGATGGTTCTTTCACCCCCACTCCCTGCCCCAGGGGCTTTTCTTCAGTACCTGTTGTTCCCCGCCCCCTCCTGGAGGAGCCTTTGAAATTCTAAATATTCATGGATAACTAGAGACAAGATAGGATCTCACTTCTAAACCCTATTTTACACTAAGCTTTGTCCCAGAGTCCTGGTCCTTAACCACTGAGTCCTCAAGACAGCTTCTGAAGGCAGTAGGAAAGCTCTCCCCACTCCACTGACAGACAAAGTGAGGCTCAGGGCTCTTGTGACTTACCAGAAACTTAGAAAACCACAGGAGAAGAATCCAGACATTTGACTTTCTGGAGCTGAAAGTCTTCAGTGAAACATTGTTTATAAAAATGGAAGCCAGGCATGGTGATGCACGCCTTTAATCCCAGCACTCGGGAGGCAGAGGTAGGAGGATCGCTGAGAGTTCGAGGCCACCCTGAGACTGCATAGTGAATTCCAGGTCAGCCTGAGCCAGAGTGAGACCTTACCTCGAAAAATCAAAAAATAAATAAATAAAAAGTAAAAAAAAGATGGAATATTGGAAAAAGTCTAGAATGTAATTATTAGGGGCAATTTTAAGTAAAGTTTGGTTTGGCCAAATAATGTGTTTTGATGCAGTTTTGCAGCAGATTCTTACAAATTATCTATACCTGTGAGGAAAAGTGGTTGTACCAGCAGCCTGTGTATTCAGTGCGATCTCAGGTCACATGTAGACATGGGCATAGATGGCAAGAGTGGTCATGGCTGAGCCAGAAGCACAGGTTGGACAATGAAGGGCAGATGTGGGTATCCCCCAGCTTCGCACATCTCTATGCTGTACCCTGATATCACAACATCAAACTCAGATTTCCCGTAGGGGAACTAGGGCTCCAGAACATAATAAAACTGGAAGCCTTTCAGTTAATTGTGAAGATTAATCATAATGGTATTTCTCTAAAAGCAGTTTAAAAAGCAGTTCAAAACAAAACTGAAAACACAATAACATTATGGGCACCATCTTGACAGGCCTGTTGCTTTCCCACCATCACGAGTTACTTCATAATGGTGACACAGGCTCTCCTTCCTTGCCTCCCCCTCTTCCTGTCATCCCTCTCTTTGCCCCTGTTTCTATTTTCTTTCTTTCTCTCCCCTTCCCTGCCTCCTCTTTCCGTCTACCAACCTCCCGTGTTTCCCAATCTTTCATACTTCCCCAAAGGAATATTTAATTTCCTAGTCAGAAAAGAAGCCACAAAAGCTACTTTCATAAAATGAAAGGGGGTGCAAAGACTGACCAAGTGGGTGGAAGAACACCAACTGGGTGATCATGAGGGGCAGGGGAGCAGGGGTTGGCCACTGGTCCCGGGGGTAGCTGACTTGACTCATCCAGGGCTTAGCCGTATGGCTTGGCCCCTATCCATCCCACTACAAGATTTGGAGCCCTTGTGCTCTGCTTCTGTTGCAGTTTCTGGGAAGCTATGAGACTCTTATATTCTACTGGCCCTCACTGCTGTGCCTGGCTTTCCTGCTGGTCCACTTCCTACACATGTTCCTCAAGGCGCTGAGGGTCTACCTGGGCCTGGAGCCCCAGATGGTAAGTGCTAAGTACAGGCACTGTGGGTTTCCATAGGGCTAGTCGTCACTGCAGCCCTGAAAGTCTTAGACTTCTCACATTCTGCCAGACGTAGATTGGAGGTTATGCTGCGGTCAGAGTGATCCCTTTGCTTTCTCCACGCCTTGCTGTTGGATCATATGTTGGGGCTTACAGCGATACTTGGGGCTTACTTGCCATAGCTTTAGTCTCTGTATTTCCTGTGACTGAAGAAATGAGTAAATGGTTTATTTTATTGACTTTGAGTTTTTCTTGCTCTTTGTTTATCTTTTCAAATTGAGGATGTGACAGTCAGGGACAAGCTGAGTTATGTTGTAGTAACAAATAGTCCCTGAAATCTCAGTGGCTTAAAACAGGAAGTGTTCATCTCTCACTCTTGCTACATGTCAACCAGGGTTGTGCTGGGGCCTTTCTCTGGTGTTCTCCTCTGTGACCCACGCTGATTGAGCAGATACCATCAGGTAGAGCACTGACTGGCACAGAACCGAAAGGTAATATGGTGAAGTACACATTAGCTTGTAAATCTCCACCATGATGCCAGCCCCACTCAGTGTTCTTTGGACAAAGCAAGCTGACCACATGGTCCTCCAAGTGGGTAGAAGATACACTCTGTTGTATGTTGTATCTTGAAGGAGGGAGAGTCAGAATGTTTATCAATAGCTGCAAGGCTTGGAATCAGAATAACGTGCCGTTCAGCTGCTTAAAAACAAAAAGAGATGGGCTAGAGAGATAGCTCAGTGGTTAAGGCTTTTGCCTGCAAAGTCTAACAACCTGGGTTCAAGTCCCCAGTACCCATGTAAAGACAGATGCACAAAGTGGCACATGCATCTGGAATTTGTTTGCATTGGCTGGGGACCCTGGTGTGTCCATTCTCTCAGTCTCTCCGTCCCCCCTCTTTCTCTCTGTTTTTGCAAATAAATAAATAAAATATTTTTGAAAAAAGAGTTTACAGCATTAAGATATTTGAGTTGGCCAGGCATGGTGGCTCATGCCTTTAGTCCCAGCACTTGTGAGGCAGAGGTAAGAGAATCACCATGAAACTACATAGTGAATTCCAGGTCAGCCTGGGTGAGAGTTAGACCTTATCTCAAAAATAAATAAAGAGGGCTGAAGAGATGGCTTAGTGGTTAAGCGCTTGCCTGTGAAGCCTAAGGACCCCGGTTCAAGGCTCAATTCCCCAGGACCCACGTTAGCCAGATGCACAAGGGGGCGCACTCATCTGGAGTTCATTTGCAGTGGCTGGAGGCCCTGGTGCGCCCATTCTCTCTTTCTCTCTCTCTCACTCTCAAATAAATAAAAATAAACAAAAATAAAAAATAAAAATAAAAGAAAGAAAGAAAGAAATAAAACAAAAAAGATATTTGCGTTATGGGGCTTGAGACATGGCTGAGTGGATAAAGCACACACCACTCAAGCTTGAGTACTGAGATTTGGTTCCCAGACTACATGTCAAAAGCTGGAAGCCGGGTGTGGTGGCGCACGCCTTTAATCCCAGCACTTGGGAGGCAGAGGTAGGAGGATTGCCGTGAGTTCAAGGCCACCCTGAGACTCCATAGTGAATTCCAGGTCGTCCTGGGCTAGAGTGAGACCCTACCTCCGACCCCTCCCCCCAAAAAAAAGCTGGAAACTGGGCTGGAGAGATGGCTCAGTGGTTAAGCGCTTGCCTGCAAAGCCTAACAACCCGGGTTTAATTCTCCGGTACCCATGTAAAGCCAGATGCACAAGATGACAAATGCATCTGGAGTTCGTTTGCAGCAGTTAGATTCCCTAGTGTTGCCATTCTCTCTGTCTGTCTCTCTTCTATCCATATCTGCTTGCAAATAAATAGTAAAAATGAAAAACGAAATTGGAAGCTATGGTGGGCTTCTGTAATTGCAGTACAATGACCCTGACAAGATGGAGGGGAGACAGAATTGTCTGGAAGCTCGTAGTGAATATAGCAAAGAACCACAGAGTGTGAATTCAAGTGAGAAACCATGGAATGTGCACACTTGCACACACACATAAAAATTTAAAGCTGGGTGTGGTGGTGTACACCTTTAATCCCAGCACTCAGGAGGCAGTGGTAGGAGGATCACTGTGAGTTCGAGGCTACCCTGAGACTACATAGTGAATTCCAGGTCAGCCTGAGTTAGAGTGGGACCATACCTTGAATAACAACAACAACAACAACAACAACAAAAAGATTGTGCTGGGGGCTCTTTCCAGTGTTATTAGATGTAGCTTCAAAACTTTTCAGATCTGAGCATGGAACTTGAATCCTCCTGCATTTCCCTCAAATACAAATTGCTTATCAGGCACAATTTTGCAAAAAATATTCACACAAAATATTAAAGTTTAGTTTCCTTTTCTCTATGGAAAAAATTATGAGGATAATGTTATTACAGTTTTATACAGACATTATCCTATACATGTGTTTTATACCTGAGATCTTATTTAATCCTCACACTAACCTTCTGGAAGGCATTCATTTCTCCTTTTACTGATGAGGGCCTGAAGGATAGAGATGGAACTTTCCTGAGGCACACAAATAATAATTTTTCTTTTTGTTTTAAAAAAAATCTTTTTATTTATTTATTTGAGAGGGAAAGTGGGAGGGAGGGAGGGAGGGAGAGAGAGAGAGAGAGAGAGAGAGAGAGAGAGAGAGAGAGAGAGAGAGAGGGCACACCAGAGCATCCAGCCACTGCAAATGAACTCTAGGTGTATGCACCACCTTGTGCAGCTGCCTTACGTGGGTCCCGGGGAATCGAACCTGGGTCCTTTGGCTTTGTACGCAAGTGCCTTAACCACTAAGCTATCTCTCCAGCCCATAATAATCCTTCTTTAAAGGTTGAGAAGGAGAAACAAAATGCTGAAACAAGTAAGAACAAGACCCTCCTTCACCAACAGTAAAAAGCTGGGATCTGATTCCGTGGTATGACCTGTGACAGCAAGTCCCCAAGTCTCTGAGGAAGACTGTCTTCACAGAGCGGTGACTGGTCCAGCCAGGAAGCAGGACAGTTGAAGCTGGCCAGACTTCTGGCCTTTTGGGAAAGCAAGAGCCTGGCAAACGCGGCTCCATCTTGTTCTTCCTCAGAGCAATAAGAGATGTCTGAAGATGGCTAAGGCTCCAAATTCCATCTGGGGATTAAACTCTAGGGAGAGTCTGTGAGCCAAAATACTCCCGTTTCTTGTCCCCTTCCTCACAGGAAGAGAAGCCCATGCTGGAAGCCCACCAGGCTGAGCACGTGAAGCAGTTGCTGAGGAAGGCCTCCCCGCAGTAAGCTGCTCTTCTGTCCCTCCTCCCTGAAGTTCACACCAGTCCCATGGGACAGGCCTGGGATGGGGGGAGGGTCCTCCAGGTGTCGGTACTCCTGCTTGCTATAAAATAAGCCATCCCAAAGTGGACTGAAATAAGGAGGGAAATGATGGGCTGGGGACACCAAGAAATCTAAGGAGAGCCTATTTCAGGCCAGCTAGACCCAGGAGCTTCATAACCAGGTCTCTCTCCCTCAAGTTTCCTTCTCTGTCTGGGCCTTTCAGTTATGAAGGCCCACATGGCAGTCCCCACATTCTCCAAGCTTTTACTCTCCAAAGAAAGAATTTCCTTTTCTGCCAATCAAATCAAAGTCCCAGGAGTACGTTTCATTGGATGAAACTGGATCCTGTGCCGCCTGGAACCAATTACTGTAGCTCAATGATTGGCTTACAGTGATTGGCTAAGCGTGATCACATGTTTCCTGCTTCATCTGGGTGGGGGGGTCCAGGAAGTACTGCCTGTGTCATCACTTAGCCAGTGGGACTCAGGCTGGGAAATTGGTAGTTTCCCAAATTAAAACCGAGCTGCTCTTACAACAGGAAGACGTGGATATCAGGCAGTTAATGGCACAGAGCTTCAGAGATGGCTCAGGCCAGCGCACCTCACTTCTGTGTCCAATGGGTCACGTCTTGACTGAGGTCGCATAGTAGCAAAGTCGCTTCTGTGGTTGCAATTAGATTTGGCTACCTAGATCAGGATACTCAAATTAGTAGTGGCATATCCAAGAGGTAGATAGATTGCTTTCTTGTGTGTGCGAACTCTGGAGGTGAACAGTCCATAATGCCCCTCGAGTGCCACTGCGGCGGCTCACAGATCACCTGTGTTCCTAGTACCTGAGTTTGCTTGTGCGTCCCGTTTCCGGTGCTGTTTCATGGGCCAATATGGCTGCTGGAGTGCCAGTCTGGACCAACTACCATGTCTGTATTTCAGAGGGCAGGTAGAAGAAGAGAAAGCAGGGCAAAGCAGTCCGTATCTGTGTAGTTCCATCTGGACAGTTGCCCCAAAGTTCACATTATATTTCTGGTGGCCTCAGGCTAGTTTGACCTCTCTGAGCTCTAAGAAAAGTTAGAATATTTGTCTTTTAGTTTGATAAATTGTTACCCTCCTACCCTAAACTGTAGTCTTTGTTCTTAAGGATGAGAGGGAAATGAAAATACTGGGAACTACCAATGTTCTTTCTCTATGCTAAACTCCAAGGTGAAGAGGAGAAGCTTGTATTGTTTCCAGCGATTTTTCTGGGTGTTTATTCATTCACAGAGAGACAAAGAAGTCTTGGTTCCAAGCCAGGGTGTATGAGTGGGAGCCCTGCTTCCAGTTTCCCAGCAGAATGATTGGCACCATTGTGTTGGCATTCATCTGCCTGTACCTTGTAAGTAGCTCTATGGAGGTCCTTTTTCTATTTTATAAATGGAGCAGGGACCAAGGTTATGGAGCCAGAGTCAAGCAGTATGTGCCTAAAAGACTGAGTCAAAATAGGATCTTAGGGTCTGGGATATGGCTCAACAATAACCTTAGTGGGGTTATTTGCATGGAGAAATTAAAGCCTCAGTCAATCTGTGTATGTTGGGGGGGGTTGTGTTTCAGGAAATTTATATACCCCCAGGGGATCTTACAATCTTCCTGCCTCCTCTTCCACAACATCCCATGAGCCTTGGTGGGTCTGCTAGCCTTCTGGTTTAGTGCTAAAAGTTCTCGGCAGCCTCTGCATTTCTGCTTTGAAGTACTTTGATTAACCACTGTGTCTGTTGCCATTTCCCTGGAGCTGGTTGTCAAGGTAGCAGTGTGAGCAATTCTTGAGTTGCTGCTTCCTCTGCAATTTTCTCCTGGAACCCAGTAGTTATGGTATATAGGAGGAGGCAGTCAGGTATCTTTACTTGTTATACTGATCGATCTTGGATCTCTGCTATCTGTAAAATAAAACAGAATCTCTGACAAAGGTGACAGCAAGTTTGATTTAGGGAGATATGCATAGTGATTTGAAACCTCTTGATACTTATCCAGAGACTACTGAGGGCTTCTCTTTGGGGTCTATTAGTTTCCTGGCCATGAAGTTCTGATTTCATTTACAGTACCACGTATGAGTTCTCTCCCACTAAGAGGGTCTCATATCCAGTCAGAGGGTAGTTGGTTACCTGCATAGGCTGTGTGACACGATTGCACAGTTGCGTACCTCTTGCCCAGGTGGTTGGTTGCATAGCTTGTAGGGTCCCCTGCTTATTCATACTATTGCTGATCTTTATCCCCTAATAGCTCCCACAGCACTTTCTTAACTTAGTGGGTAACCAAGCGCATTGGCACTAGCTGGCATTGTTTGGGGGATCACTTGGGCCTCCCTGACCAACAGCTCAGTGTGGATGGTAACCCAGTTCTGATCCTGAAATTCATCAGCAAGTGCCCATGGCTTTAAGATTAAGCTTTCTCAACCTACTACTGAGAACTTCTGTCTAAACCATCCATCCACCTATGGTGGGGGTTATATCTTGTATGATGGTATCCAGGAAGACGGTTTCTATTATGCTGATTGCTTTTGTCTTTAGTTTTGTGTAGTTCATCTCCCCAGTCTCCCTCACCACTTCCTCCCCCTGCCCTCCCATCCCTTATCTTCTTTACCATTACTAATCTGTCAGGAGTCTTTTCCTCATCTCCTTCCCTATTTACACTTTCTTCTAGTCTCATTCTAGTTCTATGCCCTTATTCCTAATGCTAACTCCTGTTTATATTGAACTCTAGCTTATCAAATTTAGAAACCACATATGAGAGAGAACATGGGGAATTTGTCTTTCTTAGCCTGTGTGACCATGCTTAGAATGATGTTTATCCAAGTCTATTTATTTTCTTGCAAATTTCATTATTTCATTTTTCCTTACTTCTGAGTAAGATTTCATACATGTATATGTACCACATCCTCATTATACATTCATCAGTTGATAGGCATATGGGCTGATTACAATCCCTAGCTATTGTGAATAGAGCAGGAACACACATGGTTGAGCACATATGTCTGTAGAAAAGAGTGGTGTCTTTAGGGCATATGCCTAGGAGTGCAATTGCTGGATTGAATGGTAGATTTATTGAATGGTAGATTTATTTTCATCTTTTTTAGGAGTTTCCATACTGATTTCCCTGGTGGTTGTACAAGTTTGTACTCCACCAACAGTGAATAAGGGTTCTTCTTTCCCCACATCCCCACCAGCATTTGTTATTTGATTTTCTGATGATTGCCATCTTGACTGGGGTGAGATGGACTCTCAAAGGGTTTTAGTTTGCATTTACCTGATGACTAAAAATGTTGAACATTTCCTTAAATGAGCTTAGCCATTTGTATTTCTTCCTTTAAGAATTCTCTATTCAGGTCTCTGCCTCATTTTTTGGTTGGATTGTTAAATTATTTTTATTGCTTAGTTTTTTTGTAGATTCTAGATATTAGAGCTTTGTTGGAGGTATAGCTGGTAAATATTTTCTATCATTTTATAGGCTAGCTATTGGTTCTGTTAATGGTTTGCTTGTCTATATAGTAACTTTTTAGTTTCATGAGATCCCACTGGTTGGGTTTCTGATTTTCAGAGGTATTGAGATGTTATTCAGAAAGTCTTGCCCCACACCTATGTCTTGAAGTGTTTTCCCTATTTTTTCTCCCAAACATTTTAGAGTTTCAAATCTTATGTTGGGGTATTTAATCCATTTAGAGTTAATTTTTGTTCAGGGTGAGAGAAGTGGATCTAAATTCATTCTTTTACATGTGGGTATCCAATTTCTATAGCACCAGGTTTTGAAAATGCTATCTTTTATCCAGGTTTTTTTTTTGGGGGGGGTTCCTTTGTCAAAAATCAGGTAGTTGTAGTTGATTGAGCTTAAATAAGGATATTCTGTTCTATTCCATTGAGCTACATGTCTATTTTTGTGCCAGTACCATACTCTTTTTATTACTATGGCTTTGTAGTACAACTTGAAATTAGGTATGGTGATACGTCCAGAAGTATGTCTATTGCTTAGGATAGTTTTGGATATCCAAGGCCTCCTGTAGTTCCATATGAATCTTGAGATTATTTTTTCTAACTCTGTGAAGAATGTTGTTGGTATTTTGTTGGAATTGCATTAAATCTGTATATTGCTTTTGGTGGGATGGCCATTTACACAACATTAATTCTTCTAATCATGAGCATGGGAGATTTTTCCATCTTTTCATGTCCTCCTCAAGTTCCTTCTTCAGTGCTTTTACATTTTCATTATATTAAGTCTTTTACTTCCTTGGTTTGTAATATTCCAATATATTTACTTTTTGTGGCTATTGAAAATGGGATACTCTGATCATTCTCCAAACATTTATCTTGGTGTATAGGAAGGCTGCTAATTTTTGTGTATTGATTTTGGATTCTACCACTTTGATGAAAGAATTTATCACCTATAAGAGTTTTTTGGTTGAGTCTTCTGGTCACTTATGTATAGAATCATATCATCTGCAAATAGGGCTAATTTGACTTCTTCCTTTCCCATGTATACCCCTTTTATTTTTCTCTTGTCATATTGCTTGAGCTAAGATTTCAACTCCTATGCTGAAAAGTAGTGGTGAAAGTGGGCACCCCTGTCTTGTTTCACATCTTAATGGGAATGCTTCAAGATTTTCCCCACTTAGGATGATCTGGGCCTTAGGTGATTTATATATAGCCCTTATTATGTTGAGATATAGTTCTTCCATCCCTAGTCTCTCCAGTGTTTTGATAATGAAGGGATGTTGTATTTTGTCAAAGGCCTTTTCTACATCAATTGAAATGACCATGTGGTTCTTGTGTTTAAGTTTATTGATGTGGTATGTTACATTTATTGTCTTTTTCCCCATATGTTGAACCATTCCTGCATTCCTTGTATAAAACTTACTTTATCAAGGTGGATGATGCTTTTGATGTATTCTTGGATTCAGTTTGTGACGATTTTGTTGAGAATATTTATGCCTACACTCATCAGAGATATTGTCTATAATTTTCTTTTCTTGTTGTGTCTCTGTCTGGTTTTGATATTAGAATAATGCTAGATTCATATGAGGAGTTTGGGAGTGTTCCTTCATTTTCAGCTGTGTGAAATAACTTAAGAAAAAGTGATTTAGTTATTCACTGAAGGTTTGGTAGAATTCTGTAGGGAATCTGTCTGGGTCTGGACTTTTCTTTATTGGGAGGTTTTTAATAACTTTTTAATCTCACTGGATTTGATAGGTTTATTTATGTAATCTATCTGTTCTGGGTTTAATTTAGGTGGTATGTGTCTAGGAATTCATCCATTTCTTCAAGATTTTTCAATTTTGTGGAATACATGTTTTCGAAATATGTCCTGATTATTTTTCCAACTTCATTGGTGTCAATTGTGACTTATCCATATTCATTTCTAATTTTGTTAATTGTAGTCTTTTCTTTTGGTCAATTTGATCAAGGGTTTATCAATCTTGTTTGTTTGTTTGTTTGTTTATTTATTTATTTATTTAATAACCAGCTCATTTTTGTTGTAAATTTTAAAAATTGTTTTCTTAATTTCTAATTCATTATTTTCTGCTCTGACCTTGATTATTTCTTTTTGTGTGTAACTCTTGGACTTGATTTGTAACACTTTTAGGTAGATGGTTAAGTTATTATAACTCAAGATTTCTCTGTCTTTGCAATGCGGATATTTAGTGCTATAAACTTTACTCTTAGGACTGCCTTTATTGTATCTCTCATATTCTTGCATATTGTGGATTTTTAAAAATATTTTATTTATTTATTCATTCATGTGACAGAGAGAAAGAGGGAGCAAGAGAGCGAATAGGCATGCCAGGGCCTCTGGCCACTGCAAACGAACTCCAGATGCATGTGTCACCTTGTGGGTCCTGGGGAATCGAACCTGGGTCCTTTGGCTTTGCAGGCAAATGCCTTAACTGCTAAGCCATCCCTCCAGCCCATATTGTGTTTTTGCTATCATTCAGTTCTAGAAATTTATAGATTTCCTTTTTGATGTCTTTAATGGCCCATTCATAGCTTAATAGCGTGTTATTCAGTATCCAGTATCTGGTATATTTTTTGTTGTTTTTCTTATTGTTGATTCTAGCTTTAATTTGTTGTAGTCAGATATAATACAGGGTATTATGTTAATTTTCCTGAATTTGTGAAGACATACTTTATGTCCTAACATATGGTCTGTTTTAGAGGATGTTCCATGAGTTTCTGAGATGAATGTGTATTCTGTGGAATTAGGGTGGAATGTTCTATAGTTGTGTGTTAAGTACAGTTGAACTATGGTGTTGTTTAGCTCCATTATTTTTCTGTGAATTATCTGAGAGCGAGTGAGAATGGGCATGCCAGGGCCTCTAGCCACTGCAAACGAACTCCAGATGCATGCACCACCATGTGCATCTGGTTTACATAGGACATGAAGAGTCAAACCTGGGATCTTAGGCTTCATAGGCAAGTGCCTTAACCACTAAGCCATCTCTCACAGCCCTAGTAGGTTTGATGTATAAATTTTGGTGCACCTATGTTCAGGGAATATAAGTTTATGATTGTAATATCCTCTTGTTGAAGAAGTGAAGCAAGAAGTGGCCTTCTTTATGTCTTTTGATTACTTTTGGTTTGAAGTCTACTTTGTCAGATATTAGTATAGCCGCACCTACTTGTTTATTTTTTCATTTTCTTGGAAAATCATTTTCTATCCTTTCACCCTGAGGTGGTGCATATACTTACTGTTAAGGTGCATTTCTTATAAACAACAAATGGATGGATCCACTTTTCTGGTCCAACCTGCTGACATGTGTTTTTAAATTTTATTTATTTATTTGCAAGCAGAAAGAGCTAGAAAGAAGAGAGACAAACAGAGAGAATGGTTGCATTAGGGCCTCTAGCCACTGCAAACAAACTCCAGATGCATGCACAACTTTGTACATCTGGCTTCACATGGGTACTGGGAAATCCAATCCAGATTGTTAGCCTTTTCTCCAGCCCTAACATGTGTATTTTGATTGGGGAGTTGAGTACATTTATGTTCAGAGTTACAACTGTGTGGTTTGTGTTAATTCTTGCCATGTTGAAGGCTTTGTGGGGTTTGGTGCTTTCTTGAGCTTTGTGTATTTTAATGCCTGTTATACTTTAGGTTATTGTTTTTTCCCTTTTGTAGCCTCTTGAGGCTGGTTGTCCATTTCTTCAGTGTGGAGTATCCCCTGTAGTAGTCTCTGTAGGGTTGGCTTTGTGCTCATTTCTTCATAGGGTTATCATGGAAAGATTTCCTTTCACCAACTATTATGAGGGATAATTTTGCTGGGTATAGTATTTGGGGTTAGCAGCCGTAATCCTTCAAGGTTTGGAGTATTCAATTCCAAGCCCTTCTGCTTTTTAGAGTTTCCATAGAAAAATCAGAGGTAATTCTGATAGGTTTGCTTTTCTGTGTAATGAGCTGTTTTCCACCTGCTGTTTTTATCACTCTCTGTTTTCTCTGTTCAGAGTTTTAACTATGATGTGTTTCTTCTTTTGTCCTGTCTTTTTGGTGTTCTGTGATCCTCTTATATCTGGATGGGTGTCTCTTTTGTGAGAGGAGGAAATTTTTCCTCAATAATTTTGTTGAAGGTATTCTGTAGGCCTTTGACTTGTATTTCTTCCTCTTCATGTATGCCCATGATCCAGATGTTTGGTCTTTTTTTTTTTTTTAATTTGAGAGCAACAGAGAGAGAGAGAGAGAGAGAATGGATGTGCCAGGGCCTCCAGCCACTGCACACGAACTCCAGATGCATGTGCCACCTTGTGCATCTGGCTTATGTGGGTCCTGGGGAATCAAGCCTCGAACTGGGCTCCTTAGGCTTCACATGCAAGTGCTTAACTGCCAAGTCATTTCTCCAGCCTCATGATTGGTCTTTTTAAGGTGTCCCACAGTTCCCTCATATTCTATTCACACATCTCTTTTTAAATTAACTTATCATAATCTTTGGACTCCCAGTCACTTTCCTCTGTCTTGTCTTCTATATCTGAAATTCTGTCTTCCACATGGTCTATTCTGTTGGTAAGGCTTTCTGAGGAACTTTTTAAATAGGCTATCTCATTTTTGTTCTCCAGTGCATATTCTCCAGCATTTCTATCCCATTCTTGAATTCCATTTTAGATCCTGATTTGACTTTTTTTTGTCTCTTGATCATGCATTTGACCACATCCTCATTATGTTTATTCCACTGACTGCTGAGCTCTTTTATTTCTTGACTCTCCTTCAAATCAATTATCTGTCTAAGATCTTGCTGTTCTCTTCAATTCCGGCAGTGTGAGTACAGATAACTTTTTGTTTTGTTGGTTCTCTTCCATTTCATTTATGAGTTTGTAGAGTTTTGTTGATTTTCTTCAGTATCATCCAACCGTTTGGTCATGATGCATTGGATTTGTTTAATCTGCTCATCATGCTTTCATTTTGGGATTCTATGTCAGAGTATCCTCTGAGTTTCCATTTGAGGCTTCCATTATAAGACTAGGCATTCTTGGTGGGGATCTCTTGGCTTAATGTCTGGTCTTGTTTGTTTTGTGTTGGGAGTTTGTCTATGTGTAGATTGACCTTTTGTGCTGAGAGTGCACTAATACCCCACTGTCTCTCTCTCTCTCTTTCCTGTCACTCAGCTGGCTATCACTCAGTGATGACTCACTCTCTTCCCCAAAGACCAAGACTTCCATGTTTTCGCACTCCCTCTCTCCTGTCCCCCAGAGCCGGTCCATGATCACTAACTCCCTCCCTTGCAGAACGCTTATGCTGCTCTCCCACTTTCTCACATTTCCCTGTGTGGTCACATTTTTTAATGAATGCATTAGTTAGGTTGTGCTGCAATGTGCAACAATTGCCTGCATTTCACTATTTATTTATTTATTTATTTATTTGCCCATCCAACCCCAACAATGCTAAGACGTAGGGGAGGAGAAGCTGTCTTTCATGTAGATATTCAGGAACCCAAAATTCTTCCATCAAGTGTCTTCCCGTTCCTGAGCATCTCATCACCACGTGTTTGTAGTCAACAGAAGGGAAGGAGCATGTGGAAATGCTTATGGGGTGTTTCATGGACTTAGCATAGAAGTATCATGTGTTCCTTCTGCTCCTCTTCAACTCACAAAAACGGGGGTCATGTGGCCACACCTAACAGAAGAGGAGCTGGAAAATGTAGTCCAATTTTGTGTCCCAAGAAGGGAGAATGGATTGTAAAGGATAACTGGAGTTCTCTCTAATGATGAATGAGCTGCTTGGAATCATGGTGTGTCTGAAGTATTTGTTGAGTATCCGCTGTAGGCCAAGAACTATGCTAAGAGGTAGGGAGAGAGCAGAGAGCTCATGGAGCACAGTCCTGGCCTGAAAGAAGCTTCTGGTCTAAGAGGTGACATGGAATGAGGAATCTGCCATTCTGGGAGACAGAATAGATAAGGTGAATGTGCTCTAAAGTTGAGTGACTTGCTCTAGATGGAGAAGCTGCCAGAAGATGGTAGTATTCGACCTCTGTGTTCAGAGAGGAACGGGATTGGGTGGTGAAGGAAGATATCACAGGAACTGTAGAAGAAGTGGAACCACAACTGTGGGCAAGTGCAGGCACGTGTAAAATACCTTCACCACTTAGCTGCTGCAGAGACCAGTAAAGATGAGCAAAGGAAGAGTGGCTGGAACCGCCCTCAAGGTCATCCCTTAATCACTCTGATTCCATGAATGTTTGAGGAGTTCTTAGAGCCTTTGCGGGTGGAGAAAAGTGTGAGGTCTTCCAGGAACTCACCTTCTTCTTAGAATAGGCAGTGCTTAGTCATCTTCAGCAGAGTTTTGACTGCCTGGGAGAAGGCTGGTCTCAAACCCAAATAGAGTTCTGTATGTTGTTCCGATGCTGAGCTGGACCTTGAAACTTTTGCTCTGTGTCCCCAGTTTATTGTCATTGAGTTCTGCATGTTTGTGTACGTGAGAGACAAGCTGGATGTGTTTGAAGGCAAGCTGGAGAGCTACCTCACCTACATGAATGAGACAGGGACTCTGACCCCCGTCGTCCTGCAGGTGAAAGAGCTGATCAGCATCACCAAAGGTAAAGCCTTCTTCTCCCAGTGCCCTGCCACCCATGGGGGAAGCAGTCAGCAGGGACACACATGTAACAAGTGTTGCTGCTGGTATTCACATTATCAGCTGAGATGCCTGGACTAGGAGAAAAATGTGTTAGAATTCATTTGTGCTTCCCTGGACTGACTTGGACAGAGGGGTCAGGACACGGCTCATTGTGTTAAAATCTATTGAGAGCTGAACATGCCCAGAGAATTTTCTCTTCTTAAATACCTTGCCCCTTCCTGCCCAGTGCCAGATGGAATAACTAAAATGATCTTCTATTTTCCACTGGGTATAAACAAATAAATAAACAATACCAACCTTTGACTCTTCTAAGATTATATGAAAAGCTTATTATATCTTTCAAAATTTGCCCCAGAACACTCTTTAAAAATATTTTATTTTTATTTATTTATTAAAATTTTAATATTTATTTATTTATTTGACAGAGAAAGAGGGAGGGAGAGAGAGAGAGAATGGGCACGCCAGGGCCTCCAGCCACTGCAAACGAACTCCAGACACATGTGCCACCTTGTGCATCTGGCTAACGTGGGTCCTGGGGAATCAAACATGGGTTCTTTGGCTTTGCAAGCAAACACCTTAAACACTAAGCCATCCCTCTAGCCCTATTTTTATTTGCTTGAGAGACAAGGAGAGAAAGAGAGAGAGAGAGAGAAGCAGATAGAAAGAGAATGGGCATACGAGGGCCTCTAGCCACTGCAAACAAACTCCAGATGCACGCACTGCCTTGTGCATCTGGCTTATGTGGGTCCTGGGGAATGGAACCTAGGTCCTTTGGCTGTGCAGGTAACCTTAACCTTTGAGCCATCTCTCTAGCCCCAGAACACTTTTTAAAGTAGATTTCTTAGAGGACTGGGGAGATAAGTCAAGTACTTGATTTGCCACCATGAGTGAGGACCTGCATTTGATCATCAATACCCATACTTTTTTTTAAAAAAGCATGATGGTGTGCACCTATAATCTCAGTGCTAGGGACAAGACCACAGGCAGATCCCTGGGGCTCACTAGCCAGCCAGTCTAGCCTAATTAGCAAGCTCTCGGCCAATGAGAGATACTGTCTCAAAAAAAGGTAAATGGGACTGGGCTCACACTTTTAATCTCAGCACTTGAGAGGCAGAGGTAGGAGGATCTCTTAGTTCAACCACTGTAGCCTGGGACTACAGAGTGAGTGCCAGGTTTGTCTGGGCTAGAGTGAGACCCTACCTCATTAAAAAAAAAAGTGTATGGTACCTGAGGAACCACACTCAAGGTTGTCTTCTGGCCTTCATGTGCATGTGCACACACACACACACCTGCACACACACACACGTACATTCACACACAAACACAGTAAATTCAGATTTCTTGGACTTACTCCTCTTGTCTAACTAAGTTTTGTACAATCTGTTCATTATTTTCTCATTTATATGAATAAATACCTGGCAGAAGCAACTCAAGAGAGCAGTTTTATTTTAACTTGTGACCTAACGTGAGGAGCATCGTGAGCCTCATGGTGGGAATCTGTGGTAGCTGGGCTCTGTCCATGGTGGTGGGAGTTTGTGGCTCAGCTTATTACATCCCAGAGGAAGAAGCAGGGATCTTAGGCCCCTAGAGGAGCCAATCTGTAAGTGTCAAGTCTTGCCCTCAGGGACCCACCTTCCTTAGTTAGGCCCTGCCTCATGAAGCCTTCATGACATTCCAAAGCAGC
Organism: Dipus sagitta; assembly: GCA_036346955.1. Classification (NCBI taxonomy): domain Eukaryota; kingdom Metazoa; phylum Chordata; class Mammalia; order Rodentia; family Dipodidae; genus Dipus; species Dipus sagitta. Next base: position 102,517,345 of record CM070770.1, on the reverse strand, counting down.
AGCACCAGCTGAAGACCAAGTGTTCAAGAACATATTACATTGAACAGTAAAATACCTGTTTACCAACCTCTCCCTGCGTCCTCCCTTCTGTCACTGCCCATCCCTGATAATCACCATTCTGCCTTCTGCTTCTGTGATTTCAACTTCTTAAGATGATTTCATGGGTAAGTGAGAGGATATAGTATTTGTCTTTATATGCCTGGTTTATTTCTCCTACATAATGTTCTCTAGGTTCAACTATGCTGTCACACATATAAGGATTTCTTTCTCTTTATGGCAAAATAGTATTCCATTTTTAGTATATACAACACATTTTCTGTATCTACTCACCAGTTGATAAGCACTTACGTTGATTCTACATCTTGGCTTTAATGAATAATGCTTTGGTTAACATGAAAATGCAGCTCTCTTTTTGATTTAGTTTCCTGGAATTAATAGTAGTGATATTGCTTGGTTACATGTTGTTTTATTTTTACTTTTTGAAAGAGGTTCCATACTGTTTTCCAGAATGGCTATAATAATTTTTGTTCCCACCGACAGTATATAGAAGTATTTTTCTCTATATCTTCACCAGCATTTGGTAACTTAAAAGAAATCTATCCTAACATGTGTAAGGAGATATCTCATTATGGTTTTAATTTAAATTTCCCTGGTGATGAGTAATGAATGTTTTTCATATACTTGTGGCCATTTGTATACCTCCTTTTGAGAAATATCTATTCAGATCGTTTGCCCATTTTTATGGGTAACAGGAAAGTTACTTTTCATCAAAACAAAGGCTTCTTTGAAAATGACATATTCTAATAATATTTCCATTGTCCATGGAGGGAGGAGAGCTGTTTACTAACTGTAGACGAGAAAGGACTCTGGAAAAGATATCAGAGTAATTTCTGTCTGTGTCAGAGTTGGGCAAGATATCAGGATCAAGTCTCTGAGTTTCTTAGGCTCAGCTTTCTCATTATAAGATGGAGCTTATAGTGAGAAGGGGTATGGAGGAAGGGGTATGTTGCAGTCATGTTCGCATTGCTAGCAGAAAACACCTGACCAAGAGCAGTTTGCAGGAAAAAAAGGGTTTATTTTGGCTTACAGACTTGAAGGGAAGCTCCATGATGGCAGGGGAAAGTAATGGCATAAGCAGAGGGTGGACATCACCCCCTGGCCAACATCAGATGGACAACAGCAACAGGAAAGTGTTCAAAACACTGGCTTGGGGACACTGGCAGTACCACCCATAAGCCCACTCCCAACAATACACCGCCTCCAGGAGGCTTTAATTCCCAAATTGTCATCAGCCGGGGACCTAGCATTCAGAACACCTAAGTTTATGGGGGACACCTGAATCAAGCCACCACAGGGTGCTAAATGATTTTCAAAAGGTTTTATGGCTCTGATGTTTGATGGCTCTGAACCACAAAATATTCTCTCAGCCATGAAGCAGCAGGTGCAAGTGATTTTTTTTTTTTCCTGTTCAGACTGATGAGCTGGGAGAATGTCAAAACCAGAAAGGGGCAGTGTTGAGATGAATCATTTTCAAATACTTCTAAGATGATATTGAGGCAAAACTGTTCCCTGCACAGTGCCATCCCCTGCTGTTGCCCGTGAGCATCTTTGAATCTTCAGTGTAGATTTGTGATCTTACCACTCAGCACGTTCTAGTGATGTTAGCAACACCCATTCTTAGTTGTACTTGGAACAACCCACTTCTGTCTCTGTTCTAGGCATGTCCTTTCCTTTCCTACCCTACTTCTCTCTCTCTCTCTCCCCTTCCTTTTTCTCTTTAACTCATTCATTTCCTTCCTTCCTTCCTCCTTCATTCCCCCCTCCCTCCCTCCCTTCCTCTCTCTCTCCCTCCTCCCTCTTTCTTCTGTCATGTAGCCCAGGCTGGCCTTGCACTTGCTGTGCAGCTGGAGCTGAGGATGGTATTAGCCCTATGATCCGGTCTCTACATCTGCAAGGCTAAGTGTGTGCTTGGCTCTTATTTTCTTTTTCTTATCTAACTGCATGGGTCACAGCCTCTAGCACAATTCTAGTAGAACTGTCAGTAGTGAACATTGCTTTTTCTTATTTTTTTAGGTTGGGCATTGGGTGGGGTGGGGCTTCAGCCTTCCACCCTTAAGTAATAATATTTACTGTGTTAAGATTTAGTTATTTATTTATTATTAGAGACAGAGAGAGGAAGATAAGAGAGAGAGAGAGAGCGAGCGAGAGAGAGAGAAAATGGGCATGCCAGGGTCTCCAGCCACTGCAAATGAACTCCAGATGCATGTGCCACCTTGTGTATCAGGCTTTACGTGGGTCCTGGGGAATTAAACTTGGGTCCTTTGGCTTTGCAAGTCAGTGCCTTAACCACTAAGCCATCTCTCCAGCCCTACTGTATATATATTTTTTGATGATGACTTTCTGGGGCTGACCAAGTTCCCTATCATTCCTAGTTTATTGAGTGTTTTCAATCATAAAGAGATGTTATCAAGGGCTAGGAAGATGGCTCATCAGTTAAAGGCACTTGCTCGCAAAGTCTGCTGGTCCAGGTTAACTTCCAATTCCTAATCCACCCATGTAAAGCCAGACACAACAAGTGATGCAGGTATCTGGCATTCATTTGCAGCAGCAAGAGGCGCTGAGTGTTCTCTCTCTCTCCCTCCCTCCCCCCACCTCTCTCTCTTTCTCTCTCTCTCTCACACACACAAATAAATAAATAAAAGTTGTCAAATTATGCAGACATCTATTGAAAGTCAGCTTTACAGATGCTCTTAAATTAACAAGTGACCTTCCTTCCCTGTTTCCTAAACACACAGAATCCCTCTTGTTGCAGTCAGGTTTGCATTGCTGGAAGAAATCACCCAAACAAGAGCAGTTTTTGGGAAAAAAAAAAGGTTTACTTTGCCTGACAGACTTGAGGGAAAGCTCCATGATGGCAGGGGAAATTTATGGCATGAGCAGAGGGTGGACATCACCCTCTGGCCAACATAAGGTGGACAATAGCAACAGGAGAGTGTGCCAAACACTGGCAAAGAGACACTGGCTATAATACCCATAAGCCCACCCCCAACAATACGTTGCCTCCAGGAGGTGTTAATTCCCAGATCTCCATTAGCTGAGAACCTAGCATTCAGAACACCTAAGTTTATGGGGGACACCTGAATCAAATCACCACAGTCAACAAGTGACCTTCTAACAGGGGAGTGGCTAAAATGAGCCAGTTTATCTGCACAGGAAATGTGGGAAAGAAGGATGATGGGTCTTGCCCCGGCCTCTTTACTGCAGTATCTGCATTTTGAAGATGCCGTTTTAGGTTTTCTCTCCAAGGCCTCTGATATCACTTTCCACCTTGCAGGAGTCTGGGTGGTGACTATTTTGCCTGCCTCCCTCACATGTATCAGCTACCTGTTCCACATTTTAGCCTGTTACAGGTAAGACTTTGAGAGCCATTTGTATAACTTCAGCAGTGTTTTCACTTCCAGTCTTACACTTGAGAAAGCTGAGAGTGAACAAAATTAAATAAGGATCATGTACCCAAGCAATGAGTGAATGATCAGGTCCTTCTGAACCCCGAGAAAGCTTGGTGTTTCCTTTACATGCTGCCACCTCTGATGGGCGTCAGACCTACTGCACTACTGAGGGCTGATAATACTGACATCTGGCAGGTACATTTGGCTCAAGGGACATCAGTGAAGGTGGATTCAAGAGGACCCGGAGCATCAAGCTCAAGAACCCTGTGCAGGAAGATGGGCTGGTCTTAAATATGCAATATGTAATGTGTAGTCAGTATTTACATGTAGATATCAACTTTGGTATATTCTGTCTCTTTCTTGCCTCTCTCTCACACACACACTTTCTCTTTTTCCCCTTCTTACCCCTCAAAGGAAACCCTGGGTCAATTTCTAGCCCCCAAGAGTATCTTGCCTATACCCTGTCCTCAGCCACAATGAGACTCTCCCGACACAAGGCTGCAGCCGGCCATGCCTGGCTCCCTCTCTCTGCTTTCTACTCCCTAGACTCTATGGATATCTGAACTCTATGGCTTCCTTGCTCTGCCTGTGTGAGCGCATATCTGTGTCTGCCTCCTCCCTTCAGTCTGTACATGTGTGGCTGGGAGATGCTCAGTGAGTCATCTGAGCACAAATAGAGACAGTCATGCTGCTGGGGAAGAGGCACTGATGGAGGATGCTGAAGAGAAGAGGCTGCTTGAGGAAAGGAAGCTTGTGTTTCTGCCCAGGCTGTCCCGGCCCTCTCCCTACCTCATGAGGACCCTGAGGCAGAGGAGATTTTGTAGGAGAAAGTGCCCTACACTGCCGGCTCTAGCACTGTACTGAGATTTTAATTTCTGCCAGGATCATTCCAACCTACATACAAGCCCTTTAAAAAACTATTTTTTTTCTCTCTCTCTCTCTCTCACTCACGCTCTCATAAAAAAATTCCAAAAGGGCTGGAGAGATGGCTTAGTGGTTAAGGCACTTACCTGTGAAGCTTAAGAACCCATGTTTGACTTTCCGGGTCCCACGTAAGCCAGACACACAGTGATGTAAGAGCACAAGGTTGCACATGCCCACTAGGTGGCTGTATTACAGGGGCTGGGGAGACGGGTCAGTGGGTGAGAGTGCTTGCTGTGCAAGCATGAGACCTGAGTTCAATCCCCAGCACCTACAAAAAAAGCTGGGTGTGGCCACACATACCTGTAACCCCAGTGCTGAAGGCAGCGGAGACAGTAGGATTTCTGGGGCTCCCTCGTCAGCCAGCCTAACCAGAGAACAAGGGACACTTAACTCCAGGTTCAGTGAGAGACTTTGTCTGAGGGCAATAAGGTGGAAGAACCGTAGAATAGGACACTGGACATCTTCCTCTGATGCCTGCAGCATGTATACAGAGCGTGAGCATTTGTAAACACACACACACACACACACACACACACACTACAGACTACAAAATATTTACAGGCCAGGCATGGTGGCACACATTTGTAATCCTAGCACTGAGAAAGCAGAGGTAGTAGGATTACCACAAGCTTGAAGCCTGCCTGACTTACATAGCAAGTTCTAGGCCAACCAGAGCTACAGAGTGAGATATTGCCTCAGAAAAAGTAAAATAAATAAATAAGTAAAAATATATTACAAATATTTAGTGCAAAGTAAGTCTTTCTCATTCTTGAAAACCCAATTTATTGCCACAGGCTCTCTGCTATTAATTATTTAGCTGTTTGCTTGTGTCCTTTCACAAGTTTTCTTGCACAGTGCAAATATGTGGTGTGTGCATGTGTGTGAATTGGTGACGGCACACTTAGCTCCAGAGCTTCCAAACAGAAACATAAAAGAAGTCACATGTGCTATTTGGAAAATTCCACCAGTCATTTTAAAAATAAAGAGAGATAGGTTATAGTCATAATTATCAAAACAAGTCTAACATTGACCTAAACTCCATAGTTCTTAAATATTTTTATTTCAAAATGTTATCAATATAAAAATTATTAAGGAGATTCACATTACTCCATTCTAAGCGTCTTCAATTTAATGGTCATAACAAATGGAAAACAGTCTGGGAAAATGCTGTAGGAAAAATGTTAAATAGGACTGGAGAGATGGCTTAACTGTTAAGGTGCTTGTCTGCAAAGCCTAAGGACTCAGGTTCGATTCTCCAGTACCCATGTAAGCCAGATGCCCAAGGTAGTGCATGCATCTCCTGTTTGTTTTCAGTGGCTAGAGGCCCTGGAGCACCCATTCTTTCTCTCTCTCTCTCTTTCTCTCTCATCTGTCTCTTTGTTTCTCTCTCAAATAAAGAATTTTTTTTTTGTTTTGTTTTGTTTTTTGAGGTAGGGTCTCACTCTAGCTCAGGCTGAACTGGAATTCACTATGGAATCTCAGGGTGGCCTCAAACTCACAGAGATTCTCCTACCTCTGCCTCCCGAGTGCTGGGATTAAAGGCGGGCGCCACCACGCCTGGCTCTGAAATAAAATATTTTAAAATGCTAAATAAAAGAGGAAAGAGTTCAGTAGAAGGGAAGTGTTGCAGTTAACCTTGTCTTTGCTGGCATAAAAGCACCCCACCAAAAGCAGCTCACGGGCGGAATGGACTGATTTCAGGCTGAAAGTTTCAAGGGGAAGTTTCGCCATAGCAGGGAAAGCATGCAGAGCAGAGGCTGAGTGTCACATCTTGTCACGTCAGCTGGGAGGGAGTAGCAACAGTGAATGTGCTACCACTGGGAACTGGGCTAACATCGCCTCTAGCCAGGCTCCACCTCTTAAAGGCTCCACCAGCTGGGGATGGAGGTTTAATTACGAACACTTGAGGCTATAGATGACACTCCATGTTCAAACTACCACAGGGAGGAAGGACAAAAGAAAGCAATGGGACGGGTTTTGATCAATATACACTACCCATGTATGAAAATTGCCAATAAAATTTTTAAATGTTGAATAAAATAGGCAGCACAGAGACACAAGTGTGGCCTAGGGATGGAAATGCACCAACCTGACCTTCCATTTAGGTTCAGGAGCAGGACCAGAATATGGGAAAGGGCTGCGATAGCAAGGGGCTGATGTCCTAGTTTGAGGTAGTGTTTTATTCTAGCCTAGGATGACCTAGAATTCACTATATAGTCTCAGGCTGGTCTCAAATTCACAACAATCCTCCTACCTCTGGCCCCAAGTGCTGGGATTAAAGGCATGTGACACCACACGTGGCTGTTGTCCCCTTTTGGTTTCATATTGTTACAGGGTTACACTGTCTATAGAACTGGTTTTCTGTTTTTAAATGTTTTCAAATCCTACTCCTGCAGTCTGACACGCTCGTCACAACATCATCATATAGAAAGCAGCGCCTAAAGAGAAACACCTACACCTAGTCTCACCTGTCAGTCACCACTTGGACTTGGTCAATACATACTATTTTTACAAACTATATTAACCTTCAGGAATTTGAAGGGAAATCAAGTGAACCGGGAGCTGCAGTCACCCCACACCTGCAGGGGCCCCTGGCAGCCAGACTGTCTGAGCTTTCACACTGCAGAGAGGGCTGTGGTTCGGAGCACGGCTTACCCTCACCCTTGTTCTCCAGAAAGCACATGAAGCGGCTGCGGGCCGGCGATAAGCACTTCCTCCCTCAGAAGTTCCGTAGCCCTTCCTCAGCAGAGTGCGTGGTAAGTCGGCCGAGGCTCTGTCCCCAGACGAAGTCGTGCACCCAGCCTGTCTCACTGGGTTATGGGTGAACCTTGAGTGAGACAGGATGCTGGGTGTAGGGATTGGAAGGAGAGCAGCTCTCCTCCTGCCCTGAGGCCTCCATTTTCCTCCTCAATCTCAGGTAGCCATTGCAAGATACTCGGGCTGGCAAATTGCCTATATCCTGTGGGGTAAGTGCCAAACCACGACCCATCCAACTCAATGTAAGTGCCCTGGAGCTCCAGCTGCGGGGGGAGTGGCAGAAGCGAGTGGGCAGCAACCCTAGCCTCCACCGTCATGGTCTTCTGAATGGTGGGGAAGCACACACTCAGCGTGTCATCCCCCACCCGTCCTGAACTCCCTAAGCGCGCCTGTGCCCCTGGAAGCAGCTCTCCAAGGCCAGCTCAGGGCTCAGTAGCTTTCTAGGGCAGTTGGCGTTTGAACTATAAGATAAGGAATGCTAGGCAGAAGAAACAGCATCAGCACAGGGTGGCCTGTGGGGAGGGCATAGGAGCTGGCCTGGAGAGAGGACCTGAGTGACCACTGCTCCTTGTCCCCAGGATACCTTATCATGCATGTGGTGCAGACCCTGTGTGGTGTCATGATCATGTATGGTCTGGTGCTGCCTGTTGCCCACAACCAAGGCCTGGAGATGCTTCAAGGGCTGGGCTTAGGAATGTAAGTGCTGAGCAATTGCCCTGTCTTTGCTCTTCCTGGGGACCAAACCCTTGGCCCAAGACCCTGATTCTGACCCAGGGATAGGCCACCACACCGCCTCACAGGGAGGGAACACCACAGTTTGCAAAGGCTTCATCTCTCGTCCATGGGACCCTCAGAACCACATGCATATGTGTGCACGCATGTGCTTTTGTTTTACATACATGTCCATTGTCCAGCTGGGAAACTTGGGTTGTAGGGAAAGGCAGAACAGTAGGAGGGTAAGAGGCAGGAATCTTGGAAAAACTTTAGGATGTGGGATTTATCCTGGGATAAATTTCTTTCCTTGCCTGAGTCTCACTTAGCTCTTTGAGGACAGTGACTTCTGGATGGCTAAGCATTTGTCATGCCTCTTTTTCATAGTAGCCCTGGATGTTTGGTGCTACCAGGGGACAGGCACTGGGGAAACTGAAACCCATGACCCCTTTAGCCACCACCTCACACTGCCTGGCACATGTGGTGCTCTCTGAGCTCCTCGGCTCCATCTTTGCCTGTAGCAGTCAGCTTCAGTCACAGGGATGAGCTTCCAGACCAGGCACAGTTATGGAGGAAGGGATTTATTGAAGCTTACAGATGCAGGGGAAGTTCCTCTTTTACAGATCCACGCAGAGAGAGAAAAGCAACCACCAGCCGCACAAGCAAGCACACTTGAGGAACCCCAGACAAAGTTCTAGCACTCTGCGTATCTTTGGCTGGAAATTCCAGATCCGTCCCCACACCTTGGAGGCTGGACCCTAGGATCCACCCAGAGTGACACCTCCTCCAGCCATGTGGCTGGAGATCTAGATTACAAGCTTTAATAAATCCCCAAATCTATTAGGGAGTATTTATTCAAACTACCACACTGCTTAAAGCCACCTGGGGGGCTGTGGATGCATATCTCCCTGCCCACACTCTGGTAGACTTCTCAGATGCTTCTCCAAACCTCTCCATCCCTTAGTTTCATTCTTTTTTTTTTTTATCATTTTTTTCTTTTAGTTATGTACATACTCAGTGTGTAAACAGCACATTGGTACCATCCTTACCCTCATCCCTGTCCTCCCCCTTTTGAAGGGACCCTCTTCGTTGGGGATGTCAGTTATCCCCATGGGGATTGTGGGTCATGCATTGTGAGGGTAGCCATCAGTTATCAGGGAGAGGCAATGTCTCTGTGCATAATGTCCCAACTTGTGGCTCTTAACAATCTTTCCGCCCTCTCTTCTGCAAAATTCCTTGAGGCATGTTGGGGGCATTTTAGGTCTACTTCAGTGATGAGGTCTTGGGAGCCTCTGTGTCTCTGGATCTCTTGTTTGGTAGGAGTTGAGTGTTCTCTGTATCTATCTCCTTCACCCTTGTGCTGGTACTAGGTTCACCAAGAAGGCAGCACTCTTGCTCATTTCCCCAATTACTCTGTGGTTTCAGCCGGGGCCCTGGTGAGACGCAATGGGCTGATTCTCAAGATTCTGCGTCCATTTAAAAAGAGAAGCAGATTCTCCAATGGAGAGTGAAGTCAGCACCAGATAAATGGGATAACCTTCATTCATCTAGAGAGAATTTAATATTGTTCGTCTTGTACCTTGCTTTCATTCTTACTCTGTTAAGCCACTCATTCCATGCCCCTTCTGGAAAAAAGGGAAGGCAATGGGGGCCATGGGTTGTGACTAGAGTCAGAAGACCTGACCATGTGGCCCCAGGAGGGTCCCCTACCCTTTGTGAGCTTCAGTTTGCCCACGTGCACAGTGAGTGTTGCTGTGTGTTGGGAACAGAGCCCAGAACTCATGTTCTTGTTGCTCTGCCAGGCTAGCAGCCTTTCTGTCCTTTCCCTCACTGGGCATTAGAGAAGGGCCTGGGACAGGAGCACGGCCATCTCAGGACAGTTCCACCTTGTGTTTCAGCCTCACCATATCCATCGTCGTGGGCCTGATGATCCTGCAGGTGTGGATTGCTGCCAGCTTTTTCCTGCAGCCTAAGCTGGGCACAGCTGACAAGCAGAAGCCCTTGGCTCTCAACAACAGGTGAGGCCCAGAATGGATTTTGGAAGTGCAGGGTTTCTGCTATCTCTCTGGCTTCGGTCTCACCCTTAGCAGATCCTGGAGGGCTCTGTTACAGGAATGGGCTCTGGGGCCAAATAACTTGGAGCCAATACTGGCTCATAGTTTACCAGGAGAGCCATTGTCCTTGTGTGATTTTACTAAACATGTGGACCTCAGTTTCCCTACTTGCTGCCCTAATGAAGTGTTTCAAGGATAAAATGTATTAAAATATGGACTGGAAGTACAAGCCAAGCACATGGAAATCCTTTTGAATCCTTTCATTCAGCACTAAAGGTATAGAGTTAGTCCCCACCCATCTGCCTCTGAGAGCTACACAGGCTGCTAGAGAGGGTTGTAACACACACAAGGACCTTGGAGAAGAAGTGTGAAGAGGAGGAGGAGAGGCAGGGCATGAAGGAGAGAGACAAGGGTGAGGGGGGAGAGACAGGGGAGGAGAAAAAGGCAGGAGAGGGGAAGGAGGAGAGGCATGGGAGGAAGAGGAGAGGGAGGAGAGAGGAGGACAGGCAGGGGAGGAAGGGAGAGGCAAAAGAGGAGAGGGAGGGCCAGGGGAAGAGATGGTGCTAGGGGAGAGAGAATAGAGACACAGAAGAGGAGAGGCAGGGGAGAAGAAAGAGATTTCGGGTAGAAGTGGAGATGCTAGGAAGGAACAGGACACAGGAGAGGAGCAGAAGAGGCAGAGCTAGAGGAGGAGGAGGAAGAAGAAGGGGAGGAAAAGAGGCAGGGGAAGAGAAGGCAATGCTGGGGAGCATGGGGGACAGGGTCAGTAATTATACTTCTGGTGGGATTTTTGGGCTGAGATATCCATAGCAATGATGGGATTTGCTCCAGTCTGGAGGAGGACAGGGTGTGGCTCATTACAACAGAAAATGGGGTCCCCCGGCCCTGCAGCAACCCTTAAACCAGCTGTATGTAGCTCCGTGAGATTTCTCGTCCTATAAAAAGCCCAATAGAAGAATCTCAAGGGCCACATGAAACAATGCAGTTCCCACTTCCACACTGTGCCGTGTTCAGTGTCCTCCCCACCATCCCAGACCCACACCTCCCTCCAGGGCACTCAGTGCAGCACAAGGTCACCAGCTGCTGAATTTGGTGCCAGGTCTGGTGGACGCCAAGGCCAGCTACCTAACCACCTCATCTAACTGGGCACCGTCTTGGGCTGGCTTTTGTCTACAGGAAAGCCTTCCACAACTTCAACTACTTCCTGTTCTTCTATAACGTGTTGCTGGGCCTGGGTGCTTGCCTCTCCAGACTGCTCATCAGCTGCCTCCTGGGCACATGGCTGATCGCGCGCATTGACAGGACCATCATGCAGAGTGGTTATGAGCGTGCAGACATGGGTGAGTGACCAGCCCTGCTGGCTACCTCTTCAGGGAGTGGCTGGTCTTGTACCTTTGTACCAGTTGCCTGGGAAAGATGGATATCAGAGACCAAGAATTCACAATGTCCGATAGACTTAGAGCTTATCTTCTGGTAGAGGGCTTCAAGCTGAGCTATAGAATCCCGTGCATTGTGACGGTCAGGGGAGAGCTCACGATGGTCAGTCTTGCTCACTTGGCACACCGTTGAGGTGAAAAGGTGGGAACTCACAGGTAATTAGGTTCTTTCCAGAGTTAGAACTGACTGTATCTATGCACAGCTTGCCCATTTTTTGAGACAAGGACACACCTCAGAATTATCAGTGGTAGTATTTGGAAACTTTTAGTAAAGAAATTGTTCTAGTCCATTGAAATCACTCTAAAATGAAAACTACTTCTGAGAAAGCAAAAGTAGCATTTGTTCTGTTTCTGGCCCATGTCACACTGTCCCTCAGCCTTGAAGATCTGTGCTAGATGCTCCACTCTAACCCAGCCCAGCCCCTCCAAGCTTCAGGCACCCCATCTAATCACAGAGTAAGGGAGACTAGCTGATGGCTCATGCAAGCATGAAGGCCTGAGAGGGCCTGAGACATCCTGAGTTAAATCCCTTACATCCCCATTCTAGCCAGGTGGCTAGAGATGCAAACTACAAATAAGCAACTGAATATATTGGGGGCCATCTATTCTATTCAAACCACCACACTGGGGCTCACTGGTCAGCCAGAGTAACCAAAAACGGCAGCTCTGGGTTCAGAGAGGGAGACTCCACCTGAAGGAAATAATGCAGGAAAGTAATAGAGATGCACATCCCATATTCTCCTGTGGCCCCTGCATGTGTGCACCTGGGGACACACATCTGCACGCACACACATGCATATACTATACAGACACACACCACACACATACACCTAAAAGATCAGAGTGTAAAGTGATCCCAAAGAATCCTTCCAGATCTTGAAACTCATTTTCCAGATACTCAGCAAGGTACCAGTAGGGCACAAAGTGACTTATCGATGGCTAAATAATAAGCAGGACAAACTGGGTCGTGGTGTGAGGCTCAGCCTGTGCCGACTTGGCTTTCAGGGTTCAGCGCGTGGGTCGGCATGCTCTATGTGGACCACTATCACACCAACCCTGTGCTGCTCAGCTTTTGCCACATCTTGGTCACAGACCACAGGGAGAGGAAGCAGCAAAAGACTATCAAATACTGGAGCTCAAACCAATCCGCAGGTAACGTCTCCTGTCTGAGCATGCATTGGGGTCATGAATACCCAAAGACTCTCTGGGACCCCCACGATGCCCCAGCCGCCCCTGCTGCTTTCCTTTCTTGGCACCCTCTGCTTTGGGTCCCTTCTGCCATGTTTGCTCAGGAGGCAGAGCTGACTGGCCACCCCACTTGCTCCCCAAGGTGAGCTCCAGTTCTGAGGTGGAGTCTTCCATACCCTTCCCCCACCATTGGTTCTGGAGTCCATGCACAGCCCAGGTTCCACAGCACACACCCTTTCCAAGATGGTGCTCTGTGTTAATTTTTCTGCCCTGTTGCTTGACTCAAGTGCTCTGAGTCCCCTGCCCCTGAGAGGCTCATTGTTTTTCCCTACACTGCAGATATACAGGCCTGTGGGACACCTCACATCCCCCACTCCCTTCATGTTCCCAGAAGTCTTGACTCTGGCCTCTCTGCCACATCTCAGGCATTCCAAGCAGTTTTCCCCAAAGCTTTTGCAAGTAACACACTCCTCAAGCCCTGGTGTCTGTGCTCTGATTCTGTCCTAGGTCCACGCATCTCAGCTAGGTCCAGGACGAGGTGGCTCCTCCTGCAGACCCTGATCAACAACCCCAGTCTCGTCATGCTCAGAAAATCAAGATCAGGGCACGGTTCCCAGGAGTTCACTCAGGTTCTGCTGGCGTGCTCAGATTGCTGACCCTGGCCACCATAACCGCTCCAGGGCCACACCAGGCCGTCTGCTCTCAAGAGAAGGCTCAGTTTAACCAGTAGCTAGCTGTCCCTCACAGTGTGATGGGATGACCCAGGCACTGTCCATGCACCTGGCAGACAGCACTGGGATGCCACCTGGTTGAAATCTCAGGATCATTTCACTTGCTTGGCAAAAACAAAAAAGATAAACTAAAGAAAAGTTTGCTGAGCAAACTTTGCCTGTGAAGACCATCACTGTGCACTGTGGGTAGGCAGCCTTGGGGCTCACCTACTAAGAAGCACTAAGTTGGTGTGTGTAGGGGGATAGATTACATCTGATGTAAAAGTAGAAGAGCAAATAGTGGGGGGAAAAGGTTTACGCAGGGGTGGGGACAGGGGGATAGGAGAAAAGAGGATGTGGGGGCAGGGGCTTCCTCAAAACTAAAGATGCATGGAAAAGCCATATGGAAATCTACTACTTTAGAAGCTAATTAAAAGTAATTGGAAAAGGAGTTTGAATGAATATGCCCTACATGGGTGGGTAAATCTGTTCCCAGAAGCTACACATTATTAACCAAAAATCCCCATGCTTGGGATGAGACACTGAGCAATGAGTTTGTTGGTGAGAGATAATTCACCCCCCCCCAAAAAAACAATCTAAGCTATTGCCAAAGTTCTTGGTCACCCACCAACACTAGATGGTAAGACCCCATATCTGAAGATACCACATGCTTTGGTTGCAGGACATAGAGAAATGAAGCTGGAACTGAATGGAACCCTCTTCCCTGCTGACTAGCTTTCCTAGAGCCAGAAGCTGCTATGCAGGCTGCCGGGGGAGAACGCAGTCATTGCCAGTAGCTATGGCGATGTGTGCTCCTATAGCCTGCCGGGGAAGATGTGCCCACCAGTGCAATAGTGGCATGATTGTTATGGAGATAACCAACTGGTTTCAGGTTGGTTTGAGGCCCACTCCTCAGAAGGGAATCAATCCACTCTTAGTACTGTAAGCTGGTCAAAAGCCTGTGGCAGGAGAGGTCAGAGTCTCTGGGAATGACCTACTACTATTGTTATTGTAAATGGATAGTTGTCAAACTGTCTTCTAAATATTTATGCCTATCTCCATAGACTAGTGCTGCTCCCAGCCTGGATCACAGAAGTTTCTTCTTTCAGCAGGCAGAAATTGATGCAGAAATGCATAGCTGGTAAACGTGCTCAATGAGTGACTAGTGTGGCCAACTCTAAGGGAGACATTCTCATCCCTGCTCCCAACACCCCCCCCCAAAAAAAAAATCACAGAAGAGGAGAGAGAAAGATTGTAAGAGCCAGAGGATGGGGGAAGAGGGCTTCAGAATGTTATCTTCAGACACAACATGGTCATCACACATAGGAACTCACAGCAGCTGTGGTTTCCTGAGTCAGGCAACATTCCATCATGGAGAGCCATGAGATCCCAATCCTCTCAGAAGAGCTTTTTGGCAGTTTTCAGGTTATTGGGAAAAGGTGTCACAATCTTCAGTAATGTAGCTATTGGAATGTTGCTCATCCTTCAGTAAATAGACAACCCATCCACCCACAATCATGCAAACAACCCTAACTTAATTCAGTATGACACACACTCACACACACACACTCAGAGGTGAGGGAGACCCCGCCTCAAGGTGGAAGGTGAGGACCACTTGTGGAAAGTTGTCCTCTGACCTCCACACACCTAAATATACACGCATACACACCAAAAATAAAAAGAAATAACATTTAAAGATAAAAATAAGTAAAACAAAAAACGAAAGTAAAAAGTGCATTACTTATGAAGAAGGAGAGGTTTAAGCAGGAGTGGTAGGGAGATGAGAGAGAGGTAAGAAAGATAAGAGAGTGAATATGTTCAAAATGTGTTATACGTGTGTATGAAATTGTCAAAAAGCAATTAAAAGAAAATCTTCATATCAGTACTGGTTCTGAATAGCTAGGCATCACGTAGTCAGATCAGTCCCCAGGGAGCTTAGTTTCCTTACATATAAAGCCAGACCAACAAAAACTACCCCCGCCCCCCACACTCAAAATGAAGTCTGGGTGACATACAGTACATGAAAATACTTCATGAAATGTTAAACAAATTATGAACCTTGATAAAAGAAGCATTGAGTTGGCATGGGGAAATGACTTATTGGGTAACATACTTGTTGCACAAGCATGGTGACCTGAGTTCAAACTCTAGTACCCACATAAAATACTAGATGTGGAGGCTTGTGACCATAATCCCAGAGCTGGTCATTGGGGAAAGGGAACCTGTGAGGTTCTCTGGCGAGCCAGTCTTACTGAATTGGTGAGTTCTAGGTTCAGCAACAGATCCTGTCTCAAAAAATAAAAGTGGAGAGTGATCAAGGAAGATCCCTGATGTCTACCTCTGACCTCTATGTGTGAGCACAGCCCCGGCCGGCGGAGATTTGAACCCCAAACTTCCGCGGCGCCCGACTCGTCGGGCATCCCGGCCGCAGCAGGGCCGAGGCCCGGGTCCAGAGGCGCCGCCGTCCCGGCCCGAGAGGACGCAGCGCCGCGCCGCCGCTCACCTGGCCGCCGCTCACCTGGCCGCAGCCCGCGAGCCCCGCACCCTCGGCCCCGCCCCACCTGCGCTCGCCTCGTCCGTTGGCTGCCAACGCCTCCCCCGCCCCGGACTCACCTCCAGGCCGCGCGTGCGAAGGGACTCGGCGCCCCCTAGCGGTGCGGCGCGCGCCCGCCCAGGGCTGCCCCGGGAAGGCCGCGGGGAGGCGGGCGGGGCAGCTGCTGGGGGACAGCCTGGGTCCCCCTGGGCTGCGGGGACTGCGGGGAAACATGGAGGCTCTTTCCAGTCAACTCTGCCCATTCTTGTCTCCAGCCCCGGGGCCAATTACTTTCATTCTCCTAGACATTTCTATTCCACTCTTTGCTCCTGTCACTTTCCAAACGTCAGCCTTGCTCCCTAAGCTCTGTGGCTGTCATTTGTCCCTAGCACCTGTGTGCGCATTCCTTTCCTTTTCACAATCTAAGATGCTAAAAGTTAAAGGTCTCCAAGAGCAGGGATTTCTTCGTTTTGGGGTGGTTCTCTGACCAACACTTAGATCCTTGGATAGAGCCCAGCTCTAAGGGTAAAACAAGTATTTGTCAAAATTATCCGATCATGGTAAAGTTATGGAATCCCCAATATTTGTTCACTTGTTCTTCTGCACAGTAATGTCAATAACATGCATTCATCACGTGATTGGCTTTAGCCGACCTTGAACACTTCCTGTGTTGTTCTGCTGTCCATTCAGTACTTTTTTTTTTTTTTTTTTTACAGCTAGAGGTATTCTTGATGTACAGTAAGTTATACATGTTTGAAATGTACAATTTGATATGTTTGACAGGTATACACCAATGAAACAATCACTGTAATCAGCACAATGATCATATCTACCATCCCCCAAACTTTTCTCATGCCTCTCCTGGCCTTTAGCTCCGTAACTGCTCTCCTGCTACTACACAGATTTCTCACTTTTGTTAGGGTTTTATGTACTATATGCACTGTATTTTTGTAGGGGAGGCTCATTTTACTCTGCATAACTATTGAGATTCATCTGTGCTGCTGCAAATGGTTCATATCTTTCCTTGTTGAGAAGTATCTCATTGTGTGGCTGTGCCAAATCTGCCAAAAAGACTGCTCCCAAGGACTAACCCTAGAGGAAAGAAAATGCATATCCACACAGAGACCACACAAGAGTGTTTAGAGCAACGCTGCTTGAAATGTCTCCCGGTAGACGTCAGCAGGTAAGTGGATAATTAACCATGATGTACACTGAGCATCTCCTGTTAAATGACAGCACTACGGATGCTGATACGCCTGTGCTTAAGAAGCACTTGATTCAGAGAGAAACCGCAGTACTAAGTAGCTTTCAGTGTTCAAAGTAACTCTGACCACCTACTCACAAGTGTTTTCCCTTCCAGCTAGAAGTTACGCCTGTGTAGTGAAGCTAATGTCCTTGGACTGTCTTAGAAACCTGAGACTTCTCAGCCATAATATTTAACTGAACATTTTGATTTTTTAAAAAAAATTTTTTGATTTATTTATTTATTTGAGAGAGACAGAGAAAAGGAGGCAGAGAGAGAGAGAGAGAGAGAGAGAGAGAGAGAGAGAGAGAGAGAGAATGGGCGCACCAGAGCTTCCAGCCTCTGTAAACGAACTCCAGATGCGTGCGCCCCCTTGTGCATCTGGCTAACGTGGGACCTGGGGAACTGAGCCTCGAATGGGGGTCCTTAAGCTTCACAGGCAAGCGCTTAACCGCTAAGCCATCTCTCCAGCCCACATTTTGAATTTTCTTGATGACACTTAGAAGAAAGTGCTGGCGTACTACTTCAGTGCTAGGGTTTGCTATTGTGTTTTTGATGGCCACGCTATAAATGTCCACGTAAATAATAGCATTTAAGTTTCAATATGCTGATGAGCACATCTGGATGTCATTGATTTTTGTATCCAATGTAATATTACAGCGATTCTCAGAACTTCATTTTTTTTTTACTTTTTTGTTTATTTTTATTTATTTATTTGAGAGCGACAGAGAGAAAGAGGAAGAGAGAGAGAGAGAGAGAGAGAGAGAATGGGTGCACCAGGGCCTCCAGCCACTACAAAAACTCCAGATGCATGCTCCACCTTGTGCATCTGGGTTACATGGGTCCTGCCGAATGGAGCCTCAAATCGGGGTCCTTAGGCTTCATAGGCAAGCGCTTAACTGCTAAGCCATCTCTCCAGCCCAGCTTCATTTTTTCTTTATGTTGAAATATCTATGATAAAGAGAACGTTTCCCCATTGCATTGATCATTCATAATTGAAGGCATAACTCAAAGAAAAATATTCACTTCAAAGGTTTTTTTATTTATGAAAAGAGAGAGAGAGAGAGAGAGAATAAGAACTGGGGCTCCAGGGCTGCAAACCACTGCAATAGAACTCTAGACAAGTGTGCCATCTTTTGTTCATGCATGACCTTGTGCTGATGTGTCACCTTTTGTGTCTGGCTTTTGTGGGATGTGGGGAGTTGAACCTGGGTCCTTGGGCTTCAGAAGCAAGTGCCTTAACTTCTATCTATCTCTCCTGCCCAAAGTTTCTTTTTTTAATCTATTAAATATAGATATCACAGATG